>OY740797.1:38193775-38793775 GCA_963514005.1 Raja brachyura | reverse complement strand
CTTTGTCCCCTGGTTCTGGTGGGAAAGGCATGTTTGCCCGTACTCCTGCTGGAGTGAGCCAGTGAATGGCTGGCTTGATCCTTGACCGGACCCGGTTTCAGCAAACCGCTTGTAGGGGTACTGCCTCCGAAGGGTTCTGCTGGTCACTGGCGCCTTGATGAGCCCGATAGTGTTTGCCTCGTCGTCCAGCTCCTTCACCCGCTTTGCGAGGTCTTCCCCGAACAGCAGATTCGGTGGCTGGATATGACTAGGCTTACACAGGGCATCGAACCTCGGGTTAATGGTACGGCGGATGGCGCTCTTCCCAAGGCAGTTTATCTCAAAGTGCACATTGTACATGGGAGCCAGGACATCCTGCTGAACCTCAGTCAGGTGCCCACCATCGACCGACCTACCAAAAGCTGTAATGTCCGATGCGAGCAGCTTCAGCACCCTTTGCAGCTTTATCTCCTGCGCCCTGATGCGTATGCCCATATGGCCCCAGATAGCATGGTTTACGGCCAGCACTTTAAGCAGGATACAATTAGCCGGGGTTTCGTACTTCTTGGCCATTGCATCCATGGTCAGCTCCTGAAGCTGGTGTGAGGCCATGTAATTTATACTGGCAGCCTGCTCTTCACCCAGCGGCTCTCCGGAGTCTGTTGGGATGGCAAACCTTGCCGCCAGGAATGGGACCTCTGGCTCGTGCTCTTCGTCCTGTGGGGCAGCCTCCACTGCTAAGCCCACAGATTCGGCGTCAGAATCATACTGACCCGTTATGCTCTCCTCCTCCAAGAGGGAGACACTAGGCAGCCCTGTAGGTGCCGCTGGCGTGGGCTCTTGGTGAGGCCGACGCTCTTGATGGAGCATCCTCTCCATTAGGAGCTCCATCCTGGATATCCGTGACATGGTATCCATTCTCAAGGGAGAACCCTCCCGACCGGACTCGTCCGAGTCTATCGGCCGTGTAGACTTTCAGGTGGCCTTACGCCCCTCCGGCGCAGCCACGGTGCCCTCAGACACCAAATCTGTAGTCACTGGTCTTGTTATTAGTGACTCAGTAGATGACCTAGGTGGCTGCCCGCTACCCGCACTCCCGCGGTCTTTAGTCACTTTCGCAACGGCTCGCCTTGCTCTCAACGATTTCTCAATGTTGGACTTGTCCTCCTGTAACAAGATTTAACAAGTGCAGAAACGACCTCCAACAAGTTTGACACTTACCTGAGGCTTTTTTAAACTTACCGCTGGAGAAGCGCTGCTCCTCCCAGCCGGTCGCTGCGCCATGCGTCAGACGTAATGACGCGCATGCCGACTGGCATGTGACTCCGAAGTAAAATTGCAAATTCTTTGCTGTTCTTTATTGTTCATTGTACACACAATTCTATCTTTGAGACTTGGCCCTATCTGATTATTTGTTGCTGCCATTTGATACCCACCACTTTCTCTGATGTCAGAGTCATCTTCATGCTATAATATTCAATATCTATGTCTTGTGCCCATGTCTTTCTGCCACTTTCTATCTATGTCTCTTTCACCTTATTAAAAATAATACAATGACAAAAAGTTGATACTCGATATTAAGATGTACACTAAGTTTGTAATTCCTATTCTAAACCATTTTCTTCACCATCTACGTTTCATCTTTCCTTGTCTAACACAGACCTTGTGAATTTCTCAGTCTCCTGGAACCTGCAAGTCACATTTTCCTTAGAATTTATAATTTTATAGTTTGTCACCAGTTTTTATCATTCTCAAACTCTGTGAACTCACGTGATCTAAATGAAAATATAAGAAAAAACAAACAGTAGATTCTGCAAATCTGAAACAAAAATGTGGCCAAAACTTTGCCAAAGAGGCAAGTTTCAGGGAAGGTTTAATGAAGGCTGGAGAAGCAGAGGGGATTAGGGAAGAACCTTCAGAATTTGTCGAAAGCACAGCCGACATGGATAAGATGAATGAGGTAAGATCAGTGTTAGAGACATGGAGAATCCTTGAGGAATTCAAGGGCAGAACATGACCTATGTAAAATATAGTAAAGCAATATATGGAATAATAACATCAAGCTTTAAAAATGAATATCTTGCATATTCGAATAAAAGACTTCATATATATTAATGTGATCATGGAGGAAACTTTGAAATATGAGATCATGATTTAATTTACCCCAGATTTTTTTTTCTATATTGATTTAAAAGAGAAGCAAATGGCAGCTGAAGAAAATTCAAAGATTTTATTTCAAAAATAAACAATGATTCATATACGTGAATCTATTAGTGAACTCTGATTTTCCCCTTAGAGCAGAGTATCTCTTTATACCTTGTAGCACTGGAATTTCATTTAACTATCTTAGTAACATTAATTAAGATCTCGGCTATAAATGTGGTCATCTTCAAGAAATGGAATGAAGATGATCTAGTGGGATTAATGTAGATGGGTATCTTTGTCGGCATGGGCAAGTTGGGGCAAGGGGCCTGTTTCCATGCTCCTAAGTGTAGGAAGGAACTGCAGATGTTGGGGAGGCAGAGGAGGAGGAGGAGGAGGAGGAGGAGGAGGAGGAGGAGGAGGAGGAGGAGGAGGAGGAGGAGGAGGAGGAGGAGGAGACGGAGGAGGAAAAGACATAATACTTTGCATGACAAATTAAGTAGCTAGCAAATCGATCAAGTTTTATTTTGAGTTTCAGTTCATTGAAGCATTGTTTCAATTAATAGCTATACATAAGGTACAATAAAATATACGTTTCAGCTCCTTTGATTTATCATTTGGTGAATATTATCAACAGCAAATACTTATTTTTAGATTAAGTGCTTTCAAAAATTCTGGAACAACAAAATGTTTGCTTCAAATGTATGTTTGTTACCATAAATCAGGAAGTACAGTTTTGTGCAAGAGTTTATTTTGCTGTATTCAAATTGTTTTCTAATAGCGAATGTAATCAGCACTAAATATTGCATTAAATTGAACCCAAATGGAGCAAAATAATTTAAAAAAAATCAATGATACCACATATTGTTACATTCTGATCTGAAGCCTCTGCTGTCTCCTGATTTTGAAAAGTAAAGCAACCTTGCATTACTGTCCAATTTCACCTCAAGAATTGGACTCTGAATCCAGCCCAAAATAATCAAAGACATATATTTTCACCAGATTAATGGGGCCAGGTCCATTATGGATAAATTACTTTACTCATCCAAAGATCTGATCATAATTCAATGTTAATTGGCACTTTTTTTCTCTATAATGATTAGTGTAGGAGAAATATCATAAGTAGAGGGTCGTTAATGTCTCATACAATTGAGTTGGATTGAAATAGAGTAGGTGCCATGCCAGTCAGCATATCGGAGAGTTAAAGCCTTCTGGTCCAGACATCTAGGTCAGGGGCAGGAAGTGTTGATGACAATCTTTCAGTTCTTGGGTATATGGTTAAAGGCTGCAGAATGTTATTCCTTCTTTTCCAAAATGGGAGGAAGGACAACTCTGATAGGTACAAATCAATTAATCTAATGTCAGTAAGTAAAAGATGCTGGATATCACTTTCAAATACATTAATCCTCACTTCAGAAGGTTGGATTAATAAGAGATAACCAATGTAGATTAGTAAAAGACCCCAAATGTGTCTGGCTAACCCAACAGATTTCTATGATGAAGTAACAGAGAAAGTTCAAGACAAATTATAATGGGTGATTATATTGACTTGAACTTTCTCTGTTACTAGAATTAGAAGGATTTCACAGAAGAAGCACAATATTAAAAGGGCAATGAGATCTTAGGTATTTAAGTGACTCAGGACATTAGTTGGACAAGTGCAGTGGTTGATGTTCTTCAGGCTGTTCCGGAGCAGGTTGTAAGATAGGAATCTGGACCATTGCTTTTCTTTCCGTATAAAAATGATCTGGCACTTGAATCTAGACAGCAGATTAGCCCCAAATTGAAGAACAAATACAAACTTGTGAAATGGGCAGGCAGATCTACAACTAAGTCTAAAGTTAAGCATAATATAATAAATAGCAACTGCGGATGCTGGTATATACCAAAGCTTGACACAAAATGCTGGAGTAACTCAGCGGGTGAGGTGGCATCGATGGAGAACATGGACAAGTGATATTTCGGGATAGGACCCTTCTTCTGATTTAACATCAGTGTAAAGTTAAACACATTGGGACAAATCACATGGAGAGTCAGTTAAATATAAATGCTATTATTGTATGGAGCGTGGAAGGGCATAATGACTTAGGAATGCACAGAACAAATCTTTTTTGGTGGTGAGGCAAAGAAAATCATGCCAAACCATCAGTCAACTGAATAATGATGGACAATTCTGGGCATCATACATTAGGAAAGATATCAAGGACTCGGAAAATGAACAGCGAGGTTTATGATACTAAGGTTGAAGGGCTTCAGATATTGAAAGACCGAGTAACCAGTGAAGATTAAGAAGAGACATAATAAAGGTATTTTAAAATAATGGTTTGTTTAATAGACAAAATAAGGATAAATTGTTTTTTTTCTGATGTGGATTAATAGTTGGAAGTCAATGATTTAAATGTTTTGATGAAACCAGAGAAGATCTGAATGCTGGTGGAATCACATTCCATTGCAATTTAAATGACCTAAAGGGAAAGGCCTGGAGAGAGTGAATGTGAAGAGGATGTTTCCACTAGAGGGAGAGTCCAGGACCAGAGGCCACAGCCTCAGAATAAAAGGGCGTTCGTTTAGAAAGGAGATGAGGAGGAATTTATTTAATTAGAGGGTGGTAAATCTGTGGAATTAATTGCCACAGAAAGCTGTGGAGGCCAAATCAATGGATATTTTTAAGGCGGATATCGACATTATCTTCATTAGCATGGGTGTCATGGCCTATGGGTAGACGGCAGGAGTATGGGTTTGAGAGGGAAAGATAGATCAGTCATGATTAAATGGTGTAGATTTGATGGCCTAATGGCTTCATTCTGTTCCTATAATTTATGAACATGAACTTATGAACTTTCGAAAGGTCCTGGTAGGTAAATAATTTTCAGAAATATGTAGGAAAAGTTGGGTTGTGGATCTGAACTGGGCCATTCTCTTGCTAAACTTTGTGTGTGTAATCCTCAATTACAGAACCACTGCCGAGTCTGTCTCTCACTGTTGAAAAGTCTCCCTTTACAAGGTCACATTTGCTAAAGTTCTGCTACTGAAGTGGGAACTTTACCAAAATAATTATGAGTGTACTGCTGACAGGTTTTTAAGTATGAATGGACATAAATTCATTGTTAATGTGCGAGCAATCACTGGATTAACTGATCAAAGTGTGCACAGTTCACTGTTCATATAGTACCTTGGAATTAATATATCTAACAATTTCACTCCTCATAACGTGCTGAAATGAAGCTGCTGAGTCTTGACATTTTTACGGCAACGATATATAATTGCTTGTTATAGATTTACAGCATCCAATACTTTGTCCGCCTATATTGTGCTCACAAACCATCTTCTCATGTGGTAAGTGATATACCAATTACTGCTCTATCCTGCCCTCATCTCTCTTCTAGTTTTCTCCCCCTCCCCCCCACCACATTCGGTCTGAAGAAGGGTCCCGACCCAAAGCGTCACCTATCCATGTTCTCCTGAGATACTGCCTGACCTGCTGAGTTGCTTCAGCACTTTGTGTCTTTTTTTGACTGCTTTACCTTTGCTCTGTGGCTACAAACTTCCTTGTATCGTTCAGGGCAGTGACGAGATGACACTAAATATCTTTCTCTTTATATAGCTGGTAAACATGAGTTGGGAGCTTGAATTTTAAAATCGATTTCCACTTACATTTCTCTTTTCTAATTGTGCATGCAATTGCTGTGATTTTAAAATGTGCTGCATGATCAAGAAACAACCAGTATAAGAACAGCCAACAGATCTGTCTGCTGGTCGGTGTCTACTTTTTTTTTGTTCAAATAAATGAACTAAGGAAAATTGAATGCCCATTATCATTGCACAGTAAAATTACTGTGCCTGATACATGCAACCACATGGATTATATATCGAAGCATGGAAATCCCCCAAGATCCATTTGCAACAGCTGGTAGTTGTGCCACTAACCTCCACTAGGGCATCTCATTTGGCAGAGGGACTGAAAGGATTGTTGACGGATTGAATGTACAGTACATCTGCAGTAACCACTTCCAAAGAGACCAGAAATGCCAGCAAGGAGGTGGTATAAGGGCAAAGCTGGAGTGGAAGAGGGGTTTTAGTTGGGAGAAGCAAAGGGTGAGAACTTTAGATTTCCCCTGCACACCATAAAGGTATTGATCCTGCTAAGTGACTAACATAAAGTTATAAATGTGCTTGCAGCAAATGTGGTTCAGTTATTAAGTATTAATAGTAGCCCCAGTGTTTTTAAACCGTTTATATCCCTGTGACATGATATAGCACTGTTACCATTACATCAATGATGCGGGCAGATTTGATAAGTTAACAATTAATGACTGAATCCACTGAGGGATTGTTGTTAGTACAAGCATGATACTGCAAGGAAGCTTCCACAATAATGCTGCTTCTACTTGTGCAATATAGTCCACAGTTTAGTTTAGTTTAGTTTAGTTAAGAGATACAGTGTGGAAACAGGGGGGACCTCATTGAAACACACAGAATAGTGAAAGGCTTGGTTAGAGTGGATGTAGAGAGGGTGTTTTCACAAGTGGGAGAGTCGTCGACTAGAGGTCATAGCCTCAGAATGAAAGGACGTTCTTTTAGGAAGTAGGTGAGGAGAAATTTCTTTAGTCAGAGGTTGGTGAACCTGTGGAATTATTTGCCACAGAAGATTGTGGAGGCCAAGTCAGTGGATATTTTTAAGGCAGATAGGTAGATAGATTCTTGATTAGTACAGGTGTCAGGGGTTATGGGGAGAAGGCAAAAGAATGGGGTTCGGATTGGAGAGATAGATCAGCCATGATTGAATGGCAGAGTAGACTTGATGGGCGAATGGTCTAATTCTACTCCTATCACTATTGACCTTATGACATTAGCAACTCTGTATAATTCTCCTATCACCCCATGGGAAGTTATTCCCTTCTTAGGAAGTAACAGCACTGAAATTTGCAATTCTACCATGCCAGTGCATCCCAAGAAAAAACAATTGTTAGGACAATAAATGTGCTTCTTTGTGGTCTGCTATGTTGTGGTGGGAATTTGCTTTAATGAAACACCAAAATTCCGCAGTTGTTTCCTGCCTGTAAATGGAAGTATCATGTTGATCTTGTTCTGTGGGAGAGATATGGAACATTTGTGCCTCACTGTTGAGCAAAGAGTACTAATTGCTTCTTATTATGCGACAGATGGGAATTAATGACTCAAATCGACTCTTAAGTTAATAAAGAATAACTACAAAATCTTGGAGACACCTTGATTAGGCAACATTGTGTAAATTATCAATTATCATCTAGTCTGATGGAAAGTAATTTTGAAGGCAGTTATTGAGCTGGCATGTTAATTGGCCTTGATTCACTGTCACTAAAGAAGAGAACTAAGTTTTAATTTGAAGCAATTACATGGGTGCTGCTGCATAACTGTGTTTGCAAAGGCTACTTTATCAGTGTTTTTTTTTCCTGAGAAGGTTAATGAGCAAATTTTAAAAGACATAGAATTTAATGACAGCACAGCACCGGGAACTGAGGTCACATTAGTAAGAAAATAATCTGGGAAAAGAAGTGGAACGATCAAAGAAAATGTTTCATAATGAGGAAGGTTCAGTTCAATTACTCAACCCTATTGTAATTGGAGGCAGAGCTCCAGCTTTTAGCATATCATTGAGATGGATTGCTTCAGAATGCAGTTATACTGCAACAAGAGTTGCTTTATACCAGGACTCAAGGTCACCCCTCATTCTCAGTTCCATCTACACATTCCTTGTTAAGTGAATATCTCTGCTTACAATCTGAATCTACCTTTAATTTTAGGCATCAAGAAAGATCAAGGACAAGCTATAGTTATATGTGTCACATGTGGGTCACTGGGCGGTACAGAGGCGCAGCTGGTAGAGCTGCAGCCTCACAGTACTAGAAACACGTGTTCGACCGTGAACTCGGGTGCTGTCTGTGCGGAGTTTGCACGTTCTCCAGTGATGGTATGGATTCCCCCCGGGTGTTCTGGTTTCCTGCCACATCCCGAAGATGTGCGGGTTTGTTTCAATATTGGCCTCTGTAAAATTGCCGCTAATGTGTAGGGAGTGGATGCGAAAGTGGGATAACATGGGACTAATGTGAAGGAGTGTCGGTGGTCAACATGACTCAATGGGCTGAAGGACCTGTTCACATGCTGTAATGTTCAATCAAAAAGTCCTGTTTCCCTATTTCATTCCACTTTGAATATATTTTTTGTAAGATTTATAAGATGCCACTATATTTCTTTCAAAATATTCTGAAGCAACTTGCAGAAGTGATTTTGAGTGTAATCATTGTTATATTTTAATAAATATGTAAACTAATTTTGTAAAACTAAGCTCCCACTAAAAGTAATATAATGACCAAATAAGTTGCTTTAATATTGTTGAATTATGAAACCATGTCAGAGATAATATTCCTACTCCTCTTTCAAATAATGTCATGGGATTTTTCATATCCAACATAGATTGAGGTTATAAATTTAATTTCATAATTTATCTGAAAGATGGTGCTTCCAGCAGTGCAGTAATCCTTCGTCCCAGGGTCGCAAAAGAGCAAAAGGAGAGGAGTTTATCGGGCCGTCTGGCCAGCGAGATCATCTGTTTGGTGTCAAGGGCATGGAGAGTGGAGTTAAGGATGTGGTTTGGTGATAAGAACCATACTGTCACGGCCTAGTTTAATTTAGTTCAGAGCAACAGGCCCTTTGGTCCTCCGAGTCTACGCCGACAGGCAATTCATGTACACTAGTTGTATGCTACACACTTGGAACAATTTACTGAAGCCAATTAACCTACAAACCTGCATATATTTGGAATATGGGAGGAAACCGGAGCACCCGGAGACTATGTACAAACTCTGCACAGACAGCACCTGTGGTCAGGATTGAACCCAGGCCTCTGGCATTGTAAGGCAGCAACTCTACCGCTGTGCCACTGTGCCGCCCCTAGGGTTCAGGCAGAGTAAGTGGTAGAAGGGAAACCCAGGTATCGAGGGGCGAGGTGTGATCACTCCTCTGTCAGGTTGTCATCAAGGTCACGGTGTGGCTGCAACCATCTATAAGAAGATCTTGGGGGAAAGGGGTCTTACTCACCAATGAATAGAGATTCGAAAGTTGATGATTGATCCATTGACAGTGCTCTGGGTAGAAGATTAGTAAGATTAGCCCCCATTCAGGATTATAAACACAAAGGATGGCAAAAAAAAGAGAATGGGGCAGTTACAATTACTCCACGCAAGGAGGTGGTAATGAGGGCCCTTTGAAGTACATGAGTGGGATCACAAAGGGTAGATACGCATTTATCATATCAATTCAGGAATTATGGAATACAAATAAATGTGAAGCAGATTCCAGATCAGCAGTCAACGGATACACAAGGTTATAGGGAGAAGGAAGGAGAATGGGGTTAGGAGGGAGAGATAGATCAGCCATGACTGGATGGCAGAGTAGACGATGGGCTGAATGACCTAATGTTGCTCCTATCACTTCTAATCTTATGATCTTTTGAAATAGACGTCTCAATGGATAGAGTCCACTTAACATATGTATACTAGTATATAACATATATATACTAGACTAAGTGGGACCTGTTGGGTCTCATGTTCACACAGGAGGGCTGGTCCCCCAACGCAATATTCTACCTCTCCACCAATTCCAATATTGGTGGCCAGTGGGGGGTGGGCTTTCTGGAGAGCTAGTATGGGTTTTGTGGGTCATAAGGGTTGGTTTCCAGAGGGTGAGTATGGACATTGTGGGCCGAAGGGATTCTTGGTCTGGCAGCTCAGGCACTCAGGCCTGGTGGGCTGGCAGATCAGTTACTCTCAGGCCTGGTGGGCTGGCAGCTCAGTCACTCAGGCCTGGTGGGCTGGCAACTCAGTCACCCAGGCCTGGTGGGCTGGCAGCTCAGAAACTGCCAGAAATTGTGCGCAAAACGGGTGAGAGACTCTGTGAGAGAGAAGGGGGAGAGGGTGGAGAAACAATTTTAGACATTTTTCATCTTTTTCTGCAGATCACAGCAATGAAGGAGGAAAGTCTATCCTGGCCTGGATCTCACAGGGA
Source organism: Raja brachyura (assembly GCA_963514005.1). Next base: position 38,783,611 of record OY740797.1, on the reverse strand, counting down.
GCCAATGAAGGGAGGGAGAAAAATACTGGGGTGAGGTTTAATACTTGCAGGGAGAATATTTACTGATGGGACAAAGGGACTACTCCTGGACTAGTACAGGCCTGATGGGCTGAAGGGGCTCTTGAAAAAAAAATCTGAGTGAAATCACAGTGAAAAGCACTTTTTCTGGACTTTTCCTGGCCTGGCATCAGCCTTTTGGGCCAAAATGCTCCTGGGCTAATATGGGCATTTTAGACAAAGGGGATTGGTTTCTCGGCTTATAGGGAGGGGCCTTGTGGGCCAAAATTAGTGGTTTTAGGCAGGCCAAACAACTCATTTCATTTAATTTCCATTTCAATTTCAAGCACAGGGCAGGCCAAACAACTAATTTCATTTCCATTTCCATTTCCATTTCAATTTCAAGCACAGGGCAGGCCAAACAACTCATGTCATTTAATTTCCATTTCCATTTCCACTTCCATTTCCATTTCAAGCACAGGGCAGGCCAAACAACTCATTGCATTTTCATTTCATTTCCATTTCCATTGCAATTTCAAGCACAGGGCAGGCCAAACAACTCATTGCGTTTTCATTTCATTTCCATTTCCATTGCAGTTTCAAGCACAGGGTGGGCCAAACAGCTTATTGCATTTTCATTTCAGTTACATTTCCATTGGAGTTTAAAGCACAGGTCAAGCCAAACAGCTCGTTGTATTTTCATTGCATTTCCATTTCGATTGCAGTTTCAAGCACTGGGCAGGCCAAACAGCTCATTGCATTTTCATTTAATTTTCATTTCCATTGTAGTTTCAAGCATGGGGCAGGCCAAACAGCTCATTGCATTTTCATTTTATTTCCATTTGCATTGCAGTTTCAAGTACAGGGCAGACCAAACAACTCATTGCATTTTCATTTCATTTCCATTTCCATTGCCGTTTCAAGCACAGGGCAAGCCAAACAGCTCATTGCAGCATTTCCATTTCCATTGCAGTTTCAAGCAGAGGGCAAGCAAACCAGCTCATTGCATTTTCATTTCATTACATTTCCATTTCCATTGCAGTTTCAAGCACAGGGCAGGCCAAACAGCTCATTGCATTTTCATTTCATTTCCATTTCCATTGTAGTTTCAAGCAGAGGGCAGGCCAAACAGCTAATTGCATTTTCATTTAATTTCCATTCCCATTGCAGTGTCTATCACAGGGCAGGCCAAACAACTTATTGCATTTTCATTTCATTTCCATTTCCATTGCAGTTTCAAGCATAGGTCAGGCCAAACAACTCATTGCATTTTCATTAAGGGCTAACAAATCATTTATTACAAGTACATTGCACACTCACAGTTCAGTTGATTCACAGCTTAGAATCACAGTTATGGCCTCTCCCTCGCAGATTGACTGATTCACGTCCAGGCATCCGGGGTTTTATATCCTGACCCCCCCCCCCCCCCCCCCCGCCAAACCGGAAGGGGCATTACCTCCATCATGGTGATTGACAGGCATGAGGACCAATCAGCTGATCTCAAGATTTTTTTAAACACTCATAACTTTTTTATTTGTCATCGATTGGAAAAATCCTCAGGGCTGCCTCAGCGGAGGAGGACTGTGAGTAAGATGGCCAAAAATCATAGCGATATAGGGTAACATTTTTTCTAAAATCAATATACAACACAGACAGGAAGCGGTCAAGATGAGACTTTTAGTTATTTTTAGTGATATAGATGTATGAACATGGACAGAAAGGAGACAATTGTAAGGAATCATGAATTAGAGTCAATGTTCAGATGGTGTTGATCAGGGACATGGAAACTGTTCTCCAGAAAAAAAGACACAAAGCGCTGGTGTAACTCTATGGGTCAGGCAGCATCTCTGGGGAACCCTTCTTCAAATTGATTGTAGTTGGGTGGGGGGAGACTGGAAGAAAGGTGGGAGCAGGATAAAGTCTGGCAATTGATAGATGGGTAGAAGTAAGGGGGCTTTGATTGGTAGATGATTGGATAAAGGCCGGAGATGGAAAGACAAAAAATGTGAGAAGGATAGAAAATGCACGAAATGTGAAGACAGAGGAAGGAATATAGGTGGAAGGCGATGGGGATGAAGGGAGGAAGGGAAGAACTGGATGTGCTTCCAGGTGGGGTACAGTGAAAAGAGGGGAACAAAGAGGGGTGGGAAGTTGGGGTTGTTTGTTGGTTAATTAACTAAAATTGGAGAATTCAATATTCATACCTTTGGGTTGCAAGCTCCCCAAGTAGAATATGAGGTGCTGTACCTCCAGTTGGTGTGTGGCCTCATAATGTCAATGGAGATGGCCCAGGATAGAAAGGTCAGGATTGGAATGGGAGTTTAAATGGTTTTCAACCGGGAGATCCAGTCGGCCTTGGCGGACCCAGCAAAAGTGTACAATTTGTGGCAGGGCCAGTTAAATAGTGTTGGAACTAAAGCACATCAACTCAAGAGGTTAAATAGCCAAAGAGAGGAGAACAGAAATGAATAAATTACGGGCTTATTACTCCAGAAGCCATTTTACATCTGTGTTAAAATCACATATAATACTATAGATAGACACAAATTGCTGGAGTAATTTAGCAGATCAGGAAGCATCTCTGGATAAAAGGAATGGGTGATGTTTTGGGTCAAGGCCCTTCTTCAAACTGAGAGTCAGGGGAGAGGGAGACGCAGAGATAAAGAAGTGTAAGGTGCGAAAACGAGATATCAAAGGGACAAGACCTGAAAACGAGACCCTAAACGTCACCCATTCCTTCTCTCCAGAGATGCTGCCTGTCCCACTGAGATGCTCGAGCATTTTGTGTCCATCTTCGGTGTAAACCAGCACCTGCAGTTCCTTCCTGCACACTTCACATAATTCAATGTTCTCTGCACCACCTCACCCAGTATCAATGATTGGAATGGGAAGTGGGAGACTTACGACGAATTGCTAAAGTTCTGCAATTCCCTTCCATTTATCCCCATCTGGGACTAATGCCTGGAGGAATCTTGGCATTGCAATGGCTTCAACATATTCCTTGTATTAATTGCTGTCAAAAGTCAAGAGGGTTTAATCGTCATATGTACCAACAACAGAACAATCAAATTCTTACTCGCAGCAGCATAATAGGCCCATAAATACAATATACATAGGGAATATATAATATGTAATATGCAAACATTAAATTAATGAATAACCCCAAAAGTAGTTCCAGAAAAAACCAAGTCCTTGGGCCAAACATAGTTCATTGTTGAGGTCAGTGTAGTGTCGTGTTCAAGAGCCTCATGGTTGAAGGAAGATGCTATTCTTCAACCTGGCGGTCATGGTTTTCAGACTCCTACATCTTCTTCCTAATGGTAGGAGTGAAATGAGAGTATGGCCAGGGTGGTGTTGGTCTTTGATAATGCTGGCTGCCTTTTAGAAGCATTGTTTCCTATAGATCCTCTTTAGATGCTGCAATTTCATTCATGTCTGTGCTTGAGCAGAACAGTCTTTGGGAGCCATTGTGAGATCTGCATTAGCATTACTTATAGAGTTGGCACCGAGAACCTACTCTTTAGGAACATCATCATTCCCGCCATCTCGACTGCAAACCCTTGTGGTGGTCCCAACTCTCAGGATACGGTTCCACTTCAACTTTCCACCCTTTGATCTGCTGGGCTGAACCTAACATGGCATCACTTATCATCAATCCCCACCTGCATGACTATTGACACACACTCTCTCGCCCAACTACTGGCCTCTTTCATGAACCCTGAAAGCCAACCTCTCTGCTCCATATATCACTGATTTCAGAAAAACCTTACCTTTGAACACTTCATAATTATGGAACACATTGAGAAAGGGCCCTTGATTTCACTCGGCCTGTCCAAGTGGCGGCACATTGGTGCAGCTGGTAGAGCCGCTGCTTCACAGCACCAGAGACCTGCATTCGATCCTGACCTCGAATACTGTCTATGTGGAGTTTGCATGCTCTCCCTGTGATTCTGTGGATTTCCTCCGGTTTCCTCCCACATCCCAAACATGTGCGGGTTTGTAGGCTAATTGCCCTTTGTGCCCCTAACATGTAGGGATTGGATGAGAATGTGGGATAACATTGAGCCGGTGTAAGCAATTGGCTGAAGTGCCTGTTTCCATGCTATATCTCTGAACTAAACTAAAATTGAAGCCACGCAATTCCTTCAATTGTAATATTTTCCAGTGCTATCTATGAACAAAACAATCTGCGACACATCAGGAACTAACTTTTTAATGCATGTATTTCAGTGCCATCTAATTTTATTAGTAGCCCTATAGACGAGGCCTTTCTCACTAAATATATAAAAAGTCTCCAAGATTGGGAATCAATATGGGATATCATCATAGTTAATGAAGCAGAACAGATAACAGAAGTTAGAGCCGGCAAGCATCTCAGTGCTAGTGACAACATCATAAAATTCAATACTCTGATTGACATAAATAGGACACAGTCTATGGATAGATTGAAAAGAACAAGCTATGAGGAAATAAGGATGGGATTAAAGAAAGTCAAATGAGAGATCATCTTGAAATTCGAGGAGACAGAAATCAGCAGGAAATCTTCTAAAGCGTGATCTGCAATTCAAGATAAAGCATTTCAAAAAAACCCAAAAACAAGCAAGCCAATTATGAGGCACTGCAGAATGCAACACTGGGTAAGAAGATATTAAAAAACCTACAAACAGGGCAGTGGCAAAATGATCTCAATAGATACATGTGAAGTGATGTGTCTTGGGAGGTGTGAACAGAACATGGCCTGCTCTTTGGGAAATAAAATACCAAATCTTTTAGAACAAAAAGATCAAGATTAGGGTAGCATGGTGGTGCAACGGTAGAGTTGCTATCTTACAGCGCCAGAGACCTGTGTTCAACCACGACTACGGATGCAGTCTGTACAGAGTTTGCCCGCTCTCCCCGTGATCTGAATGGATTTTCTCCGAGGTGCTCCAGTTTCCTCCCACACTCCAAAGACATACAGGTTTGTAGGTTAATTGGCTTGATATAATTGTAACTTATCCCTGGTGTGTGTAGGGTAATGTTAATGAAGTCCCAGACCACCAGGTTAAGGGCAACTACATTCATATAACTGTCTGGTCCCTGAACTGACCTGCACAACCCTAACCCTAACCCAGCAATGGAACACCACAGACCACCTCCTGCACTTCCATGGACTCATTTAATTTTCTAATTATGTTTTGCAATAATATCTTGTTTTTTTGCAGCCTTTTCCTTTTTACTGTCAATATGTCTGTTTTTGCGTGTTACCTGAGCCTATGCACCTGTGATGCTGCTGCAAACAAGATTTTCATGGTACCTGTATCTTACTGTGCTCGTACATGTGACAGTAGACTTGATTTGAATTGATTTACAAGGATTAAATGATACTAAATATCATGAAAGATTAAACAGGTTAGGACGGTTTTCCCAAGAAAGCAAAGACATGAGAGAGGCTGCATAAAATCGGAGGTGGGATGTGGTTGAATTTAGGTTAGATGGAGAGGAAACTGCCTCAGTATTTACAGGACTTTGCTTTCTGAGGGGTGAAGTTACTGGGATTGCAGCCACAAGGTGTTATGATGGAAATCTGTGAATGTCCTGCTACTTTTAACCAAAAAATATCTTTCAAATTATCGAGGACAGGCAGCATCTCTGGAGAGGAGGAGTGGCTAATATTTCTGTTCGAGTCCCTTCTTCAGACTGAGTGTCAGGGGAGAGGGAGATTAGACATATAGAAGGGTAAGGTGTGAAAACGACAGATCAAAGCAGACAATGACAAAGAAATGTACAATGGTACATTGTTAGCTGAGGGGAAGGTGACAAGGAGGCATACAATCAGTAAAATTAATGAGAAGGACAGTGAAACTAGTCGGAGAACTAGGATGGGGAGGTACTAGGAGACAGAGGGAAGGTTAAGCCCCTGTCCCACTTTCCCGAGTTACTCACGAATTCTCCCGAGTTTTCCCCTTGATTCAAACTCGGAGAATTACGGTAATAGCCAGCCGTAGGTACTCGGGGCTATTTTTTTTACTCGTGGACATTTTTAACATGCTGAAAAAACGTCCCGACTTACCTATTGCCCCGAGTACCTACGGCCGGCATTACGAGCCGCTACGAAATATCTACGGACTCCCTCGGCCTCCTACGGACTCACTACTGACTCCTATGGACTCGCTACGGACATTTTCCAAGTTTGAAGCAAGGGGAAAACTCGGGAGAATTTGTGAGTAACTCGGGAAAGTGGGACAGGGCCTTAAGGGTTATTTGAGGTTAGAAAAATCAATATTCAAATGATTTCTTCAATTTTTGTAGCTGGCAACCAGCTAAGTTTATACATTAGCTGCACATTGCGTGGAGGAGCATTCAACATACAGTAGAGGACCAGGTTATGAAGAAGGGAGTGATTGCTGGAGATAGATCTCTCGGGGAGCTAACGGTGAGGAAGAAAGACATTGTCCTTGGGGCTAGAGATGATGCATGGTGGAAGGCAAGTGCAAGGATGGAGGTGGTAGTTACAGGGTGATGGGGCTGCAAAAAATGGCAAGGAGGAGCTATCACTGCACACATCTTGTGAGGGATTTCAGAGGTTTGAAGATGTTGGTCACTGGAGAAATCACGTTTGGTGGCAGACCTGTAGGTTTAGAGGAACTTGCTATTGGTGGGAGGGGCAGTACTCAGGTAGTTCTCAAGATGGGGTTCAAGCAAATAGTAAACTATCATAGGATATATTGCAGAAATTTACAGATTAGTCTTGTGGATGTAGACCCATATGGTCCTTCTTTGGATCCATTAGGCACATAGTGCATTGCCACTGACCTGTTGGACTGGCCCTTCTGTTACTTGTTGGATTTCTCAAGGCCTGGAAATTCTGCTATCACGAGGTACCGTAAAAGTATTTTTTTTTAATGGAAGCACTGCATTTCCTTTCGAGCCTTTATCCCGTGACCCTCTTCCAGGGTGAGGACTGGTTGGCCGCCCCTGTAGCCGTTTAATTTAGTAGGAAGGGAGCAGATTTTATGCAAATCGGATTCCGGTTTCAGATTTTTGTCTAATTTCAGGTTCTCAGCCAATTACAACCCGTCCAAGGATGAGGGTTAATATTTACCCCCAATACTTCCCGCTGAAGAATCCAATACCATGTTCATAAATTCACAAGTTATAAGATGCAGAATTAGGCCATTTGGCCCATCAAGTCTACGCCGTTATTCAATCATGGCTGATCTATCTTTAACCAGGGGCCATAAGTGCATGATAGTAATTTATAATTCCAAAAGGAAAATAAGAATAGGTGTATTTTTATTTGAGGAAAAGGTTGGCAAGTGGAATTCACTATTTTTGGGAGTGTTTAAGACAGAGAGCTTGGATTCATTCGGAATGAAACGAGATAGGGAGAGGGAATAGAAATATATTCTGAACGTCTGAGATGAGGTAGATGGAATGGGAGAAGATTTGTGTGGAGTATAAACCACCATCACAGGTTACCTGGGCAATTGGCCACTTGTAGTGCTGTATATTCATGTAATTCGGTACAAGTAAGAAGCAACATTGAATCAATCCATAAAATTACAAGTAATTGAAAGATTTTTCCTCTTTGTCACTAAGTTCACTGGAACAATCTGTGTCTCCAGAAACACAATTGCTCGTGTCATTTAATCCTTCATTCTCGGAGTGCTTTGCTGCCGTTTGGATGCATTTCAGCCGAGCCTGGGCTCTCTCCTGCTCTTGTTTTAGTTCCAAATACGCATAGGAAAAGGCGTGGAAAATAGAGGTTGCGGGAAACGCCATTATGAGGATGCCGCTGAGGATGCTGCTCAGAGCCACCACCCGACCCGGTATACTCTGAGGCACCATGTCACCGTATCCGACCGTCGTCATGGAAATGATAGCCCACCAATAGGAGGCTGGGATGCTGCTGAAGCCTCCTCCTTTTTCTATCTTGTTCTCCGCAAGGTACACGAGAGGCGCAAACAGCGTGACGGACACGCAGAGGAAGAGAAGCAGGAGTCCAAACTCACGGATGCTGCGTCGAACGGTAAGGCCCAACGTCTGAAGTCCCAAGGAATGCCTGGCCAGGCGCATAACGTACAAAATCCTCAAGGCCCGCAATATTCGGAGCACCAGCCCCAGTTTTTCCAAATAGATGTTGCCTCCTGAAGATTTGGAACCGTCCCCGGGTCCTTTGTCGACCAGGAGCGACACGTAATATGGAAGAATTGCCAATATGTCGATGATGTTCAAGGGGCCCCTCAGAAACTGCCACTTGCTACGAGCCTGAATAAAACGTAACACAAACTCCAGGGAAAACCAGGCTACGCAGATGGTTTCTATTATAAACATGTTATAGCACCTCTGGGAACATTTATCCTGTGGACAAAATGCAAAACATAAATAAATACACTGCATTAGTAAAAGAAAATGCATTATTTAAATTAATCTAATTAGCAGTTCATAGATTATGAACCATTAATTCAAGGATTTGCTCCTTTTTCACTTATTATATGACAAATCTTTTAATCTTTTATTTATCTTTAATATTACTGATTAAGACTTCCATTATTAATATTCAGAGGAGAGTGGGAAAAACTCAGTTCATTAAAAACTGGAAGCTGTCAACTTAACTCAAGTCCTGTAATATTATTCTTGCTAATAAATCAAACACTTGTGTTCAGAGAACCAAGCACGTAGCCTATGCTAAAACATCAGCACAATTTTAAGGAAATGTGTCATGTACTGCCTTTTGAAAGAAGCATTAAACCCAGATCTTGCCTGTTATGTTGGGTGAATATTAAAGAGTTTGTGTTTGAAGATCAGCGATGAATTTTCTTGGCATTTGCATTTCTGATTACTCTTCAGATGTAAAGGAAGTTAACAAACCACAGAGTGTGCAGTATCTGGGAAAGACTATGTTCAGTAATGATATTCTGCCTCTCACATTCAGGAGTGTATCCCAGAGGTAGCTGCGTCTTTAGCTATGTTATTCCGACACAACTGTAACACTGGCATCTCCAAACCAGGACTTACTTCAAACGGTCCTGTCAACAAAAGGCAGCATGAATCCAATCCAGTCAATTCCCACCAATCAGTCTATATGTCATGTGTAGGAAGGAACTGCAGATGCTGGTTTAAACCAAAGATAGACATAAAAAGCTGGAGTAACTCAGTTAGATAGCATCTCTGGAGAAAAGGAATAGATGAAGTTTCGGGTTGAACACCTTCTTCAGAGTCTGAAGAAGGTTCTTGACACGGCATGTCACCTAGTCTATTCTTCATCACTGGTGAAGAGATGGAGGTGCAGTCAGCAATGAGTGGCAAAATAGTGCGATCAGGAGAACTGCCCACTCACAGCTCATTGACTCACATTCAATCTGATCTCTGCTGCTGTCTGTGTGGAGTTTGCACATTCCCCTTGTGACTCTGTGGGTTTCCTCCCACATCCCAAAGACATAAAGTTGGTAGGTGAATTAGCCACTATAAATTGCCCCAAAAGCGCCGGTGAGTGAGCGATTCTAGTGCAAGTTGATGGGAATGTGGAGAGTATAAAACTGGGATTTGTAATGGCTGCTCCTTGTTTGATGATGGACTTAATGGACTAAAGGATTTGTATCTATGCTCTATGCCTATTCTTAAGGGCCTGTCCTACAAGCATGCAACTCTATGCGATGAACGCGACCTAACATGGTCGCTTGTGCCGTCCGGCGTCGCGGGGCCGGTCCCACTTCGATCGCTGGAGCCGTGCGGAATTGTGCGGAGTTCGTCCCGACATCGCGCGGGGCTCAGAAAAACTGACTATGTTCAAAAATTCCGCGTGGCAACGGCTTGTCGGCTCGCAGTCGCCTCGACGCATTACACACCGCCCCGACATCGTGCCTCCGTGAACCTATCTGTAGGTGCCTCCGTGACCCTCTATGTGTGTGGCTCCATGGGCCTCTGTGTGTGTGCCTCTGTGCCCCTCTCTGTGTGCCCCTCTCTGTCCTGGCGAACTTACCTTAGACTTCGCTCCAAGTTCGCCTCACTTTGCGCCGCGTTGCGCCACTCACTCGACCTCCGCGCGGCCCCTGCTGCCGGTTTGGTCGCGCTTGCCGCATGCAGGCGCATGCTGGTGGGAACGGCCCTGTACAGGGGATCACCCGACCTCCGCGCAGCCCCCGCTTCTAGTTTGATCGCGTTCATCGCATAGAGTTGCATGCTTGTAGGACAGGCCCTTTATTCAGTGGCATTTACTTACCAATTACTGGCTTGCTTTGATCGTACTAGCATTACTTGGTTCCAAATCGATTAGTCGAACATGGACCAGAGCTAAAATCCAATAATAGGTTGACATGAAGGCAGCAGTTAGCCAAAGACAACACAGAAGGAGTTCCTTAGGGCATTGCCTTGGATTAACACTTCAGCTTTTATCTAGACCTGTTCATAGATAACTGTGAATGCATTAGCTAATAGAAGGCAAAGTCTTAAATGTTGCCCTATCACTTCACATATATCCTGATGGAGATATTAGATATCTTAAAAACTAAGGAAATGTCATGAAATATGAATTGGAAGCACATATCCATTAAAATAGCAGAATGCATGGATAGAGTGGATGTGGAGAGGATGCTTCCACTAATGGGAGAGTCTATGATCAGAGGGCGTAGTCTTGAAATAAAAGAACATACCTTTCGAAAGGAGAAGAGGATAAATGTATTTAGTCAGAAGGTGCTGAATCTGTGGAATTCATTGTCATGAAAGGCTGTGGAGCCCGTCATTTGGATATTAAAGTGGCTATGAACTGGTTCTTAATTAGTAAGAATGTCAAATTTTATGGGGAGAAGCCAGTAGAATGGGGTTGAGAGGGGAAAATAGATCAGCCCAAGATTGAATGGTGTAGTGGACTCAGTCCAAATGGCCTAATTCTGCTCCTATGATTTATATACTTATTATAAGAATGTGCCATACATTCACTGGCTAACATTGGCTTCATTCTTTTTTGCTCCAACTTTTAGCTTTGTTGGTGCAGTGAAAATATGACAAAGGTCTGACTACACTGCTGCATATCTGTTATCTGATCCTTCATAAATCTAAATTGGTCTTTTACATTAATCAAGCATGGGAATTGTTTAACTTGCATTGGAATACACAAAGCAAGAAAAGTGTATCCATCCTGATTGTGCAGTAGCCCACATGATGTTGTTAACTTATTTAATAGTTAAAGAAAAATCTAACAATGAATTCCATTCATCTCAATCTAGCCATTCTATTCCAATACACAATTTATACGGATGAGTGAAAAATATTCTAGAAATATGAAAAACAGAAAATCCAACCCAGTGAATACCCAAAGAAGAGGAATAGGAATTTTCTGTGAGGCATCTGATTTATAAACTAACACCCTGCTGGAGGAGCTTTGAACGCCAAGCAACATCTGTGAGGGGAAAGGAATTGTCGACATTTCAATTTCAGCACACTGAAATGCTGACTATTCCTTCCCTCCCTTGCAAAAGCTGAACAATCTGCTGAGTTCCTCTGGCAGATTGTTTGATGCTCCAGATGTCAGCAGCAGCAGTCTCTTGCATATCTACTAATTTTCAAATATTGCTAACCCAATTTTACCGTATAATGTCTTTCCAATTAACCACGTTTAGTTTGGGTTAGAGATACAACATGGAATCAGTTCCTCCGGCCCACCGAGTCCACAGCGATCATCAGTCACCCATTCACACTAGTTCTATGTCATCCTACTTTCACATCCACTCCCTAAACCCCAGGGGCAATTTGCAGAGACCAATTAACCTACAAAGCCACATGATTTTATTTTTTGAGATACAGTGCAGATACAGACCCTTCAGCCCACTAAGTCCGCACTGATCAGCGATTCCCACACACGAACACACTATCCTACACACACGAGGGACAATTTACAATTATACCAAGCTAATAAGCGAGTTCGGTATTCCGACTGTGCATGCCCAGCTCATGGGCCACTCGGCGGCTGTGCTGCCACATGGGGGCAGACCTGTGTTTCATCCGTGGTCGGTATCTGCCCGGGTCTCTGGCGCTGTTGAGTTACTGCTGTCCCCGTCCCCTCCTGGGAGTCCCGTCCCTGTCCGAGGGCAGCCGGATATGTCCAGGGTGGCCCTGGGCTGGCAGGGCTCTGGCTCGTTGCTGTGGTGGCCTGAGCTTGCAACCGGCATGGAGAAAAAGCGCTAGCTCCACTGCTCCGGGCCAGTGCCCCATCAGTCCAGGGCTGTTAGTTAACCCGGCAGGACAGGCAGAGTTGAGCTGGAGTTTGGCGCTTCTTCTCCATGCTGGCTGTGGGCCTAGTCCCCCGTTGTGGCGGGCCGGTGTCCCGTCGGTCCGGGGTCGCCCTGGGCGTCTCCGGCCGTCTCCGGGGATGGGGCGCTCGGGGACACACACACAAAAACGCACACACACACACATGGTCCAGTGGTGGTTCGGCAGTGCTTGTGGTGCCGGAGGCCCGAGTTCGATCCTGGCTGTGGATGGGGCGCGGGTCTGTGTGCATGCGGCAGCACGGTTGCCGGGGGTGTTTATCAGTAGTGACCTTTGACAAATCCCATGATTCCTTGCTTTTTTGGAATACCAAACTCGTTTATTAACCTACAAACCTGTATGTATTTGGAGTGTGGGAGGAAACCGAAGATCTCTGAGAAAACCCATACGGTCACGGGGAGAACGTACAAACTCCATACAGACAGCACCCATAGTCGGGATTGAACCCGGGTCTCCGGTGCTGCAAGTGGTGTAAGGCAACAACTCTACTGCTGCGCCTCCGTGCCGCCCATTTGGGATGTGGGAGGAAACTATAGCACCCGGAGGAATCCCATGCGGTGACAGGAACAACATGCAAACTCCACACAGATAGACCCTGAGATCAGCATTGAACCCAAGTCTCTGCCGCCATGAGGAAGCAGCTCTATCAGCTGCATCAATGTGCCGTCAGCTACGATGGTGCAGGATGAAACAATGCTGATGTTTTGTGGCGATTGCAATGACTAATTGACCTCCACGGAGTAAAAGTAATTGAAATCAAAGTCATGTCAAAAATCGATGTTGATTTTCAACTTTCGAACTGGTGATAGTTCGACTTTCACATGGCATGCCTCATTAGCATTGAGTAAAAATAATTACTGTGGTTCAAGCTGTGGCTACAAAAGAGATACTTTGCACTCTGTATCTGCACTCAGTAAGGACCTCAACAATAACATATAGCTTGTATTAAAATCACTTTTGTGGGCCATTGTTTAAAATGAGAAGACTGTCTACAGGATACATATGGACGTTAAGTGAATTTATTTCCTCAGTTTAAATAACTCATCAGTGCTATTTTATTTATACTGTGCATGCAGTGCAGAGTACTTAATGATTAAACTTGTCAGCCGTATTGTACAACAGATGTATTGAGAGTCTGAGTTGGCACACTGTCAACATGACATATTAGTTGCTCATTGAAAGGCAATGCCTTGCTGTGAATGACATATCTCGAGAGATTAATCCCATTATCTGGATCATTTGGACTGCTGTTTATTCATATAAACTGAATGCGGAATATACTGACGGAACATAAAGAAAAGTTATTGAATTTATCAGCTGCCTGAGAATTTGAGGCATGTTGAAAGAGACATCTGTATCTCAGATGTGATTATGTGCTGCAGGCTTAAAGCTTTTCTCAAGTTTATTAAATTTATCTTTCCAGCAATAGAGGCATTTGCTAGAAATTCAAATGCTGATGTTTCATCCGTTCACCCAGCTGGAAACCTTGTGAAATGTGGTTTTATTGTGAAACAAAAAAGGCACTTCAGTGAGATGTGGGAATGCCTAAGTATACCTCAGATTTGAAATTAGCACTTAGAACTCAATAAATGAATAACTTTTCAATAGAATTATGACAATGTTGTCCCAGAAGAATCTAAATGTATAATCAATAGTTGGGTTTAAAAGTCAGATGAATATGTACTTGGAAAGTGACGTTAATAAAGCACATAAAGACCAGATGGGAGCATGGATTTAAAATAAATGAAGTAGTGACAACACAAAATATGATTTAAGTGGATCAATGACCTAAATCATTTTGAAGATAAACACTAAAATACTGGAGTAGCGCAGTGGGACCGGGAGCATCTCTGGAGAGAAGGAATGGGTGATGTTTTGGGTCGAGACCTTCTTCAGAAGAAGTCTCCAATCTTCTTCAGAACACTTCTTCAGAAGATGTCTCCAGGATTTCCAATCGCAAACTGTGACCACAAGTAATGGATTCTATTTTTCTTTTTTTCCAACCAGTGACTCAAAGAAGGGTTTCGTCCCGAAAAACATTGCGAATTTCCTTCGCTCCATGGATGCTGCCTCACCTGCTGCGTTTCTTCAGCATTTTTGTCTACCTTCGATTTTCCAGCATCTGCAGTTCCTTCTTAAACAACTGCTCAAAAATTATTGTCTGTAATTAAAACCCTTGGCTCAATTGTTTACTATCCCGAAGCAACATTCACAAAACCTTCTTCTTCAGAAGATGGGTCTCGACCGGAAATGTCAACCATTCCTTCTCTCCAGAGGTGCTGCCTGTCCCGTTGAGTTACACCAGCTTTTTGTGCCCTTTTTCCTTTACTGTAGTTTCCTCCAGCTGGAATACCCATGAGATCTCCACAGTTCTCCAGCTCTGGAGATGAACACAAAATGCTGGAATAACTCAGCGGGACAGGCAGCATCTCAGACTGAAGAATGGTCTCGGTCCGAAATATCACCCATTCCTTCTCTCCAGAGAGGCTGCCTGTGCTGCTGCGCTACTCCAGCATTTTGCGTCTATCTTTGATCTGCAGTTCCTTCCTACACCTAAATAAAATTATTTAGGTGTAGGAAGTGTATTGTTCCTTTGGCTTTTGCGATAAGATTTAGTGTAATTGTAAAATAGCCTCATTCGGAATTTTTATGTTGCTTTCCTTACCACGCTTTAGTGAAAGCAGCTTTCACGCTGTCTGCTCTGTGCTTCTGCAGTAGTCTAATGTGCCACATGCTACTTCTTGCTCCCCAAGCTTATTTATTTTGTAGTCAAATCAAAGGCAACAGGATTTCCAATCGCATACTGTGACCACAAGTAATGGATTCTATGCTTCTGTTTTTTCAACCAGTGACTGCTCGTAAAGGATAGTCTTTAATTAAAACCCTCGGCCCAATAGTGAACTATCCCAAAGCAACATACACAAAGCCATGTGCAGTCAGAATGTTAATCATATATTTGATAAAATGGGTTTTGCATGACAAAAAAATACAACACTACAAGTACAAAAAGCAAGTGTGTATTTGCTATTAACCTGTTCAGTGCCACCCCCGAGTGTACTCGGTTCATGGTCAATAATGAAAAAAAAAATGAACAGGTTTTGAGAAAGTGTTTTTTGAAAGTTGAACTCATCCAATAGAATTTCATTTCCACATGTACCTAGGTACAGGGAAATTATTTGTTTTTGCATGCAATACACAAAATACGCAAAGAGTCTTCATGTATCTAGCGCTGACAAAGTTATAAAAGTGCTCAGAGTCTTTCCCGCCGGGTGCTTCTTTATTCTCAGCGGCCCCCCCGCTGTCAGAACCCTCGTTCTTGCCGACTGCCCCCCGCCCCCCCCCCCCCCCGTTTCTTTGAGAGAGAAACCAAAAAATAGAGAGATGTTCTTTGTTTTATAGCAACTTTGTGACTTCGATCTTTGAATATGTTGAACAGTTACCTTTTGCACCTTATAAAAATTATGTGCATTAGTTTATCGTTGGCGTGTCTTATGCACAGGAACCTGTGCTTGTCTAGTGAAAGCATTTCATGTCAGCTATGCTGTGGCATTTTGCTGAACAAAAAAATCAGTATGGATGATTTTGTGCATTGGGAAAACAGGTGTGAGGAAAGGAAAAAGTTGATTAGTACGGTGTCAGTGGTTATGGGGAAAAGGCAGGAAAATGGGGTTAGGAGGGAGAGATATGATTGAATGGCAGAGTAGACTTGATGGGCCGAATGGCCTAATTCTACTCTTATCATATGAATTTATGAATTACGAAAGAGTTTAAATGATCTTTTCTTGGAATATCTTTTCTTGCGATGACCCAATGGAAGCAAGAAGGATTGAATTAAATAAATTCAGGTTATTATCAGGAGATATGTTAATAATTAGGAAGCTTAGACTGGGAGGAGAAATCAATTGGAAATATTTCATCTGGAAAGGAGTAGAGTTATAACCTAACGGAAGGCTGCAGTGGTAGATATATAATGATTTAATGACAATAAGTTACATTTAAATAATCCTTTGAATGCAATAAAAAGATGATGAAAGTAATTTTCAAACTGAATTTAACACCAAATCCCATTAGGATATTAATAGACAGCTGGGGTGGCTTTCATGAAACTACCAACTACGAAAATGAAGGTAGAGGGGTCCAGTTGGTGGAAGAGGTGGGATGGGGGAGGAAAATGTGGGGGAGGGGGAGAAGGGGGGTGGGCGAAGCCTAGGAACAGACAGCAAACGGCATGTTCAAAATGGAGCAATGGAGATTAGGAATCATGGAAGAATACAAACAGAGGCGATAACAGGGAAATGGACAATTGAGTCCATTAAGGCATTTGGCCATTTTTAAATCAAGACATTGGTGGACCAGGAATTAAAGTAAGTTAGTGGGTCAATTAAAAGTTGTGTTTGCAGAATGGAGCTGAGCAGCGGTTGGCAAGGCTCAATGTCAAATGGATTGATGTATGGCCTCATAACCTTTCATGTTCCAAAAAAACATTGTTGGTAAGAATAACGTGCATCATGCGATAATGTGGAAGTGAATGGCAGAAATTAATTGTTTTTCCAACAATTTTTTCCTTCACATCCTGCCAACAGTCGCAATGGGTACTAGACTCTTATATAAGCCTTTTCAGGTGTGACCAGTGATGGAAAAGCTTGTATTTGTGGAGCCTTCCATGACCTCCAGTCACACAGAAAATTGTGCACGGTCAAAAAATGGTTCTGAAAAGTTATTATGGTTATTGTAAGGAATGTTGTGGCCACTTTACACACACCGTAGCTCCAACAAACATCAATGGAATAAATGACCGGATAATCTGCTAAGGCAGATTGATTGAGGGATGAATGTTGGTCATGGTATCACAGGTATTCTTCTTCAAATACCACTGTAAAAGCTACTACCTTTATCTGATTTAGATGACTTGGTTTATTATCTTTGCCAAAAATGACAAAATTACAGTATTGCCTTACATTAAATTATTATCGCATGGTTTATGTAATGAAGAGGATCCGGTCAGGAGGGAGAGGCAAGCGGGTGGCACCGAGAACAAATAGGGATCAGGCTGAGGTGGGGGCCGCAGAGAACAAAGATGGGCAAACATGACTCTAATGAGTACTTTTGTAACTTGGCTGGTGCCAGAATGTGGTGATTCTTTGAGTACGTTGTGTATAGTATGCAAAAACAAAGAATTTCACTGTACCTAGGTACATGCAACAATAAAGTATAATTGAATTATTCAATCATTGAATTTGAAGTTCCTTGCCTTTGACATGGACCAAGATTGCCAGGACCATGTTCTTGCTACCTGTGTTCTCATTTGATGATAAAATTGTGTACATACAGATAAAGGTGGCATTGTTAAATTTTAAGCCTGGCATTTCTAATATTATAAATTAATTGGCATGTTTATCAGCAATTTTTGATGCCCATGAAAATAATTGATCAATGATTGGTGTTCAGATTTTGCATTTGCATTTGCAGATTTTGCAGATTTTGGTTTGAGTCACCAAAATTAATTGGATAGTGTTCTTTTTTGCATTTCAAAAATAGAAATGAAATCAGATCTGCATCTACTAAATGTTTTCACCATTAACAAAGCTTCACTAATCAATACATTTTCAATACTTGGGTAAACTTAAATAAGAATTAACTTTAACAGAAACATTACCCGAAAGAGTTTATGTTTTATTATTGCAAAATCATATCAAGCTGAAAAATACAATTGCCAAAACAAATGCATTTAGATTGTACATGGTATATGATATTAGCTTGGGGTGTGAGATTGCAACCTTCACGTGGTACACCCTGTTTCGACGAGTGCTTGCACAAACAGAAGATCAAACAGAACAAGTTGTCTTACAATGTTAGGCTGTGCACACCATAAGCAAGAAGAAAAAGATATTAGGTTGATGCGTTACTCAAGTCTATATATATTTGATAGACACAAAATGCTGGAGTACCTCAACAGGACAGGCAGCATCTCTGGAGAGAAGGAATGGGTGATGAGTTACTCAAGCATTTTCTGTCTAAATCAAGCATTTTTGGTTTAAACCAGCATCTGCAGTTCCTTCATGCTTATCTATATATGTATTTGGATTGATTACCAAAATGTTGTCCAAGCAATATGAGGCATGGCTAGGATTGTTAAATTTTTGCTCCTTCATATAGAAGGGTAAAAGATATTATCACCAAATATCTCATTTTTTAGATTAACGAATCAACTCTGAATGAAAATTGGCAGCTTTTTTTCCCATAGAACTGGGTCAAGGGAAAACAACATTAAAGGGTTCTAAATTTGTTTGGTGTTAATAGTTCAAAATGACATTTGTTTGGCCAATCATGACTACATTTCCATTGCGTGTTTAGGCATTGATAAATCTCTCTCCATTTTAATCTGATGGGCTCTGATCCGACAAAGGATAGAACACAGTAGGATCAAGGATAAAAATCTTAAAGTCTATCTGTTTGGGCCAGAATTCAGAAACCAAATTCTTACATACAAAAGTTTAATGAAAGTTTCATATTTATTTACATTAATCTATGTTAACTTGAAGTTCTCTTACTTTACCAATTTCTGTTTAATATACGGCAAAGTTTGGTTTGAGTTCTGCCTAAACATTTCCTTTTTCTAATGTACAGCAATTATCTTGAAATGTCAAAATTTTGTTTGGTACCTTCGCATTAAAGCATGCAAAGTTATTATAAATGCCCTTATTTGCAAAGCTTTCTCTCTCAATAACTAATTTTGTTCTGTTGAAACATTTACAATCTTCGAAATAACAAGAAAGAAGGTGAAAACAGACATTGTACATTGCAGAGTATTTGGAATGACTGCACATTGCAGAGTGTTTGTAATGTGCAGTCACTATTGTGATGAAGCAAAGGTGTAAGATGGAAGTGTCGGAGGAAAGGATGCACACATTCACCCCATAACATGAGAACCTAAAACAGAACAGCACAGGTAACAGGCCCTCTGGCCAACATTGTCCGTGCTGAAATGTGAAGCCAAGTTAAACTAATCTCATCTACCTGCATGTGATCCATATCCCTCCATTCCCAGCATCTCCACATACCTACCCAAAATCCTCTCAAATCCACCTCCACTACCAGCCCTGGCAGCGTGTTCCAGGCATCCATCAATCTGTGTAAAAAAATTGCTCTGCACGTCTCCTTTAATCTTTGCCCCTCTCACCTTAAAGCTTTGCCTCAAGGATTTGACTTTTTCCACCCTGGACAAAAGGTTCTGACTGTCCACCCTATTTATGCTTCTCATAATTTTATATACTTCTATCAGGTCTCCCCTAATCTGTCATTCCAGAGAAACAATTCATTTGTGCCCAGTCTCTCCTTATACCTGACACATTTAGCTAACACATACTACTATTGCATGATACAGAAAACCAACAACTTAAATTCCTGTACATCTCTTATACAAAAAAATGAGGTACAGGACTATATAAACAGCATTGAAATGGAGTGCATGACAAGAGTGCATTTTCGCATTTCTCATCAGGTCTATGCAGGTTGTCAAAGTGATCCCATCAGTCTAATTGCCCCACATATTTATCAGTAATTGATTCTCTCTTCTGCATGTCTGTGAACTCCTCTCCTCGCCTACACTTGGGGCGGTGGGGTGGGGTGTGGAATTTACAGTGACACTTGATACAATATATAACACATCTTTTGGATGTCAGAAGAAACCAGAACTCCCAGAGAGAATCCCCTTGGGAAGACATGCAAACTCCACAAAGACAGCATTGGACATCAGACGTAAACCTGATTACAGGAGCTGTGGCGCAGTTACAGTACCCGCTAACGCAACTGCACCACAGCATATTGTGACATCGTGTAACATTTTCTCAGAACTGAAGTGCAACCTGCATTTGATGCACATGACTCAAATGCAGAAAGCAATTGGTATTGCAGATGTGCATAGAAATTTGATCTCATTCTCCTTTAGTGCGCTGGATATAACCTGTAAAGCTTGCAAAGCTTGCAAAGCTTGGGGGTGATCTAGGGACCAGTGATTGCAGGAACAACTAGCAACAAGAACTTTGTGATCACAGCGCCACTCATTAATTCTCTGCAATGCTAATCATAAAGCCCTGAAATGGCGAGATGCCAAGATCAATAAGAGGGTGGATTCTGTGTCATTCACAGACTCTGGGCTCTGTGTTTAGGGAATTTTGAGCTAGTATCAGATTATAGGTTTCCTCCACAAATACTGACTTCTATCAACCGCGGTGGAAAAGTGGGTGCCCAATATATGTATTAGATAGTTCATAGACCAGTAGAGCAGGCCCCTTGCACCTCAAAGTTGTATCAAACATGATGCCAGGTTAAACTAATCTCCTTTGCCTGCATATGATCTACATTCCTCCATTTCCTGCATATCCATGTGCCTCTCCTAAAACCTCTTAAATAACATCATAGTATCTGCTTCCACCACCACCCTTGCCTGCTGGCATCATTAAGCTTGTGACCTGCACAAGGCAAACTGTAGCCATGTGAAACATGCACACACAGGCACCCACACAGCCACTCACACACACACAGCCACTCACACACACACACGCACACATACACTCACATAGACACACACACACACGCACACATACACTCACATAGACACACACATTTAGGTCAATTTCAGATTGCTGCTACACAAAGGGAAAACAATCCAACATTCAACTGTTATGCACCATTTACCTATGCAAAATGTGTGCCAATGCCAATTTTTTAGGCATTGAAACATAGAAAAATAGGTGCAGGAATAGGCCTTTTGACCCTTTGAGCCATTCAATATAATCATGGTTGATCTGCTAAAATCGGTGCCCCGTTCCTGCTTTTTCCCAATATCCCTTGATTCCTTTAGCCCTAAGAGCTAAATCTAACTCTCTCTTGAAAACATCCAGTGTATTGGCCTCCACTGCCTTCTGTGGCAGATAATTCCACAGATTCACAACTCTGGGTGAAAAATGTTTTCCTCAACTCAGTCCTAAATGTCCTCCCTTATTCTTAAACTGTGATCCCTTGTTCTGGACTCCCCTAACATCGGGAACATTTTCCCTGCATCTAACCTGTCCAATCCTTTAAGAATTTTATTATGTTTCTATATGATCCCCTCTCATCCTTCCAAATTCCAGAGAATACAAGCCCAGTCGATCCATTCTTTCATCATATGTCAATCCTGAATTTCACACAATACTCCAGGTGCAGTCTCATCATGACCATGTACAACTGCAGTAGGACCTCCTTGCTCATAAACTCAAATCCTCACGCAATGAAGGCCAACATGCCATTGGCTTTCTTCACTGCCTGCTGAACCTGCATACCTACTTTCAGTGATTGATGTACAAGCACACCCTGGTCTCGTGGCACCTCCCCATTTCCTAATCTGACACCATTTACATAATAATCTGCCTTCTTGTTCTTGCCACCAAAGTGGATAACCTCACATTTGTCCACATTACACTGCATCTGCCATCCATCTACCCAAATCACCCAACCCATCCACCCTGCAGCCTCATAGCATCCTCATCGCAGCTCACATTGCAACCCAGATTTGTGTCATCTGCAAACTTGTGTCATCCTCAACCTTCCCCACAGCCATCAGGCTATTAAAAAGCTCTGAATAATAACAGCCTATTATTACTATTGCACTTTATCTGTTTTTTATTGTGTATATATGGTCTGTCGTCTATAGATACGCTGAACTTTTTGCTTCCATTCTGTATTATGTTTAGATATTCTGTTGTACTGCAGCAAGTAAGAATTGCATTGTTCTTTCTGGGACACATGACAATAAAACTCTCTTGACTCTTGACTCTTGAACTTGGAGATGTCACATTTAATTCCTTTGTCTAAATCATTAATTTATATTGTAAATAACTGGGGTCCCAGCACTGAGCCTTGCGGCACTCCACTAGTCACTGCCTGCCATTCTGAAAAGGACCCGTTAATTCCTACTCTTTGCTTCCTGTCTGCCAACCAGTTCTCTATCCATGACAATACCCTACCCCAATATCATGTGCTCTAATTTTGCACACTAATCTCTTGTGTGAGACCTTGTCAAACTCTTTTTGAAAGTCCAGACACACCATATCCACTGGCTCTCCCTTTTCCAGAAGATTAAAGTATGATTTCCCATTCATAAATCCATGCTGACTTTGACCAATCCTGTCATTGCTTTCCAAATGTGCTGCTATAACATCTGTAATAATCGACTCCAGCATCTTCCCCACTACCGATGTAAGGCTGACCGGTCTATAATTCCGTTTTCTCTCTCCCTCCTTTCTTAAAAAGTGGAGTTACATTGTCTACCCTCCAGTCCACAGAAACTGATCCAGAATCGAGAGAACATTGGAAAATGATCACCAATGCATCCACAATTTCTAAGACCACCTCCTTGAGTACTCTGAGATGCAGACCATCAGGCCCTGGGGATTTACCTGCCTTCAGTACCAACAGTTTACATAACACAATTTCCTGACTAATGTGGATTCCCCTCAGTTCCTCCCTCCCACTAGATCATTGGTCCCCTAGTATTTCTGGGAGATTGTTTGTATCTTCCTTAGTGAAGACAGAACCAAAGTACTTGTTTAACTGTTCTGCCATTTCCTTGTTTCCCATGATAAATTCACATGTCTCTGATTGCAAGGGTCCTTTGTCTTCACTAATCTTTTCCTTTTTACATATCTAAATAAGCTTTTAGAGTCAGAAAGCCCTATTACACAGATTAATTAGATTATATTCGGGTTCATTATGGTATGTTTTCCTTGGTTGTCAAATATATTTCGAATCTTGTAGGTCCAGATACCATTTTACTGGTATTAACTTCGCTATTGGGATCTTAGCTATAAGTATGACGATATAGTCATCTAGTGGGTTGAAAGCCATTTAATGGAAAATAATTAGTGACCCTGGGACCCAGAGTTGAGGAATTAGTGACCCTGATGCTAAATGCTGCAAGGATAGAAATTTATAAGAAGTTTCTCGCCACAGATACAAAGAACTAGTGGGACCATAAAATATACGGACCGAACATTTGTGAACATTTGTGAAATTAGGGGACTTACCAGGTCTTCTTCCGACTTTAAATCTGGCATTGTACTAATGCAAAGACTAACTACCGTTATCGTGACAAATAAAATTGAGACGCAGGCAAACACTTTGCCAGGAAGTCCGGACTGAGGATTCTCCACCATATCTCGGAGTTTGTTCATGCAATTACTCAATTTGCTGTTGGCGACCGGGAGGACATTGATCTCCTCCTTCTCCACCTCCACCGCCTCTCCTCGCCTCATCTTGGCCACCTCTCGGGCTCTCTGAATGAGCTTCCTGCGGCAACATGCCTCAAGGTTGGCCTCATCCACGCCCCAGTACGCCAGCTCTTCTTGGAAGGAAAGGGCGCACATCTCCCTCAGAAGCCGCAGCTTCCCCGCAGAGATGAAAGTGATGATCATGCGAAAAGCACACGGGTTCCGGTCGAAGAAATACTCGTTGGACGCCTCGTCGTAATCGTCGCAGACCTGCACCACTTCTTCATAGTTGCGGCAAAACTTTAATCTCCCGAGTCTTGTCAGTGGGAACTCATCCAAAGTTAGCCAAGGCACCAAGTACTTGGTCCCCCCCACGTTGAGGACGATGTGTTGCGTCCGATCGGTGGAGCTCGCTTGACTTGCACGGCGGACCCTTGCGGACCGTCGATAGAAAGCCCCTTTGGCAGGGCAGGTCTGGGCGTGTATTAAGGGTGCAATCTGATTCAAGGTACTACACGACGAGTCGCTCAGGTTACTGTAGTTGTCGCTGCCTCGGGAAATGATGGGCATGGTGGAATCAGTGCGTTGCAGGGAGCGGCAGAGTCATCTGTGGACAGAGAACAGAGTTAAGACGGAGAAAGTGTTAAAGAAGGAACTGCAGATGCTGGAGAATCGAGGGTACACAAAAGGCTGGAGAAACTCAGCGGGTGCAGCAGCATCTAAGGAGCGAAGGAGATAGGCGACGTTTCGGGTCGAGACCCTTCTTCAGAAGACGGATAAAGAGTTTTTACTATCATTAGTCATGTCCAAAGCGGAACACTTAGATGTAGCGAGAAGCAATGACTTCGTGCTTAGGACGGGATTCTATCCTATAGCACGGAGTGATAGAGTAACAACAGGTCACAGATCTGAACCTTTAATTTGTGAGTGTTTTCAACATTTTCTAAGTATCTCTCCGTATTTTCCTTTGGTTGATGTAAACCCCGCTTCCGCTGGCTCTAACTCTATTCATGAGTTCTCAGGAGTACGATGCAACATTTTTTTAACCCTGTCTTAATTGATCTCATCTCTACAACAATCAGTCCAAAGAAGGGTCCCGACCTGAAACGTCTGTCTGTCTCCCTCCACAGACGCTGCCTGACCCACTAAGTTCCTCCAGCACATCATGTTTTGCTCAAGTTTCCAGCGCCTGCAGTTCCTCGTTATCTCCGTCTTAACTAAGATAATGATTAATTTCCCTTGCCGTGCCTACAACAATTTCTGTTAACGGTTATGGAGTTACTTGAAGTTTAAATGCGTTTAAATCTAACTTTGTACTGCGCATCCGGCATTCATTATACTTAAGATGGACACAAAAAGCTGGAGTAACTCAGCGGGACAGGCAGCATCTGTGGAGAGAAGTGGTGACGTTTCGGGTCGAGACCTTTCTTCAGACCTTCTACCTTGTGTCTACCTTCGACTTAAACCAGCATCTGCAGTTCTTTCCGACGCCCTTCTTCTGCCTGATTCTTTATGCTGCCCGACCCTCTGAGTTACTAGGACACGCTAGAGGCAGGAAAAATATTCCCGATGTTGGGGGAGTCCAGAACCAGGGTGCGCAGTTTAGGAATAAAGGGTAGACCATTTAGAACGGAGAGGAGGAAAAACTTTTTCACCCAGAGAGTTGTGAATCTGTGGAATTCTCTGCCCCAGAAGACAGTGGAGGCCGATTCTCTGGATGCTTCCAAGAGTGAGTTAAATAGAACTCTTAAAGACAGCGGAGTCAAGGGATATGGGGAGAAGGCAGGAACCGGGTACTGAATGTGGATGATCAGCAATGATCACAGTGAACGGCGGTGCTGGCTCGAAGGGCGGAATGGCCTACTCCTGCACCTATTGTCTATTGAGTTACTCCAGCACTTTGTGTCTATCTTTGGTATACACCAACAACTGCAGTTCTTTGTTTCTATATTCATTATACCCACCCTGAAATGCGCAGAGGTGTGCCTAACTTGACCTCTCTGAACCCTCGGATAAAAAATCAATTAGGATTTAAATGTTAAAATTGGGCAAGGGAGGGTGAAGGAGATAAATACCCATGGAAATAGTCTTCCCACTTCTCCCTGTCAAGTTGGGGCCGTGTTTTCAAACTCGCCTCTCTAGTGGGTTAAAGCCAAAGTGCTGGAGAAACTCAACGGATCAGACAGCAGCATCGGCTGGGCTATCTGTAGAAGTTAGCGCGGCTCTGCTAGTGACGGACAGGGTGGTTTAAGACATCCCTGGGCGTCTTGTACAGGGAGAGGGTAAAGACGATTCTAATCATGAATTAACAGCAAAAATATCGAACTGAAGACCACGCGGAGTAAGTAACGAAACTTACCTTCGCTGCGGGGACAGTTAACATCCACAGGACATTAAAATCCACAGGACCATCTCTTGCATGTTCCGGGAACCAGGAGCCACAGACTCACCCAATCAAAGTTCATTGTCAGCAAAAGCTTGCCCTGAAATCGGTCTTCAATTGCAGACGCATTCGCTTCTCTCCAGTCTCCGCGAAAAAGGATACGGTTTAAATCGCGACGTCGATACCATCTCTTTGTAGGGGGCAGTCCTGAAGGCGGTTGCGCTGTTACGCGGGTCTCCAATTTATCGGGGTCCCAGAAGACAGGGGGAGGTTGGGCAGGGACGGGGCTGGTCGCTGATCGTCGGGAGAGAGAGCTTCAAATGCACTCCTTCACAATTGAAGCGCACACACTTGGAGTCTGAATGCAAGGGACTGGATCAATCTAATCGACCGCTTACAGCCATGGACGAAACTTTTGCTGTGGCATCGCACTGCTCGAGAGCTTTTTCCTACGCGGCATGCCATTGGGACTAACTAACTGATCAGGGGCAAAAGGGCGCAGCAATCAAACGGGACCCAGCCACGCGGTTCGCTTGCAAACCCCTTTCGTTTAACTTCATGCATTTTGTTCTGGAGAAAGTTCGCTAGAAGCGTGAAGAAAGCGCCGAGACGTGTTGTTGCTTTCACGCGATATGCACGCCAATGTGTTTTTTTTCCTACGATGTTAAAATTCCGACTTGATCCAGACCTTCATGGGCAGTGGCACCGTGTCAGCATTGGCCGGGTCCTGGTGGGAGGCTGTGGACTTCACACCACAGGGGAGAGGAGCCCGGAGGGTGGCGCATTTCAAACTGAAGAGCGGTGCACTTTCAGATTTCTCACCTGACCATTTCCAGAGTTTCTTCACACATTTAGTACGAGGAACGCAAAATAGACAGTACACTCCCGAACTATTTGCTTCTCCCAACTCATCGTTTGTTTGGCCTGTTTCATGTGGGGGAAACAAACATAAATATTTACGATAAATTGTGTTGGAAACGCGTTTCGTGGGGGGGAAAAAAACCCCAAAACGGTCTGCAGATGCTGGAAATCTAAAATGATTTTTTTTAAAAACCCACAGAAAACGATGAAAATAGTCATCGGGTCGGGCCGCATCTGTGGGGTGAGAAACAGAGTTAACGTGTAGGAAGGAACGAGAAGGATCTCGACCTGACACTTCACCCATTCCTTCTCTCCAGAGATGCTGCCTGTCCCGGGGAGCTACTCCAGCATTTTGTGTCCATCTCCGGGATGAAGTATTTCTGCCCATCAGAGTTTGATCGTTCAAACCCCACGCATGGATGTTGTGAGCTCCAACATCAATACTGGGCATTTGCTTCAGCTCCGGACGGGTTTAGAATCGCCCTGGGAGCACATCGAACACTCATTCACACATAGCCCGCGGCTAACAATGGACCGTTTCATTCATCAGCGTTACTTTTTTTTGCATATATTTTATTTATTTGTTCTGTATCTCTCTATATCACTATCTACAGCATATCTCTCGTTTCTCTTTCGCCTGACAGTCTGAAGAAGGGCCTCGACCCAGAACGTCACCCATTTCCTTCTCTCCAGAGATGCTGCCTGTCCCGCTGAGTTACTCCAGCTTTTTGTGTCCAACTTTCGGTTTAAACCAGCCTCTGCAGTTCCTCCCTACACCTCCAATCGGCTGTAGAAACGAAGCCCCACAGATGCTGCTTTATCTAAGCAACGATAGCCGAAAAGTACTGGAGTAACTCAGCGGGTCAGCCAGCATCTCTGGAGGGCCTGGACCGCTGCGTTACTGCTATGTTTAAGAAGGAACTGCAGATGTTGGAAAATCGAAGGTAGACAAAAGTGCTGGAGAAACTCAACGGGTGAGGCAGCATCTATGGAGCGAAGGAAATAGGCAACGTTGCGGGCCGAAACCCTTCCTCAGACTCCTATACTTTGTGTCTATTTCATCAGCGGATTAAGTTTGTAACAGACCCGCGGATTATTTCCACTAGCCTGCAGTGTAGCGCGAAAGCACCGTGTCATTGCAGACACAAGGAACTGCAGATGCTGGTTTACAAAAAAAAGTGTTGGCGTACTTCAGCGGGTCAGGGAGCATCTCTGGAGAATACGGAACGGCGATGACCCGAAATGTCACCTATCCCTGTTCTCCAGAGATGCTGCCTGCCCCGCTGAAGTACTCCAGCACTTTATTTATTCCCATGTTATTCATTGTTCCCCGAGAAACCACCGCATTCCAAACTCAATGGAGATACAAGAGGCTGCAGATGCTGGAACTTGGGACAACAAGCCTCCTTAATTGCCAAAGATAGACACAAAATGCTGGAGTAACTCAATTGATCAAGCAGCATCTCTGGAGAAAATGGATACGTGACGTTTCGGGACTGAAGAAGAGTCCCAACCCGAAACGTCACCTATCCATTTTCTCCAGAGATGCTGCCTGATCAATTGAGTTCCTCCAGCAATTTGTGTCCATCTTTGGTATAAACCAGCATCTACAGTTCATTTGATTACTCAGTAATTGCCACATCTGTCAGTGAGATTACTTTGTTCCATCCATCACCCCCTCCCCATCTATTATTTTACTTGTTTCTTTCAAAGATCTGATGAGACTTTAATTCCGTCCACTGATGCTTCTTAAATAGCTGAATTTCATCAGCTTTTTCTTTTCTGTAAACCAGTGAATGTTGCAATGCAAACAGTTCCCCTCATCCCCTCACCCCCCCACTGCATTCCTTCCCTTTCCCCAAGAAAAGTTTATTAAAAAAATACACAGTTGTTAGATAGGGATTATTACCGTATGATCCGCATTGCAGACATTTCCATTTATTCCCTGCAAATATTCACTAACATTTCACCCCTAAACTTGCAATCAGTGACGCGTGAGGGGGTTATTCAGGCCTGTACGAAGCTTTTCAAACAGGGGGGTGGCATTACAGGATTACAAAAATTTTAATGTGAAATAATTTGTGCGCTGTGCACATCACGAGCACGTAGCGTGAAGTCCCTCGATGGCGGGGTCCAGGGCCCGCGTAAGGGCCATGGAAACTCTTGGATTTTAGATGCTCTCTGATGCATTCTGAGCCTTATTTTGGAGCATTTTTGGAGCATGACGAATATTTCAGAAATTAACAGGAATCTGAGTGGTAGCTTTTTCACACAAAGGGTGGTGGGTGTATGGAACGAGCTGCCAGAGGGGGTAGTTAAGGCTGGGACTATCCTAATGTTTAAGAGACATTTGGACATGTACATGGATAGGACAGGTTTAGACAGATATGGGCCAAACTCATGTGAGTGGGACTAGTGTAGATGGGACATGTTGGTCGGTGTGGGCAGGTTGGGCTGAAGGGCCTGTTTCCACACTGCATCACTCTATGACTAAAACGTTAAGACGAAAAATGCATGTAGATAAGTAGAGCAGATTTGAAAGAGGAGTGAAATGTAAAGGCAGAGAGGTTTATGGGTGAAGGGAAAATAGACAGAAAGTGCTGGAGTAACTCAGTGGGTCAGGCAGCATCTGTGGAGAACATGGGATAGGTGACGTTTCACATAGTGCTGGAGTAACTCAATGGGTGAAGCAGCATCTCTGGAGAATATAGATAAGTGACATTTCACACAGTGCTGGAGTAAGTCAGCGGGTCAGGCAGCATATCTGGAGAAAAGGTATAGATTATATTTCGGGTCAAGAACTTTCTTCAGTAATATTCATAATGTGACATGTATAGACATTCCTGAATGTTACCCAAACCATCGTGAGCTACTTTGTGATGGTATTTGCCCTCTCCTATAATGTCTCTGCTGCCTTGGGCGATGCAGGACAGGACACAAGCTTTGGGACATGGTGTGAAGCTGTTGCCGTCTGTCCCAGCCCGGTGGAAACCTGGATTGAGTGGGCGTGGAGAGTCTAGAACCAGTGGCCACAGCCTCAGAATTAAAAGACATTCCTTTAGGAAGGAGATGAGCAGGAATTTCTTAAGTCAGTGGGTGGTGAACTGTGGAATTCATTGCCACAGACAGCTGTGGAGGTCAAGTCAATGGACATTTTTCAGGAGGAAATTGATAGATTCTTGATTGATAATGGGTGTCAGAGGTAATGGGGAGAAGGCAGGAGAATGGGTTTGAGAGGGAAAGATAGATAGAGTCATAGTGTGATACAGTGTGGAAACAGGCCCTTCGGCCCATCTGCACTAGTCCCACCTGTCCAAGTTTGATCCAGGTACCTGTCTAACTGTTTCTTAAACATTACAATAGTCTCTGCGTCAACTACCTGCTCTGACAGCTTGTTCCATACACCTACCACCCTTTGTGTGAAAAATATACCCCTCATTTCCTATTAAATCTTTTCCCCTTCACCTTAAAGTTATGTCCTCTGCTCCTCGATTCACCTATGCTGGGTAAAGACACAACCTGATCTATTCAAATCATGATTTTATACACCTCTATTTGATCATCCCTCATCCTCCTGTGCACCATGGAATAGAGTCTCAGCCTGCTCAACCGCTCCCTGTAGCTCTGGCTCTCTAGTCCTGGCAACATCCTCATAAATCTTCACTGTACCCTTAGCAGTTTGATGACATCTTTCCTATAACATGGTGCCCAGAACTGAATACAATACTCTGAATGCGGCCTCACCACCTTCTTATGCAACCGCAACATGACCTCCCAACTTCTATACTCAGCCTGACCCGCT
Organism: Raja brachyura; assembly: GCA_963514005.1. The sequence goes on along the minus strand of OY740797.1, from coordinate 38,753,070 downwards.
GAGTCACTCCAGCACTCTGTGAAACATCACAGAACAGGGCAAGATTAGCAAGTTGGCTGATGAAACAAGCGTGAGGTCATGTTGCAGTTGTATAAGACATTGGTGAGACCGCATCTAGAATGTTGTGTTCAGTTCTGGGCACCATGTTATAGGAAAGATGTCAAACTGGAAAGAGTACAGAGAAGATTTATAAGGATTTTGCCAGGTCTAGAGGGAGATGTTGTGTAGGTTTTGTCTCTATCCCATGGAGTGCAGGAGGATGAGGGGAAATCTTGTAGAGGTGTACAAAATCATTAGAGGAAGAGATTGGGTAGATGCACAGAGTCCTTTGCCCAGAGTAGGGGAATTGAGGACCATGGGTCGGTGGGGGCGTGGGCAGAAGGTGGCATGGGTCCGGCGGTGGGGGGGGGGGGGGGAGGGGGGTGGCGTGGGTGGAAGGTGGCGTGGGTCCGGCAGGGTGGCGTCTGGTGTCGGGGTTACGGCCACTGGGTTCAGATTCAGCCGCTCCTGCCCGGCGACTGGAGAACGGTCTCCTGGCCGTTGGTTAGGCTCCGACGCTGCGGATGGAGATGCTGGATGAGACGGGCAGACACCAAACGCCCCCGGCCCCCCGTGGGCCCGAAGAAATGGGCACTCATTTTTTTTTCTAAATCATCCCACGGGCCGGATTAGACCCCTTGCGGGTATCCTGCCACCCAAGAAAAAAACAGACTCCCCCTCTCCGAATGCAATATTCCACTACTTACCCAGAGTAGACATCGAGACGATCTCCGGTTGTGTGGAGTTCAAATGGCAGTCTGATCCCGCCCGGGCCCACTGCGCACGCGCGGAGAGACAGCGTCCATAATGTCGCTACTGCGTCATCGGCTTTCCCCAACTGCGCAGGCGCGGATGGTCGCATATTCCCCCCCCACCCCCCCTCCCAAATCATCCAGCGGTCGGAACCAGAATTTCGGGTAAACGCTGATTGCACTCCAATTTTTCTTTTCTCGGGATTTTCTTCTTTCTGGGAAAAAAGGGGGGTGCGAGCGCACCCAACGCACCCCCCCCTCCCCCCCCCCCCCTTCGGACGGCTATGTTATTAAGTAGGGCTCACTCCCTCAGTGTTAGTTTCGGGGAGGACTCACGCCAGGGCAATCAAACATTTGCGATAACTGCACTAATCAGCAGGTAAGTCCAGCTCCTTGCAGAATACAACAGTTCGAAGAAGGGTCTCGACCTGAAACGTCACCTATTCCTTTTCTCCAGAGTTGCTGCCTGACCCACTGATTTACTCCAACTTTTTGTGTTTATCTTCGGTTTAAACCAGCATTTACAGTTCCTTCCTACACGAGCAACCTCTTGCACTGGAAAACCAGCACGATTCAGCAGACTATGATGTTGGTGATCTTGCAACATCAGTCCCTGAGAAAATAACAAATAGCTGGCGTGATCTAAAGGAGAAGTTGCTTATCTCATTTTAGAAAGTTTGACGAATATCTGAACACAAATCTCAAACGAAGAATAATTGTAACTGCCTGATCCTCTTACAAGGATGTGTCTTTGTCTGGGTGACCAGGGAGGGAATATATTGTGGCCCTGGGTGGCTGGAGGCCTTAATGGGCAAGTATGTACAGGGGATACTATATTTAGTATGTACTGTATTGCAGGTACTGGGATTTGGAGCTTTAATTGGCAAAGATAGACACAAAATGCTAGAGTAACTCAACGGGTCAGGCAGCATCTCTGGAAAAAAGGAATGAGAGACTTTTTGGGTCAGGATCTTGCTTCAGACTGAAAGTATAAGGGATTATGTATTGGGAGAGCTGGAGTATATCTAGGACATGGGAGATAATGTTTCAATCTGAAAATGTGGTAAAGATGTCAAAGAGATTTTATTTAAATATACATCCATTTGGCAAACCAATTGAAGTTCAATTTTGGAAAGGCAATACAAGGAATTGCAGATGCTGGCTTGCAAAAAAACCCACAAAATTCTGGAGTAACTCAATGGGTCAGGCAGCATCTCTGGAGAACATGGATAGGTTTGGTCGGGACCCTTTTACAGTTCTATTTCAAGTTCATAGCACAGTGAGATAGAGGTACAATCAATATCTTGCTTGCTGCAGCATCACAGGGACATAGACTCAAGAAAACACACCGAAACAAGTTATATATCAATTATACATAAATTCTGTGTAAAAATTCTAAAAGAAAGGGAATTGTCCCAAAAAAAAGACATTAGTGCAAAAACATAATTATAAAAAAACCAAATGCATTGTAGTGCAGTGGTGAGCCTTCAAGTGTTCCATTTTTCAGGTAGGTTTTGGGTTGTGCATGTTGTTTCAAGAAAATCACCATCAGGTGGCGCCACGGTAGTGGCTGCCTTGCCAACAGTCTGTCCGTCCCCATTCTGTTTTTATTATTTTAAGTATGTTTTAAAAGTATGATTTGGTGTTTCTTGGTTTGTTTTATGTGGGGGGTGGGGGAATCGGGAGAAACCGTTTTCAGTCGCTTACCTCGACGGAGATGCGTATTTCCTCTGTGTCGCATCTCCGTCCCCCCGCGGCCTACGTCGTGGAGTGGTGCAGCCTTTCATGAAGACCGGCCTGGAGCTTCAAGCCTCGGGCACGGCGCGGGCATGGCACGGTGCGAATTTTAACATCGTGAGCTGCGATCCTTTGCCGAGGGTCGCCAGTGGAGCTTCGACCGTGGGGCCTGTGGACTTTAACACCGTGAAGTCGTGGTCTCCGTCAAGAAGTAGCCGACTCAGGAGCACCATGCCATGGTGTGTTCCGATCCATCCCTGCGCCGGAGTTTTGATCATCCCGACGAGAGAGCTTGAACATTGGACCGTCGGCAGCGGCAAGTGCGGAAGGTTCAAAGACCCCGACCATGGGTGAACAAAGGAAGAAGATGACTGAACTTTATTGCCTTCCATCACAGTGAGGAAGGTGGATTTCATTGTGGTGGATGTTTATGTTAAATTTTATTTTATGTGGATGTGTGTCTTGGTGCTTTTCACTTAGTATGGCTGTATGGTAACTCAAATTTCACTCTTGAACTTGAACCTTGTAGTCACAGGAAAGTAGCTGTTCCTGAACCTGGTGGTGTGAGAATTCAGGCTTCTCTACCTCCTGCTCAAAGGCTGTAGTGAGATGAGGGCTTTGACAGGATGGTGACAATCCTTGAAGCAGTGCCTCATGTGGATGCTTTTAATGGACAAGAGACAATAGACAATAGGTGCAGGAGTAGGCCATTTGGCCCTTCGAGCCAGCACCGCCATTCAATGTGATCATGGCTGATCATCCCCATTCAGTATCCCGTTCCTGCCTTCTCCCTATATCCCCTGACTCCGCTATTTTTAAGATCCCTACCTAGCTCTCTCTTGAAAGTATCCAGAGAACCTGCCTCCACTGCCCTCTGAGGCAGAGAATTCCACAGACTCACCACCCTCTGTGAGAAAACGTGTTTCCCCATCTACGTTCTAAATGGCTTACTCCTTATTCTTAAACTGTGGCCCCTGGTTCTGGACTCCCCCAACATCGGGAACATGTTTCCTGCCTCTAGTGTGTCCAAGCCCTTAACAATCTTATATGTTTCAATGAGATACCCTCTCATCCTTCTCAGAGTGTACAAGCCCAGCTGCTCCATTCTCTCAGCATATGTCAGTCCCGCCATCCCGGGAATTAACCTTGTAAACCAACGCTGCACTCCCTCAATAGCAAGAATGTCCTTCCTCAAATTAGGGGACCAAAACTGCACACAATACTCCAGGTGTGGTCTCACTAGGGCTCTGTACAACTGCAGAAGGACCTCTTTGCTCCCATATTCGATTCCTCTTGTTATAAAGGCCAACATGCCATTCACTTTCTTCACTGCCTGCTGTACCTGCATGCTTACTTTCATAGACTGATGTACAAGGACCCCCAGATCCTGTTGTACTTCCCCTTTTCCCAACTTGACGCCATTTAGATAGTAATCTGCCTTCCTGTTTTTGCTCCCAAAGTGGATAACCTCGCATTTATCCGCATTAAACTTCATCTGCCATGCATCTGCCCACTCCCCCAACCTGTCCAAGTCACCCTGCATTCTCATAGCATCCTCCTCACAGTTCACACTGCCACCCAGCTTTGTGTCATCTGCAAATTTGCTAATGTTACTTTGAATCCCTTCATCCAAATCATTGATGTATATTGTAAATAGCTGCGGTCCCAGCACCGAGCCTTGCAGTACCCCACAAGTCACTGCCTGCCATTCTGAAAGGGACCCGTTAATCCCTACTCTTTGTTTCCTGCCTGCCAACCACTTCTCTATCCATGTCAGCACTCTGCCCCCAATACCACGTGCCCTAATTTTGCCCACTAATCTCCTTATGTGGGACCTTATCAAATGCTTTTTGAAAGTCCAGGTACACTACATCCACTGGCTTTCCCTTGTCCATTTTCCTAGTTACATCTTCAAAAAATTCCAGAAGATTAGTCAAGTATGATTTCCCCTTTGTAAATCCATGCTGACTCGGACCGATCCTGTTACTGCTATCCAAATGTACCGCTATCTATGGAAGGGGAAGCTATGCCTGTGATGGACCAGCCTGTGTCCACCACTCTCTGCAGCTTCTTGCATACTTATGCATTAAGGGCCAGTACCATTTAGGCAATTTTGTCGGTGACTACATGCAACCAGGCTGTTGCCACATGGTTGCGGGTGACGCCTGTAATCGGTGAGTTGTCTCCTCAAGTTACTAAAGAATGATAAAAAAAATTTTGCTACCGCTTGATTTTGAAATGCTCAAAACCTTTTGGCGACTGTGGGCTTGACGTAGCTTGTCTTCTCCTGTCGTAGGTGCTGTCATAGGTTGTCACCAGGATGATGCAGGTTGTTACCAGGTGATATAGGTTGTCGCCGGGCGATGACTTCAGTGAGTTCCATTGGCGACTACCTACGTTAACCTACGTCATCCAGCGACAGGTACCGGCGACTGAATTGTCTTCAGTTGTCGCCGACAGGGTTGTAGCTTGTTGCGGGTGGATATAAGTTGACTTCAGTAGTTGTAGATTGTTGCCTGTGTGGTCGTAGGTTGTCGTAGGTGTGGTCGTAGATGGACGTCTTAATGGGTCGCCGGTTGTCTGTAGCTTGCCATAGCTTGACGTCGACTAGGTGGTAGGTTGTCGTAGATATTGTCGCGGGGGGGGTGCAGTTGCGTCTTTTCAGCAACCTGCTACGACTATCACTGTCGCCGCCAGTCGCCGAAAAAATCGCCTAAGTGGGACAGGCCCTTTAGAATTGCTGCGCCAGGCCATGAAGTAACCAGTCAAGATACTTTCTACAGTATATCTGTAAACATTTGTGAGAGATATACCAAATATCTTTAGACTTCAGTGATATACCAAATCTCTTTAAAGTCTAAGGAAGTCAAAGCTTTGGTGAGCCTTATTTGTGACTGTTTTAATATGCTTTACATTGGATAGAACATTGGAAAATTACTTTGGAAAGAAAATGGTAAATCTGACATGAAAGAAATAGGAGAGGATACACAAGAGAATGGTGATGCTGCAATATTGAGCATAAAACAAACTACTCAAGGAATCAGTATGTCAGGCACTGATGAAAGAAAGACATTGTGTTGATCTTCAGAACTATGCAAGATTACAATCCTCACTGCTGTATGGCTTCTTCAAACCATAAATGGATACTTTTCAAAATTAGAATTGATGTGATCTTTGCTGCTTTGTCATTTTTTTCCCTTGTATTCATATTTAGACCTGGAATGACTCCAATGATTTGCTATGTTTACAGTGTTTTGTTGGGCCAGAAGAGGTGCGGTCTTTCTAAACCCAAAGAGCTCTCATATCAAAAAGGACTTTTAGAAAGACAGGAGTTGCGTACTTCATTGTGATTGTAACTAAGAGCAGGAGAGTTAACTAAATTAATCCAGAACCATTGCGGAGTTTAAAATTCACCAAACCTGCTGGGCCCAGGGACATATTCTAACTCAAGTCTCATGTGGTTTTTGAGCCCCATACTATGAAAATTAGTTGTGGTTTCCTTGCCTTCCTTGTGATTTTTACATTAAAAAAAAATTCTGGGTAGAATACAGTTATAACTAAAGAATTCTTAGAGTCATGAAGTCATACATGGGGGTCCTATTCTACAGCACAACTCGTCCATGCTGACCAAGATGCCCCATCTAAACTGGTCCCATTTGGTCCATATCCCTCTAAATCTTTCCTATCCATATACCTGTCCAAGTGCCTTTAAAATCTTGTTTTTATACCTGCCTCAACTACATCCTCTGGCAGCTCATTCTATGGACCCACCTCCTTCTGAGTGGAAAAGTTTTCCCTCATGTTCCAATGAAATGTTGCCCCTCACACCTTAAACCTACTGCATGTCCTCTGGTTCCTGATTCACCGACAGTGGGTAAAATACTGTAGATTCACCCTATCATTTGCCGTCATAATTTTTTACACCTCTACAAGATCACTCATTAGCCTTACCCTACGCTCCAAGGAATAAAGTTCGAGCTTGACCAATATCTCCCATTAAACTCAGGCCTCTCCATATTCTTCTTACCTTTGCAAATCATCAGGGCACATGGACCATCACACCATTCAGTACGAGAACCGGGTCTTGGATCTCACCTTGTCAAGGCTGCTCAGAATGGGACTGGCCAACAACCTATCTGAGTAAAAACCTTGAGTCAGAGGTCACCTAGCAAGGAGAAGGAAACATGGTGTGCTCGAAATCAATATGCGGGAAAAGCTGACGAAATAACATTATTGGTTTAATTGCTGCAGGGAAGAAGAAAAGTCATACTTGCCAAATGAGACACAGGAACCATAAATAGAGACCTGAAACAAAGGACTTATTCATACATCAAAGTCCTTGATATTCAAATGGATTTTGGTCCTGCCAAAGGGGGAGAGAAAGGAAAAGTTTTCATATCTCTAGGACTGAGGATGTGGACAGGCACATGGGTCTGGGATATTGGACCTATTACTGAAACATGACTGAGAGCCAGGCAGGACAGGCAGTTCAATGTTCCAGGGTGCAATCGCTACAGGAGGGAAAGAGATGGAGATAAGAGAGGATAAAGTGTGTTTTTGATTTGGGAGAACATCACATTGACTTAAGGAAGGATATTCCTAGGGCTCATCCAGCTCAGCTGTATGGGTCGAACCGAGAAGCAAGAAGAAGGAGGTCACTTGAATCAAGTGGATTGCTTGAGGTGTACGGGGGTGTAGGAGTATATTTAAGAGGGAAATCAGGAGGACAAAAAGAGGACAAAATATAGCTTCAGCAGATAAGGAAGAGGAAAATCCAAAGAGATTCTACATGTATATTAAAGGCAAAAGAGTAATTTGGGAGAGAATAGGACCCCCAAAAGATCAGCAAGGATGTCTATGTGTGAAGCCATCGCGGGTGGGCAAGGTGTTACATGAATATTTATCATCAGTATTTACTATGGGGAAAGACATGGGTATTAGGGAATTTGGGAAAATGAATAGTGATGTTTTGAAGAGATTACAGAAGAGGAGGTGCCAGATGTTTTAAAACTGTAAAGGGAGATAAATCACCAAGACGTGATGAGGTGTATCCTACAACATTGTGGGAAGCTACGGAAGAAAGTTTGGGCCCACCAGCAGAGATATTTGTGCCAACCGCCACAGTGAGGTGCGGGAAGGCTGGAGGGTGACTATTGGTGTGTCTCTATTTGAGAAAGGCTGTAAGGAAAAGTCTGGGTGCACCGACCAATGAGCTTTACATCAGTGGTGGTACGGTAGTGGAAGGAATTTTGAGCGATAGGATATATGTGCATTTGGAAAGGCAAAGATTGATTAGGGATAGTCAGCATGGTACTTTGCTTGGGGAAATCGTCTCATGAATTTGAATGAATCTTTACAAAGAGTTGAACGAGAAAATTGATGAGGGTAGCGCTTTAGACATGGAATTTAGCAAGTTCTTTGATAGCATATCGTTTGGTGGGTTGAACTGGAAGGTTAGTTTACATGAGATGCAGGGTGAGCTAGCCAACTGGATACAACTTGAATGGTTGGATGAAGAATGAGGGTGGTGATAGAGGGTTGTTTCACATCCTAAGTCGGCACTGGGGTCAGTGCTAGGTCCACTGTTGTTCATTATTTATATTAAAAATATGGATGTGAATGTAGGTGGTATAGTGCACAGTGAAGGTTAGTTTGAGATTGAGATTAGTTTATTGTCACGTGTACCGAGGTACAGTGAAAAGCTTTTGTTGCGTGCTAACCAGTCTACAGAAAGACAATACATGATTACAATCGAGCCGTCCACAGTGTACAGATATATGATAAAGGGAATAACATGAATAACGTTTAGTGAATTACAACGGGATCTTCATGACTGGGTAAAGGAATGGCAGACGAGGTTTAATTCAGGTCAATGCAAACTCCATTTGGCATTTAGTAAGACAAACTAGGGATGGACATACCATGAAGGGTAGGGCACTGGGAAGTGTTATAGAACAGAAAGGCTTTGGGTGCAGATACATAATTTTATCAATGTGCTGATACAGGTAGACAAGGTGCTGCGTTTGGCATGCTTCCCTTCATCAATCAACACATTGCATACAGGAATTGGGACGTCCTGCCACACCTGCACAATACATTGGCAATACTGTGTATGGTTTCCTGTACAGTAATGGCTTCCTGCTGTAGGAAGGGTTTTATTAATACTGGAAATAATGCAAAAAAGATTGGTGAGGATAGTACTGGGTCTGGAAGGTTTGAGTTATAAGGAGAGACAGGATAGGCTGGACATTTTACACTGGACCATAGGAGGTTGAAAGGAGATAACATGGAAGTTTATAAAACCACAAGGGGCATTGATAAGCTGAATAGCCATAGTATCTCTCCCTCCGCCACATTCCCCGTCCCTGTCCCCTACATGTAGGAGAGTCTAATACTAGAGAGCAGTTTAAGATGAGAGGGGAACAATTTTAATGAGGCTTGAGGGGAACGTTTCACAGAGCGTGATGTGTATATGGAGCAACCTACCAGAGGAATTCGCAGAGGTGGGTACGATTATGACATTTAAAGGTAGGGTAACTTGGTCAGTATGATTAACCCTTTATAGTGTGAAAATTCATTGTAATGCAACAATGACAAAATGCCAAAAGTTAGATAGTAATGTGCTTGATGCATTCAATGGACCATTTGATAAATAATTAAATTAGAACTAGAAAGAATGATGTTTTAATACTTAATCTTCCAAAGTTATCAAGTTATAAATGCTTTAATCTAAAAAACAATTAAACATTTATTACTCTAGACACCCTTCAGAGGGTCAGAAGATTAAAGAGTATATTGTGAAAAAGCAAATTGTTTGATGCTCCACTGATTCTCACAGACATTTCTAAGAAATAACATTCAACTGTATCTATTGATATCAATTGAATTATTTTGATTTGATGATATAAAGTGGAATTATCTGACAGAGAAACTATTTGCACTGAAAATGTTATTTCATGGTTAATTGCTTACTTCATAACACTTCAGGTCTGTCTGTTTCGAAGGATAAGGGGGGGCTAAATTGAAACACACCGAATAGTGAAAGGCCTGAATAGAATGGATGTGAAGAGGATGCATCCTCTCGTGGGAGAGTCTAGGACCAAAGCCTCAGAATAAAACGACAAATCTTTGGAAAGGAGATGAGGAGAAATTTATTTAGTCAGAGGGTGGTGAACCTGTAGAATTCATTGCCACAGAAGGCTGTGGAGGCCAATGGATATTTTTAAGGCGGAGATCGATAGATTCTTGATTGGTACAGGAGTCAGGGGTTATGGGGAGAAGTCAGGAAAATACGGTTGTGTGGGAAAGATAGAGCAGCCATGATTGAATGATGGAGTAGAATTGATGGGCTGAATGGCCTACCTCCACTCCTATCACTTATGAACATGATATTTCTAAGCTACGTGGCTGCAAGTTATAGACGCTAATATTCCATTGATGATCTTGAGATGTACAGTTCAGCAGAAATCCAGTTCCTCATTCCTGATTTAATCTCCGTGTAATAACTGACCTTCCCCAGTTACATATCTGAAATATATTAATTAGATTTTGTGTGTCGAACAAAGACATTCTTTTAATCTTGTTGCTACAGGGAAAGCACCTAATCATTAAATCAAGACCAAAGTCTGATGTGGTTAGATATGCTGAATTTTCTCTTAATTTGACACTTTGGTAATATTTTACGATCAAGATTCAAATATAACCTAAGACACTTTCTGGAGCCGATCTTTAAATGAAATTGCCCATAACAAACATCGTAATTAGAATTATTTATTGTAGCAAGTTATTTTTTAAGCTGGGACCAGTTGTTTTATTGTGGCACCCAAATCCAGATTTTTTTTTCATGGCATATTCAATTCGTCAAACAAAAATGAAAAAATGAGCAGGAAAGCTCAGCAGGTGAAGCAGATACTGTGGAGAGCGAAACATAATCATGGTATTTAGTGGATGAGCTTTTATCAGAACCATTAGGTTCATAATGAGGGGTGACAGCAACTTCCGTGAAGTCAGACGTGAGGCGATGAGAGAGTCCATAGGATCCGGGCTGTCGATCGAGACATGGAGCCACATGTCCACGAAGACATAGCCTATGAAAAAGTATAGATAGTAATGTGCTGGAGTAACTCAGCGGGCCAGGAGAAAAACAATGGTTGATGTTTGGGTCTGAAGAAGGGCTCTGACCTAAATTATCACACATCCTTTTTCTCCAGATATGCTGCATGACCCGTTGAGTTACTCCAACATGTTGTGTCTATCTCCGTCTATTGTCTGCCTCCCCCACTTCCCCTCATGTCTCTTTATAATGGCTATCTCCCCTCTAGTCCTTATGTAGAGAGCGATCCTATGGTTGTCGCCAGCAAAGGCCTGTACTCATTGTGGAAAGGCACAAAATGCGTCAGTGGGTCAGGCAGCATCTCGGGAGAAAAGGAGTCAGTGACGTTTCGGGTCGAGACCCTTCGCCAGAATGAGATGCAGGGGAGAGGGAAACTGGAGTTATGAAAAGGTACAAAGAGCCAATGAATGAAAGGCATGAAAATAACAAATCAGAGCCTTGGTCAATCACCGATGAGCAAGGAAAGGTGGAGCCCACAATGGTCCATTGTTGGCTGTGGACGAGGTGATAACGAAGGGATACGAAACAATTAAATTAGTAGGACGATAGTGAAACTAGCAGGATGATTAGGGTGGGGGAGGGACGGAGAGAGAATGCAAGGGTTATTTGAAATGAGAGAAATCAAAAGAAAACAAGTCCTGTAGTCCTTGTATTGGCCAAGGTGCAGTCCCTCACAACTGCACCATACTGCAGCCTCTCTACAACTGCCGCGGGCGATCCCTTGCTGTGTGACGTCCCGCAGAAGGCAAAGAGACACATTAAATCCCAGGCATCTAGATTCCCAGCATAGCACGATGCAGCCTGACTGGTAGCCCTTGCAAAAGCAAATGCAGTGATGTGCTGGAATAACTCAGTGGGACAGGCACCATCCCACGTTTGGGTCTGAAGAAGGGTTCCGACCTAAAATATCACCCATCCTTTTTCTCCAGAGATGCAGCCTCTGGAGTTACTCCAGCACATTGAGTCTATCTTCCATCTATTGCCTGCCTCCCCTTCTTCCCCTCGCCTCTTTATAATGGCTATGTTCCCTCTACTCTTTATGTCAAGATAAAGCATGCTGACCAGTCCAACAGTCCTCTCCAGACAGAATACCTCTCTGGAGAGAATTGTTGAGTTCCTCCAGCAGTTTGTTTGTTGCTGGACATATGTTGTTTGCATTGAGATATGTCCTGTTGATGACCGAAGAGAGAGAATGCCACTGTGAGATAGTTGTGAGAACATATAGCATAGTGGGCATTACTAAATATCTCCTACCATTATATTAAAGACATTAAGAGTTTGATTGCAATTTCTAGCTCCATAAGTTGAGGTTGAGTGTGGGAGAGGGTGAGGGTTAGAGAGGGGTAGGGGGAGTGAGGGTGAGGGGGGGGGGAGAGAGGGGGAAGAGAGAGAGGGAAGGAAAGAGGTGGGAAATAGGGCAAGTGAGGGACAGGGCAAGGAGGGAAGAGGGAGAGATGGGGGAGAGGGAGAGAAGAGGGGGGGAAGACGGCAATGGGGGGAGGGGAAGTGCAAGGGGGGGGGGGGGGGAGTGGTGTGAGGAGGGTTACATTCCATCATTTCATACAACATCATCACCCATCTGGTTAGCCACTGGCATTGTGAGAGTTGAACAGCAGAAATCAGATGCTTTGCACAAAACCTCAATCATGCACCAGGGCACATTGTGCTTGAAAATGCTCGCCAAACCTCACTTTGCACTGAATATCAGTGTTGCAGCAAATTACACCAAAGATTTTAACATTTAATTACCTCAAGCTGAAAATCAGAGCAGTCCCAATTTCTATATCATATAATAATTTCTTAAAATAAGTTTGGCTAATTAGAAAAGAGTGCATAAAGAATTCCTCGTTACCAGGAGTGATACATTTCTTTATTCCTGCAACTATTGAAAACCTTGCAACAAAACTGTTGCAGGCAACAAGGAGTTGTTTGTTTGAATTCAATCTGGACAGGCCAGTTGAAAGGAACGGCATTTTGAAATGCAAACCTAATTAAGGTGTTAATTATAAACTGTGGTGGATGGATTACTTTGTTAAAGGCAGACATACACAATGTGTGTATTGTAATGAATACACGCGCTAAAACAAATTGGAGGGCACGCAATGTTGATCAATGTTGCCAAACTATCTCCTGGGAATGAATCAGATTAATGAACGTTAGTAGGATTCATGGAGGAAGTATGAGCAAAGGGAAGGAGATTGAGGAGACAGGATGATGTAGGAAGCTTACAGATAAGGGAGAAGTTAAGATTACGAACATGCAAGCGTATTCACCTGTACTTTCTGATCAATTTTGCATTAAAAATGCTCTTTATAAATACAACTTGAAAGCAAGTCGAAATATGAAGAAATCTCCAGCAGGGTGGAGATCAGAAACCAATGTGCAGAGAAATTCATCAGATTCAGTTCCGACAAGCCCATGGATACTTCATCATTTCTTAATTTGATCAACACATTTGAAGATGTATAGATCTAAGGGCTATAAAAATTCAAGCCCTTGCCTCCATCCACGGAATGCAGGAAGAACAAGTTCATTTATAAAGCCACAAATGCTTCCTTTTGACATCTTGGTGACAAACATTGAAATGACCCCTATTGTGCTGGAGAGTGGTTTGCATTTTCTGAAAGCTATGGTGCTTCTCAAGTGCAAAGCCCATTTGCTTTGAAATTTAAGCATTCACCTTATCAAGAACAATCAAACTGCTGGAGGAACACAACGGGTCAGGCAGCATCTGTGGGGAGAAATGGACAGACAATGTTTTGAGACGGGACCCTTCCTGAGTCGGGTCACAAACTCTTTGAATCACTTCCCTCTGGCAGACGACTCCGGACTGTCAAAGCTGCCACAGCCAGACATAAAAACATAATTTTTTCCATGAGTAGTAGCTCTACTCAATAACCAAAAATCTGTAGCCTCCTTTTGCTCTGGTATTTTATTTAATTCACATGTTTAATCAATAATGTTTTATTATTAATGCTTAACGTTTTATGTACCATTCCTAACTGTCACTGTATATCATGTTGTCACTTGCTGGTGAAGCACCAAGGCTTGTATGTGAATAATTGGCCAATAAACTTATTCATTCTTCGGAAGTTTACTGCTCCACTGCGAAATCACCTCAAAGTATGACCACTTTGAAGAAGCCTGCCTCCTTTCTCTGACAGTCCTGTGAGATTTTCTCTCCCCGCTCCCCCTCTGTGAATCCTACTTGCCCATTTCCTTCCAAAGAGGCTTGACTCCCTGGGTTCCTCCAGCACTTTGGTTTTTGCTCAAGATTCCAGCATCTGCAGTCTCTTGTGTCTCCAGACGAGTCTGTCAGAACAAAAGAATACCCTCAATGAATGACTCAGTAGGCTGAGATTATTGCCAGTTATGCAGGTCATGTAGCGATGTTGCCTCTACCTTGAAGACATTTCTACTCAAATTTCATTCAGAGATATTGTGCTCAAAATTTAAATCTTTCGGTCAGTTGGTGTATTGGCTTTGTATGTTTTTGGTTATTTGGTGTTTCGGCTTTGTTTCCGTTGGATTATTTGGCTTCCACTTCTTTACTTCGGCTTTTCGTCCTTCGACGCCACGTCCTGATACCTGGTGGTGCAGCAGTAAAGGTGCTGGCCCCTGTCCCACTTACGTGTCCTTGGCACGCTAATTACGCAACCTCGTCATCGCGTTGATGCGCGACGGTCCCGCGAGATTCATTCGCGTCATCATGCGCCCACACAGCCGTGTTACGTCTTTTGAAGATGGACACAAAATGCAGGAGTAACTCAGCGGGACCGGCAGCATCTCTGGAGATAAGCAAGGGATGATGTTTCGGGTCGACACTCTTTAGTCTGAAAGAGGGGTCTTGACCCGAAACGTCATCCATTCCTTCTCTCCAGAGATGCTGCCGGTCCCGTTGAGTTACTCCTGCATTTTGTGTCTATCTCCAATCATCTTGGCCCTGCTCTGGGAGTAGAAGTGGGGGCGGATCCGGATCCGCAATGGCCGTGAGCCCCAGGCTGAGTTCGGCGATTGTTTGCCTGCTTCTGCTGCTGTTGGAGGTGAGACGTTGCATCGCGCCAGTGTCCCATTTTGGCCGTCAGTTACGCGACAGGCTGGTGGCGTGCGAAGATTTTGTGCAGGACGAAGGCCACCCTTGTCCACGCCACTCCATGCGCCCGTCCTCGCGCTACCCACGCGCTACCCACACGCTAGCAGCTCGGGTAAATGGCGCGCGAAAGTCAACCAAGTGGGACAGGCCCTTTTTTACACTTTTGTGAGTATCTCCCAGGTTAGAATCAGTTTTCCAGTTGTGTGGCAGGCACAATACACAATTTCCAACCCCATCATCTCTACCTTAAAAGATGCAGGCTGGCTCTAAATATTTGCCTCCTGATAAAAACAGCGGGCAATGGAAACCGGAGCAATCATGTCAATTAATTGATGGGCAAAGATTACAGGTGCTAGGTAAATGATTTTGGAAATGGGGGATTATTCTACGTTCCATTGGCTGCACGGTTCACCTTAAATACTGCAAAGAAATGGTGGGGATACATAAAAATGGGCAGAAAATATGATTTGAGGAATATTCTGAAAAAGGGCCTCAACCCTAAACGTTGCCTATGAATGTTCTGCAGATAATGTGTGTGACGGAATTGCAGATGCTGGTTTAAACCAACAATAGACACAAAAAGCTGGAGCAACTCAATGGGACAGGCAGCATCTCTGGAGAGAAGGAATGGGTGAAGTTTTGGGTTGAGACCCTTCTTCAGACTGGTTAGGCCGCAGGAGCAGAACTCGTTATAAAAACATGGAGGGGACGGGGGATGGGGGACAAACATTTTTGGCGGCCGCGCGCGTATGCGCGCACTCACCCACACATGCGCATGCGCACACTCACCCACCATAGCAGAAGCGTCCACGTCACGGGGCTGGAAACTGGAAGTATCCCGAGCTAATTCTGCTGCCACCATCATGGATTGCAACAAGTGATGGCTTCCATTGATTGTCGCCGGAAGCTTGCGTCCTTTTCAGGATGGACGATGACAGCAAGGCCAACATTTGTAACAAGATGGACACGAAAAGAAGAAGAAGACCCACATCATGTCCCGCCCCCATTGCCTGCTGACCGACGTCTCTCTCGTCCAATTGGCGCCCTCCATCAGCAGTCCCACCTCCACTGTCTTGTGGAAAGCGGAGATTTTAAAATCCGGATTACAAAAACTTGGGGGGGATGTCCCCCACCTCTCAAAACATGGAGGGGATGTGTCCCCTTTGCCCCCCCCCCCCCCCCGGGTTTTCCGCCCCTGGGTTAGGGATAAGCAAAATGATAGATATTGACGGTGATGTGGAGAGATAAAGAACAATGAATGAATGATATGCAAAAAAGTAACAACGATAAAGGAAACAGGCCATTGTAAGCTGTTTGATGGGTGAAATTGAGAAGCTAGTGCGATTTTGGTGGGGGAGCGATAGAGAGAGAGGGAATGCCAGGGACAAAGATTTTAGATCTCCTCTATAAGATGTTTGGCCAGGGCTATCTGAAGTGAGAGAAATCATTATTCATATCACTGGGCTGCAAGCTGCCCAAGCAACATATGAGATGCTGTTCCTCCAATTTGTATTTAGCCTCACTCTGACAATGGAAGAGACCGAGGAGAGAAAGGTCTGTGTAGGAATGAGAGGGAGAATTAAAGTGTCCAGTAACCGGGAGATCAGGTTGGTTCAGACGGGCTGAGTGAAGGTGTTCTGCGAAACGATCGCCCAGTCTGTGTTTGGTCTCGCCGATGTATAAGAATCCACATAAAGCTGTCCCGCTGAGTTACTCCAGCTTTTTGTGTCTATCTTCTGCGGAGAAACTGCCTGATCTGCTGAGTTACTCCAGCACTTTATGTAGAAGTGTTAAAATATTTTTTTGCTGCTTTGCAATAAACAAAGTGTCAACATTCTGAATAAAAGTTCCAGTTCAGAATCAGCTCCATCGCAGGGAGCCTATGGGACTTTAACATCGCAGAGCTTGCGATCCCTTTGCCCAGGATCAACCTCGGAGCTCCAAGCTTGTGGACTTAACATCACGGAACCTGGTCAGAGACCGACTTTGGGAACTCCAAGCCACGGGAGTTCTGACCGCCCCGCCAGGGGGGCTTCGCCTGCCGCCTGCGGGAGCTTCAATCGCCCCGACAGATGGTTCAACTGACCCGACCGTGGGAGAATAAAGAGGAAGAAATTTGTCTTTTATGCCTTCCATCACAGTGTGGCATGTGGGGAATCCGCCGTGGTGGATGTTTATGTCAATTTTTATATAATTGTGTGTCTTTTTGCTTTTTTTTCGTATGGCTGTATGGTCATTTGCATATCACTGTGCCTTAATTGGTACACGTGACAATAAAAGACCTTTGAAACCTTTGTGTGAAAAAGTTGCCCCTCAGACTCCTATTAAATCTTTTCTCCTTCGCCTTAAACCTATGGTCCTCGATTCAACTACTCTGGGCTAGAGACTCTGTGTAGCTACCTGATCTCCACTCACCCTCCTGCGCTCCAAAGAATAGAGTCCCAGCCTACTCAACCTCTCCCTATAGCTCAGACTTGATTTTATATTTCTTCGCATCTATAAACAACCGTGCCATTTATGTGGAAAATAGTTTTTTAAAAGTGAATGGTAACTGCAAGGTTCAATGTTACGTGTTGTATCTTTAACAGAGGTAACAATGGACACATCCCTAATGTGATGCACTGATACAATTACCTCTTGTGACACATGAATCAATGGGTCAGCTATTGCTACTGGACATGAGGTATCATGTGTAAGGGCTGCATGAGAGCTGTGTTACAAAGCTGTTTATGATTCAGCCGGCTACTAACCCCACTGTGAGGTGGATACAGATGCTTCTGCAACGTTGATAGTCTGACCCACTCTTCCTAGAGGGATTTACAAGCTATCATGGATTCTCTGATTACTTACAAATAAGGAACTCTTGGTTTGCTTCTAATCAGGCTTCCTTAAAGTGGATAAAAACCCTGACCGCCAACAGCGATGTTCACATTACATGGCCACAAAGTCCTTGAATGTGCCCCTCACCACTCTTTAAACTTTCTCGGTAAACTTTGAAGCTGGCAATTAGTTTGCAATCGAGTTTGCAGGCAACTTCCAGTTTTGAGGAAGCATGTGGCGTGTTCAACAAAATCAATTTGTCCTGTGGTTTGCAAAAGGCAAGAACTGCCATATTATTTACAAGGCACCTTGGCATCAAAGAGTCACACCGGAGCTTAACGGAGATCTTTGTGATTAGAAATATAATGCAGATTTTTCTTTCTTCACTCCTCTGGTTAATTCTCTGGTTCCCAATGTCTGGCCATGGCCCAGAATCGACAGATTGAAAGCAGGCCATGAGAGAATCCAAAAATATTATCTTTCATGTTTTAATGTTGTTGCCCATGATTTAATTTGTTTTTTATTCAATGCGTTAATTTTGTGATTAATGGGCTGCAAAGTCAAAAAGGAAATGTTTTGAAAATTTGGATCAATTTGACAGAATTCATTTATCATGCTATCTTAAAATAAGTCCAAATGTTTGATCAATTTTCGGCCATGGATGAAAAAGGTTGGCTTAAGTGAAAGCAACTGGCTCTGTGATAGATCCCGAATGTGGGGCTAGGATGTTGTTGGGTGAATGTCATTAAACTAGGAAGGGTGCAGAAATGATTCACGAGGTTGTAACCAGGACTAGAGGGTTTCGCAAGGATGCAACCAGGATTGGTGAGCTTTAGTTATAAGGAGAGGCTGGATAGGCTGGAATTTATTGTCTCTGGAGTACAGGAGATTGAGAGGTGAATTTATAGAGGAATATAAAGCAATGAGGGCCGTAAATGCGGTGGATGGTCACAGTCTTTCTCTTAGTAGAGTGGAGTCTAAAACTAGAGAGAAAGTTTGAAGGTGAAATTTAAATAGACCCGAGGGACAACTTTTTCACAGAGAGAGTTGGTGTATAGAACGTACAGCCAAGGGAAGTTGGGGAGGTGGGTGCAACTAAAATGTTTAACATATGTTTGGACAGCTGCATGGAAAGAAAGATATGGACCAAAGGCAGGGATATGGGACTAGCTCAGATAAACATCTTGGTTGGCATGAACAAGTTATCAGAAGGGTCTGTTTCCATGCTGTTTGACTTTATGACAGTCCTGATTCACAATTAGTTTTACCCACACTTGATCTGACCTATTGTGTGTCTGGGCATTGCCTAAGTTATGCTGTTGCATTTAAAGTTGCACCTTCACACATAGCTAGCTGGACTCTACAGTCAAGCAGTGTTCCTCTCAGTTTCCAGCCAATTTCAAACAGACGGAGAAGACAGGGACTCCAGCGATCGGTGGGTGAGGAATGTACGTGGGATGGGGCTGGGGGGTTAAGTTACATCAGAATAGGAAGATGTAGGGGATTGAAACCAAAGGCGAAGACAAGTTGCAAAGTGGAAGATGTCTGAACAAGGGAAGAGGATATAGATTGGCAGCAGCACGAAGATGGAATGGACGAGAGGATGGGAGATCGGAGGATGGAGGGACTAAGGGAGTTGGATGGGGGTGGTGCTGAGGAAGAGTACACGAGCGATGGTTTGTATATGGGAGTATAGGTGGAAAAGTGGAAATTAGGATGAGGAGAAGAGAGGAACAGGATTGAAAGCATACGTTTTAAATGAATATAGGGATAGTGGGAAGGTGGAGACAAAGCTGGAAATTGGGATGAGAGATTCCAGTGAGGAGAGAATACTGAATAGGTTTATGAAGTGGACAACAGATGGAAGGGGAGAGAGGAGAATGGTTTGAAGTGGGGAAAACTATTCAAATTTGTGGAAAAGGATTGAAGAAGGCAAAACCAACAAGTCTGACACTTTAGGCAGTTCTATTTAGAAACTGTGTCAATGCATTTCAAAAACTGATCAAATCAAGTCAAGTTTATTGTCATAAATGATAATATAACAATATGACAATATGACAACATATATGCACAAGTACAGTGAGATACAGGTATATTTAAAATCTTGCTTGCAGCAGCATTACAGGCAAATGAGGCAGGGGGTTAGGTTAAATCAGAAATCAAACAAAAAAGACTGGAAATTTTGAAAAGACAAAAAGCAAGATGACAAAACAAGACAAGTCAACAACGATGCCTTATCCACGGTGGCTGAAATATATTGATGCAATTGTTGAAATAGATGTTCCTAAAATAAAATTCTCCTTGCTACATTGTGCAACCCACCTTCATGACTACTTTGGTGTGTTCCTAGCCTGTGCTTCCATGATTTGGACTATTGAGAATGTTGGGTCATTCACCACTCGTACGCCATTCGGAATTATTTCACTCCTTGCTTCCCCTTTTAACTTGGAAAACCCCTGCAAGGCATGGGCCTGTGGAGCAGCATGGTGCCGAAAGCTGGAGGCTATTATTGTTGCTAAGAAAGACCAGCTGGTTCCATCTGGGATTGGATATGAAAAATGAATGAATATGCCCCGAAGCCTTTTACTACATTAAATACCAAATTGTTACCGTTATGTGATAGCTTTTTGTGCTTGGGTAGACCGGTTGTCATTGATGCACAGACTATACAATGCAACATAGCCACTGCTGTAAACATGCAGAACAACACAGAACATGGGACAGTACAGCACAGGAACTGGCCCTTCAGCCCACAGTGTCTGTGCTGAACATGATGCCAAGATAAACTAATTTCCTCTTGTCTGCATATTATCCATTTCTCTCCATTCCCTGCATATCCATGTGCCTGTTGAAAAGCCTCTAAAATGCCACTATCGTATCTGCTTTCCCCACCGTCCCAGGCAGTGTAATAGGTTCAGGCACACATTACTTTCTGTATAAAAATAAACTACCTCACACATCTCTTTTAAACTTAACCCCTTATAAGCAAGGCATGTGATTATAACTAGACAAAAGCATTGCTCCACTTAACTTTCACCAACAGATTTCTAGTGTGTGGTGACCATGGAGATGAGTCTGAAGAAGGGTCACGACCCAAAACGTCACACATCCTTTTTCTGTAGAGATACCATCTGACCTGCTGAGTTACTCCAGCACTTTGTGTCTATCTTCGGTATATACCAGCATCTCCAGTTCCTTCCTACACAAAGAGATTTAGAGTCATAGAGGGATACAGTGTGGAAACAGGCCCTTCGACCCAACTTGCCCACGCCGGCCAACAATGCCCCAGTTATACTAGTCCCACTTGCCTGCTCTTGGTCCAGATCCCTCCAAACCTATCCATGTACCTGTCTAACTGTTTCTTAAATGATGGGATAGTCCCAGCCTCAACTACCTCTTCTGGCAGCTTGTTCCATACACCAACCACCCTTTGTGTGAAAAAGTTACCCCTCAGATTCCTATTAAATATTTTCCCCTTCACATTCAACCTATGTCCACTGGTCCTTGATACTTGCTACTCTGGGCAAAAGACTATTCCTCTCATGATTTTGTACATTTACATGATTATACTGGGTTTTGATCCTGTCCATGCACTGTGCCTTCCATTGATAGAGAACTTCCATTTAAAATCATGGAAAATGTGCACCAATATTAAGGATATATTTTATGAATGGTGACCGTGTCCAAGCACTGTACAAGAAGGCCAAGTAAGATCTCCGTGAGGCTATCAGAAATGTCAAGAGATACTTCCAAAACAAGCTGGTGGCCCAATTTAATCAAATGGATGTCAAATGCCTGTGGGCAAAAACTAAATAGAATACTATCAAGGACTACAAGCCAAACTCAGGGGCGATCTCTGGCTACAACATATCGCTACCGGATTAACCTAATGCCTTTTACAGCCATTTTGTGCAGATAAACAAAACTCCACTGCAAGAGAGGTGGGGGAGGACAAAGCCTGGTGAGGTGATAGGTGGTACAGATGAGTGGGGATTGATAGGTAGATGGTTAGATAGAGATGAAGAAACAAGAAGTTTGAGATAAGGATAGGAGGGGTGAGAATTGTGAAGCCAGAGGAAGGAATATGGATGGAAGGAGACAGTGGAGGGGGAAAGAGAGAAATGGTGTGAATTCAGGTGGGGGGTGGGGGGAGTTAAGGGTGGGGTGTTGCTAGTGGATTAATTAACAGAAGTTGGAGAATTCAATGTTCATACCATCAGGCAGCACAGCGGCATAGTGACGCAGAGTTTCTGCCTTACAGCATCAGAGACCTGGGTTCGATCCTGACTATAGTTGTCTGTATGGAATTTGTACATTGTCCCTGTGACTGTGGGTTTTCTCCGGGTACTCCGGTCTCCTCCCACATTCCGAAGATGTGCAGGTTTGTGGGATAATTGGCTGTTGTAAATTGTAAATTGTAAATTGTCCCTCGTGTGGAAGAATGTGCTCGTGTACGATGTCGACGTAGTCTCAGTGGGTCGAAGAGCCTGTTTCCACACTATATCTCTAAAGTCTAAAGTCAAAAGATTGTAAACTACTCAAGTGAAGTTTGAGGTGGTCCATCTGCAATACTGCTTGACCAACTTTTTGTTCCAGTTATCTTTCCAACTTCAGTTCTCTTGTGTAATAATTTCCAATGATTCCTGAATATTGGTGGCATTCTTCTCTGGCCTGTAGCAAGTGATTTACCCTGACGTTCTGCCACTCACAATAGTCTTCAGGTTACACCTTCCACCCTCTGTATTTTGACCATGGGTTCTCACGTACAGTGATCACCTGGAATAGATCACAACTACGTTGGCCTTTAGCCAAGTCACTGTTGGTAACAAACACGAGTTAGTTGGCTGGTACCGCGTTGGTTTTTATGAGATCTTGTGCACAAATTAGTTGCTCCATTTCCTTCATTGTAAAAGTGAAGAGAATATGCCATGGATTGTAAAGTGTGTTGCTTCAATTCAAACCATTTAAGGCACTACATAAATAAATGTATCCTTTTTTTTATTAATAGCCAATCAGCAGCTCAGCCATGCAGTTCTGTTCTGAAACTTCCAAAACATTTACTGAACAAAATGTCCCTGCAAGTGTAGAAGAACTACAAAAGACAAAACTACCATTTAATATCCTACCTATTTTAGTATATTTTAGCATCAAATACTGGCGATCCCCTCACATGAACGTTACCCGACATACACTCGGGTCAGTTTGCATTTATACCAAGCCAATTAACCTACAAACCTGTATGTCTTTGGAGTGTGGGAAGAAATCGAAGAGCTCGGAGAAAACCGACGCAGGTCATGGTGAGAATGTACAAACTCTGTACAGACAAGCGTCCGTGGTCAGGATCGAACACAAGTCTCTGGCGCTGTTAGACACTTTACTGCTTTACTGCTGCAAACACTTGGAGAACACTTGGAGAACTGAAAGTGGAACAGCTGAGTGAAACTTATTTTAAAGATAAACACAAACGTGCTGGAGTAACTCAGCGGGTCAGGCAACATCTCTTGCATGGAGTCTCCCAGCATTTACTCCAGCCCGGTTAACGAGCAGTTCCGCAAAAGTGCAACACTATTCACTATTCAACGTGCTTGTCCCATGTGCTTAAATTCTGGACAAATTGCAGTGGAGATCTCTCAATAACTTGCCCAATGTTGATCAATATTCATAAGTTCATAAGCCAAATTAGGCCCATCTACCCCGTCATTCAATAATGCTGATTTAACTCTCCCCCTGAACCCCCTTGTCACGCCTTCTCCCCATAAGCCGACACCTGCACTAATCTATTTAAAGGATTAAAATATTAAAATTAGATCGTCACAACTTAGTATACATAAATTATCATGAATGCTTCATATATTTCAGAAATATTAAAATAATTATTAAGCATACAATTATGTCCTGTGGCTGTGAAAACCATTACGTAAGTTAGAATTCTTTTCATGTTTATTTCATATATTTGAACAAGACTATAATCTTTTTGAGATAATTAGCACAAATCCATTGGGGAAGCTAGAAAAACACTTCCAGGGAGTAATAAGAGGATGAAGAAAAAAATGGAGGAACAATATCAGCACAGACCAGTTGGTTGAACCGTTGGTTTCTGTAGTTCCGTGGATTGGATCGACTCTGGCTTCAAAGGATTGTGGTATCAGGTTTCAATTTAGTTAAACCAGTGTGAGGGCCTAGGCCAGTGAGCTGGTGTTGCACTGGTGGACTGCTGCACTTGCAGTCAAGTGCCTTTCCAGTTGAACATTAAACAGGAACCTGTTCCGCTGTCAGACTTGCCTGTACAACATCTGATTTTGGTATTTTGAAGAACAGAGTTAATCCTGATGTATTGGATAACATTTTCCATCACCAAACATTCCTCATATGCTATATTCTTTAATATATGAAATAAAAATGAAAAGAATTTTAACTTAAGTAATGGTTTCGCAGCCATAATTGAATGTTTAATAATGATTTTAATATTTCTGAAATATATGAAGCAGTAACGATCTTGGGGTGGGAGATTGCAACCTTCATGTGGTCTGCCCTGTTTCGCCGAATGCAATCAACCTGGCATGCACAATGAAATAAGATCAAATAGTAAGATTAAACAAGAACTTACCAGTTTGAAGTTTGATCTTTATTTTATGAGGAGTCGAGTTGAGGGACTACGTGAAGAACCCCGTACAGCCGTTCGTGCGTCAATCTTCAAAGCAACGGTGTGAAATCACAGCAAATAATAACTGAAGTATAATATAAGATAAAGACTAGAACTACCAGATGAAATCTATGAGGGCTGGGAGCGGAGGGCACGTAGTCCCTCAACTCGACTCCTCATAAAATAAAGATCAAACTTCAAACTGGTAAGTTCTTGTTTAATCTTACTATTTTACTTCGGAGTCACGTGAGTGACTACGTGAAGACTTCAAAGCTCTGTGATTTCATGCCGTGTGAAACGAGTATACACAACCACAGCTGCTTCATTGACAAATGAAGGGAAAACATTCATAATGCATACAGTCATAACATAGATGTAAAACATGCTGATGCTGTTTAAATGAAACAATAATATTTCCATCTCTCACCCAGATGGAACATATAACCAGAACATAAATAGAGTTAACAATACTCCTGGTGCACCAATGGGTCATTACAGATGTTTGGAGATTCATTCGATGGACCATACTCCAGCCGCAACAATGCGACCCAGCGGAACATAAATACCCTTGCTGCTGATGTTGTAGCAGCCCTGGTGGAATGAGATCTGGAAACAGAATCCATTAGTACATAACATAACTCAGTTTTCCTCATCTGGAATGCCATGAACAATACGTTCTCCCAAATTCTTTGTGACTAACAACATTGCTAGTCCAGAACTCCAAGGTTCTTGATGACCTTGACATATGGTTGTATACATGTGTGCTTACCTTATCAAAGGTCCCCTGGTATGCCTGTGACTATTTTGAGACCTGACCCCCTTCTGGTCTGCTCAAGTCTTTATAACATATTATATATTATAATTTACAGACATTATCATCCTGTACCATCACAATTATTTAGCGACTGAACCTGCTGCACTAAACCAGAGCCAGAAGGATAACTACCTAATCCAGCCAAATTTAAGGATATAGTTGCTGCCTCCTGGTGAAATAGTGTTCACAAATATCAACATCGCATATGGCATTATACTGGTCCTGGGACCCATGTTGAAGATATCCTACCCCTTGATAACCGGTGTGGACCCGACAGAGTGAGTCTCGTTTGCTACAGCCAATTCAATGAGGAAGCTCATCGAGCCAATTAATGGCCGTATAACTCCATAAGTAACAGACAATCATTAAGCATGAACTTGAAACATTAGCAATCAATACCATTTTCCATGGAACATAAGCATAACAAACTCTTTCATCTCCTGGAAAAGAAATTCAGCCGTTTGGTGCTATGCAAACACTTTGAACACATAGAAGGATAGATGTAACAACCCAAACCTTAGGCAGTTTGTTAGACCTGCAGAACATAACTTTGAGTTTATCATGCAACATCTGATTTCCGAAACCTCAGGCTGAACAAGCAAATTCAAGTTTAAAATAACCAAAAAGGTTATATAATTATTTGCAACAAATCGGGAATCAATTTGCATAATCACACAATAGGAACTTAAAGCCTCTTAATGACTTTATTTGAAACCTTGATTGATGAGACAAAATGGAGGTAGCCATAAAAGACCCTCCTGCTCCTTTTGGCGAGAATGTATCTTTCACCACTGCTATGCCAAATATTTTGCAACCAGTGAAATAAACATGAAACCAACATACATATGTATACACATATACATATATTCATATTAGGTGTTCCATTGAACCAGAATTTCATAATACAGTGCAATTCAACACCAACTCTGTGTTGCCATTACCCACACTTGATGATTCTCCTGTGGCAACAAAACTATGTAACCATTCCAGTGATTCTTTAACCGATTACACCCTCGTGACTAACATATGCCATCATCACAATGCATCAACCTGAACATGAGCATGACAATATGCTTATTTGTCCAATCACTCTATAGCCCATACAATGCCCGTAGAGTCTATAAATAGTTGATACTAATAACAGAACTTTTTGGGCAAGTCATGCAAATCTGTTCCATCTCCAAACTCGAGATGATCTTTCAGCTACTTGGTAACTACCTTAAATAGCAACTGTGGCCCGATTTCCGAGCCAGTCTAGCAAGACAATCTTGGTCCTTATACTGAACCTGTCCACTCTAATCTGCTTGAAAACCAATATTGTACATTTTACATTTACCGTTCAAAGTAGCTGATAATGTCTCAATCATTTGTACTGTATAACTAAGTATACACCTACCAAACTGCAAGTGGTCCCTTAATTGTAGAGTAGCACAAGTCCAGTGCATGGAACCTCTGGCCAGGTTTCATGCTGCCAGCAACTTCAGTGAACCGCTACTGCCAAAAAAGACATGGGATGCATTGTTGCCAAAACTATGAAACCTTGCTTGTTCCAATAGCTTGTGCTTCGCCCTCCAGGTTACTCCTATGGAAAAGTCTTACCTGAATAGAAGATTCGGCAGCCAACTGTAATATCCCCTGAAAGCGGTGTTCACTGCATATTGTGTTTGGGATGGTAACTTTCTTGCCAGGCCTAGACCTCTGGCACATGCCCCGATCTCTTGGGCATGCTCTATGGCTATACCCTCAGACTCGGCGTTAAACTATACCAATCCCACATGCTCACCTCTTACATGAGGGAGCCATAAAGCAGGCCTGCTACAAAGCCCTGCTGACACCATTTCCCATTTAGGCCATTAGCACCAATTTGCAATAGAATAAAAGGTTTACCTAACAACTACTAGAGCAGTAATGAACACTGTTTGTCCATCATCGTGACATTATTAATTTCAGCTGGCGTTAACAATGACCTAGATGGCACTTACTAATTAACCATTTAACAAAATAACTGTTGCAGGTACTTACACACCTGAATTGCATCTATGCACTTAACAATTAATCCAACGACTATAACTGTTTTATACCAACAACTGTTACCAAAGTCTTATTGACTGCAATCTGTTGCCCAGGCCGGCATCATGGCCAATTGAATACCTAAAAGTAAATCCCAACATCCTACAAATCTATTTGATAGGACTTAATCTAACTGGATAGAGGAGCCCAATTTCTCAAATATAGTTTGAGACTAGACAGCGGATTTTAGCACAAGCGCTTTTAAAACTGTGTATAGTTTACTTTGAATACTTTTGTCATCATTCTGTTATATTGCCTTAACCTAACAATGCCTCCTCATCCCCCATGATCACTGTGAAAGGGAATACCCTACTAAACTGCTATTCCCATAAAGCAGCCCTAACAAGGTACCCCTGGTGCCCATGAAGCAGCCCCGAACAAAGTAGCTGCTGGCCCGGACTTTCCCATAGCCCAGTATTTGCCATAGATTTGGCATTCTCATCAAGCAGCCCTGAGCAAAGGTGCTGCTGGCATAACCTCTCCAATAGGCTAGCCTACCATAACTTGGCATTCCCTTAGAGCAGTCCTGAGCAAAGGTACTGCTGGCACCGCCTCTGCAATAGGCTAGCCTGCCATAGTTTGGTATCCCCATAAGCAGCCCTGATCAAAGGTGCTGCTGGCACAGCCTCTCCAATAGGCTTGCCTGCCATAGCTTGGCATCCCCATGAGCAGTCCTGAGCAAAGGCACTGCTGGCACAGCCTCTCCATCAGGCTAGCCTACCATAGCTTGGCATCCCCATTAGCAGTCCTAAACAAAGATACTGCTGACACAGCCTTTCCCATAAGCTGGCACTGCCATAACTTGACATTCCCATGAAGCAGCCCTTCCCAAAAGTGCTGCTCTCTAAATTAATTCCCAGAGGTGAAATCTCCCAACTTTCCCAATTGTACTGACTATTTTGTCAGTTGTCCCCATATCCTGGGGATTATTGTAGTTTGGGAACCCCATAGGTGAATTTCCCCTCACCAGGAATCCATATAAATATAATATATATATATAAATATATACCCACGGTACCCTCCTGGCACGCAGGCTAATGATTTATGTGAATTAACCCCATTACCTGGGGACTACTGTGGTCTGAGAACCACACATATACCTGGGTTTCCCCTGCACCGGGAACCCAGCCTAACCATTTAGGTTTGTCTTAACCCCATGCGCTGGGGACTACTGTGGTCTGGGAACCACACATATACCTGGGTTTCCCCTGCACCGGGAACCCAGTTTAACCATTTAAATTAATTTTAACCCCATGTCCTGGGGACTACTGCGGTCTAGAACCGCATATGCTTGAGTTTCCCCTCCACCGGGAACCCAGGCAGACCGTTCAGGTCCGTTAAGCCCCATCCCCTAGGGACTACTGCGGTCTAAAACCGCACTATTCTCGGGTTTCCCCTACCCGGGAACCCAACCTGTGGAGTCACTGACCGCGTTATCAGTGACTCCGATCGCGAACCCGACTTTCCCAGCTCTCCGCTTCCGCGGTCGGACCAGGGTTTCCCCCCCCAAAGCCCTAGGCTGGTTCCCTCGTCGGTCATCGCGAACATCCACTGCAAAAACCCCGGAGGTTCCTGCAGGAGACCTAGAACAGGTAAGAAAAAATAACACTTACCTGCAACTTTTTTAGACTTACCATGGAGGAGCTGAGCTGCTCCACAGTCGCCTGCACGAAAAACGTCTGACGTAATGACGCACGAACGGCTGTACGGGGTTCTTCACGTAGTCACTCACGTGACTCCGAAGTAAAATAGAACAAGTTGTCCTACAACTTTAGGCTGTGCACGCCATACGCAAGAAGAAGAAGAAGAAGAAGAAGAAGAAGAAGAATAAGAAGAAGAGGTGATCGTATTGAAATAGCTAATCCTTAGAGGTTAGGGCAGAGGACCCATAAACTGCAAAGAATGAGTGTAGGCAACAAAACATATTCCACCTTGACCCCACAAGGATGTGTTCTCGTCTCTTTACTATACCCATCACTGTGCACCTAAATTCTGATCTAACTCCATTTAAATGTTTGCAAAAGACACCACTGCAGTTGGATGGATTTCGAACAAGGACAAGACAGAGTACAGGAAGGAGATAGAGAGCTTAGTGACATGGTGTCAAGACGTTAATCCCTCCCTCAATGTCAGCAAGACAAAGGAGCTACTTATTGGCTTCAGGAAGTGAGGTGGACACATGCCTCAATCAGCATCAATGGTGCCAAAGTGGAAATGGTCATGAACCTCAAACATAGAAATATCACCAACAATTTGTTCTACCTCAAACACTTTGAAGTTGTGGACAAAAAAGAACACAGATGCCTCTGTTTCCTCAGGAGAATAAAGAAGTTCAGTTGGTCTCCAGTGACTTGCCAACTTCTGCAGATACGCCATAGGAGGCACACTATTGGGTTGCATCACAGTTTGGTTTGGCAACAGATCTGCCCAAAACAGCAAGAAAGTGCAGAGAGTTGGGATGTAGCCCAGTGCATCACACAGGCCAGACTCCCCACCATCGACTTTACCCACACTTCACACTGCTTCAGGAAAGCAGGCAATGTAATCAAAGGCTTTTCCACCTCGGTCAGCCACTCTTCTCCCCTCTCCCATCAGGCAGGTATCAGGTATAAGGGCTTGAAAGCACACACCACAAGATTCTCCCCCGATGATATATGACGACTAAACAGTTGTCCCATAAACTAGCATATAGTTCTGTAACTGTGAAGATGTCTGTAAACTGTAAACTGTAAAACTGTAACACAATATTCTGCACTCTGGTATTTTTCTTATTGCACTGCCTGGCGTACATGTATATGGATTGATTGTACTCATGGTAAGCATGGTTAGATTTGAACTAGAAAGCACGAAAACAAAAATGTTTCACGATAGATCGGCACACATGATAATAGTAAGCCGACACCAATATATGTTGAAATGTCTCCACGAGTAGGAGAGTTTCACAAAAGGGGATATAAATATATAATTAGGGTATGGTCATTTAAAACTGAGATGTATTGGAACTCCAAAGGGGTGTGGAAGCTAGACTATTATCTATATTTAAAGAGGAAGTAGATGCATTTTGTGAAGATCGGGGTCATGTGGAACTTTAAACTGTAGAGATACAGTGCGGAAACAGGCCTTTCGGCCCACTGAGTCTGCAGAGACCAATGATCATCCCGTACACTAGCAGTATTCTACACACCACAGACAATTTATAATCTTTTACCAAAATCAATTAACCCACAAACCTGTATGTCTTTACAGTGTGGGAGGAAACTGGGGCACATGGACAAAACCCACGCGGTCACAGGGAGAACATACAAACCCGTACAGACAGCAACCATAGTCAGGATTGAACCCGGGTCTCTGGCGCTGCAAGACAGCAACTCTACATCTACCACTGCTGCCAAAGTGGAGATGAGTAGTGGATGGTGCGATCTCCCCCTCCAAGCTTGAGGGGCAGATCTGTTGCCAAACCAAACTGTGATATATTTCTTATGCAGATTATTTATATAATGTCACACTTTGGTTCTGTGAAGCTTGCTATGTGTACTTTAAAGGCGAGATGTTGAGTGCAAGACTTTTCAAAATCCGAGAAATTAAGCAACAAAACATTTGTTACATTTTTATGCTGTTGAAATGTCCTCAGTTTAGTTACTAAACTATACCGCTCACCCAACTGTTCCTCTCTCAGTCTGGTAATACACAGAACACAGAAGCACATAAATCATGCATACATAGGGCGTACATTCACTTGGTGAGGCAAATCCTTCCATAGTGGTGAAGTTTCATCAACCTAATCTATGATGCCAAGCAGTACGTGAAACCTGGTCTTCAACAGAGGAAATGCCCACAATATCACCGCAACCCAACGTATTGCTCTTCAAATGGACCAGGCACTTAGACCGATGGACCGATCCTGACTACGGGTACTTCTCTGTACAGAGTTTGTACCTTCTCCCCGTGACCGCCTGGGTTTCCTCCGAGATCTTCAGTTTCCTCCCACACTCCAATAACGTACAGGTTTGTAGGTTGATTGGCTTTGTGTAAATGTAAATTGTCCCTAGTGTGTGTAGGAGAATGTTAATATGTGGGGATCGCTGGTTGGCACGGCTCCCGGTGGGCCGAAGGGCCTGTTCCCGCACTGTATCTCTAAAATAAACTTGCAAGGAAGTTGGAGAATGAGATAGTGTTGTGCTGATGTTTTCACCTTGGCCAGCAAGAAGATTTTTCTCAAGCTTTCAGTCTCGAAGTGGGCATCAGTGATGGCAGATGGTCCACTGGACAAGCAAGCCGCTGCAAAAGAGGCGGAGAGAGGCAAGAGGGAAGTGGAGAAACTTGTTCCCGCTTCCAAAATGTCCATTTGCAACAGTAAAGCACTTCCCTTCACTGAATACTGACAATTAGTAGCTCTGATTAGATAAACCAGAATTGTCTTTGGAAAAGAAAGAGATGAGGAGAAAGCTAATTCAGGTTTATAAATCTTTGAGGGAATTAGAAAAGAATAAACAGGAAGAACAAGTTAACCTTACAGAGAGATCAAAAAAAAGGGCAGAGATTTAAAATGATTGGTGAAATGCTTAGAGACGAGATAAAAAAACCATTTTCCATTCAAAAGGAAATAGGAGCCTGGAATACCATGCTTTGAAGGAAGATAATGGCACGAACCCTTATCCCATCCAGAAAAACATTTGGATGTATGCTTGAAGTATTTTGACATGCAATGGACTGAGGGATGGGAAGATGGGCTTATGCTGGGAAGCTATGTTTTGACTCAAGGGGAGAGGGTATTTTGGGCCTTTGGATAACAAGCTATGGTCCTCTGGAAAACTGATTTTATAAATGCACCTGAGAATTCATAGGAATAACTTCCTGCTGAAGAATAGACATCCAAAGTTTCTACGATTCCCTGAAGTTTGAACTCACTGCATAGTTTCTACGATTCCCTGAAGTTTGAACTCACTGCATAGTTCTAGTTGGTGCAGACAACTCCATAAATCAAGACAAGACTTGGCATGATTAATACCTGCCGATGGCCACAATCATTGTAATATGGTTTGAGCATGATGTTTTCCATGCGTTTGTGCAGGCACATAGCAGTGCTTATGACAGTTTTCCAGTGCTATCAAATGTCTTGCCCAAAAGGGGGGTTGGTACCTTATAGAAAAATCCACTTTTTCCTTACATTATAAACTACTCAGGAATTCAACTGTAAACTCAGACGCCTTATTATTGTCATATGAATCAAGATACAGTGAACAACCTTGCGTGCTATCCAGTCAAACCATACTATACAAGAGTAGAACCAAGCCATACATAAGTACAACAAGCAATCCAAGAAGAATAAGTAGAACAATACAATACAACACAATGCAATACGGTTTTATTCGTCACATTGCACATAAAGTGCAAGTGAAATGAATTTGCCAGCAGCGGTACAATGGTAAAGGACACACAATACACAATAAAAATGTAACACAAACATCCACCACAGCATTCATCACTGTGGTGGAAGGCACAAAATTTGGCCAGTCCTCCTCCATTTTCCCCTGTGGTCGGGACCTCCACCCTCCGCAGCCACCGCTGCAGGCGTCCAGATGTGCAGACAAGGTAAAAAGTAAAAAGATCACAGAATATAGTGCGATTTATACAGGGAATTATGCCGCATGTAAACCAAACTAAGGAGACTTTAATATAGGATTTGATCATCTCTTTTTCATTAATTTGTCCTCCAAGTTTCTTTGCACATGGTTTTTTGATTTTATTTCACTAAATTACAAAAAGCATTTTACTCATTGAATTTACCATCGTGTTCCATTTGAATTAACATGGACTTTTTAATTTATGGCTAACACCATTGCAATCAATAACACAGGAAAACAAAATAGTTCTAACAAAACATGGATTGTAACTGAAATCTATTACATTATAAAGCGATAGAAACACATTTTAATTAGATTGTTTTAATTTTCCTCTTAAAATCAGTAATGTGAACATATTGACCCAAGCCATTTTTCCGTTAAATCAGTAATATCAATAACATTGACTAAATTAAATGAACAACTGCTGTTTTTTAGAGAGTTTGTGCATACATTTACTCCATTAAATGCCTTGTTTGGTCCTCGGGGATATTTAAAATGACAGTGGATTAGTCATAGAAGTGGGAATGAAGACAGTGGAGCATTTTTCTCCACAAGACAATTGGCTGCATAGTCAAAGCCAAAGGCACATTGGCTCAGCATTCAACCCCCAGTCAAAAGCTGGGCTGCCAACAGCAACTGCCACTGCAGACTGCAGTTCATTCTATGCCAGCTTCAACTAAAGTTAAAATCATCAACCCAAATTTTTGTTTACAGTTCTAGGCTTGTAAAAGGCAATTATGTTCTTCTTGTGCACAACAGGCTGCTGTGATCTTTCCCTCCATTTAATCCCAGCTATTTGGCTTCGATTTGAATTTAAGGAGGAATCTTACCTGTGCAAGAAGTGGTAAATATTGCACAGCTTTGTACGAACTGCAGTACTATCTGTATCAAATATCTAATATTAATATCGAGCAAAACCCCCATCACCTGTATCCACTTATTACTTGCCAGGCTTTGTCCTGCCCCCACCTCTCTTTCTCCCCCTTACTACAATCAGTCTGAAGAATGGTCCTGAGCTGAAACATCACCTATCCATGTTCTCTGGAGATGCTGCCTGGCCCGCTGAATTGCTCCAGCACATTGTCTCTTTTTTTTTGGTAAACCTTCGGTTGCTTGTATCTCTAATATTTGTGTATATTTGATGCATAGGTGGACAGTGTCCAAGCAAGTTCTATGTGGTGTAAAGCTCTTAAACCTCTATTAGAGTAAGCTTGTAGACATCCATTTATCGTTTCTTTAGTAACTAATTGGATACAACATCTAATTTCATTCAGGGATGCAGTTAATAAGTGTTGTCATCTTAATTTTTTATGAGTTTTAATGTTTCAGTGTCCACCAAATGCGGATTTGAAGGATTGTGAGCTGGCTCTCACTGCATTATATAACATGTAATTAATGTTCTGCTGTGGCATGTTCCATTAAATAACCTAATGTATATGATGCCAATGTCTATGCTAAACAGTGCACATTGCTATGACTCGTGCATCTTCACAGATCTATACCAGAAGATCGCTGGCAAAATGGTTAGTCTCTGGGGAAATCTGATTTCCTTCTCCAATCTTGGTCGATAGAACCAATTTTTAAATGAATAAATCGCAGTGAAGAATGTAACAATAATCTGTGCAAAAAGCAAAGTGAGTTTTCATCAACATTTCAAATGTTTGAATCTGAGAGACAATCGTGAAGGTAAACTACATCATAACCACATAAGCCTCAGCATCACGATCATCAGTATTCAGACTTACATGCTATTTGTGAGCAATTTGAACATGTGTTTGATGAGGACAAAGCGCAAGCAGGAATGTCAGCAGCTTTTGGCCAAAGTATCCAGCAAAACACCTACACCGTTACTTCTGAGAAAGCAATCAATGCATCTGAAATCAATTACCTTTGCATTGCATTTTCTCTGAATCTTTTAAGGCGCACCAACAAAACACAGGTTACATCTTAACCAACAGAAAATCCATTGCGCAATTGCTAAATTTATGTGCGAACAAAATGTTGTTCAAATTGCTGCTGGAATATTGGAAGTTGCGAGGGTTTGGGGCATAAATAAAGCTAGGCCAGTTTGGAAGCCAAGAGATGAAAAGACAGAGGAACTGAAGCCACCACCAGTTCAGTTCAGTTCAGTTCAGTTTTATTTGTCATATGTAGGTTGACACAGGGTCAACGGTACAATGAAATGTGTTTGACAAGACAACGGGTCACCTCAGCAATTATATTACAAGGATAAAATGAAGGTAGAAAAATATAACTTAAAAGTGACATTGGTAGATAAAAGACAATAATAAATAAAATAATCAACATATATGATGCGCTTATGAGTTCAGAAGCCTAATGGCCTGATGATAAAACTGTTCTTATGTCTGGTGGTACGTGCAGCCATGCTCCTGTATCGTCTGCCTGATGGTAACAAGGAGAACAGTCTGTGTGCTGGGTGGTCCTTGATGATGCTGTGTGCCTTTCGCAGGCACCGCCTGTGGAAAATGTCCTGAATGGCCGGGGGACAGTTGCCAGTGATGTACTGTGCTGCCTTCACCACTCTCTGTAGTGATTTGCGGCTGTGGGCAGAACAGTTCCCATACCAGACTGTGATGCAGCCCGTCAGCAGACTCTCGATGGTGGATCTGTACACGTTTGTGGGGATGCTGGCGTTCATGCCAAACTTCCTCAGTCTTCTCAGGAAAAAGAGCCGCTGGCGGGCTTTCTTAGTTATTGTCTCCGTGTGCAGTGTCCAAGAGAGGTCCTCAGTGATGTGCACACCGAGGAACTTGAAGCTGCTGACCATTTCAACCTCAGCATCACCGATGTGGATGGGGAGGGGTCCACTCCCCTGTTGTCTCCTGTAGTCCACGGTCATCTCTTTAGTTTTGCTGACACTGAGAGCGAGATTATTTTCCTAGCACCAGCTTCTTAGTGCCTTTACCTCGTCTCTATAGGCCGTCTCATTATTGTCTGTGATGAGGCCCAGGATGGTCGTGTCATCATCAAACTTTAAGATGATGTTGGAGCTGTGCTTAGCAGAACAGTCGTGCATGAACAGGGAGTACAGGAGAAGAATGAGCACACAGCCCTGTGGTGCGCCTGTGTTAAGGATCAGTGAGGCAGAGGTGTGGCTGCCAATTCTCACCACCTGGGGCCTGCCTGTCAGGAAGTCGAATATCCAGCCGCAGATGGAGGTCTCCAGTCCAAGATAAAGGAGCTTGGGGACGAGTTTTGAGAGAATGATAGCCAACATTCCCCTTCCTCCTTCCCTGTCAACATGCTGAAGGGACCTTCCCTTTAGTCAGAAGGTGGTGAATCTGTGGAATTCTTTGCCACAGAAAGCTATGGAGGCCAAGTCAGACAGTGGATATATTTAAGGCAGAGATAGATAGATTCTTGATTAGTAAGGGTGTCAGAGATTATGGGAGAACACAGGAGAACGGGGTTAGGATGGAGAGATGGATCAGCCATGATTGAATGGTGTAGACTTGATCGGCCGAATGGCCTAATTCTGTATTCTACTCTTCCATCTTCATCAACAACTATTCCACTTCTCACAGTTTTTCCCATGCAATCAAGAGATTCTAAAGGACATCTTCCCTTTGAACTCTTTCTTTCACACTATTTAGATATCCCATCCAGGCAAAACATTAATACACTTACACTTCTTAGTGAACTGCATCTATTGCTTATTATACTGGTCTCCTCCACAGTGGATACATCAACTGCACATTGTATGGTTGCTTAACAGAGTGGGATGGAGTGCAGGTTGTCTATCACTTTAATTATCTATTCCAGTCACTCTGACATCTCTGCCTTTTATTTCTTATGCTGTTCCAACAAAACTCACAAAAAAAAGTTTGAGGGGAAAGAAGAAACTGCGAATGCTTGTTTATAAAAAAAAGACACAAAGTGCTGGAGTAACTCAATGGCTTGGGCTGCATCTCTGGGGAAAATGGATAGTTAATGTTTCGAGTTGGGTCTTCTTCAGATTGACCATTCTGAAGAAGGGTCGCGACCTGAAACATCACCTACCCATGTCCTCCAGAGATGTTGTCTGACCCGCTGAGCTACTCAAGCACTTTGTGTAAGTTTAAGGAAATGCATCTCACCTTCTGCTGCTCTCAGGGCACAGACATGATTAATAATGTCAGATAACCAGCCTTCGCAGTTCGTATCAGAAATGACCCGCTCTGATGATAGGTCATCAACAAGTAAAATTAACTCCAGTAATCTCTCTCTACAGATGCTGCCGGACCTACCGTTTATTTCCAGCATGTCTTATTTTGGATTTCCAGCAGTTACAATGTCACAGCTTAGACTTTAGACTTTAGAAATACAGCATTGAAACAGGCCATTTGGGCAACCGTGTCTGTGCCAACCAGTGATCACCCTGTACACTAGCAGTATCGTACATACTAGGGACAATTTACAGAAGCCAATTAACCTACAAATCTGTACATCTCTGGAGAGTAGGAGGACACTAGAGGACCCAGGTAAAACCCATGTGGTCACAATTGTGCAAAGAATTCAGATGTGCAACTCTGAAAAGTGTTTAGAACCAAAAAACTCAATCTGTCATTACTCGATTAACATCATAATTCATTAAGTGCATACG
The DNA here is from genome assembly GCA_963514005.1 of Raja brachyura. The sequence goes on along the minus strand of OY740797.1, from coordinate 38,715,762 downwards.
AGGTAATGTTCCAGATCAGTATGTTCAGGAATTGATAAAGGGAACATGTATTTAAGATGCTGTGCTGTTACTAGCTGTATAAGGTGCCAAATCAGTGAAGCCTCCTATGGCAGCATAGTAGTGCAAATATGGTTAATCCTTCTTTCTTAGAATGGCTGATGGATTCTAATTACTGCAAGCCTTTACTGCAGTTTATTGAGATGACTTTCAAGGAAATGAATTTTTATTAGATTGTTTGGATCCTGTTAAATTTGACAACTTCACTTTGCACCTGTCACCAGTTGGAATATTATAGTGGTGGAAGCACTTTTTCAATAGTTTATTGCTGGACCCGAGTCACGAGCTTTTGAACAGGTTTACACTAATGATATTGGAGAACAAAATTAGAGAAAATTAAAAAATGAGAACAACTGCTTGTGATCTGACACAAGACTCAATCGGCATCCTTCTACATCGTAATAATTTCTAATTGTGATTAGAATTTCTAATTGTGATTATTAAATGTGATCAATTTCTGTGATCAATTAGAAGTATTCTTCAAAATTACTATATTTTACTGTTATTATTAATCTGAAGAGTGCTGACAGCAGTATGGATGAAGCTCATAAATGATGCTTTCATGAGGCTAGCATATTAAAAAAAGCATGTAAGACTTTACCAATGTATTCAGTGTCAGGAAAGAATTATGACTTTGTTGCGGTTGGCTTTTTTTAGGAGTGTTCCTGTGGATTTGCCTGATCTGTAAATGAAAAAGGCTGTATGCTATTATGTAAGTGTTATTTATGAATCCCATTGCTTTAAGCTGGTACAAAAGATTATATTGCAGAGATGGCATTAGGTAATGCATAAATGTTTGCATGATTAAACATGAATAACCTTGCAAAAAGCAGTATTTTATTCATAAAGGTCAACGCATCTGATTTTTCTTCCCCCTCTCTATTGAGCTGATGTTCCATTTAAGTCAAAGATTACCTGATATGAAATATATTTTGAAATTGACAGTTATATCATGCAGAAACATAAGGAGAAACATAAAACAGAAATATATTAAAGCTGCCATTTAATAATGAACAGTCCAAACAGTTTAATACAATGATTGACCATCTGAACAGAACCAGTTTCTGAAATTACTTTCAGGAAAATGAATTATTGTTGGATTTTTTTAGTGCTTGTTAAATGTGACACATTCACTTTACACCAAACATCAGTTGGATTGTTAAGGAGGGGGGGGGGGGGGGGGGGGGGGACAATCTTTCACTGCTTTATTTGTTGTCATGAGTGTTCTGAACTGTTTCTTGCTCATAACGTTCAAACAGTAAAATAAGCGAAAGGTAAATGAAATGTCCATCTGCCAATTTACAATTTAAAAAAATAAACCACATCAATAGCTTCAATTTAGGTCAAAATAAAGGATGATAATTTCTCCCTGGCTGTGGAATATGAAGGCGTTGGGGCCAGGGAAAGCAAAGATAGTCACTGAAAAAAGAAAAATATTCCACCTAAAATTTGTTTGAGATTATTTAAAAATTAGATAGAAGCACTGAATTTAAGTTACTGGTGCTGTGAGGTGGCAGCTCAGAGCACTCATATTATAGTTACCCATATTATAGTTCCTACCTACACATAGTTCTCAGCATTATAGGGCAACAATTTCAGAGAAAAAGTCTAATGTCTGCAAAGGGGTAGAGGTGAATTGGGGAGTATACTAGCTTTTGGAGGGGGCATTCAGAATTGGAAAGAGGGAGACTGGCATCCTAAATATGCTGGTGCATACTTTCAAGCTTCTGTATCTCCCCAACCAACACAGCCAGACCCCAGTCTACAAATAATGGACCCTGCACCCTCTCCTTCCCATTCATGACTTCACACCGACTTAAGGCAAGACTCCAGTATGAAAAGACTGGACCATTTCCCACCCCAGCCAACACTTCACACCCACTCACAGCCTAACCTCAGTCTGCAAAGACTGGGCCTTTCTACACCTACCTGCCTCCAATCACCACTTTACACCCAATCACCCACACCCTCTGTGCTGCACAACATCACTTATCCAATATCAACAATAAAAATGTGGTGGAGATGCTTTTCAGAGGACAAAAAAGCCCGAAATCTCCAGGACCTGACAATGTTTCCCCCTCTACTCTTAGGCTCTGTGCCAAACAGCTGGCACCAGTCTATACAGACATTTTTAACCAGTCCCTGCAAACCTGTACTGTCCCTGCCTGCTTCAAAGTCTCCACTATTGTCCCTGTACCCAAAAAGGAAAGGATTACTTGTTTTAATGAATACAGGCCTGTCGCACTGACCTCTGTAGTCATGAATACACTCGAAAGGCTTGTGCTGGCCAAGCTGAAAAATATCACAAACTCCCTGCTGGATCCTATGCAGTTTGCATATCGGGCCAATAGATCTGTGGATGATGCAGTTAACCTGGGCCTGCACTTCATCCTATATCACCTAGACCGCCAGGGGACCTATGCGAGGATTCTGTTTGTTGATTTTAGCTCTGCATTCAACACCATTGTGCCAGAGCTACTGCACTCCAAACCTTCCGAGTGGACTGTGCCTGAACCCCTCTGTCGGTGGATCGACAGTTTCCTGACAGACAGGAAGCAGCATGTGAGGCTGGGAAAGCACATCTCGGACCCGCAAACGCTCAGCATAGGAGCACCACAAGGGTGCACACTCTCTCCTCTCCTCTACTCTCTACACCAACGACTGCACCTCCACAGACACCTCTGTCAAGCTTCTCAAATTTGCGGAGGACACAACCCTGATTGGACTGATCCAGGATGGGGAGGAATCTGCCTACAGACAGGAAGTGTCACAGCTGGAGTCCTGGTGCCGTTGCAACAACCTAGAGCTCAATGCTCTTAAGACAGTGGAATTGATTGTAGACTTTAGGAGAGCTCCCCCTCCCCTCAGCCCACTCACCATCAACAACACCACGGTCACACCTGTGGAGTCGTTTAAGTTCCTGGGAACCATCATCTCCAAGGACCTTAAGTGGGGGGCTACCATCGACTCCACAGTCAAAAAGGCACAACAGAGGATGTACTTCCTACGGCAGCTGAGGAAGCACAATCTGCCACAGGCAATGATGGTCCAATTCTACACAGCCATCCTAGAGTCTGTTCTCACCTTCTCCATCAGGGTCTGGTTTGGCTCAGCCACCAAGCACGACACCTGGAGGCTGCAGCGAATTGTCCGATCAGCGGAGAAGATTATTGGCTGCAACCTTCCCTCCAATGATGAACTGTACGCTGCAAGGGCCAGGAAGTTAGCGGGCAAGCTCATCTCTGACCCCTCTCACCCTGGCCATAAACTCTTTGAATCACTTCCCTCTGGAGGGCGACTCTGGATTGTCAAAGCTACCACAGCCAGACATAAAAACAGTTTTTATCCACGAGTAGTTGCTCTACTCAACAGCCAAAAATCTGTAGCCTCCCTTTGATCTGGTATTTTGTTGGTTCACATGTTTGATCAATGGTGTTTTATCATTAATGTTTTATTATTATTAATGTTTAGTGTTTTCTGAGTCGTTCGTAACTGTCACTGTATGTCATGTTGTTACTTGTGGGCGGAGCACCAAGGCAAATTCCTTGTATGTGAATACTTGGCCAATAAACTTACTTACTTACTGTATTTTCAGGCCAATAGGAGAGGGGATAATAATAGTTTTCAACTTGACAGTGGGGCAGAAGTGGGCAGGATTGCACATGAATTTGACAATGTCCCAAGCTTTGACAATGTCCCAGAAATCTTGCTGTGTCTGCCGAGCAGTGGATCGTCTCCTCATATTCTTGTGGCTCTGAGTGCCAGAGAGAGACTAAATATCTTCCTGGGACACAGCAGCCAGCAGCTGAGGTCATGAATGAAAGGAGAAAGGCACTAAAGTGTGATCATGATAAATGAGGCATCAAAAGGTGCATATTAACACCATACTCACCCTATAAGACCGTGGGATGAAATGCAAATTGGATGTCAGTTAATTTTACCACATAATGACCAGATTTGCTGTGTACAATGTTATTACAAGGTTTGAAGCTTGGCTATGGCCTTAGAGAAACTATTAACAGAAAAAAGCTGTCAACTATCAACTTGTTGATTTGTTCAGTGATCCTATTCCCTCCCTAGTTACTCTTTTGCCCATTGTACACTTATAAATCTCATTTGATTTTTCTTTAACTTTTCTACCAAAAGGTGGCACAGTAGTAGATTTGCTGCCTTACAGCGCCAGAGACCTGGATTTGATCCTGAACACGTATACTCTCTGTACAGAGTTTGTACATTCTCCCTGTGACCTGTGTGGTATTTTTCTGAGTGCACCGTTTTTTTCCCGCACTCCAAAGACATACAGGTTTGTAGGTCAGTTGGCTTTGGTAAAATTGTAGATTGTCCTTAGTGTGAGGGATAGTGTTGGTGTGCGGAGATCGTTGGTCAGCGTGAACTTGGTGGGCTGAAGGGCCTGTTTCTGCACTGTATGTCTAAAGTAAACTAAACTAAACTAAACTAAATATCTCTTGTTCCATTTTTTGCCCTGCTGATGTTCCTCTTAAGTGTATTCCTGGTATTGGCAATGTTAGCCACTTCATGCCAATGGAATTTTGCAATTGAGCTGGAGTGCTTCCGAGCCTCTATCCTAGCATCCATATTTCGGTCAAGATGGGGAGGCTGACTCTCTTTACCACTGCATGTGTTGCAATAGTCACCCTATGCTGTGCAATGAGGTCCAGCAATGGTTGAAAGTGATAAGCACCTCCATTCAGAGTGTTAAAGAAGGAACTGCAGATGCTGGAGAATCAAGGGTACACAAAAGGCTGGAGAAACTCAGCGGGTGCAGCAGCATCTAAGGAGCGAAGGAGATAGGCGACGTTTCAGGTCGAGACCCGAAACGTCGCCTATCTCCTTCGCTCCTTAGAAGCTGCTGCCCCGCTGAGTTTCTCCAGCCTTTTGTGTAACCTCCATTCAGAGCATGGTTTCAATCAATGGCAATTGCCTGTCTTAGGTACTGGCAACTCCTGAATGCACATCAATATGATAAACAGACCAATTGATACTGTCCGAATGACACCATCATTTTAATGTTGTGTTTGCGTGCATTTTGGTACAATCTGTACTGGGACAAACTGTTACCAGTTTCTTGCAGACAGTGGCTCAAATTCTCTTTTGTGATCCAGTTTTGTGAAAAGTCAGAGACATTTTAATGGAATTTGTTTAAAAAAAATGACCAGCTACTCGCCCATACACCCTTTTTAGTTTAGTTTTAGTTTATATTTCACAAATATCTAATTTACTTGCTTTGCTTAAATAAATGTAATATTAAAACTTGTCAGTTTCAACTGGATTGTAAAATAGCAAAGTTATGAGGTGATGCTGGTGGAATAGAATCTAATATTAAAATACAGATGCACTGCCTTTCAAAGGAATATAGGATTCAGTTACCCTCAGAAAGAAATGAATGCCATTCTTATCTTTATTCCATTCATAATCATTTAATTTGATAATTATCTGCCATTCGCACCGTCAAATAGAGGGGGAAAATCATCACAATTAATGCTAAATGCTGACTATATGGAAAGCTTTAAAACCATTATTTTGTAGCTTTGACTTTTCACAGTGAATGAGCCCCAAGTTTGATTGCTTGAAATTTGATGAGAATTGAGTCAATTTAAGTTATGCTTAATGTATTGTGTAGTTAATTTGTTATTATAGCACCCAGATATGTGCTTGAGAGATAAAAGATAATAAAGATTCAGGTTTCTTCCAGATATATTTCTTTATCAATTTGAGGCTCAAACCAAATGAGAACAATGTTTTACCGGGTAAATTTTCTAGGTTCATTAGCACAGAATGGAATGATCAGGTAGGAAATGTGACTTCTGTGTAATAAAGGGAATAGTCCCACATTTTTGTCTGCATGCACGCGGTTTTCAAATCATAAATTGCACAATACAATTTAAGACTTGATGAGGAGAAAGGGTTGTTATCTCAAGAACAAGTCGAATTTAAATGCAATCTTTGCTGTCCATTATAAAACAAATAACAACATAATATCACTGTTGTATTTCTGACCACATCAATACCGTTAAAGGGTAGCATAAAGACATGTCAAACTCTAGTAAAGTATAAATTTCCATTACATAACTTTATGAAGCAGTTCTATTTGCTTGTGCTTATTTTAGATTTTATTAGCCAGTTTGAATAATAGCATATGTTTGCAATAGTGGCTTTGGAATAATGACAGTCCAAATAAATACACACCCTTACCATCTGAAGACTGAATATTAAGAAAATCCAAGAATGTATTCTTAGTAATGTACTTCTGTTATGATACAGCCAGATTCATTCTTTGCTATCACTGATGGATATATCTGTATTGAAATTCATGAGCAAAATGCTTGTGAGAAAGAAAATAACAGTACCTTGGACATCCCTCAGGCAGTACAATGAGCGATTTTGCACATGAAAGAGCCTTGGTAACTCCTGGGGTAGATTTTCTAAGTGGCAGAAGGATTCATTTCACAGCGGTTGAATATCTTTTTTACAGATTGTATATCTGAAAGCCAGCCTGATTAAAATCATGAGAGGGTGTGTTCATGGAAGATTGGGTTCAAAACATTTTTGCACCAAGCTCACTCTTATTTCAAGTCCACTTTTTCAGGATCCGGACTTTATTGTGAAAGCCAACATTGCTTACCCTTGCTTGCCTTGATCTGCTGTGGCCATTCCACAATGATGACACAAGTGCACACATAGCAGAGTTGCTGCCTTACAGTGCCATGAGATCCAGGTTTGTTCCTGACTACGGGTGCTGTCTTTATGAAGTTTGTATGTTCTATCTGTGACCACTTGGGTTTTCTTCGGGTCCTCTGGTTTCCTCCCACGCTCCATAGACGTGCAAATTTGTAGGTTAATTGGCTTCTGTAAATTGTAAAATTGGTCCTAGTGTGCAGAATAGTGCTTGTGTATGGGGTGATTGCTAGTCGGAGTGGATTCAGTTGGCCGAAGGGCCTGTTCCACACTGTATCTCTAAAGTCTAAAGTCTAAATAAACCACAGTGCTAGAATCTTGAACAAACAGCAATGTGCTGGAAGAACTCAGCCTGTCAGGAAGAAATGGATAGACAACATTTTGGATTGGGACTCTTCTTGCTCATGCTTGACTAATCTTCTGGAATTTTTTGAGGATGTGACAAGTAAAGTGGATGAAGGGGTGCCAGTGGATGTAGCGTATCTAGACTTTCAGAAAGGCTTTGATAAGGTTCCCACAGGAGACTGGTAGATAAAAATTAGAGCACGTGGTATTGGGATAGGGTGTTGACATGGATAGAAAATTGGTTGGCAGACCAGAAGCAAAGAGTAGGAGTGAACGGGTCCTTTTCAGAGTGGCAGGCAGTGGCGAGTGGAGTGTCGCAAGGCTCGGTGTTGGGGCCGCAACTGTTTACCATATATATTAATGATTTGTAAGAGGGAATTAGAAGTAACACAAGCAAGTTTGCGGATGACACAAAGCTGGGTGGCAGTGTGGAATGTGAAGAGGATGTTAGGAGGCTGCAGGGTGACCTGGACAGATTGAGTGAGTGGGCAGATGCATGGCAGATGCAGTATAATATAGATAAATGTGGGTTATCCACTTTGGCGGCAAAAACAAGGGGGCAAATTATGATCTCAATTGGGTTAGGTTAGGTAAGGGGGAGGTGCAGCGAGACCTGGGCTTCCTTGTACACCGGTCACTGAAAGTTGGCGTGCAGGTACAGCAGGTAGTGAAGAAAGCTAATGGAATGTTGGCCTTCATAACAAAAGGATTTCAGTATAGGAGTAAAGAGGTTCTTCTGCAGTTCTATAGGGCTCTGGTGAGACCACATCTGGAGTATAGTGTACAGTTTTTATCTCCTAATTTGAGGAAGGACATCCTTGTGATTAAGGCAGTCAAAGCCGGTTGTGATGCTCGTTGAAGGTGGTTGCCGGAGGTTGCAGGTAGTGGAAGGTAAGACCTTTTTTTCACCCAGTTTTATTCCACCAGGGAGGTCTTACCTTCCACTACCTGCAACCTCTGGCAACCACCTTCAACTAGCATCGCAACTGGCTTCAACTAAAAAAATGATTGATTTTTTAAACAGCAACCTATTTTTAGTCACAGCCAGTTTTTAATTTTTTGAAATAATCGCCAGAACATAGAAGAAGCGGAAACTACTTTCGACCATTAGGGAGACTGACAAAAACCTCCGGGAACCGCATGGAAACCTTGGGAGGGGCGCAAAGTCTCCAGAGGTTTCCGTTCAGGTTTCCTAATTGGGACAGGGGCATTAGATGGAGCTCTAGGGGCTAATTGAGTCAAGGAAAATGGGGAGAAGGCAGGCACTGGTTGTTGATAGGGGATGATCAGCCATGATCACAATGAATGGCAGTGTTGGCTCGAAGGGCCGAATGGCACTCCTCCTGCATCTATTTTATATGTTTCTATGTTTCTTCTTCAGGATCAGACTGAAGAAGAGTCCCGACCTGAAATATGGTCTGTCCATTCCCTCCATAGTTTCTGCCAGACTCGCTGAGTTCCTCCAGCACTTTGTGGCAATGATGTTAGGTAGGCAGTTCTAGACATGGCATTTAGACCCCAAATGATCAAGTAATGATGTTTATAAATCCCAATGTGAGTTGGTGAAAACCATGCAGTTTATGTTATTCCTATGCACCAGAATAGTAAGATTGAACGAGAACTTACCAGTTCAAAGGTTGATCTTTATTTTATGAGGAGTCGAAGTGAGGGATTTCGTGAAGAGCCCGCCGGCGCGCATGCTCGACATACTTCAAAGTAGCGGCGTGGAATCACAGAAACCAACAAAAGAAATGACTTCGTATAGTAAGATTGAAGTGACTAAGATTACCAGATGAAGGTGATTGAGGGTTGGGCGAGGAGGGCACGAAATCCCTCACTTCGACTCCTCATAAAATAAAGATCAACCTTCGAACTGGTAAGTTCTCGTTCAATCTTAGTATTTCATTTCGGAGTCACGTGAGTGACTTCGTGAAGACTTCAAAGCTTCTGTGATTACACGCCCTGGACCACGTCCATGCTGACACACCACTACCAGGGATGGATGGGAGGAACAAACTTGCTCAACAGTTCATACTGCTAAACAAGAGCAGAGTTATTAATAACAAATCAAAAACCCCTCATGCGGGGACATCTCCACGTTCTTGACCTGCATTCAGCACGGCTTCTGCGAACTGTAGAGGAGCAGCAACAGGCTTGTTATAAAAACGCTGGAACACAGCTTCATTAGCCCATCCTGCTGTGGCGAGAATTTGGTCCATGGGCACCTCCATGACCCTCGCCGCTGACGTCGATGCAGCCCTGGTGGAATGAGATTTGAACACATTAGTGTCGATACCTGACTTACCCAAGACGAGTCGAAGCCACCTGGATATCGTCTGGACTGTCACTCGATGATGAGGTCTCTTATGAGTGACAAGCAGGTATCTCTCCATTCCTCTGATGCGTGCCGTCACCTTGACATAGTGGCGGATATGTGAGGCTAAACATAGCCTAGCATCTGCGGGGTATGCCGGGAACTTCAGCTGCAGCCCTGTGCACCCAGGTCTATGCTGCTTTAGTAGCTCGTCAATGAAAAAGACTACTTCTGTAGGGGTAGAAGTCATTCTGTCGACACGAAGTTTGTGTAGTGTCTGTACCCTCTGAGCTGAAGTCAGCGCTAGTAACATCACCAGCTTCATGGTGAGTTGGTCCAGTTGGAGCCCTTCCATGGGAGACCACATCCTGAGCAGGGTTAATACGTCCCTGACATCCCAGGTGATATTATAGCGTGGTGTAGGCGGATTCATATTGAATATACCCCGCATGAGTCTGGACACTAGCCTGTTGGATCCTACCCCAAAATTGAGGTAGAATGATAGCGCACTTCTGGCGCTGTTGATGGCACTGTAACTTAAGTGTTCATCATGGTGCAACCCCGCGAGGAATTCCAGGACGTCGGTTATTGTCACGTCATCGTACGTGATGCGAGAGCGGCTGCAGTAGGCTTCCCACTTCTTAATATGCGAGCGGTATCTTCGCCTTGTGGACTCTCGACACGACGCCCCGATGGTATCCATGGTCCGAGCCGAGAGGCCGTATTGGACTAACGGCCTGTTCAGAACCTGCAAGCCAACAGATTTAAATAGCCGTGGCAGGGATGTGGCTCCCCTGAGACAGGGTGAGTAACCAATTGTGGGCAACCCTTCAAAAGGACCCAAGGTTCGTTGAGCATGTCAAAGACCACCGGATACCAAGGCTGTGTGGGCCAGTCGGGTATAATAAGGATGCCCTTGGCAGCATCTGCCTGAATCTTTCGCAATACCCGACTGATGAGGCAAAACGGGGGGAAGGCATAGAAAAACCAATTCCCCCAGTCCAGCGAGAATGCATCTAGCGCTATTGCCCCAGGATCTGGTTCCCATGAAACGTAGGTTGGTACCTGATGGTTCAACCGTGACGCAAAAAGGTCAATGTCCGGTTTACCAAATTTGGCTGTGACTTTAGAAAAAGTCTCAGGATGCAACATCCATTCAATATTGTCATTAAATTTGCGTGACCTGGTGTCCGCCACAGTATTAAGCTCACCTGGCAAATAGGTAGCTGAAATCCAAATGTCTCTTTGAACACACCAGAGCCAAATTGAGTTAGCCAATTTGTCACACGAAACTGACCTGGTACCACCCATATGGTTTAAGTATGCCACTGCTGTGGTGTTGTCTATTTGGAGATGGACATGTGCTCCAACAAGCTTGGAACAATACGCACGAAGTCCGTGGAATGCTGCCAGCAACTCCAAATAGTTAATCCCTTGAGTCAACAACATCGTCGATTCAAGGGTGTCCCATCTGCCCCCACAACTAGAGCAATTATCCGTGGCTCCCCAGCCATTGGAGCTTGCATCAGTCTGCAAATATACCACCAGATTAGCCTCCCTGATAGGCTTGAATGAGCTGCTAATGTGACACACCCACCATTGCAACTCATTTATCGCTTCGGGCGGCAGCTGCATGGACCGATCATAATGACCAGCGTTCTGTTTTAACGCAGCAATTTTAGCTCTTTGCAAATTCTGATAATGCAAAGGTCCATATCGTGCTGCCGGAAACAAAGCTACAAGCTTCCCAATTATTGTAGCTGAATGCCGAATCGATGGTATATTGGTGCGGATTAAATCTAGACACACCTGGGTAACCTCCTCAATCTTGTTAATTGGAATGGTAACCCTCATGCTCATAGAGTTCACCGTGAACCCTAGGTAATTAATCACCTGGGCAGGGCAGAACTTTGATTTCTCTGGATGGACAATAAACCCTAATTGTTGAAATATATTGACAGCAGCTGCAACACCCTGTTCAGCCAATTCCAGGGTGTGGCCCACAATTAAGATATCATCTAAGTAGGCCATAACTATATGGTGTCGTTGTCTCAAATAAGCCATAATTGGTTTCACTAATTTAGTGAACAATCTAGGGGCTGTGGTGAGCCCATTAGGCAAAGCCTTGTACTGCCAGAGTTGCCCCATCCAGATGAATTTCAAAAACCTTCTGTCGTATTTCTGGATGGATACTGAATAATATGCGTCTTTCAAATCGATGAAGCAACCATGAGAAATCAATGATTTGGCTGTTTCAAACGTATCCATTTTAAAATGAGTATATGTTACAAAAGTATTCAAACGGGTTAGATCAATAATGACACGACAACCTCCATCCTTCTTAGGTCTGGTGAATATATTCGAAACAAATTCAACTGGCTCATGCACCGCTCTCTCAATCACTCCCTTCTGCTCAAGACTTAAAAGTTCCTTGTAGCCTGCTGCCTGTTCTGCAGCAGATAATTTAAACGTTCGAGCGGGCATGTGCTGGGATGGAGGAATGTCGCCATTAATAAACTCAATTTTATGCCCCTGAATATTCTGCAACACATACTCGTCACCAGTAAAATTACCCCATGCACCCAAAAACAACCGAAGGCGACCACCAACATGTGAAGTTAAACAAAGAGAAAAGAGAGAACCAGACCCCCTCACCTCCGTGGTTACTGGCGGTCCTTGACACGCATGGGTGGACGTGGAGGTGCTGGGTTGGCTTGAGGGCGTGGCGTCTTCGTTTTCCACCAGGGTCTCTGCCGACCCTGTCCTAAAAAAGACCCCTGGTGCTGGGTCTGATGTTGCTGTCGTTGTGGAGCTTGAGGGTGGGTCCTCGTCGAGGTACTAGCAGACCCTCATGATCGAATGTATGGAGACTTTGAGCCTGACGGTGCGGGGGCTCTCTGATAGGGCATGATCCCCACCGTTTTGGCTTATTCGTCAAGCTCTTTGACTCTCTTCGAGAGGTCCTCCCCAAAGAGCTGACGGGGCGGGGGCGGCGGCGGTGGCTTGCACAATCCTGCAAACTTCGGATTGAGCGCTGGGCGGATGCTGGTTTTGCGAAACCCGTTGATTTTGTGCTGGGTCGCGCACAGGAGGGCCAGAGCATCTTCCTGGTCCAAATTCAGTTCGTCCCCGTCCACCGACCGCGCAAAGGCGGTAATACCGGCCGTGAGGTGCTTCAGAATCCGTTGCAATTTTACCTCTTGTTGACGGATAGCCGCACTGATGTTGCCCCATATCGGCGTATTGACCACAGGCACGTTGAGGGAGTTGCAATTGGATGGAGCCTTGTGACGGCCCATTGCCTGAATGAGGACTTCTTCCTGTAGTTGCTGGTTGTTAAGAAAGTCAACAGTGGCTGCCAGCTTTTCGTTTAAAGGAAGTCCAGATGAATGTGGGGCCGCAAATTTGGTCGCCACATCCAGAAGATCCTCCGCTGGCACCTCCAACGGAGATGGTATGGGATCCACCAAAACCTCCTCCTCCTGCTGCTCCAGGCTGATGGTAGAGGCTGGTGATGACGCCCTGTGCCTGTTGCTGCCCTGCTGTTGTTGACTTTGAAGCAGGAGCTCCAGCAGCCGCTCCATACGGTCAATACGCCCTTCACCCTGAACACTCAGGTGGTCGGAGTCCTCCAGCTCTGAAAAGAAAACCGGGCTCCTATCATCGGCCCGCACCTCATCGAGGCCCAGCCGGTGAAACTGCGCGATTCCCGCGCGGGCGTGTTCAACCGCCTCCCTTTAGCGGGAGCTGAAGCCGCTGCCACTAAGGGCACTTGCGGCGTGGTGTCGGCACCAGCCGAAGCATGGCTGCCTGAAGCCCGCGCAGGCTTGCCGGCTGCCCACATCGTGGACTATGCCGACGCATGGTCTCGCCCACCCATCCATGGGGGGCTCGGCGACCGTGACGAGACCCGACTCAACCGACCCGTCCCGGCGTCGAGAGTCGGGGTGTGCCGGCTGGACCTCACAGCCGCCCCGGGTCTCGCCCTGGAACCTGACCGCTCCTCCGTGTCAGGCAATGCCTTAGCCCTGGCAGGGTTAGGCTTCTGGGCTCCTGCCCTTCCCCTACTCGGAGGGCTGAGTGGAACGGGCCGTGCAGCCGCACGTACCCAGCTCGAGGTCGCCAGCGAACCCGCTGACGACCTGACTGCCATGGCAGGGTCCCCCTGCTCTGGCGGCACACCACACTCCTCCTCGTCGAACTCCTCCGAGCTGTGGTGTGCTGGCGGATCCGGACCTGTAAACACAGGGCTTACCCACATCTCCGCCTGAGTCCCGGCCTGCGTTGCAGGTACTGCCGATGGTAAAGGCCCCGGAACTGTTGACCAGCGAACTCGTCCTGACGCCCTCCGGCCCTTGGAACTCCCATCCATGTCCTTGCTGCAAGACAAAACCCACAACAAGGACCACCAACTAAAGGTAGGATACTTACCTCCGTGGCCCCTTCTGAAGGGCTGGCGAGGAGCGCGCTCCACCGCCAGCCTTCGCAGCAACGCGGTACGACGATATGTCGAGCATGCGCGCCGGCGGGCTCTTCACGAAGTCACTCACGTGACTCCGAAATGAAATTCCCTGCCCCTCTTGGTGATGGATGTCACAGTTTTGGGAGATATTATTGAAGTACTGTAGACAAATCACTCCAACGCTTTTGTCGATAGTACACACTGCACCCATCTTGTGCTGGTGATGGAGGGACAGAATGTTTTGATTGATGGATGAAGTATCAATCAAACAGTCTGCTCAGTACTGGATTGTTGCAAACGTTTTAAAATGTTATTGGAGATGCAGGAAAATGGAGAGTATTATGCCACACATCTGACTAGTACCTCATAAATGGTAACATAAAAAGTGTCAGGTGGTGTCTCCTTTGCCTCAGAATACTTGACCTCCGTAGCCACAGTATTTATGTTTCCAGTCAATAATAAACCCCCAACTGTAGATAGTGGGATAGTCAGATATTATAATAACATTAAATATCAAAGACAGGTGGAAAGACGCTCTCTTGTTACAAATGATCATTGTCTGACACTTTCAAGACCAGAATGTCCTGCCACTTGTCAAGCAATCCGTAAATGTTATCTAGGTCTTGCTGCATGCGAGCAGCTATGAATGGAACTCAGCATTGGCAAATGTCACTTCTTCTGATCCTATGAAGGAATTAAAGTCATTGGTGAAGTTTCTGGACATGGTTGGTCCTAGAACATTACTTATACTTCCATTAATATTACCTCCCCTGATCTGCCATCATTATTTCTTTATCCAACAGAGAAGTTGGTAACCATGAAACAGATACCTCAGAGAAAGAGATTTGTCATTGAATATGGCATGGTGGCATAGCGGTAGGGTTGCTGCCTTACAGCGAATGCAGCACCGGAGACCCGGGTTCGATCCCAACTACGGATGCTGTCTGTACGGAGTTTGTACGTTCACCCCATGACCTGCGCGGGTTTTCTCCAAGATCTTCGGTTTCCTCTCACACTCCAAAGAAGTACAGGTATGTAGGTTAATTGACTTGGTAAATGTAAAAATTGTCCATAGTGGGTGTAGGATAGTGTTAACATACAGGGATTGCCGGTCGGCGTGGACCCAGTGGCCGAAGGGCCTGTTTCTGCGCTGTATCTCCAAACTAAACTAAGCAAGTGTCAACCTCCAAAAATACAGTGGCTTGCAGAAGTTTTCATACCCCTTGAATTTTTCCACATTTTGTCACGTTACAACCACAAACGTAAATGTATTTTATTGGGATTATGTGATAGACGAACACAAAGTGGCGCATAATTGTGAAATGGAAGGAAAATGATACATGGTTTTCAAATTTTTTTTACAAATAAGAAACTGAAAAGTGTGGCGTGCAAAAGAATTCAGCCCCCTTTACTCTGATACCACTAAATAAAATCCAGTGCAACCAATTGCCTTCAGAAGTCACCTAATCAGTAAATAGAGTCCACTGTGTGTAATCTAATCTCAGTATAAATACAGCTGTTCTGTGAAGGCCTCAGAGGTTTGTATGAGATCATTAGTGAACAAACAGCATCATGAAGCCCAAGAAACACACCAGACAGGTCAGGGATAAAGTTGTGGAGATGTTTAAAGCAGGGTTAGGTTATAAAAAAATATCCCAAGCTTTGAACATCTCACGGAGCACTGTTCAATCCATCATTCAAAAATGGAAAGAGTATGGCACAACTGCAAACCTACCAAGACATGGGCGTCCACCTAAACTGACAGGCCAGGCAAGGAGAGCATTGTTCAGAGAAGCCGCCAAGAGGCCCATGGTAACTCTGGAGGAGCTGCAGAGATCCACAGCTCAGGTGGGAGAATCTGTCCACAGGACAACTATTAGTCATGCACTCCACAAATCGGGCCTTTATGGAAGAGTGGCAAGAAGAAAGCCATTGTTGAAACAAAGCCATAAGAAGTCCCGTTTGCAGTTTGCCACAAGCCATGTGGGGGACACAGCAAATGTGTGGAGGAAGGTGCTCTGGTCTGATGAGACCAAAATTGAAGTTTTTGGCCTAAATGCAAAACGCTATGTGTGGCAGAAAACTAACACTGCACATCACCCTGAACACACCATCCCCACTGTGAAACATGGTGGTGGCAGCATCATGCTGTGGGAATGCTTTTCTTCAGCAGGGACAGGGAAGCTGGTCAGAGTTGATGGGAAGATGGATGGAGCCAAATACAGGGCAATCTTGGAAGAAAACCTGTTAGAGTCTGCAAAAGACTTGAGTCTGGGCGGAGGTTCACCTTCCAGCAGGACAACAACCCTAAACATACAGCCAGAGCGACAATGGAATGGTTTAGATCAAAGCATATTCATATGTTAGAATGGCCCAGTTAAAGTCCAGACCTAAATCCAATTGAGAATCTCTGGCAAGACTTGAAAATTGCTGTTCACAGACGCTGTCCATTCAATCTGACTGAGATTGAGCTATTTTGCAAACAGGAATGGGCAAAAATTTCAGTCTCTCGATGTGCAAAGCTGGTAGAGACATACCCCAAAAGACTTGCAGCTGTAATTGCAACAAAAGGTGGTTCTACAAAGTATTGACTCGGGGGTGCTGAATACTTTTGCATGCCACACTTTTCAGTTTTTTATTTGTAATAAAATTTGGAAACGATTTATCAATTTCCTTCCACTTCACAATTATGCACCATTTTGTGTTGGTCTATCACATAAAATCCCAATAAAATACATTTACGTTTGTGGTTGTAACGTGACAAAATGTGGAAAAGTTCAAGGGGTATGAAAACTTTTGCAAGCCACTGTATTTGCAGCAGTAGCAACAGCTGGAATCAGACTGCTTGCCCTCCCTATTCATCAGAAAATTGATGCATTGATTATCTACCATGTTACTGTTCCACTTCTATACCCAGAACTTATTTCACCTCCTCTCAATTTAAAATCCAAACATGGCAAAACCCCCTGAAGACAGAGACATTGACAAATTAGCTTTCATTTTCGCACATCATTTGCCGGAGTACTAAGATCATTCTGTTTACAATTTCTGGTACACTGAATTAATCTGTTTGTAGTAAATCTTGCCACTCAACAGCATGTTGTAATTATATATATTCATTGGCTTGGTGAGAAATTAATCTCCATTAATAAGTGAGTAATGTTTCTGTCGGTGCTGGTTGTGGGAAGTGAAAATGGTAAAAAAGAATGGAAATCATACTTTCAAATGACTTTGCAAAGAGAATCTTAAAAATGGTGCAAAGCTTTGAAATGTAGAGTACGCAATCTAAAGACATTGTTGAAGTTTCTAAACGCACCAAAATAATTTACCCCTTGGTTATGAAAAATTATTCAGTCAGCGACAAAAAAAAACATTTTTTGACAAGCGTTCAAGATAATGCCTGGAAGATATTTGGCTGCTGGAAGTGTCTTGATAAATGTTTGCCTTCACACGTTAAATAAAATAACAGAGGGATGAGCCGCTG
Source organism: Raja brachyura (assembly GCA_963514005.1). The sequence continues at coordinate 38,698,404 of OY740797.1, read as the reverse complement.
TATTTGTTAGGTGCTGAATAAACTTTGGTCAAATTTGATCAGCGGTAAGCTGATTTGTTATGGATCATCCATGCTTACACAGAGCGTACCAAATTACTTCAGAAATTATGCAGGGACAGGTGGCCCTACCTTACATTATTACAATCTATATGGTGGCAGAGTGGTGCATTTGGTAGGGCAGCTAACTCACAGCGCCAGAGAACCAGTTTTGATTTTGACCTTGAGTGTTCGTCTGTGTGGAATTTGCACGTTGTCCCTGTGACTGTGTGAGGTTCCTCCGGGTGCTCCGGTTTCCTCACACATCCCAAGGATGTGTGGGCTTGTAGGATAATTGGCCTCTGTAAATTGCTGCTAATGTGTAGGAAAAGTGGGAATAACATAGAACTAGTGTGAACAGGTGATCAATGCTCGGCGTGCTCGGTGGGCCGAAGGGTTTGTTTCCATGTGTGTCTCTAAACTAAACTAAATTGTAAAAAAGTGTGGAATGAGTGCTGGTATTTGAACCTTTCTTTTTAAAATTGTTGCTGATCATTGCACAATCTGTTTGAATGGGATTAAAGAATGAAGGGCTAAACTCAATCAGATTATGATCCGCCTTTTAATCTCTTTAAGTAGATATGTTACAAAATTTACCTGCAGCGGCGCTGCAGTTCTGTCACTGCCCGTGTGCACGACTTTGGCGTCTTTGACAGGGGGGCGGGTTTAAAATGCGGTATTTCTTCAGCCTGTTCAAATCAATTTTGAATAGGCTGTTTAGTTGCTGAAGAAAAATTGCTTCCACTGCCGTTTTATTAAGTTTATTAAAATTAGTGCTGGATAAGTTAATAGCAGAAGTAAAATTAAAGTAATCTTCTAATGCCGTAAACACCGATAACGGGACGGATCTCACGTAGGGGACAAGGCAAGGTACACCGTTTATTTTTTCATATAAACTTGCTTCTTCGGATGCCTTTAATCAAAATTTCACGTTGCGGAAAGGTGATTTAGGACCCATACGAACCGGCAATATTTTTCCTGCCAATATGGGGTTTAAATTCACTGCAACCGCAACGTTCCAATCGATCTCGTTCCACAAAATCCCACTTGCAAGATGATTAAAATGGCCATTAATTTACAGGAATTAAACATTAAATTCCTTTCATTTGGCCTATAAATTCATGACAATGAGATTTAAAAATCATGTTATATTGTGAATTCTTGTGTGAATGTTATTTGGACACTTAGGCTTTTCAAAAATGTTAACCTTTTCTTAAGAAATGGGTAGATGTTTAGATCTAGTAATTGAATTTTGTAATTTGCTACAATTAGGTAACTAACTAATGATATGCTTTAATTTAAGGACATCCAAGTAAGATTGTTTCATATTTGTTTCAGAATGCTTCAATCTATAATAACTGAAAATTTCATTCAGTTCTCTTAATTTTTAAGAACGTTATGGGCTTTTGACTGTCCCTGATCACAACTTTTGTATTAAGTCAATGGAAAAGCAATAGGGAACAAGATGCTAATTTCCGAGCATGAAAATGGCCATAACTTTTTTAATACTGAAGATATGAAAGTGAATTAGGTGTCAAATTAAACTTCTCTTTATGCTTTATCTGATGGAATAAATTACAGACTTGATTTTTAAAATCTCAAAATGTTGTAACATTGCTACTTTAAGTCAGCATGGTAACTGGCCTTTCGGTCCATAGTGTACACACCACCTACACACTAATCCTACAATGTTCCCTTTAAACTCTTCTGAATTTCCCATCAAATTCCCCCAAATTCTACCATTCACCCACGAATTGGTGCAATTTACTGCGGTCAATTCACCTCCCAATCTGTATGTCTTTGTCGTGTGGATGGAAATTGGATTACCCAGAGGAATCCCATGGAGTCACAGTTACCGGTTCCACGCACACACATACCTGTGGTCAGGAATGAACCCGGGTTACTAGCACTGTGGCGCAGCAGTGCAGACTGCACCACTGTGACTGTGTCAAATTCTGTTTGGCTATCATTTCCTTGCGTCCCTTAGATTGCATTAAAAGTTCCAGATAATGGTTTCAGCTGAATTCAACATGGCGTCTTATCGACAACAACAACATGGAGGATTGATACAGAGTGGGAAAGGAACTGCCTATTGTTATCCACTCCTTCAATTCTTTCCCAACAAGAAGGGAGAATTAAAATTACTTGTAGCACTTTATCAGACCAGAAAAGCTGGAATAATTTTCTCCAAGCTATTTGATAAACGAAAAAAAAAAATCACATACCGTAAATTGTCTGAAGCACAGAAAATTAATTTTCATAGTTAGTCATCCTTCAGTTGACCTCAGACTTTTTTGTTCCATTTCATAGTACTGGTAAAATTCACCGGTGATTGATATTGCGACTTAAGTGAGAACAAAGTGTGATTTCAGGCCAACTCTATTAATATTTGATTCTAGATTTTTTTTTCGTGCTCCTGTATTTCAGATAAATGCAAAAGCTTTAAATACTGTATGATTAAATCACCGCTGATCAGATGAGGGTAGAATAGGAAAGGAACACAGAGATCAGTATAATATATGTTTAACTGGCAAGATAGCAATAAGTATTCTTTCTCAATTTTTTAAAACATAATTGTTTATTTTGTTATGACACTACATTGACTATAAAATAAAAGCAACTTAATTAATTTTAACATGCTTGAAAAGCTTAATACTGTGTTTATCTTAGGCTGATTGCTACTTCCAATTTAATGCTGGATCATTGAGCTTTTTGTGCATTTACCAATGTAATTATATTGCAGGATGGTTCACATTAACTATAACATTTAACTATAAATATATTTCAACCTTAATATAGAATTTACATATGCCTCGCCACAACCTTAAGATAAGCATCACTCTATTCATGACTGCGAATGAATGATTTCATTGAAATCCTTTCCAAGCTCACTGCAGTCTTTCTCTTCTTGTTGTTTAGCTCTGTGTAAGGTAGCAGGCATTGAAGTCTATTCCTCATGAGGGTACTTCAAGAGCTTAAAGAGAAGTTTCAGTGATTTGACTGAAGTTTTTAAGATATTGAAGCAAACTCACTCAGTATAGCGAGAGCAACTATTTTCTCTGCTGAGCAAAACCAGCGGTTACAAGGCCTAGACAAAATCAATGGTAGATCCTAACACAGTATCTAATACAACACGATCAGTTGTTATATTATTCCATTCATTATAAAACATTTGGAGTCTACCACCAATCTGTGGCTCATCCAGACATTCTTCTTTAATAGGATAAAGTTTATGTACCTCTCCAACTGGATGAAATGATCTCCTTTTCCCAATGAATGGGTATACATTCGGCTGTGTTGGCTGGAAGTTTTTCCTTATCATACTCCTGCCTTGACTTGTACCAGCTCCAAAATCAAATCTCCTTTTCATAAAGCCAGTCCATCTCTGGCCAAAGCCGAAGGGTTTCATACGACCAAACGTTTTTGCCTCTTCATCCATTTCTTTAATTTGCTTAGACAAATCTTCTCCAAACAAATAACCAGGAGTTTGAACATTGCTTGGTTTACACAACCCTGCAAATCTTGGATGTAACAGAGGCCGAATGGCAATCTTCCTCATGCAATTTATCTCAAAAAATGAGTTGCAAAATAAAGCCAACATATGTTTCTGCACTTTGGTCATTCCACAACCTTCCACTTGTCTACCAAAGGCAGTAATGCCAGCTGAAATCAGCTTGAGGACTCTTTGAAATCGAATCTCCTGCGCCCGCATTATTGATGACATAGGCGCCCAAACAACCGGATTCACCGTAGGTACCTTCAATGAGGCACAATTGATAGGTGTTTTATACATTTCTGCAACCATAACAGCTTCTTGAAGCGGGTGAGAGACCATATAATTAATATTGGCCGCCAGGTTTTCTTCCATGGCCTCACCACCTCCTCCAGGTATAGCAAAACGTTGTGCCACATCAGGCACACCTGGATCCATATAATTGTATTGTGGTGTGTACTCCGGACCACAATCACCACTTTCAGGGTCTGTCTCATACAGCCCTGGTACTCCTGAAACTTGTTCAAAGGAGACGTCCTCCAGTCCAATTCCAGGCACTGGATTTTCAAATTCCCAATTGAAACTGGCACCATATTCATGATATGGAACCCCCTCAGGGGCTGCCTGGGAATATTCTGGGTTCTTAGACCCTTGGTTGATAATAGTTTGGAGCATTTTCTCCATTTGGTCCATTCTGAGCCATAAGGCTTTTCTTTCTGGACCTTCTGAATCAGATTCATCAGAACCCACAGGCCTTTCAGATTTTCTTTTACATTTTTTAGGCACTGGATTTTCCTCCAAAGTTTCTGTTTGTGGAGCAATCAAAGCCTCACTAACGGGAATTTCAACGGCCACCGGTATCGGAACCGGCTCCGCAATAATCTCTTGTCCCGACTCCTCACCCCGGGACGCACGTTTTACCCGCTGTTTTTTGGCTTTCTCCATTTTTTGTTCCTAACTCCTCCTGGTTTACCCACCAGGCACGGAGTTCTGGAACCCGCCCTAAAAATCTCGAAAACTCTCTTACCTGCGGGCCAGTTCCTTACCGCTGTGTGGAGCTGCGCTCTGCAGCTCTTTCGCTGCCGACAGCGACGACGTAATGCCGATCCAGCGCCAGGCGGGGCTTCTTCACGTAGTCACTCACGTGACTCCGAAGTAAAATTCAATTTAGAAAATATAGGGAAATATCACCAAATATTTAGTTTATACTTTCATATTGACTAGGACATAGAATATAAAAGCTAGGACGTTATGGCAGGGTAAGAGGTGCCACAGTGGCGCAGATAGTAGATAGAAGTTCCCTGCTTATTTACACTATGTCCAAACTGATGAAGGCAAGGATCCTGTAACTATCTTATCTTCACCATTGCTGCTGCCTTCAAGGATCCTTGGACATGTGTGTTCAATGCCCTTCCATCACTCAGTACTTACTTGGGTCCTGCTATTCATTATGGATTTCATTCTTAATATCCCCTTAGGGCAACACAGTGGCACAGCGATAGAGTTGCTGTCTTACAACACCAGAGACCTGGGTTCGATCCTGACTATGGGTGCTGTCTGTACAGAGTTTATATGTTCTCCCTGTGACCGTGTGGGTTTTCTCCAGATGCTCTGCTTTCTTCCCACATTACAAGAACGTACAGGTTTGTAGATTATTTTGCTTCTGTGAATTTTAAATCATCCCAAGTGTGTAGTATGAGGTATTGAGCTAAGAAAGTATGGGTTGATTGCTGGTCAGTGCAGACTCATTGGGCCGAATGGCTTGTTTCCACTCTGTGTCTATAACATGTAAAGTCTAAAGTCTCATCCTTCCAAAAGGAACCATCTCGCATTTATTGAGTAAGAAACATCTGCTATTGGTCTGTTATGTACTATAATAATATTGATTTAAAGGGCATTAAACAATCTTTTTACCCTGTTATAATTTGGAATGCATCGCTGAAGGCAGTATTCTCACAGGAGTTTAAGGAGTATTCATATCAGCACTTAAATGACATAGCATGGGTAGATACGATGGCTGGCATGAACATGGTGGGCTGAATGCCCTATTTCCATGCTGTATGGCTCCATTTCCATGCTCCTCCAGAATTCCTGCAAGGTTTGCTTCTACCAGGTCCAGCAGTAACCATGGTTGGTGAGAGCAGGTGTAAATATTGCTCTGACCTCTGTCTGTGACTCAAACAGGAATCAATTACTGCTCCTATCTGTCCCTAACTTAATTGAATTGAATACATTTTATTAGCCAAGTATGTATACATACAAAGAATTTGCCTTGGTGCTTTGCTTGCAAGTAACAACACGATATACAGCAGACAATTAAAAATAAGACATTAAAATTTACACATGTGACGAATGAAATAAAATATCAGAGCAAAAGGAGGCTACAGACTTTTGGCTGTTGATTAGAAGCAAACGACATCAAGTTTTGACATTTATCTAAAATAGACACAAAGGCAGTAACTCAGCAGCTCAGGAAAAATCTCTGGAGAAAAAGGATAGGTGAGATTTTGGGTCGGGACCTTGAGGTAAGAAAAGGCCAGAACAAAACAGGGCCACCAACAGATGACCAAGAAGGGTGGAGCCTAAAATGGCTGGGGGTGAGGTGATAATGAAGGGCCACAAGGATGCGAACAGTGGAACTAGTATGATAACTAAGGTGAGGGGGGGGGGGGGGGGGAGGGTTTAAGATGGAATGCAAGGATTACTTGCATCTTTAGCCCCACAGGCCATGTTTAAAGCTCAGCTGACCAGTCCTGTGCTGGTCTGCACCTCTGCCATTCCTTCTGATGAACATCCCTGTTGTACTATGAAAGACACTGACATTGACTTTTTCTATTGACATTTCAGTGGTGGGATATAATTTGTTATCAGCTGCTGTTGCCGTTACCAGGTCTTCCAGATTGGAAGAATGGGCTGAATATTCCCCCATAACCGGCTCACTATTATTTGATGCACGGATGCCTCAGTTTCCAGACCAATGGAGGGGACAGTACCGAAGAGTTCCATTTGGATTATTGTAAGCTATTTGCTCATGTAATCTAAAACTACTCTTGTTGTCCAAGTCTGTACCTTCCTCTGGCTCATCGATTCGCCTTGTAAAAAGCGTAGTGGCCTCTGGATCTGCCACATCTTACATCAAAGCACGCAAGCGCAGGAGGATGAGGAGATATCTTATTGAGGTGTATAAAATCATGAATAGATTGTGCAGATGCACAGAGTTTCCAGCACAGAGTGGGAAAATCGAGAATCAGAGTGCCTAACTTGAAGGTGAAGGGGGAAAGATTTTATACGAGGGGTACTTTTTCATGCAAAGGGTGGTGGGTATATGGAACGAGCTGCCGGAAGAGGTAATTGAGGCAGAGACAATCGCGACGTTATAGAAGCAATTGGACAGGTACATCAATACGACAGGTTTAGAAGGATATGGACCAAACGCAGGCAAGTGGAACTAGTGTAGATGGGACATATCAGTAGGTGTGGGCAAATTGGGCCAAAGGGTCTGTGTCCACACAGTATGACTCTATGACTCCAAGACTCTAATCAGATTCTGTACCTGCAGCAAAGAATGTGAATGTGAGGAGAGTGGGGGTTGGGTCAAAATGGATTGACAGCATCTATGTTGCAGAAAACCTTTGGCAATGAGCTTGGATTTTATTATGGCGTTGGTCGAACAATAGCCAGAGTTGGAAGTCAGGAACAAGTTGGCCCCAGTTGTTACAGACCAGTTAATGAAGTACAGGTTTATCTTTTGTTGAGTCCCCCAATGTTAAGGTGCCACCTGGGCCTTTAGTGGTGGAGCCTTGTGCAATGTGATGCCTTTGCGATTCACTCAAGAGCATTTCTGCCCATGAATAAGTCAGAACAAATGTTAATAGCAAGCAATGTCACACCACCTGGCTGGCAATAATGTAAGCATTATGATTCAAAGGCACAGAGTGCTGGAGTAACTCAGCGGGTTAGGCAGCGTCGCTGGAGAACACCGATATGTGACGTTTCGGTTTTGGACATTTAAGTCTATCCTAGTGTCTCCGATGTTTAAAAATATTTAGGAAGTATTAAGAAGCACCAAATGAATAATATTAAAATGTTTAAAAATAATAAATAATAAATCATTTAAAAACTTTATGCAATAAAAATCTGAAAGCAATTCAGAATTCAATCTATAAATGTCAGAGCTCTGTGCCAGAGTTCAAATAAGAACCACCCATTGCTGCTCAGTAGGTGTTGCCCCATTATCTATTAAACTAATTGTTTTTCAGACAATTCAAAGTGATTTTCAGTCATTAATTTGTTTCTAAAAATGTACTCCAAACTGTAAAGAAAATGGCAAAGTATTAAATCTCAGTAATAGGTTGTCAGGAAGAAATTCAGGAAGAAATATTGTGTAGAAGCAAAGGATTGACCTGACCCGGTTGTATGAAACATTCACCACGTTTTCCTACAGATACATTCAGCTCGAAGGGCCTACTACTACACCTATTTTTCTATGTTTCCATTCTGCTGAACAAATCTTTAAATTGGGAAATACCTGCTACTTAAGAAATGATCAAAACATTTTTTATGCTATAACCTTTTTCTACAATGTGCCATAACAGATTATAATACCCTGATAAATTGGTTGCAAATATTTATTTGGATGTGTTGTTTGTTGGTGGTGTTGCAGAAGGGTCTCGACCCGAAACGTCGCCTATCTCCTTCGCTCCTTAGATGCTGCTGCACCCGCTGAGTTTCTCCAGCTTTTTGTGTAACCCCCTATTTTAAGGATTGTTTTCAATTTAGAAAGGTTCAATTTCACTTCTTATTGCACAAATGTTATTGTATTCCTTGTTTTTGATTTGGTAACTTCTAAATTGCATTTTTTATAAAACATCCTAAAGGAATGAACTCCTTGTTCATCTACACGTTAAATGATTAGGTCAATTTCAATTAATTTTACAAATGCCTCAGTGCAGTTCCTTTTCAAAAGCAAATGCAGATGTGTCTCGATCCAAAACATCACCTATCCATGTTCTCCAGAGATGTTGCCTCACCCGCTGAGTTACTCCAGCACTTTATGTCATTTTGTGTATTAACCAGCATCTGCAGTTCCTTGTTTCTGCATCTCTTTGTAAGTTCAAAATGGTGTGAAATTCAAACACTCGATTGTTCAATTAATACAACATGATAAAAAATATATATTATGATTTGTGACCATTTTTATTTCTGCATTGGTAAATTCCTGCAGTAAATTTAAAGAACTTCATTAGCATCTATGGTTATTTGAATGAAACAGGAATTCCCATGGTCACATGGGAATGACCTAGGGTTTTACAGCAGTTTTGACATCGCGGGGTAGAAATTAGTTAAACCCTTCAGAGTTTTAGCAGAAATAGCTTATAATTTTAAAAATAAATCATAAAACTTTTGCATTGTCAAGCAGACAGTTATCGTCATTTAAATGCCAGATAAAGGGATGATCCTGGATATTAAAAAAAATCTCTGCAACCTTTGCAACCAAGCTTTACTTCTATGGCAGCAGATTAGAGATCTTTGCCTCACCAGATGTTGAAAAGCATTGATCGCAAATCTCTCATATGTTCCCTCTGCAGTATTGTGAAAAGGAGCATAATGAAGAGGATGAGAAGTAAGGCATTGGGATTATACAGCCTCAAGTGTTCCACAAATGTTGAAGGAAATCTGGATGTTTTTAAAGCAGAGGAAAATTCAAAGCTATGCGGAGTTAACAGGAGAGTGCGATTGGATTTGAATTGTCGTAGAGAGCAGCAGGTTCAGGTGGAATTGACCATCTGCATCACTTCATTGTAATAAACTGTTTTAAATTGTACCATCATTCCGCCTACATGTAAGAATATTTAAATGCCATGAACAAGGTGTCACCCCTCTCTCCAAATCTCAGAGGTGTTGTATTGTGTGGGGTGAATATTATTTTGAAACATTAAAATCATACTAGGAGACTTCTAAACTCCACATTTACAACTCCTGAAGATTCAGTCAAGTGATAAAGAAAACAATACCCACATAATTCAACATAAATCAAGACTTACTAACATACTGAGAATGTTTTAGTAAAGTCGCTTTGCCTCTGATTGGTTACATTTCATCAATCTTTATGGGATTATGAGCTTCTTGGAATACAGACAATCAATCCGACTGGATTTAAATTATACGAGCTTGTGCTTCAACACTGGGTACAAATTGACATGTTAGCCATCAGACAAGTGGAAATGGATAAAACAGATATTTTTGTCTGATATCCTATCATGTCCTGGACCTTGAATTTAACAATAGTGTAACATATACCACCGTTATTGCTTTGCTTGAATATATGATACTTGTAACACTCTGCACCAAAATTGTAAAACCATTGATTGATGGATCAATGTATTCGAACAAGGTAATAACTCAACACCATTTAATGTAATTCTGACTTGCTTGACTTGCTCTGAATTTTTAAACTCCCCTTGCATTGCAATGAATAAAGGTATGCCCTCCAACCCAAACTGCACACATTTATCATGTTATTGAGATGTTCTTTGCTGTCCTCCTCATTTTTTCTACCTGTTTATTTTCAACCTGTTAGGTCACACTCTGTATTGTACTAATGGCAGCAGAAAGTAATGACTGCCTTCCAGCTGCTCATAAAACAGTTTTTGTCGGGCACCAGCAGTCAGGAGTGTTGCCTCCTCTGGTTTCTCCTTACTTTTCCTTCTACAATGTGCCAATTCCTCCAAGGAACTTTCCTGAGATCTATCCACTATGGCCGAGTCAGTGGCACCTCCTGTTTCCAAGTTAGAAAATAATGTTCAAGGTGCCAACTCAAAGGACCCAAGTCTAAAAATCCAGTAGATTATACAAAAAACAGGAAATGCTAGAAATGTTCACATCATTGGCACAAAAGGACTCAGTGCAGGAAGAGGCCATTTGTCCCCCCAAGTCTGTTCTGCCATTCAATTCCATTTTCCTATCCCATTTCCATATTCCCTGAATCTTCCAATATCCAGAATCGTATACAGCTGCCCGGGATAGAACATTTAAAATATTTACTGCCCTCCTAGTGAAGAACTTTTTCCTTACTGCAACCCTAAATGGCATGGACACAAAAACTTTGTCGACCAGCAATCACTCTGTACGCTAGTTCTATCCTACACACTAGGTACAATTCACAGAAGCCAATTAACCTACAAAGCTGAAATGTGAGAGGAAACCTGACTACCAGAGAAAACCCACACGGTTACAGGGAGAACATACAAACTCCATACAGACAGCACCCATAGTGAGGATCAAATCCAAGTCTCTGGTCTGTAAGGCAGCAACTCTACCGTTGTGCCATAGATGCCCTAATGTCTATAGCCCCCCCCCCCATCTAACCTGCAGAGTTCTTTAAGTACTATTTAGGTCTCTAAAGATGATCACACTCTTCAACATTCCAGAGAATTGAGGCTTAGATATGACAGATCCGGTAAACCATTTGTTGCACACCTTCGGTAGCAAGTATATCCTTTGAATAGGAAAAGCAAGATTCACAGCATTATATCATGCTTGTAAACATGTGGTAAACATCAACATGCCACTTGCCTTCCTAATTGTCTGTGGCATCTGGATATCATTTTTCAGTGACTTATATATCAGGGTCCCTTTAAACAGCAGCATCTCCTGGAGCATCACCAATTCAAAAAAGAATTACTCAGCAGATTTAGAAATATTACATTTGCCATCCTCAGCCAAATCATCACTATTGATGGTGAATAGTTCATCCTAAACAGTGACTTCTACTCTAGTCACAGCCTGCCATCTTGTTTATTTCCACTCTTTATTTTTATTTCCATTAACCATCTCTCCATCCATACTGGTATGTCAAACCCAACTCCATGTACTCTAAAGGACACAAAGTTCTGGAGCAACTCAGCAGGTCAGACAGCGTCTCTGGAGAACATGGATGGGTGATGTTTTGGATCTAGACCTTCAGACAGATGGTTCAATCAGTCTGAAGAAGGGTCACAACCCAAATCATTACCTATCCATGTTCTTCAGAGATTCTGCCTGACCTGCTGAGTTACTCCAGCACTCTGTGTCCTTTTGTGTATTAAACAGCATCTGCAGTTCCTTGTCTATCCACATTCTAAACTTGTTTATCAGACTGCAGTGTGCGAGCTTATTGAAAACCTTTGAAAAACCAAATGCACCACATCCAATCATACCCCCTCGTCTACTACTCTAGATAATTAATTTTCAAAAAAGTCGAAAAGATCAGTCAAAATTATTGTCTTATGAATCCATGTTGATGTTACTTAACCACTCCATTATTTTCTGTGACTTGAAATCACATCCTTCATTATAGACGTAAACATTTTTCCAGCAACTGCCAATAGATCCTATGATTTTCTGTTTTACATTAATCACATTTGCCACATCATTCTGCAAGAACATTTCTGGAATTGACAGAAACGTGGAAAGAGATGTCATCCAATGCTATCTCTTTCAAAACTGAAAGTGCTCGCTTGGAGCTTATTAGTTTCCAAGTTGGTTAGTATCCCCAGTAATATTTCTGTCCCTTGCCAGTTGTAAGCTCCACCAAAACTACTTTGATTCTAGTACGATCTGAAGAGTCAAGATCCTTTCTAACTAGGACAGTGGTAGAGCTGTTGCACAATCTCCCTGTGACCGTGTGGGTTTCCACTGGGTGCTCTGATTTCCTCCCACATCCCAGAGCCGTGTGGGTTGGGTTAATTGATTAACCTTCAGTAAATTATCATTAATGCGTGGGGCATTGAACTAATGTATGGGTCATTGATGGGCAGTGTGGACTCGGTGGGCAGAAGGGCCTGTTTCCACACTGTATCTATAAACCAACAAAAAATCTCTAATTTAGATGTCATCCCTTATTAATAATGTAACATCACCCATTTTTTAAACCTGTTCTTCCTAGTAATTCATGCCCAGCATAAGTCACCCTCAAGCCATGTTTCCATAATAGCAGTTAGATCATATTACTATTTGTGCAGATAATTTATCCACCTTTAAATAGTATAGTATTTAAGGGGAGAGAAGCAGAGAGAGAGAAAACATTTTAGGCTGATGGTCATTCGATCTATTTATAAGCTTTCATTATACAAGTTTGAATCAGTACACCAGTAATAAACAAAGGGAGCTGAAGTCTATCAGATGAGGTACTAAACCATTTTGTCTTCTCAGGAGGACGTAAGACAGTAGACAATAGACAATAGGTGCAGGAGTAGGTCTTTTGGGGTACTTGAATCCAGCACCACCATTCACTGTGATCATGTCTGATCATCCAAAATCAGCACCTCATTCCTGCCTTCAACTCCTATCGCTTGACTCCGCTATCTTTAAGAGCTCGATCTAACTCTCTCTTGAAAGCATCCAGAGAATTGGCCTCCACTGCCTTCTAAGGCAGAGAATTCCACAGATTCATAACTCTCTGGGTGAAAACGTTTTTCCTCTTCTCCATTCGAAATGGCCTACCTCTTATTCTTAAACTGTGGCCCCTGGTACTGGACTCCCCCAACATTGGGAATGTGTTTCCTGCCTCCAGCATGTCCAATCCCTTAATAATCTTACGTTTCAATAATTTCCCCTCTCATCCTTCAAAATTCCAATGTATACAAGCCCAGTCGCTCCATTCTTTCAACATATGACAGTCCCATCCCAGGAATTAACCTTGTGAACCTACGTTGCACTCTCTCTATAGCAAGAATGTTCTTCCTCAAATTTGGAGACCAAAACTACATACAGTACTTCAGGTGTGGTCTCACTATGACCCTGTACAACTGCAGAAGTACCTCTTTGCTCCTATACTCAACTCAAGCCTGACTACGGGTGCTTGTCGATACGGAGTTTGTACATTTCTCCCCGTGACCTGCGCGTTTTTTTACCGAGATCTTCGGCTTCCTCCCACACTCCAAAGACGTACAGGTTTGTATGTTAATTGGCTTGGTAATTGTAAAAATTGTCCCCGGTGTGTGTAGGATAGTGTTAGTGTGCGGGGATCGATGGCCGGCACGGACCCGATGGGCCAAAGGGCCTGTTTCCACGCTGTATTTCTAAACTAAACAAAACTAAATCTAATACTCGTGAAAAGGATTTCAACTCCGCTGGGCACGAAAACAAACCATAATCTTCTCTTCTGTTCAATTCATCAGATTAATTAAAACTGGTTCATCCCCACAGCAAATCGGTCCTCTGCACTGGACACCATGCCTGTAAGCCAGTTTATTCTTTTGATTCCTGTTTGTGTAATTTTTGAAGTGTTAATTTAAAGGTTTCGGGATTTAGCGCCCACAGTAAACTCTTAAATAAAGACAAATCAAATGTCACAACTGAATGAGATCTGTTCTATTCAGCCTCTGGAACCTGTTTGAAATGTAATTAGTGATTAAGTGCATTCACACGTATTAAAGATGGACTGACGCATCTGGATTCACCTGCATATCTGATTGATATATCCAAGGCTAGTGTTGAATGACTGGGCCAATATTTGTCCCTCAAACTATGACTCAAACAGATTATCGAGATTATCCAATTAGTACAGGCATCAGGGGTTATGGGGAGAAGGCAGGAGAATCGGGTTAGGACGTAGAAAAAGATCAGCCATGATTAAATGGCAGTATATTTGAAGGGCCAAATAGCCTATTTCTGTTCCTATCACTAATGATCTAATGATCTTATCCATTGAACATCAAATTATGATTTGGGGAAGCATGCTAGATGGAAATTGTTGGACATAATTCATAAAAGTATGGACTATACTTCCAAATAGTTTTGTTGGCTGTAATATGCTTTTAGATAGTTTGAGGTTGGGCAATGTTCTACATAAATGCAAGTATTTTTTTTTCTCATCAGAGGACTTCATTTGATGGCACCAGTCAGAAAATAAACCGGAAATAATTGGTTGAGGTTGGCAACCAATATGCCCACATACTTGTGCTGAGATGCTGTCGGGCAAGGAGTCTCTTGAAGATATCATGGAGTGAATGGGGTACAGGGTAGATTGGCAGAGAGCAAACATGGATCTTGCATCTAGGATGACTGAAGGGACCAGAGGCCCACATGTTTCCCAGAGAAGCACATGGGTTATGGGAATAACCTATCACTGATTTTTAGAGAGCAGAGAAAATAATTTATGAGAGCAGATATAAAAGAGTTCAGAATCATTCGTGATTTGGTAAATGAGAAGAAACTGGTTCTGTAGGTTAAGTGAGAAAAGACCCAAATGCTGATCAGTTTGCTGAGAGAATTGTTACAAATTATAATTCACAAACTGAATGGCTGGTGGAAGCAGATTCAAAAGAGAATTGGATTTGTCTGAAAAATATTGCAGATCTATGGGAAAGAGCATGGAGTCAAAGGACTAGTAAGAATGGGATGAGCCAAATCGTCTCCTTCTGTGCTGGGTGTTTGCATGAAATTTAATGTCACCCAGTTATTGCAAACAAAATTTCAGATCTTGGTTCCTGTTACAATCTGCTCCAAATCTCAGGAGAATTAGTTAGTCTGAAGAATGGTACCAACTTGAAATATCAACTATCCATGTTCTCCAGAGATGCTGCCTGACCCATTGAGTTACTCCAGCATTTGTGTGTGTTTTTAGGTAAACCAGCACCTGCAGTTCTTTGTGCCTCCAATTCGTTACCCAAATATTACTGTAGCAATAAACAACTTATGTTGATGCGTGAGTAACTATCTGGTCTGCATGTATGTTAACATCTTTCAACATCTATCTATGAAAATCAGTCAAATGTCACAACTGAATGAGATCTGTTCTATTCAGCCTCTGAAACCTGTTTGAAATGTAATTAGTGATTAAGTGCATTCACACGTATTAAAGATGGACTGATGCATCAGGATTCACCTGCATATCTGATTGATATATCCAAGGCTAGTGTTGAATGTCTGGTCCAATATTTGTCCCTCAAACTATGACTCAAACAGATTGGAAGTATGTATTGGAAGTATATTTGGGGATCTATTTTTTTTTACCAAATGAGAAAGCTGCACTCATATTAACTAAATAAATATACATGTTGTATCTTTTGCAGAAAAAAATAACTAAAATAATAAAGCAAACATGCAAGATCCACCAAATAAATCTTATTCTACTGAAGCAGTATGAAGGACAGAGGCAACTTCCTAGGCTTCATTACATAATGATAATGTACCAAAGAATAAAACATGCATACATTTTCTGATCTACTTTCTCTGGTGGGGGGGGGGGGGGGGGTCAGGTGTTTCCTTCATATTTCTAAAAAAGCAAAAGAAGAAAATTGGGTGGATTTAGATCTGAAGCAATGTGCATTGGAGTAGAATCATTATTGAATATTTGTCTTTAGATCGGGCCGTTGTTCTAAGTGTGAGAGAGGGGCTGTTACAGCATTTGCTTAAAAAAGGCTTCAATTATCTGATCAACAAAATTAAAAGAGTTCCAAATGAATGTGATGAAGCTTGGTAAAATACTGGCAGGGTGAAAATAACCCAACAGAATATCGCAATATCACACCGACTACTTCATCTTGCACTTACAGACTGTTAGGTAAATAAAGAATGGAGATACAAGGAACTGCAGAGACATGAAGCGCTGGAGTAACACAGGAGGTCAGGCAACATTTCTGGAGAACATGGTTAGATGATTATTCAGGCCGCAACCCATCTTCAGACAGATATTTTTAAGGTGGAGATTAATTAATTCTTGATTAGTAAGGGTGTAAAGGATTATGGAGGGAAGGCAGGAGCATGGGGTTGAGAAGAGAAGAAAGATCAGCCATGTTTGAATGGTGGAGTCGACTTGATAAGCCAAATGACCTAATTCTGCCATTAGAATTTATGAACATATGAGTTTAAGTATAGGATACTGGATGCATATTTTGCAAAATTGGTTCAACCCTAACATTGATAACATTTTGCAGCTGAAATGATCCTATTCCAGCTGCCTCCGAATATGAGGAGCAAAAAGAATTTGGAAAAAATGTAAACATTGTAAAAGGTCATTTCTTTCTGCATCCATGGACTTTTTGTTCTATTTGCATTAAGATGTTTGAAACACTCTTGCGGCTCTTGCAGACAATTCTTTTTACACTGACATTTCAAAAAATAGATACACACTCGTAACTGAGTCACTGACCTTTTCAAGGCTGCAGAACTTCTCAATTGCTGCTAAAAATGGAACCTTTAGTCGAGCTGTCTGAAGTTGATACCTTGAGTAATATTGTACACATTCAGACAGAACACCTTTGAACTATTTTCTCTGTTCAAAACTATGGGATAATATGCCTTTTGACAACCAATGGAAGCAGTCATGGCACAACAGCAAAGACAACAGGCAGGACATTGTACATCACATGAAATGTGGTGACTTTAGGCGGTTCTAAACTAAGTAGGACCCATTGGGTCCCAGTCGCATGGGAGGCCTGGTCCCCCAACGCAAAATTCCACCACTCACCAGTTCCCCCAATGCAACCTGTCCCCCAACGCAATATCCCACCGCTCACTTGGATAGGTTGGGTGAGTGGGCAGAAGCATGGCAGATGTAGTATAATGTGGATAAATGTGAGGTGGCAAGAACAAGAAGGCAGATTATTATCTGAACGGTGTCAGATTAGGAAAAGCGGAGGTGCAACGAGACCTGGGTGTCCTTGTACATTAGTCACTGCAATTAAGCAAACAGGTACAGCAGGCAGTGAAGAAAGCTAATGGCATGTTGGCCTTCATTACGAGAGGATTTGAGTTTAGGAGCAAGGAGGTCCTACTGCAGTTATATAGGGCCCATGCACATGAGACTGCACATGGAGTATTGTTTGCAATTTTGGTCTCCTAATTTGAGGAAGGACATTATTGCTATTGACGGAGTGCACTGTAGGTTCACCAGGTTAATTCCCGGGATGGCGGGACTGATGTATGATGAAATAATGGGTCAACTGAGCTTGTATTTGCTGGAATTTAGAAGGATGGGAGGGTGGCTTATAGAAACATATAAATTCTTAGAGGATTGGACAGGCTAGATGCAGGAAAAATGTTCCTGATGTTGGGGGAGTCCAGAACCAGGTGTCGCAGTTTAAGAACAATGGGTAGGTCATTTAGGACTGAGATGAGGATAACATTTTCACCCAGAGAGTTGTGAATCTGTGGAATTCTCTGCCACAGAAGGCAGGTGAAGACAATTCACTGGATGTTTTCAGAGAGAGTTAGATTTAGCTCTTAGAGCTAAGGTAATCAAGGGATATGGGGACAAGCAGGAATGGGGTACTGGTTTTAGATGATCAGCCATGATCATGTTGAATGGTGGTGCTGGCTCGAAGAGGGCGGGGGTTGGGAGCAGTGGGGCAGGTGTTGTGTGGGTGAGGGGGTTTGTGGGGCAGGCGGAGGGGTTGTGGGGGTGGTTGTGGGGGCAGCAGGGTTGAGTGGGTGGGGAGTGTGTGGGGGTGTGTGTGGGGGGTGGGTGTGTGGAGGTGTGTGTGTGGTTGGGAGTGTGTGTGTGGTTGGGGGATGTGGGCGGGGGGCCCTGTTGGGGGGAAGGGTGTGTGGGCTGGGGAAGTTGTGGGGGGAGAGGGGTCGGAGCCATGGGGGAGAAGGGGGCATCATGGGGGAGAGGGTGGAGCCAGCTAGGGGAACCAGAGTGGTAGTGGCTGGAATTGGTGGTGCGATGGGGACTCACAGTGGGCGCTGGCCATTTCATTTCGGAGTCACGTGAGTGACTTCGTGAAGAGCCCGCATTGCTGCGACGGCTGGCGGTGGAGCGCGCTCCTCGCCAGCCCTTCATAAGGGGCCACGGAGGTAAGTATTCTACCTTTAGTTGGTGGTCCTTGTTGTCTGATTATGTCTTGCAGCAAGGACATGGATGGGAGTTTCAAGGGCCGGAGGATGTCTGGACGAATTCGACGGCCAACAGTTCCGGGGCCATTACCATCGGCAGTACCTGCAACGCAGGCCGGGACTCAGGCGGAGATGTGGGTAAGCCCTGTGTTTACAGGTCCAGATCCGCCAGCACACCACAGCTCGGAGGAGTTCGACGAGGAGGAGTGTGGTGTGCCGCCAGAGCAGGGGGACCCTGCCATGGCAGTCAGGTCGTCAGCGGGCTCGCTGGCGACCTCGAGCAGGGCACGTGCCGTTGCACGGCCTGTTCCACTCAGCCCTCCGAGAAGGGGGAGGGCAGGAGCCCAGAAGCCTAACCCTGTCAGGGCTAAGGCATTGCCTGCCGCGGAGGAGCGGTCAGGTTCCAGGGCGAGACCCGGGGCGGCTGTGAGGTCCAGCCGGCACACCCCGACTCTCGACGCCGGGACGGGTCGGTTGAGTCGGGTCTCGTCACGGTCGCCGAGCCCCCCATGGATGGGTGGGCGAGACCATGCGTCGGCAAGGTCCACGATGTGGGCAGCCGGCAAGACTGCGCGGGCTTCAGGCAGCCATGCTTCGGCTGGTGCCGACACCACGCCGCAAGTGCCCTTAGTGGCAGCGGCTTCAGCTCCCGCTAAACGGAGGCGGTTGAACACGCCCGCGCAGGAATCGCGCAGTTTTGCCTCGGCGGCTGTTAGCGACAACTACCGGCACCGGCAGGGCCTCGACGAGGTGCGGGCCGATGACAGGAGCCCGGTTTTCTTTTCAGAGCCGGAGGACTCCGACCACCTGAGTGTTTAGGGTGAAGGGCGTATTGACCGTATGGAGCGGCTGCTGGAGCTCCTGCTTCAACGTCAACAACAGCAGGGCAGCAACAGGCACAGGGCGTCTTCACCAACATCTACTATCAGCCTGGAGCAGCAGGAGGAGGAGGTTCTGGTGGATCCCGTACCACCTCCGTTGGAGGTGCCGGCGGAGGAACTCTTGGATGTGGCGACCAAATTCGCGGCCCCACATTCATCTGGTCTTCCTCTAAATACAAAGCTGGCAGCCACAGTGGACTTTCTTAATAATCAGGTGCTGCAGGAAGAAGTCCTCATCCAGGCTATGAGCCGTCACAAGGCTCCATCAAACTGCAACTCCCTCAACGTGCCTGTGGTCAATACGCCAATATGGGGCAACATCAGTGCGGCTATCCGTCAACAGGAGCTAAAATTGCAGCGGATCCTGAAACTCCTCACGGCCGGTATTACCGCCTTTGAACGGTCGGTGGACGGGGACGAACTGAATTTGGACCAGGAAGATGCTCTGGCCCTATTGTGCGCGACCCAGCACGAAATCAACGGGTTTCGCAAAAACAGCATCCGCCCAGCACTCAACCCGAAGTTTGCAGGATTGTGCAAACCACCACCGCCGCCGCCGCCCCGTCAGCTCTTTGGTGAGGACCTCTCGAAGAGAGTCAAAGAGCTTGACGAACAAGCCAAAACGGTGGGGATCATGCGCTCTCAGAGTGCCCCCACACCGTCAGGCTCAAAAGCTCCATACATTCGCTCACGAGGGTCGGCCAGTGCCTCGACGAGGACTCGCCCTCTAGCTCCACAACGACAACAGCACCAGAACCAGCACCAAGGGTCTTTTTTAGGACAGGGTCGGCAGAGACCTTGGTGGAAATCGAAGACACCGCGCCCTCAAGCCAACCCAGCACCTCCACGGCCACCCACACGTGTCAAGGACCGCCGGTAACCACGGAGGTGAGGGGGTCTAGTTCTCATTTTTCTCTCTGTTTAACTTCCCATGTTGGTGGTCGTTTACGGTTGTTTTTGGGTGCATGGGGTAATTTTACTGGTGATGAGTATGTGTTGCGGAATATTCAGGGGCATAAAATTGAGTTTATTAATGGCGACATTCCTCCATCCCAGCACATACCTGGTCGTACGTTTAAATTGTGTGCTGCAGAACAGGCAGCAGGTTATAAGGAAATTTTAAGTCTGGAACAGAAGGTTGTGATTGAGAAAACGGTGCATGAGCCAATTGAATTTGTTTCGAACATATTTACTAGACCGAAGAGGGATGGAGGCTGTCGTGTCATTATTGATCTAACCCGTTTGAATATGTTTGTAACATATACTCATTTTAAAATGGATACGTTTGAAACAGCCAAGTCATTAATTTCTCATGGTTGCTTTATGGCATGCATCGATTTGAGGGATGCATATTAGTCAGTATCCATCCAGAAATATGATAGAAGGTTTTTGAAATTTATCTGGATGGGGCAACTTTGGCAGTATAAGGCTTTGCCTAATGGGCTCACTACAGCCCCTAGATTGTTCACTAAATTGGTGAAGCCAATCATGGCTTATTTGAGACAACGACATCATATAGTTATCGCCTATTTAGATGATGTCTTTATTGTGGGTCACACCCTGCAATTGGCCGAACAGGGTGTTGCAGCTGCTGTCAATATATTTCAACAATTAGGATTCATTGTCCATCCAGAGAAATCGAAGTTCTGCCCTGCCCAGGTAATTAATTACCTAGGGTTCACGGTGAACTCTATGAGCATGAGGATAACTATACCAATTAACAAAATTGAGGAAGTCACTCAGGTGTGCAGAGATTTAATTGGCACCAATATACCATCGATTCGGCATACAGCCACAGTAATTGGCAAGCTAGTGGCTTTGTTTCCGGCAGCACGATATGGACCTTTGCATTATCAGAATTTACAAAGAGCTAAAATTACTGCGTTAAAACGGAACGCTGGTCATTATGATCGATCAATGCAGCTGCCGTCCGAAGCGATAACTGAGTTGCAATGGTGGGTGTGTCACATTAGCAACTCATTCAAGCCTGTTAGGGAAGCTAATCCGGTGGTATATTTACAGACTGATGCAAGCTCCAATGGCTGGGGAGCTACTGATAATTGCTCTAGTTGCGGGGGCAGATGGGACACCCTTGAGTCGTCGATGTTGTTGACTCAAGGGATTAACTATTTGAAGTTGCTGGCAGCATTCCACGGACTTCGTGCATATTGTTCCAAGCTTGTTGGAGCACACGTCCGTCTCCAAATAGACAACACCACAGCTGTGGCATATTTAAACCATATGGGTGGTACCAGGTCAGTTTCATGTGACAAATTGGCTAACTCAATTTGGCTCTGGTGTGTTCAAAGAGACATTTGGATTTCAGCTACCTATTTGCCAGGTGAACTTAATACTGTGGCGGACACCAGGTCACGCAAATTTAATGACAATATTGAATGGATGTTGCATCCTGAGATTTTTTCTAAAGTCACAGCCAAATTTGGTAAACCGGACATTGACCTTTTTGCGTCACGGTTAAACCATCAGGTACCAGCCTACGTTTCATGGGAACCAGATCCTGGGGCAATAGCGCTAGATGCATTCTCGCTGGACTGGGGGAATTGGTTTTTCTATGCCTTCCCCCCGTTTTGCCTCATCAGTCGGGTATTGCGAAAGATTCAGGCAGATGCTGCCAAGGGCATCCTTATTTTACTTCGGAGTCACGTGAGTGACTTCGTGAAGACCCCGCCAGGCACGCATGCGCGACATATCGTCGACCGCATGCGAGCGACAGGCAGGGAGGAGCGTTGCTCCTCTACTGCTGGGACCTGCAGGTAAGTAAAACACTAACCTGCGGTCTTTTTCTTCTAGGTGGCCCTGTCGCAGGGTCTCGCAGCCGCCTCGGATCTGACTGCTGCGGCAGTCAGCGGCGGCTCCAATAGTTGGAGTCGGGAAGCCCGTTGACCCAGGAGGGTCCGGGCTCATACACTCGCCGGCGGAGGACGGCAGAGGCAGCCCGACTCCACACCGCAGCCCGCAGGGGACGCCGCGGGCGAAAAGGAATGGGGCTTGCCGGCTCGCTGTCAAAAGTTCGCGACGGCAGCGCGGCAGCCCCGACTCTACACCTCAGCCCGCGGGGAACACCGCGGGTTGGCGGTGTACATGTAGGCGTGGGGCTTGCAGGCTCGCCGTTCAAAGTAGGAACGGTAGAGCGGCAGCCCCGACTCTACACTGCAGCCGCGGGGGATACTGCGGGCTGGCGGTGTGCATGCAGGAGTCGGGCTTGCAGGCTCGCCGTCAGAAGTTTCAACGGCGGAGCGGCAGCCCCGACTCTACACCACAGCCCGCGGGGGTGATACTGCGGGCTGGCGGTGTGCATGTGGTGTAGGGCTTGCTGTGCTTGCCATGGGCAGCAGCCCGACTCTACACCGCAGCCTGCAGGGGTTCTGCGGGTTGCTGGCATTCAGGGAGAAGCAGGCTTGCAAGCAAAGGCAGCCTGACTCCACACTGCAACTGCAGGGATTCTGTGGCCTGGCTACATTAAAGTGCCCTGCTACTCTAGGGTATGCATTGTCTTCAAGAAGTTCCGACTGCCAACATATAAAAGTTATTAAAGCATGAGAGGCTGGTCACCATACTTCTTAAAGACCCTCAGGTAAGATACTAACTTTGAATAGCTAAGCGTCTGTATTCGAGTTTGCTTACAGAGGGATGGAGACCAGAATGAAGGCAGCGAAGCAGGTCTCCAAGGGCCGTGCGACTTCAGATGGGAGTCAGCGGCCACCATTCCAGAAGAACGCGGAGGTCGGGGAGCCCTGCGCAGCCAGGACCCGTCTCTCCACCACGGCTGACCATGGGGCCGCAAAATGGTGGAGCACCGCGTGGGAGCAGGATGGGCAAGACCTGGACTCCCTACCACTCTCACCTATGCATAGTGACTGTGGGGCAAAGGTGCGTAAACATGTGACCCGCTCGGCGGCTCGTTTTGTCTCTCCTACTATGCAGGTATCAGAGATGGGGAGAGCTGCGCACAGGTCATGCCCCGCTGCAGTGGGAGGCATCGACATACCGCCGGGGGTAACCTGCTAGACTGCAGGCCGGTGATGGACCTGCTGGAAATCGGGGAGCCCTGCAGGAGCAGGAGGTACCGGTGTCCACCGGAACAGGCTGCCGGAGCGCAGACCGGTGGCAGCAGTTTACGGCTAGGCAACCCCATTGCTACGGGTAACGCCGGCTATGCGCCCTCATGGACCCGTGTGGTTAAGGGTGACGGCAAGCCTGCACGGACAGCGGAGCCGGTATTGGGGACCAGTACCGATCCTTCCCTCTGCCTTCCCACCAGGCAGAGGTGCCGCTTAGGTCCAAACGACGGCGGACTAGCGGTATGTCCGTGCAGGAGTCGTACAGCCTGCGGGAGCAGGAGGTACCGGCACTGCACCGGAACAGGCTGCCGGAGCGCAGACCGGTGGCAGCAGAATACGGTTAGGCAATCCCGTTGCTGCGGGTAAAGCCAGCCAAGCGCCGTCACAGACCCCTGGGGGTGAGGGTGACGGTGTGCCTGCACGGACCACGGACCGGTATTGGGGACCGGTTCCGACTCCTTTCCTCTGCCTGCTCGTCAGGTAGAGAGGCCGCTAAGGTCCGAGGGATGCCGGGCTAGCGGGTTGTCCGTGCGGAAGTCGTTCAGCCCCGCAGGAGCGGGTGCTGACGAGTACCTGTCAGCCACTTTGTTGAGGTGTGACCTACTGGCAGAAGCCCCAGCGACTCATCAGGGCCTGGGGAAGTCGACCTGTTGTCCGTGTGTAGCGGCAGCGGTCGCATGGCTAGGATGGAGCTAATGGTGGAGCAACTATATCAGCAGGACCTGGGTCGGCAAGAGCAGGAGTCTCAGCGGTCTGGGAGTTCGGATCATGACCACCACCTTCAATCTCACCTTCGTCCATCGGGAGTGCTAGCATTCAACAGATGGCCGATTTGACAAAGCAGCGGCAGCAGAAGAGCCCACTGCTCTCGATCCAGAAGAAGAAGTTGGAGGTGTCGAAAATCCGAAACCTGTTTTCAGGGGTACCGCTGCACTCTACATTGGCAGTAAGTATTAATTCTTGACGACACACCAGTTCCTAGACCAGGTGCTTTCAGAAACACGGAGAAGTACAAGGATCCTGGAAACTGTGTTACCCTGAACGTCCCGAGGGTCGACTCAGCCATCTGAGGGAACATAATTTCCAATGCGAGGGAACAAGAGATGAAGAGGCAGAAATTCTGAAGCTATTGGCGTCGGGCATCACGGCGCTCATCAGGACCCTCGATGGGGCAGGTGCATCCGCAGAGCAGCAGGATGCTCTAGCCCTCCTGTGTAGCACACTTCGGGAAACTGTTTTAGTCAGAGCTCCATCCGGCCCGACATTAACCCTGAATTCGCTGGGTTGGGTCGTACCTCCACCACACCTCCAAGACAGCTGTTTGGGGAGGACCTGCCCAAGCCGGTCAAAGACGAGGCCATCAAGAACACATCCGCACCAGCTCCCCAACAGCAGAAGCCTTGTTAGGGCAGAGCCAGCATAGACTACCTCACCACACACCAGCTGCAGGAACAAGGATTTACCGAGGCGATCGAGCAGCACCCAGCAAAGAAGGAATACTAGAAACCAGAACGTCAGGCTCGCCGGTAACCATGGAGGTAAGGGGGCCTGGTTCTCTTGGAAGTGCTGCATGCATAACCTCACAAGTAGGAGGGAGGTACATACATTCTGCGGCTCTGTTTGTCACTATCCAGGGAACAGAGCTATAGCCATAATAGATTCATGTAACAGCCTTGCTTGCGCCAGGGAACTGACTTTCGACATGCTGCTAAGCTATGGGTAAATTGGAGCTACATTCCAGCCACATAATTGGGTCGTTACGCTATCAAAGCTTGGGTGAATAAGCAAAATCTCGGCATGTATAGCGAATGCTTACAATTACGAGCTTAAGCAGCTGCCAATCCAAGCATAATTGAGGTACAACGGTGGATTAGCAATGGTTGTGATTGTTAAATCCCATCATTACATCAAACCTAGTAGTCGCGTTACAAACCGACGCAAGCGCCGAGGGCTGGGGAACTACTGACACCATTCCAGGTGGGGCGGTAAATGGGATTGCATGAGTCTATTTTCTTCAATCACAAGGTATAAACTGTTTAGAAATGCTGGGAGCATGTCCAGGGCTGCGCATTAATGTACTAATCTGCAGCATACGTATGTTCGTCTTCAAAATAATACCACTGAGGAGGCATATTAAACCTTATGGGTGGCGTCAAGTTAATATCTTGGGATGAATTGGAAACATTAATTTGGCTCTGGTGGATTGAAAGAAATTTGAGTTCAGCTATGTACCTTCTGGATAAGCTCAATATAGTGGCGGACACCAGGTCACAAGTATTAATAACGACATCAAGTAGATTGAACCTCCAAATATCTGCTAAAATTATAGCCTAATATGGAATACCAGATTTCGACCTCTTTGCGTCCAGGTTGAGCCATTGGATACTAACATATGTCTTGAGAACTAGATCCTGGGGCAGTGGCGATGGACGCGTTTTCGCTACGTTGGGGGGAAATGCGGGGTTTCTATGTTTTCCCCATTCTGCTTCATCAGACAGGTGCTGCAGGATACGCAACCAGGCTCTGCAACATAAAGGACCATGGATGTCAAACAGCATCGTGCAGAGAGAGTCCAGTAGGAAGCAGTACCTCGCCTACATAAGGATATGGGAGGTTTCTGTAGTCGGACCTAGACCATCTACATATCTGCTATACTCTCCAAGGTGCTGGAATACTCATGGGTCGTCATTATGACGAGTCCCTCAGTTACAGTGCTGTATACAGTGCCAGGAGTGCATTGTTGTCCTATTGCTAGATTGGACTGGGATGAGGTAGTGTTGACCCTCCTCAGGAGCTGGTCGCCTATGATGGACTTACTCACCTTCAAAGTGCTTATGATAATGGCACTGAACACAGCTCAACAGGTCATGACTTTACAGGAATTAAACCTGGATAGAATGATCGGACCATACTAAGGTAACTTCTTTACAGAAGAATTACTTACACTACACAGACCTGGGACTACACGTCTGCAAATGGGCATCAGATGTATGGAGACGGGTCTGTTTCAGCCATGGTAACCCACGTCACAGGGTGATTGTGCAGACTATCTCCAGATGACACGAGGTGGTATTCGGTGCAGCAGGTAAGACACTAATATTTTAAATGTCATTCTATCAGGGCTGCATCCACATCAGTGGCAAGGACTATGGCGGTGTTCATGGATTTTGGCCTCGCAATAGCGAGCTGGGCCAGTGAATCTACACTTCAGCGGTTTTATAACTGATTTATAACCGCTCCCGCAACGTTGGCGGATTCAGTTTTAAGTGCTGTTCCCTAAACGTTTGTCCCCGAGTTCAGGGGGTTATTGTTGTATTAACAAATGTTATTATTTTTTCAGCTTGTTCAAGTCTGAAATACGTTAACATACTTCCTCCATCAGAATTACGGCAGTGTGTGAGCATGGGCGTGGTCCAGGGCATGTAATCACAGAGCTTTGAAATCTTCACGAAGTCACTCACGTGACTCCGAAGTAAAATAGTAAGATTAAACAAGAACTTACCAGTTTGAAGTTTGATCTTTATTTTATGAGGAGTTGCGATGAGGGATTTCGTGCCCTCCGCTCCCAACCCTCTATTATATATTCAACTGGTATGGTCAAGTTTTAATCTTACTATCTTCGGTTTGTGATCTGTGATTCCACACCGCTGCTTTGAAGAATGTCGCGCATGCGTGCCTGGCGGGGTCTTCACGAAATCCCTCATCGCAACTCCTCATAAAATAAAGATCAAACTTCAAACTGGTAAGTTCTTGTTTAATCTTACTATTATACCCGACTGGCCCACGCAGCCTTGGTATCCGGTGGTCTTTGACATGCTCAATGAACCTTGGGTCCTTTTGAAGGGTTGCCCACAATTGGTTACTCACCCTGTCTCAGGGGAGCCACATCCCTGCCATGGCTATTTAAATTTGTTGGCTTGCAGGTTCTGAACAGGCCGTTAGTCCAATACGGCCTCTCGGCTCGGACCATGGATACCATTGGGGCGTCGTGTCGAGAGTCCACAAGGCGAAGATACCGCTCGCATATTATGAAGTGGGAAGCCTACTGCAGCCGCTCTCGCATCACGTACGATGACGTGACATTAACCGACGTCCTGGAATTCCTCGCGGGGTTGCACCATGATGAACACTTAAGTTACAGTGCCATCAACAGCGCCAGAAGTGCGCTATCATTCTACCTCAATATTGGGGTAAGATCCAACAGGCTAGTGTCCAGACTCATGCGGGGTATATTCAATATGAATCCGCCTACACCACGCTATAATATCACCTGGGATGTCAGGGACGTATTAACCCTGCTCAGGACGTGGTCTCCCATGGAAGGGCTCCAACTGGACCAACTCACCATGAAGCTGGTGATGTTACTAGCGCTGACTTCAGCTCAGAGGGTACAGACACTACACAAACTTTGTGTCGACAGAATGACATCTACCCCTACAGAAGTAGTCTTTTTCATTGACGAGCTACTAAAGCAGCATAGACCTGGGTGCACAGGGCTGCAGCTGAAGTTCCCGGCATATCCCGCAGATGCTAGGCTATGTTTAGCCTCACATATCCGCCACTATGTCAAGGTGACGGCACGCATCAGAGGAATGGAGAGATACCTGCTTGTCACTCATAAGAGACCTCATCATCGAGTGACAGTCCAGACGATATCCAGGTGGCTTCGACTCGTCTTGGGTAAGTCAGGTATCGACACTAATGTGTTCAAGTCTCATTCCACCAGGGCTGCATCGACGTCAGCGGCGAGGGTCATGGAGGTGCCCATGGACCAAATTCTCGCCACAGCAGGATGGGCGAATGAAGCTGTGTTCCAGCGTTTTTATAACAAGCCTGTTGCTGCTCCGCTACAGTTCGCAGAAGCCGTGCTGAATGCAGGGTCAGAACGTGGAGATGTCCCCGCATGAGGGGTTTTTGATTTGTTATTAATAAATATGCTCTTGTTTTGCAGTATGAACTATTGAGCAAGTTTGTTCCTCCCATCCATCCCTGGTAGTGGTGTGTCAGCATGGACGTGGTCCAGGGCGTGTAATCACAGAAGCTTTGAAGTCTTCACGAAGTCACTCACGTGACTCCGAAATGAAATAGTAAGATTGAACGAGAACTTACCAGTTCGAAGGTTGATCTTTATTTTATGAGGAGTCGAAGTGAGGGATTTCGTGCCCTCCTCGCCCAACCCTCAATCACCTTCATCTGGTAATCTTAGTCACTTCAATCTTACTATGCGAAGTCATTTCTATTGTTGGTTTCTGTGATTCCACGCCGCTACTTTGAAGTATGTCGAGCATGCGGGCCGGCGGGCTCTTCACGAAATCCCTCACTTCGACTCCTCATAAAATAAAGATCAACCTTCGAACTGGTAAGTTCTCGTTCAATCTTACTATTCTCCTCCGCTGGGATCAGAATCTTCGCTTTCTGTTTGGCGACATCTCCGACTGTGGGCTGGGTCGGGTATCCGACGCTGGGCTGCTGGTTGGGGCGGGGCTGCTTGGGGTGGGGCTGCATTGGGCGGGGCTGTTTGGGGCGTGGCGGGGCGGAGCTGCTAGGGGACCCTCCAAAAGTCCAGTTGGAAACCTCCGCCTACCACCCTCAACTCCAGTAAAGACGCGATAGCGCAGGAAGGGGCAGACCGTCCCGGGGAGGGACAGAGGCAGAGACTAAAACTCACGTCGCCGACTGGCAGGAGAAGAGATCGATCTGCGCATGTGCAGTTTTTACGCTTTTTGAAACCTCGCCAACATTTACGACATTCAACCGATCGGAATGAAACTTGGCGCAATCGCAGCACAGGAGAACGGTGAGTGAACTGGAATTTAAAAAAAACTTGACTAAAACATATTTATGTTGACGACTCTGTCTACTTATATACTTCAAATATATCTGGCGTGTAATTGGGAGAGCGATTGGAGGAGATTATGCTTGGTCTGTAAAAGTAACGGAATTTTGCAGGATTCTTGATTCCTTTGTAATCTCCCATCTGTTCCGTTGAGTTTGAAGCTTCCTATATAATAGCTCTGCCCCATCTAGAATCTTCCTAAAAATAGGCTGATAAGTCACATATTGAATTTACTGAATAAATTTAACAGGCCATCAGATGGTCAAAAGATTGCAGCTTAAAGGCCCTGTCCCACTTTCCCGAGTTACTCACGAATTCTCCCGTTTTCCCCTTAATTCAAACTCGGAGAATGTCCGTAGATATTTCGTAGCTGCTCGTCATGCCAGCCGTAGGTACTCGGGGCATCAGGTAAGTCGGGATGTTTTTTCAACATGTTGAAAAATGTCTACCAGTAAAAAATATACCCCGAGTACCTACGGCTGGCATCTCCGAGTTTGAATCGAGGAGAAAACTCGGGAGAATTCGTGAGTAACTCGGGAAAGTGGGACAGTGCCTTAAGTCTGGATGAATATTCATTAAAAGGTCCAGCACTTGTCAATAAGTGTGCTTGCTCAGTAAAGCTGTTGGTGGTGCTAAAAAGGCAAAATCATCGATGGTTGGGCACAAAAAATAATCATTCAGATTATTTTGTCTGTATCAATGGAAACATAGAGCAAATTAATCCTATTTATTATCCCTTGTCCATAGATCTGCAAGGTTATAACTCTTCAAGTCTTCATCCTGGGTCTTTTTGAATGCAGTGAGAGTTCCTGCCTTCATCAACCCTTACCAGTGAGTTCCAGACTTTTTCCACACATTAGGTGATTTTCCTTTTCTCCTCTCCTCTAATCCTTTTACAAATTTACTAAAATCTCTATCCCCTAGTTATAGATTTTAAAATCAGAAATACTGAAAATCCACACCTCCTGATTCAGGGACAGTTTCTTCCCAGCTGTTATCAGGCAACTGAATCATCCTACTACAACCAGAGAGCAGTGCTGATCTACTATCTACCTCATTGGTGACCTTCAGACTATCCTTGATCGGACTTTGCTGGCTTTACCTTATACTATCGTTATTCCCTTATCCTGGATCTATATACTGTAAATAGCTCGATTGTGACCATGATTTGTCTTTCTACTGACTGGCTAGCATGCAAGCGGTACCTGATTAGTGCAGGTGTCAGAGGTTATGGGGGGAATGGGGTTAGGAGGGAGTGAAAGATCAGCCATGATTGAATGGTGGAGTAGACTTGATGGGCCGAATGGCCTAATTCTACTCCTATCACGTGATCTTATGGCAACAAAAGCTTTTCACTGCACCTCAGTACACGTAGCAATGTTACAAAATTTTGAGATTTAAAAAATCAAGTCTGCAATTTATCCCATCAGATAAAGCATAAAAATAAGTTTAATTTGACACCTAATTCACTTTCATATCTTCAGTATTAAAAACGTTATGGCCATTTTCATACTCGGAAATTAACATCTTGTTCCCCATTGCGTTTCCATTGACTTAACACAAAAGCTGTGATCGAGGACAGTCAAAAGCACATAACATTCTTAAGAATTAAGATAACTCAATGAAATTTTCAGTTATTATAGATTGAAGCATTCTGAAACAAATATGAAACAATCAAACTTGGATGACCTGAAATTAAAGCATATAATTAGTTAGTTACCTAATTGTAGCTAATTATAAAATTCAATTACTAGATCTAAACATCTATCCATTTCTTAAGAAAAGATAAACGTTTTGAAATAGCCTAAGTGTCCAAATAACATTCACACAAGAATTCACAATATAACATGATTTTTAAATCTCATTGTCATGAATTTATAGGCCAAATGGAAGGAGTTTAGTGTTTAATTCCCGTAAATTAATGGCCATTTTAATCAACTTGCGAGGGGGTTTTTGTGGAACGCGATGGATTGGAACGTTGCGGTTTGCGGTGAATTTAACCCACAGTCGGCAGGAATAATACTGCCGGTTCGTATATATTTTTTGTCCCCTTTTCGCAACATGAAAATTTGATTAAAGGTTTCCTAAGAAGCACGTTTTAATGTAAAAATAAACTGTACCTTCTTTTATCCCCTACGTAAAATCCGTCCCGTTGAAGATGATTTTTAAATTACTCTTGCTAATAAATGATCCAGAGTAGTTTAAAAATAGCTTCATAAACAAATATCGGAGCGATATCTCTTTAGCAACAAAATCTCCTGAGATGGATCGATTTGAATTGTCTGGAGAAATACAACATTTTAAACCCTCCCCCCTCTGAAAGGCGCCAAAGTCGCGCACACGGAGAGTGGCACTGAAGGTAAGTTTTGTAACATACCTAGTACACGTGTCAATAAATTATACTAAACTATTCATTTTTGGTTACCTTGTGTAAACATCATAATTTTATGCATCTCAATTAAACATCTCTTCATGTACCTATTCCAAATAAATTAGCTCCAGTCTAAACAGCCAGTCTGCCCCTACTTACACCTGCATCCATCCCATAGCCTTCTCTTGGATTGTGGCAAACTGGTCATATCTGTAAATTATTGGAAAACCAACAGAAGATAATAGAGCATTTCTTTCATTATGCAGATCAAGATCCTGTGATATAATTGAGATGATTTATCTTAACCAGAGGACTGTGCAGGGAAATCATTGTGTATTTTTACCAGGCCATAAAGATAATTAACTTGCATTATTCTTAATCAATGCAAAAAAAAAAATCCAGGAAATATTCAGTAGGCTGACAGCACCAGCAGAGTTAAAAACAGAACTAAAGTTTAAAGTCAATGACCTTTCTTCAGAACGAGAAAAATATTAGATTTAAATGCTCGAACAAGTGTAGGGGGCAGGCAGAGTCAAAAGAGAAGCAAAGAACAGAAGGCCATGTCTGTGACTGACAGAAGACAGGAAGGATTAAATGATTAAAGAGATTATGTTGCAAGGCAACAGTGGGTAGCAAGAACATCATTCCTTTTTTGCTTTTTCTTCTGAGCTTGAAGGAACAGAAGTGAATTGAGAGGCCGCCAAAGGAAATCTTTCACATTTCTTATCCAGCTTCCGCAATTCCCTCAAGTTCCTTCCATAAACATTCGTCTGGGTTTCTGAAATTATTATCCCCAGTGGCAGTATCCAAGATTCAACTTTCACAACCCATCCAACTGAAGGAACCATCAGCTCTGAAACACATTCAAGAATACTAATATTGGACATGGAGAAAGATGGAACAAGGTAATAGAACAGCCATTATTTTATTGAATGATGGATCAGGTGTTAAATAGTTTGGCGGCACTGGGCCTGTACTCGCTGAAGTTTAGAAGGATGGGGACCTCATTGAAAGTCACTGAATAGTGAAAGGCCTGGATAGAGTGGATGCAGAGAGGTTGTTTCTATTAGTGGGAGAGTCTTGGACCAGAGGGCACAACCTCAGAATAAAAGGATGTACCTTTAGAAAGGATATGAGGCAATGTCTTTAGTCAGAGGGTGTTGAATCTGTGGAATTTGTTGCCCGAGACGGCTATGGAGGCCAAGTCATGGGATGGTGGGGGCGTTGCTAGCTGGCAGCCCTGCCAGCAGCAGTTTTTTTCTTTCTGCTTTCTTTGTTTTTTTACTGTGTCTCAATATTTGTTTTTAATGTCTCTGTGTGCCTTGTGTGGGGGGGTAAGGTGGAAACCGTTTTTGTCGCTTACTCCACAGAGAGGCAACTTTTTCCATGTCGCCTCCCCTATGGCCTAACAGCAAGGATCAGTGCAGCCTATCCCAGAGACACGCCCGGGGCTTCAGCTTCAACAGCGGGCGCAGCGCGGGGGGCACCGGAGGGGAACGCTCCGTTCGCTGGCCCGCGGCAGCCTGAAGCCATGGTCTGTGGAGCTCCAGCTGGTGCAGCGTCCCCAGCCTGGGATCCCTCGTTGGGGACCCGGGAGAAGAAGAGCTCTGACCGCCAGTCCACGGCCAACTTCTACCGCGGGCGCGGCAGGGACTTACCATCCGAAGCGGGGTCCCTCACCAGGGATTCCTGCAGGGGAGCTTCGACCGCTGGCCCTGCAGTCTGCGGTGCTACACGACTCACTCTGTTGGGTCCACACCGGTTATCAAGGGTTAGGATATCTTCATAGGACCAGTATAATGCCATATGCAATGTTGACATTTTTGAACACTATTTCATCAAGAGGCTGCAGCTATATCTTTAAATTTGGCTGGAGTTTATTAGGTAGTTATCCTTCTGGCACTGGTTTAGTGCATCAGGTTCAGTCGCTAAATAATTGTGATGGTACAGGATGATAACGTCTGTAAATTATAATATATAATATTATGTTATAAATGCTTGAGCAGACCAGAAGGGGGTCAGGTCTCAAAATAGTCACAGGCATACCAGGGGACCTTTGATAAGGTAAGCACACATATATACAACAATATGTCAAGGTCATCAAGAGCCTTGGAGTTCTGGACTAGCAATGTTTTTAGTCACAAAGAATTTGGGAGAACGTATTGTTCAGGCCATTCCAGATGAGAAAAATGGAGTTGTGTTATGTACTAATGGATTCTGTTTCCAGATCTCATTCCACCAGGGCTGCTACAACATCAGCAGCAAGGGTATTTATGTTCCGCTGCATTATGTTATGTTGCATTGTTACGGCTGGAGCATGGTCCATCGAACGAATCTCCAAACATCTGTAATGACCCATTGCTGAACCAGGAGTATTTGTTAACTCTATTTATGTTCTGGTTATATTTTCCATCTGGGTGAGAGATGGAAATATTATTGGTTCATTTAAACAACATCAGCACGTTTTATAACTATGTTATGATTGTATGCATTGTGAATGTTTTCCCTTCATTTGTCAGTGAAGCAGCTGTGGTTTGTATACTCATTTCACACGGCATGAAATCACAGAGCTTTGAAGTCTTCACGTAGTCACTCACGTGACTCCGAAGTAAAATAGTAAGATTAAATGTGAACTTACCAGTTTGAAGTTTGATCTTTATTTATGAGGAGTTGAGTTGAGGGACTATGTGCCCTCCGCTCCCAGCCCTATTAGATTTCATCTGGTAGTTCTAGTCGTTGTTATCTTACCATTATACTTCAGTCACTATTAGCTGTGATTTCACACCATTGCTTTGAAGATTGACGCACGAACGGCTGTACGAGGTTCTTCACGTAGTCCCTCAACTCGACTCCTCATAAAATAAAGATCAAACTTCAAACTGGTAAGTTCTCATTTAATCTCACTATTCTTGATTAGTAAGGGTGTCAATGGTCAAGGGGAGAAGGCAGGAGAATGGGGTGAGAGGGAAAGCTAGATCAGCCATGATTGAATCCTTCCTTCATATAAATTGCACTGTAAAGAGTACACCTTTTATTATAAAATCAAATCCTGGAGTGAGATTAGAATCTAGAATGCATTCACTATATTCAATATTTAGAAACATTTTGCTTTGTTGAGAGAATACACATAAATTACCATGAGCTTTACCTCACTTGCTGTCCACATACCCTGACATCTGCCTTGTGTAATTCTCAAAAGAACATTTTGTAACAGCTCATATTTAAAACAAAATGTAATTGATAGTTCTGAAAGCTTCTGTTTTAGGTTGTAATAGCAACAAAAATTCACCATAATTATTCATGCAGAAATCAAGGAGTTTGTTATCTCTGTTCAAAGGGATCTAGAAGCCTACAGTTCTTTTTGCTTCAGTGTTATGGTGTTTAACACTATATAATACTAAAAATGACAGGATATTGGTATTCATGCAAACATAGCAAATTAATAATTATGTGGTTTCACTACATATCAAAATCATGGTGGTAAAACGTTATAGATCATTTTATTTATTATAGCCATTAATGCTGGTGACATCAACAGATAAAGACTTGTTTTTCTGTTTACAGATTTAATGGGGACATTAACCCATGTGTTGATATCTATTCGAATCATTGATTATAATAGGAATATGTCGTGATCTCTGGGATTGTTTTCTCGACTAATACATCCAGTAATTTGTAGATATAAGGAACTGCAGATGCTGGTTTACAAAAAGAGACAAAATGTGATGGAGTAACTCAGTGGGTCAGGCGGCATCTCTGGAGAATATGGAAAAGTGATATTTGAAGGGTCCCAACCTGAAATATCCCTATCCAGGTTCTCCAGAGATGCTGCCTGACCCGTCTGTGTGGGTTTGCACGTTCCCCCTATGACCACATGGGTTTCCTTCAGGTGCTTTGCACCCAAAAGACCCCCACGTGGGTTTGTAGGTTAAAAGGCCCCTGTAAAATCCCCCAAGTGTGCAGAGGGTAGATTCAGAAGTGGGATAACATAGAACTGCTGTGAACGAGTGATTTATGGTCAGCTTGGACTCGGTGGGCTGAAGGACCTGTTGGCTTGCTGTATCTTAATCAATTCAATCAAAAATTCAGATTGGGTGATCGCTTCATGGAGCACAGATCTGATATTCTGTTGCAAGTAGGAATGTTATTGTTCTGTTTTCGGAACATATGATACTCTTGACTCTCTTGAATCTTGACTTTGTGCTCAGTCTGCAGGGATGATCCTGAGCTTGCTGTTCAAATTCTCAATCCCACACCTCTCTGGTCTGGCAGTCTGCAGCCTACTCTGTCATAGTGAGGCCCAAAGCAAACCAGTAGAACTGCATCTAATCTCCTGTCCAGACACTTAGCAACCTTCTGGAATATACACTGAATCTTTCCACTTCAGGTAAACTGCTCTCAAGTTAAAACATACCAAATTGATTTTATTGTTACACGCACGTTACGGTGGGGTACAGGTACAATGAAAATCTTACCTGCAACAACATCCCAGGAACATGGACTCGGGCAACACACAGAAGCATAAATTATCCAAGACAGTGAGATAGAAACATAGAAAATAAGTGCAGGAATAGGCCATTCGGCCCTTCGAGCCTGCACTGCCATTCAATATGATCATGGCTGATCATCCAACTCAGTATCCTGTACCTGCCTTCTCTCCATACCCCCTGATCCCTTTAGCCATAAAGGCCACATCTAACTCCCTCTTAAATATAGCAAATTAACTGGCCTCAACTACCTTCTGTGGCAGAGAATTCCAGAGATTCACCACTCTCTGTGTGAAAAATGTTTTTTCTCATCTCTGTGCTAAAAGATTTCCCCCTTATCCTTAAACCGTGACCCCTTGTCCTGGACTTCCCCAGGAATCGGGAACAATCTTCCTGCATCTAGCCTGTCCAACCCCTTAAGAATTTTGTCCGTTTCTATAAGATGAAAAAGACTGCACAAAAACAAGACATTAGTGCCAACACAATTAGAAAATAAGTACATGGTAGTGCAAAAGGAAGTCCACTGTGCAATGTTGCTGAGATAGGATTAGGGTTGTCCATGGTGGTTCAAGAACCTGAGGGTTGTAGCTGTTCCTGAACCCAGATGATGTGGAACATCAGGCTTCTGTACCTCCTGCCTGGTGGTAGCAGCAAGAAGAGGGCAGGACTCAGATGGTGGGGATCTTTGATAGTAGAAGTCCATTCTTCAGGCAGTGCCTCATATAAATGGTTTTGATGGTGGGGATGGCTGTTCCTGTGATGAACTGTGCTGAGCCCACCACTCTCTGCAGCCTCTTCCCCTTCCTGAAGACTCATTCTGAACTCTCTCATCATTTCCCTTGATTTTACAAAACTTAGATTAGCAAATGTGCCAAACTGCTATATTAATTGTATAAAGCCACAACATGACACAACATGAGTCTGAAGAAGGGTCTCGACCCGAAACTTCACCAATTCCTTCTCTCCAGAAATGCTGCCTGTCCCGCTGAGGTACTCCAGCTTTTTGTGTCTATCTTCAGTTTAAACCAGCACCTGCAGTTCCTTCTTACACGTGATAGTATCATACAGTTTGTCAAAATTAGATTGCCCTTTCATTCCAGAGGGGTTCAATTATAAACACAGCAGTATTCCATGCCTGTTAAGATGAGCTTAGGTTGAAAGATGATTAAAATAAATAAGAATTCTGTGATATTTTATGAACAGAGGCTGCTTTTCTCATATTAAAGAAAGTAAAAGTTTCTTACATAACAGGGCAATACCACCAAATTGACATGTGGGTTGCTGACTCTAAAGATTAATCCCACTGCATCTCTGCTTCCTTCCCTTTCAAACTGGAGTGAAATCTTTTACTTCTGGCACCGAGCGGCTCATTTCTCAACTGATCAAACTCCTCACACATTGCATGGCATATTTGTGCTTTACCCAACTCTGACACAAGTCACCATAATTATTAATGCTTTCACCCACAAATTGCACTGGCATTATTTAAAAAGACAGTATCGCCTTCTGGTGTGTCTTCTATAAAAAAATAATTCACCTATGATTTTCTGGGCGGTACAATGATGACCATATGTCATTAATTATATCCTTTCCAAAATTGGCTTGTGCTTGAAGTTTGAAAACAAGAGTGGAGAGAGAAAAAATGCACAAATTGTAAGATTCTCTGCTCCTCTGTAATCAAAGCTGCAGCCGATTTTTCAAACACTATTATTTGAATCTGCTCTGGAATGCAGTCCATTGCACAATAAGTGTTCTATATCCCTGTTTTTGCTTTGCTTTCATGCTGCTCAGATGGTCATGGTGAGGTAGCAAGACAAGACTCGGTGGTCAATTTTATCCATAACATGTTGTGAGTAAAGATACCTGGGAAGTGTTTAGATTAGTTTATTATCACACGTACCGAGGTACAGTGACAAGCTTTTTGTTGCGAAATTACCAGTCAGTGGAAAGACTATAAATGATTACACTCGAGCCGTCCACAGTGTACAGATACAACATTTGTCAACCAGAGAGCATGTATTCAATTGCTTGTACATTCATTACACGGGTTGATAAGTTTGAGGTTAGCAAACCCTCAGAAGTTAGCAGAGGGAAATAAGTAAAGACCTATTCACTGTAGAAGGAAGGAAGAGAGTCCACACGTGCTCATTTTGTTCTTGTCATTGGTTCTATTGCTAAAAGGTGCATGTATTTGTCCAACCGATAGTGGACTGAGTTTGGCTCAGGTTTTCCTTCAAATCACACATCATTGCTGGGGCTAAATCCTGGAACTCCCTATCCAACAGCATTGAGGGAGCACTTTCACCAGAGGGACTGTAACTGACCTCCATTGAATATAGAACAGTGCAAGCCCTTTCGTCCACTATGTCTGTGCCGAACATGATGTTAGGTTAAACTAATCCCCATTGCCTCTTTATCAATGTGCAGTAATCACACTGGCCATGCTAATAATCAAGATTCAAGATTCAAGAGAGTTTATTGCCATGTGTCCTAGATAGGACAATGACATTCTTGCTTTGCTTCAGCACAACAGAATATAGTAGGCATAAATAAACAGAACAGATCAGTGTGACCATATACCAATGTGTGTATATATATTTAAAAAAACAGGCCTTACTAAGGTCGTATCTGGTCGTCTTGTAGTCCTCAGTACCTTCAGACATGAATGCCCGGTGTCTGGACTTCGGAAGAGTGCGGATCTCATAGTTTATCCAAGGCTTCTGATTGGGAAACTTGGAAGGTTTTTGTTGGGATGTAGTCCTCCACACATTTCTTTATGAAGTCTGTAATGACGGTGGCATATTCATTCAGGTCCATTGCCGAGTCCCTGAAGATTGCGCAGCCTTCAGACTCCAGACAGTCCTGGAGTTGTTCCTCTGCCCCCGTTCCTCTGCCACCGACCCCCCCTCCCCCCCCCCCACCCCGGCTCTGTACAATCCTCACCTCCAGGGGTGCGCTCTTTAATTGCTGCCTGTAGGGAGGAAGAAGCAGCACTGCGGTATAGTCAGATTTACCAAAGTGAGGGCGAGGGATAGAGCGATAGGCATCCTTGATGGTGGTGTAGCAGTGGTTGAGGGTGTTTGGTCCTCTGGTGCAGCAGGAGACATGTTGGTGAAGTTAGGGAGCGATTTTCTTTTTTAGGTTTGCTTTGCTGAAATCGGCAGCTATGGTGGTAAACGCCTCGGTGTTTGTTGACCATGGTGTGCAGCTCCTCCAGTGCCAGGAGGACGTCTGCTTGGGTTGGGATGTAGACTGCGGTCAGGATGATGGAGGTGAATTCCCTCGGAAGGTAGAAGGGGCGGCACTTTATCGCCAGATGTTCAAGGTATGGAGAGCAGGACTGCCACATCTGAGCACCACGCAGAGTTGACCATGAGGCAGATGCCCCCTCCTCTCTCTTTCCCAGATGCCTGTGTACAGTCCATACGGTGGATGGAGAACACTTCAGGCTGGACTGCAGAGTCTGGGGAGCTGGGGGTGAGCCATGTCTCAGTGAAACAGAACACAGAACATTCCCTCGGCTCCCTTTGATAAAGCAGCCTTGCCCTTAAGTCCTCCGCTTTATTTTCAAGTGACTGTGCGTTGGTCAGTAGGATAGTAGGGAGAAGGAATGTCTGGACAGCAAAAATAGCAACAACAAAAAAATGCCTGAGATATTAGGTGTTTGATGAGATGACTGCAGCATTTTTGATGGGGAAATAGAGAAACCAAACGATTCTCAGAGCATAGTTTAATCTTCAAAACTATTTTTGCTTATTGTTCCTGTTTGTGACAAAGGAGCTTTGATGAAACTAGAGATGACTCCTCGAGGGCAATGGGTATTTGCTTTTGAGAATCAGATCCTACGTTCTAGTGCAAGTCAACTGTTATTTTGAAGTGAAAGTATTAACCAACTGTTAAATTTACACTTGAAGCTGAAGCCCCTTTAAAATAAACACATTTAGATGATCATGTCCACTGCATGATGTTGATGTTGATTAACCAAGGAAGCAGACATAGATCATAGTTGCTGGCATTGATTTATCTATTTGCATACATTTCATTCACTTGTTCTTTGTACCTCTTCATATATCTAGTTTCCCTCTCCCCTGACGCTCAGTCTGATGAAGGGTCTTGACCCGATATGTCACCTATTCCTTTTCTCCAGAGAACGCTGAGTTACTCCAGCATTTTGTGTCTATGTTTATTTTAATGTAAAGGTTGGGTTCATGGAAAGTAGCAGGTTTGAACTTGGATAGCAATGTTGAGTGACAAGTGCATCAATAAGTTGCTGTTTAAGGTAAAGGGGAGTTAAGCAAGGTAGAAATCATAGAGTCATCATAGTGTCATTCAGCATCATAGTGTCATTCAGCATGAAAATAGGCCTTTCTGTCCAACTCATCCACACTAACCTAAATGCCCCATCTAAGCAAATCTGATATACTTTTGTTTGATCCATACCCCTCTAAAATGTTCCTATCCATGTACCTGTCCAAATATATATTTTTAATGTTGTAAGTGTATCTGATTACTTTTGTGGGATGCAAATGCAAGCTATATGTATTTAAAATAAAGATTCATGGGATGCCTGGCAAGATTTCATTGAAATATTCATTTTAAACTGACAGTGAGTATTTAAGGGACTGGAAGAACAGTTGTTTCATAATGTCACCGCAATTATGATGTAAATAATTAACAAGGCAAATGATGGAAAATCTTTTTTCTAAATATTTTGTTACTAAATATTTTAGTAACAAGGAATGTTATAGTTTGGCCTCGAGCTGAAATTGTAAAGTGTGTAAGCTCTTTTCCTGCAGCCTCATTGTAATCCTTCTGTGCATTCAGCTTCTTACAAAGGTCGAGAGACACAAACTTTCCGACTGATTATTACTCTGTGCTAAAGTTCACCTTGTCTTCCCGCTGGCAGTGGGCAATCAATTGTAAACATAGCAGTTGAAACCACTCACCACCTACCAAACTCTAAACTGTAATCTCATCCATGCCTGTTGCAAGCCGAATCAATTTAATGGAGGAATTTTTGCAGAAGACAAACTTGAAAGTACAGAGACACAAGAGACTGTAGATACTGTAATCCAGAGCAAAAGGCAATCTGCTGGAGGAACTCAGTTGGTCATGCAACGTTTCCTCTGATTTCCTTTTCAAAACACATTTTTAAACTTTATTTCAGGAAGGTTGGAATTTAGAAATAGTATTGTTACAATTGCACAGAGTACTGATGAGGCCACACCTGGCATTGAAGTTGATCTAAAGGAGAATTACTGGGCTACTTCTTGAGACGAAAGGGTTATTCTATCATGAGTAGCTATATAAAATAGTTTAGAAGAATGAGGAGTGATATTATTGAAGCTTATAACATCCTGAGGAGCAGAACATGGTAAATGTCGAGATGTTTCCACAAGCAGGAGAATCTCAAACAAGATACAATAATCGCAAGATTAGGGGGCGTCATTCAAAAACTGGCATGCGAATGAACTGCTCACAGAGGGTGGTGAATGTCAGGAATTTGCTGCTTTTGAGGGTGGTGGAGCAGGATCATCAGTAATATTTAGCAAGGAAATATATATCTTTTTCAAATATCAGTGCCAACAGTGGATTGATTACTCCGGAGGGAGAACCTAGGCCAACAGTGGAACAATCCTGATGGAACACCTGGGGCAATGATGGGACAGTGTTGTAGGAGCCAGCAATGGGACATTCCTGTTGGAACACCTCAGGCAATGATGGGACAGTGTTGTCGGAGCCAGCAATGGGACATTCATGAAGTTGTACCTTGGTCAAGGAGACCTGAGTTCTAAGGGAGCATCTTTTTCAATGATGGGAGAGTGTTCTCGTTGCATCTGGGCCAACAATGGGAAGTTCATGAAAGAGCACCAAGGCCAACAGTGGACAGTGCTGCGGAAGCACCTGAT
Organism: Raja brachyura; assembly: GCA_963514005.1. The sequence continues at coordinate 38,656,486 of OY740797.1, read as the reverse complement.
TCAATGATGAGATAGTGATAATGGAGTACTTGGACCAACTGTGGCACAGTCCTGAGTGAGTACCTGGTGTAGCAATGGAACAATGTTGCAGGTGCATCTGGACCAACTGTGGCACAGTCCTGAGTGAGTATCTGGGTCAATGATAGGATACTGCTGAGAGAGCACCTGGACCAACTGTGGGGCACTGGTGATGGAGGATCTGGGCCAGTCTAAGTCAATCAGCACATTTGTTTTACTGCCACCTGTGACATCCAGTAAACGCCAGTAACAGCTTTTACTGAATAAAACATTCACTTCTCCATATATCTTCCATTACATATGCATTCCGTGTGTTTATAAAATGTATCACCACGTTATGAAATGGTGATTTGTCATAGTCAGGAAGAAATGATTCCGTGTTGTTATGGGAGACAGCAAGTGAATTTTACTGCAGCAAATGTATCTTGTTGATATTACCCTCGTTAAATCTACAGCTCAGCAGTTGTAAATCAGAATGCATTTGAAGCATTTTTAATAAGCATTGCAAAGTTGTCTCTTGAAAATTGCAACCTATTCCCCCTCAAGAAAATGAAGCATCTTCAACTAAGCCTAATTTGAAGTACAACGTGAATATGAATGTTTAAGTTATATCGTCTAATGACTGGCTCTGAATCATTATTTTTAAATGTTAATCTTAATGCTAAGGGCATGGCTGAAGCATTTGAAACCATCTTTTGCCACAAAAGTGGATTGGAGATTCTTCCCGATAAACCCACTTCTCTCGAGAAATCCACTAACAAAGAAGCCTTCAGTTAGCTACTGTAATTGACTTCACTCAAGAAATAGCCGAGAGCATAGGATAGAGCATGAAATATGGAAATGGGCAACATCTGGCTCCAATACTAAAGACTGTACTCCATCCTAACTGCACTTTTTTTCTGTTCCAGTTCAGGTACCTGGTAATAAGTAAATTACACCACTAAGTCCCAACTGTGAAATGCAAGTAAACCCAGCTTGAACAATTACTCGTACAAAAACAGAAACTGCTGAAAGCACCCAGCAGGTCAGGAGGCAACTATGGAAAGAGAAACTGAGTTAATGTTTCAGGTCCAAGTCCCATTGTTAGAATACTAAATACTCCCATTTTGATAGGTGGGATTAATTTTATTTCCCCTAATCTTTATTATATATCCTTATGAGGCAAAATGTGGCCATTAAGCCCATTTAGTTTACGTTGGCTCACGGAAAATACCAACTTCCCGCACAATTCTCCCTGTAACCAATTCTTCCAATAGAACAATCAACTGTGCCCAGACTCCATCTATATAAGGATCAATCTAGAGCATCTAATTACCTACCCGTCATTAGCACATCTTTGGGATGTGGGTGGAAACTGGAGCACGAGCAGGGAACTCATTCACTCACTAGGAGATTTTGCAAATTCTATATGGACAACACCAGAGATCAAGCAAGAATTCAGATTCCAGGTACTCTACTAGTTGCACCACTAATCTACACACAATCTCTGAGGCCATTAAACTTTCTCCAGTGCTGGGTCCATGGAGCTTCATTTCTGGCATTCATCTTCTCAACCTCTGCTGGTTCAGTTCAATGATGCTTTATTGTCACAGGTACCTGCTGTAGCTACTGTGAAATTATTTGTTTTTGCATACAACCCGTATTTAGGCAGTACGCAAGAGTTGCCATGTTTCTAACAAAGTTACAAAGGTTCACCGAACCGTCCTATCTTCTGCCTGTCACTGCCCATGGCAAGAGGCAGCCCCCTCCCGCCGGGTCCCCCTTTGCTTTCAGCAGCCGCCCGCTGGGTCTCCCCAATGTTCTCATCGGCCCGTGCTGACCATGCATCCCACCTTTGCAACAAGCCCTCCCAACATGACCTCATTCCAGGTTTTGAACAGGAACGTATGTATTCAGCTGTACATTAGTTAACTGCCACAAGTCCTTGCATGCAGTGTGTAAAGCATGCACTAATGGCACTAGACAAGCTGGCATGAGTCCTCCACACAACACTATTTTATTGAATACTTTCCTGGCTATTCAATTTCTAACTCTCAGTCTTTGATGTTGGATTAACTAAACTAATATGGTTAATTGGGTAGCTACGTAAACCAACTGCAATGTTTGGAATATACAATGACGCTGCATCCACTACAGGACGTGGTCATCTTTATGACGCCTGGTCACCTGTAAGTTTGTCAGTGGTAACTGTGCCTTAGTGGCATAGTGATGTAGCTGGTAGATTTACTGCCTCACAGCACCAGAGACCCGGGTTCAATCATGACCTCCGGTGCTGCCTGTGTTGGATTTACACGTTCTCCCTGTGACTGCATGAGTTTCCTCGGGATGTTCCTGTTTCCTCCTACATCCCAAAGATGTGCAGGGTCATAGGTAAATTGGCCTCTGTAAATTGTGCAGGGACTGGACGCATAAGTGGGATAACATAGGAGTAGTGAGAACGGGCGATCGATGGTCGATGTGGACTCGGTCGTCCCAAAGGCCTGTTCCCATGCTGTACCACTAAACTAAACTAAACTAAACTAAACTAAACTTTCATCACCTGCACAATGTCACCAGGAGCTCATTAGTAAGTGTCTGGTGTTTAAAGGCAGCTGGAACCTCTTCAAATGCTCTATGTTTTTAGAACAAAGACATGGAAATTTTGTTCTAAAGAGCAGAGGTATCTCAGGAGACATGGAGGGCTTTCAGATTAATGTTGTAACAGCTATAAGAGGAAATTACTGTTGGGGTCAGTTTTAAGAGCCACTAAGTTTTAAGTTCTGGAAACTTAAATTAAAAATAATAAAATAATGGAAGTGTACAGTTCCTTGTTTTATGTATTAATACATATCAGACTTTCAAATCTGTAAACATATGGATGTCTGCATAGCTGTCAATTTTTGACTTTATTGACTCAAATACTAGGAAAGAGAAGTGGCACAATGTTGTTTGGCAGGAAATGTTTTCTTTCCTTCTCTTGAGTGTTTTGTTATTTCCGTGTAAAAATCTAATCCTGACAACAATCACTGGAAAATGAAAAGGCAATGAAGACTGACCTTGACCTGTCAGTGCATTTTATCAATCTCAAAACATATCATCTGAGTTTTACCATGCAGAGCCTGCCAATGTTCTTCCATGTGGCTCTTCAGACATATTAGAAAATAATTGGTAGCTACAGCTCATAAATAGCTTGAAATATTGGCAGGGGTATACATATATACACACATATATATATATATACATATATATATACACACACATATGTGTATGTATGAGATCTATATCTATATACATGTGTGTGTATATATGTATGTGTGTATATATGTATATGTGTGTGTGTATATATATGTATGTGTGTGTATATGTATATACATATATATCTGTATATGTATATGTGTGTATATGTGTGTATATGTGTGTGTATATATATGTGTGGGGGGGGTGACTTACTGGAGTGGTATGGGTGTTGTGGGCTGAAGGGACTGGTTTCCAGAGGGCTAGTATGCACATTGTGGGCTGAATTGATTTTTGGGCTGGCAGCTCAGCCACTCAGGCCTGGTGGGTTGGTAGATCAGTAACTCAAGCCTGGTGGGCTGGCAGCTCAGTCACTCAAGCCTGGTGTGCTGGCAGCTCAGTCACTAAGGCCTGGTGGACTGGCAGCTCAGTCACTAAGGCCTGAGTGACTGAACACTTTTTCTGGGCTTTTCCTGGCCCCAGCACTAGCCTTTTGGGCCTAAATGCTCTTCCTGGGTTAATACTGGGAATTTGGGCAAAAGGGACTGGTTTCCTGGCTAATAGGGGCCTTGTGGGCCGAAATGAGTGGTTTCAGGCCGGCCAAACAACTCATTTTATTTCATTTCCATTGCCATTTCAGTTTCAAGCACAGGGCAGGCCAAACAGCTCATCTCATTTTCATTTCATTTCATTTCCATTGCCATTTCAGTTTCAAGCATAGGGAAGGCCAAACAACTAATCATATTTTTCATTTCATTTCATTTCCATTGCCATTTCAGTTTCAAGCACAATACAGGCCATACAACTCATCTCATTTTCATTTCATTTCCATTGCCATTTCAGTTTCAATCACAGGGCAGGCCAAACAACTCATCTCAGTTTCATTTCATTTCCATTGCCATTTCAGTTTCAAGCATAGGGCAGGCCAAACAACTAATTTTATTTTCATTAAGGGCTAACAAATAATTTATTGCAAGTATTTTGTAGACTCACAGTTCGGTAGACTCGCAGTTCAGTTGACTCGCAGCAGAATCAGAGTTGTGGCCTCTCCCTTGCGATCTTCCAGAGCGACTGGATTCCGGGTATTTTTTAAACACACATAACTTTTTTATTTTTCATCGATCAGAAAAATCCTCAGGGCTGCCTCAGCGGAGGAGGACTGTGAGTAAGATAGCCAAAAAATCATAGCGATATAGGATAGCATTTTTTCTAAAATCAATATACAGCGCTGACAGGAAGTGGTCAAGATGATACTTTTAGTTATATATGTATGTATGTATATGTATGTATATGTGTGTGTGTGTATATATATATATATATGTGTATATATTTATGTATATGTGTATATATATGTGTGTATATATATGTGTAAAATATATATGTGTGTGTATATATGTGTGTATATATATGTGTGTGTGTGTGCGTATATATATGTGTGTATATGTATGTGTGTGTATATATGTGTGTGTATATATGTATGTATGTTGCAGTTTTCGGGCTTTTATAACTATTTCCCAATGGCAGGAGTGAAGTGAAAGTGAAATGAAAATGAGGCAACAACTCCTGTAGATTCCTTCAATGGCAGGAAGGTCAGTAATTCCAAAATCACTGTATCTTAATTGGTACATGTGACAATAAACTGACCTTGAAACCTTGAGTACCTATGATGAATATTTAACTTCCTTTCCCTTTCCAGTGCAAACTAGTCTGCTGTGTATTTGCATTGTTTTGTTTAACTACATAGGACTGGGTTCGGGGTCTGTGTGTACAAGTTGATTTACTTTGCTTCTGCATTGACATCTGCAGAAATATGAAATAAATGTTGATGCCTCAAGCTCTTGCCTTGAGTACAGAATACACGCCGACAATAACCCCACACTGAGTCCAGAACATCCCAGAAACCCTACAAATTATTTTCATTAAAATGTCTAACCAATTCCCATTTGAAAACGATAATTAATTCTGTTTTTAATAATTATGTAGGCAGACATAATCATAATTTGTTTTAGTAAAATAACTTTTCCTCACATCTACTTTGCATCTCCAAAATGTAAAACTGTGATCCCTGATACTTGAAGCGTACATTAATGGGAACTCTTCCCACTACCTATCCCACGTAAGCCAGCCATGGTCCAGTGCACCTCTATAAAATCTTCCGTCATCGTCCTTTTTGGCCCAAGTAGAATAACCCCAAGTCTGTCTAACATTGTCATTGAAAACTCCCATCCTTTGAACCATTCTTGTAAATATCTCTTCGGTCTTTTTGGAACCTTCACGTTCTCGATATTAAATGGCTTGATTCGGATACAATCCCTCAATCATGACCTAATTCATGTCATCCAGAGGTTGAACATAACTTCTTGTCATTTTAATTCTTATTCCCACTTCCACTCTACCTATCTGTCTCTGACCTGCTGCACAGTCCCAATGTGGTGTGAGGAACAACACTGCACTTCCATCTATGCACCTTGCAGCCATAACATAGACCTTGAATAGTATAGTACAGAATAGGTCTTTGAGCCATAATGTCTGTGCCGAACATGATGTCAGGTCTGTGCCGACAATGACGCCATGTTATACTAATCTCTTCTGCCTACACGTGATCCATATCCCTCCATTCCCTGCATATCCATGTGCCTGTATAATATCTACAAACACTATTTTACTTCGGAGTCACGTGAGTGATTCCGTGAAGAAACCCCGCCAGGCACATGCGCGTCATTACGTCAGACGCATGGCGCACCGACGGGCTGGAGAGCGCAGCTCCACCAGCGGTAAGTTATAAATCAGCAGATAAATGTTTTTAAAAACTTTCTGCGGTTTACTTAGCTCCATAAGGCTGGTTACAGGAGCCAGCAGGAGAAATCTAAACTGGAAAAAGTAACTAAAAAGGCTGCTGCCGTTAGAAGTAAGAAACTTACCCGTGGGTCCGCGGTTAGTGAGTGTAGGTCGACTGCGGAAACACCGGCTTCAGAAACGCCGGCTCCAAAGACGCCGACTACAGAGCCGCCGGCAGTTCAGCAAATACCAGCAACTCCGGTGCTTCAGAGCACTGTGGCCACTCCTGTCGGGAGGAAGGCCACGAGAAAAACGACCAGGACTATCAACTCGGATGAGTCAGGCCAGGAAGACTCCTCTCCTTCAAATAAAAAGGTTTGGGGATGTCTTGACAAAATGGAACACCTAATAAAACAAATGCTTAACCATGAGGTGTTCCAGTCAGGGTTGCATACCCCCAGGGTTCCCCAACAGCTCTCTGGAGCAACCTCAAGCAGAGGTCCGTATGGCAAGGAGCAGTACCAACAATATGCCTACGAATATGAATGGGAACCCACAACACCAGCTCCTTTTCAAGGGCTGCGTGATACCTCCCTTGAGCATGACTCGGGAGAGCCAGGGCAGTATGAATCTGACCCTGAAGTTGGTGTCACTGCAGATGTGCATACACCAAAGCACATGAGCTATGCTCCAGGTGTGCCGGATGTGGCCAGCAATTTTGCCATACCGGCGGGAACTGGTGAAGCCATGGATGACAATCTGGCCAGCAATATTAATTATATGGCCTCTCACCAGCTCCAGGACTCCATAATGGAGGAGACTTCATTACGTTATCAAACACCTGTTAACTATGCGTCGCTCAAGGTGCCCACTGTGAACTCGGCCATCTGCGGGCAAATGAGCGCATCCATGAGGGGGCTGGAGCTGAGATTTAAGAAAGTCCTCAAATTAGTGAGTGCAGGAATAACAGTGTTTGGGCGAATGGTCCATGGAGCACCGCTGTCACGTACACAGTAGGACATGCTAGCCCTGCTGTGCAATGCTCATTTTGAGCTTAATTGCATCTGGAAAGTAGCCATAAAACCAATCTTCATCCCACGCTTTGTGGCATTATGCAAGTCTTCTAATGTCCAGACACCCAACTTGCTATTTGGGGAGGATCTGGCGAAGCAAGTAAAAGAACTGGATGAGGAGGCAAAAACCATCGGCCTCATAAAAACTTACAGACCCGGGGGCAGGATGCCGCCTCACAAGCCATTCCCCATCAGGCGAGCTACAGACACTGGAGCAGGTCAAGGACCTAGCCAGGGCTTTCTAGCTACAGGCCGCTGGCATGCAACACTGCACACCCCCAACATGGCCAGGAGGCTGAGGAATCCAAGAGCAACCATGGAGGTATGAGTAACTGGTTCAGTCCAGGATATATCCTCTGGGGAGCAGCCTCCGGTCAGGGGTAGGTTACAATTGTTTTATGATGAATGGTGCTGCATAACATCAGATCTATTCATACTAGACAGTATCCATGGATCGCAACTCGAGTTTATATCAGAAATACATCCACCCGCACAAAATACACCTAGTCGGGTATTGGTTTTTTTCAAGACCAGAAATTCTACAGCTGAATGATGAAATTGGGGTTATATTCCAAAAAGGGGTAATTGAAAAAACGGCATATCAGCCTCAACAATTTGTGTCCAATATATTTCCCAGGCAGAAGAAGGATGGTGGGTGTCGAGTCATTCTGGACCTAACCCGACTAAACTCTTATAGTTCAGTATAGACATTTTAAAATGGAAACTTTCAGTACTGCTAAGCAACTGATATCAAAAGGTTGTTATATGGCAACCATGGATCTGAAAGATGCATATTATTCAGTACTAATTCATCACCAGTACCGTAGATACTTGAATTTTAGTTAGATGGGACAGCTGTGGCAATTAAAGCTTTGCCCAATGGGTTAACCTCAGCCCCTAGGTTATTTACAAAGTTGTTGAAACCAGTATTAGGGCTACTCCGCGCCCAGAATCACATTGTGATGGCATACCTGGATGATATTCCAATTATAAGCAACACTCAGGAGGCAGCTGAGGAATCGGTTTCAGTGACCAAACACCTGATTGAGAGGTTAGGTTTCCTCATCCATCCAACTAAATCCAAATTAGTACCATCTAGAAAGATTGACTATTTGGGGTTCATCATTGATTCAACTAATATGTCAGTGACTTTGCCTATGGCCAAAACTGTGGAAATTATGGAGGCCTGTAGCAATCTGGTAGAGGAACAACAACCCTCCATCCGGCAAGTAGCCAGTGTATTGGTAAATTAGTGGCGGCTTTCCTTCGGGTGCAGTTCGGACCTCTGCACTATCAGAATGTGCAATGAGCTAAAGAACAAGCACTGAAAGAACATGCAGGTCATGTTGATAGACCAATGCAGTTGCCAGCCAAAGCTATCGCCGAGTTGCAATGGTGGATAATTAATGTCTCACGAAGTACTAAAAACATTTTGACTCAACAACCTTCAGTTATTTTACAAACAGATGTCAGTGCTTCGGGATGGGGAGCCACTGATACCGAGTCTAGCTGTGGCAGCAGATGGAGTGTGCAAGAGGCATTAATCCTGCAGAGGCATGGGATAAACTACTTAGAATTGCTGGGTGTATTCTATGGCCTAAAAGCATATTGTTCAACAATGAATGATTTACATGTTCAACTCCAGATTGCCAATACCACAGCTGTTGCATATATCAATCACATGGGAGGAATTAGGTCAGTATCATGTGATAATCTGGCTAACCTCATTTGGAATTGGTGCATTACGAGAAATATCTGGGTCTCAGCTATCTACCTACCAGGTAGAGATAATGTGGTGGCAGACACCAGGCCACGCAAATTTAATGACAACACAGAATGGATGCTGAATCCAAAAGTTTTCAAAATGATTGTCAGCCGGTATGGATTGCCAGACATAGATCTGTTTGCATCCAGGCTAAATCACCAGTTACCTAGATACGCCTCATGGGAACTGGATCCAGGGGCAGTAGCGGTGGATGCATTCTCACTACATTGGGAACATACGTTATTTTACGCTTTTCCCCCACTCTGCCTCATCAGTCAATGTCTCACCAAAATAGAGCAGGACTCCGCTTCAGGTGGTTTGGTAGTTCCTGACTGGCCTACACAGCCATGGTTCCCATTGGTCCTAAGAGTGATGACACAGCCATTTATGACTGTCCCCAAATGCAGCAACTTGTTGGTTCACCCTGCGACAGGAGAGAGTCACCCTTTACATGATCGTATTAATCTATTGATTTGCAGATTCTGACCAGACCGTCCAGGGGCTCGGACTATCGAGTAGGACCGTGGATGTGATTACTGCGGCCTGGAGAAATAGTACTAAAAAGCAATATGTATCTCATATTAAGAAATAGGAGATGTTTTGTTTACAGTCGAATATATCTTATCATACTGCAGGCATACCGGATGTATTGGAGTTCCTTGCTACATTGCATTTTGACGAGCAATTGAGCTATAGTGCCATTAATAGTGCTCAAAGTGCTTTGTCCTCCTATATATGGCAGGGGTCGGGACAACACTGTCAGATCTCATCCATTGGTGTCCCGATTCATGAGAGGTACTTTTAACAAAAACCCTTCCAAGCCTAGATATACGGAAATCTGGGATGTGAGCATAGTTCTCACACTGCTTTGGCAATGGGCTCCAATTACATCTCTGGCTTTTCAGATGTTAACACTTAAAGTGGTCATGCTCATGGTGCTAGTGTCAGCGCAACTGGTCCAGACATTGCAAAAGCTACGACTGGATAGTATGCATTCGTCCATAGATAATATTACGTTTTATGTATATGATTTAATCAAACAAAGCAGGCCAGGGACGGCTGGAACCAAAATAAGCTTTAAAGCATATCCCATTCACCTAAGGCAATGTGTAGTTATGCACCAGAGTCTATATTTTGAGGTAACCAAGAGTCTCAGAAGCTCTGAAACAGCGATGCTCATCAGCCACAAAAAAACTCATAAAAAGGTGTCAGTACAAACTATTTCTAGGTGGCTGAAACAGGTTTTGGATTGTGCTGGAGTAGACACTGATGTGTTTAAATCTCACTCCAGCAGGGCGGCATCAACATCCTCAGCGAAGGCACAGGACGTGCCTTTAGACCAAATCCTCGGGGCCGCAGGATGATCTAGTGAAGGAACTTTTTCAAGATTCTATGACAAACCTGCCCTTGCAGTGGAAGGGTTGGGCATGCTGTTTTGGGTTCTGTTTGATTTTCATTTGTAATTTCCCCCTGAGAGAGCGGGGTTATTACTGTTCTTTTTATTACTAATATGTTCATTGTATAATTTAAGCAATGTTCAATACATTATTTGTTTATCCTGTGTCAACCGAAGCAGTGTGTCGTATGGAACTGAATCTACGGCATGAAATCACAGAGCTTTGAAATCTTCACGGAATCACTCACATGACTCTGAAGTAAAATAGTAAGATTAAATGAGAACTTACCAGTTTGAAGTTTGATCTTCATTTTATGAGGAGTTACGGTGAGCGATTATTTGCCCTCCGCTCCTGGCCCTTATAATCGCAAAGATCATCTGGTAGTTCTAGTCTTCTGAGTCTTACTATATCACTTCGACTGTAGTTACTGTGATTTCATGCCGCTGCTTTGAAGAATGACGCGCATGCGCCTGGCGGGGCGTCTTCACGTAATCGCTCACCGTAACTCCTCATAAAATAAAGATCAAACTTCAAACTGGTAAGTTCCCATTTAATCTTACTATTATATCTGCCACCAGCATCCCCACCTCTGGCAGTACATTCCAGGTACCCACCACACTGTATAAAAAGCCTGCCCCATACATTTCCTTTAAACTTTGCTCCTGTCACCATAAAGCTGTGCACTTTGGTTTTGACATTTCCACACCAGGATAAAAGGTTCTGACTGCCTGACTTAACCATTTCAAGTTGCTTGCTTTCCCTTTTTGTGGCCAGTTCTTTCAAAGGTCATCCATTTGTAAAATGAACTCACTTTTTCTCTCTCTGTTTACCCGGCCTGACATGCTGGGTATCTCCTACAGATCCTTGTTTCATAGCTTTTATTTGTTCCTTTGTTTGTGTTTTTACTCTGTCATTAACCTATTACTTCCTCAAATACTTATCACCATGGCAACCCTGGCTTCACCACGTCAAAGATATTCCCCCAGCCTCTTTGCAACTAAAAACAAATGTATTTTTTTCTCTTTTCAAGATCTGACATCTTTGATCTGCATTCCTCTTTTCACTGGTTCCTGGCTGACCCACTAAGTTCCAACATATTCTGTTTTTTAGTCACATTTACATCCTTTTCTTTGTTGCTGTGTTTATTGTTTTGAATACCAGGAGAATTCCCTAACTACTTTCTTAACCACCTGTGTTTTCAAGATTTTCTGCAAACTTGCACCCGGGTTCCTCTGTTCCTTTAAAACTATATTGACATTTAGTCTTTATCCTTTCCGCCAAGGTGTGTCATTTCACACCTTTCTCTTTTCGGTTTTAATCTGTATTCAATTTAATTAAGAATGTTAAAGCTTCGGGGCGGGTGCACAAGGGGTTTACCAGGATGCTGCCTGGATTAGATGGCATTAGCTATAAGGAGACGTTGGACAAACTTGAATTGTTTTCTCAGGACTGTCAGAGGCCAAGGGGAGACCTGATAACAGTATATAAAATTATGAGAGGCATAGATAGGGCAAACTGTTCCCAGGGTGGAAATGTAAAAATACATAATTCATTATAACATGAACATCCACCACTGTGACTCCTCCACATTTCTCACTATGATGGAAGGCAAAAAAATGTTCAAAGAAGGGAGAGATTTAACTTTTTTTCACCGTCCATCACAGAGGAATGTGGAACAGTCACTGTGGTGGAGGTTTATGTTAAAATGTAATGTGTGTGTTCTGTTGGTTTTTATTGGTATGGAAAACAGAATTCGTCGTATGTAGCAAAACATACTTGGCTAATAACATATGAATATTATGATTATGATTCCTAATCCAAATCCTGTCGTGGTAGCAACAGAACAAATATCTGATTACATGTGTTAAAGAAGGAACTGCAGATGCTGGAGAATCGAGGGTTACACAAAAAGCTGGAAAACTCAGCGGGTGCAGCAGCATCTAAGGAGCAAAGGAGATAGGCGACGTTTCGGGTCGAACAGTCTGAAGAAGGGTCTCGACCCGAAACGTCGCCTATCTCCTTCGCTCCTTAGATGCTGCTGCACCCGCTGAGTTTCTCCAGCTTTTTGTGTAACCCCCAAATATCTGATTACAGTCTGTTTCCTGGATATTTTGACAGTCAAGCGTCCCTGCGGTCTAATGATGTTTCATTTTGTCCTTTCTCTCGTGGCACACTTTGGCGACTGTGATCAAATGGACAAGGTGATAGTGCTTGTGTGCAAATCAAATACGCATCCGTTTTCTTGCAATAGGCAAAAATTCAAAACTAAAGTTATACTTTGTAGTGCAGGTAATTGGTATAAGGAGAGGTAAAAGACAGCATTGCATCTCCACCTTAAGAGGCTGTCCTACTGTGGCGACCTAATCTGCGAGTTTAGAAGAGTTTGCCCTCGACTCAAACCCGCAGCACGGTCAACATGGGGTCCTACGAGGTCATTGGAACTCTCATTCATGCTCGAGGGAAGTTCCCGCATACTCACGGCCTCAGCTAGGTTGTGGAAACATTTTCAGCATGTTGAAAGATTTTCAAGGAGTAAAATTTGGTCAGCATGGTTCCTTTTAACTCATAGTGCAGTGGAATGGGGTCTGTATGTAGTTACAGGCAGTCGAGGGCAGCCGTAGGCAATCTCCTTCACTGACCGAGTATTTAAATTGGCTCATTGGAGTTTTCAGGACCAAGGAAAACCGACCGGTAGGTAAAATGGCCGCTAAACTTTATTAAACGTTGTCTCTCTTCTTAAAAGTGTCTCCACCCCTTCTCCCCCCCTCCCCCCCCTCTCCACCCCTCTCCCCCCCTCTCCCCCCCTCTCCCCCCCTTCTCCCCCCCCTTCTCCCCCCCTTCTCCCCCCCCGCGCTCTTTAAAGGACTTACCGTACTCTGTGCAGCCGTCTTTTACCTTCCTCTTCATCGCAGGTGTGAATTTCAGACAGCGCTCCCCCGCTTTCCCTGGCTCCCGCCTTTGCGATGTGTTTGTGCAAGGTTTTCCAGGCAAGTGTCCTCGAGCTTGAAGGTCGAAGACACTCTTCTGAACTCGCAGATTAGGTTGCCGCAGTGGGACAGCCCCTTTACACTTGCTGCTTTTCTGCAGGAGATGCTGCATTGTCCATTTTTCATTCTTCCCTTCCCACCATCTGGGTTGCCCTTTCAGGTTAAGCATGCAATGGACTTGTATTTCTTCCAATTTAGTGTAGGATTTCCAATTTCTTCCATTTAATGCTCACAATAAGATCTTGCCTAGATAGACACAAAAAGCTGGAGTAACTCAGTGGGTCAGACAGCATATCTGTAGAAAAGGAATAGGTGGCATTTTGGGTCGAGACCTTTATTTAGTCTCGACCCGAAACGAGTTTCATCGTTCGGGTGTCATTTTCATGCCTGGAGGAGTTGAAATCGTTTTCACGAGTATTAAATTTAGTTTAGTTTAGAGATACAGCGTGGAAACAGGCCCTTCAGCCCACAGGGTCCGCGCCGACCAGCGATCCCCGCACATTAACACTATCCGACACATGACAATTTTTACATTTACTAAGCGGATTAACCTACAAACCTGTACGTCTTTGGAGTGCAGGAGGAAACCTAAGATCTCGGAGAAAACCCACGCAGGTCACGGGGAGAACGTACAAACTCCGTACAGACAGCACCTGTAGTCAGACTCAAATCCGTATCTCCAGCACTGCATTCGCTGTAATGCCCCTGTCCCACTTAGGAAACCTGAACGGAAACCTCTGCAGACTTTGCGCCCCACCCAAGGTTTCCGTGCGGTTCCAGGAGGTTTTTGGCAGTCTCCCTAATGGTCGAAAGTGGTTTCCGCTTCTTCTATGTTCTATACTGTATGTTCTATAGAAGAAACGGAAACCACTTTCGACCATTAGGGAGACTGACAAAAACCTCCGGGAACCGCAAAGAAACCTTGGGTTGGGCGCAATGTCTCCAGAGGTTTCCATTCAGGTTTCCTAAGTGGGACAGGAGCATTAAGCAGCAACTCTACCGCTGCGCCACCGTGACCGCAGATTAGCAAGAAAAGTTGCCCCTCCAGGCAATTATAATTTATTGCTTCGTGAGGAGAGGTCATGCACAGAGGTGTCAGCCTTTCCTATTCTGACTCGTACCTCTCTAACTCAGGGGCGTCACTGTGGCGCAGCGGTAGAGTTGCTGCCTTACAGTGCCAGAGACCCGGGTTTGATTTCGCATACGGGCGTGGAGTTTATACGTTCTTCCCATGACTGTGTGGGTTTTCCCCGTGGGCTCCAGTTTCCTCCCACATTCTGAACATATACAGGTTTGCAGGTTAATTGGCTTTGGTGGCAAATTGTCCCTAGTGTGTGTAGGATAGTGCTAGTGTAGGGGGATTGCTGGTCAGCATGGTCTCAGTGGGCAGACGGGACAGTTTCTGTGCTGTATCTCTAAACTAAACTAAACTAACCACAGGCTCCATTAAAATGCCCCAAACACTGCCCTCATTCTTAAAATTACATTTATATTTTTTGCCCACCAACATGTTAGTGTGCAAAAGGCTCAAAGTGCTGGAATAATTCTGCAGCTCAGGCAGCATCTCTGGAGGACATGGATAGGTGACTTTTCAGGCTTTATACTGCAGCATCTGCAGTTCCTTGTTTCAACATGTCAGCGTTCTTGACTATTGAAAACTCCTCGCTCACCAGTTCAATTTCCATTAAATCCAAGATGTTGAAAATCCAGCGGCGACCAGAAAAAAGTACGACTCTTTGGGCGACTATTCACCACCAAACAGGCGTGTCGCGGGGTGATAAGTACGGGTGTCGGGAGTTACATGGAGAAGGCAGGAGAATGGGGTTGAGGAGGAGAGTTAAATTAGCCATGATTGAATAGCGGAATAGACTTGATGGACCAAATGACTTAATTCTGCTACTATCACTTATGAACTTATGAGTCAGTGGTGAAGTCTAACTAATATTGTTCAAAAAACTAAAACAAAGAACTAAACATAATGTCCCAATGTTTCATTCATAATAAACATCACTGTTTTGACGTTAATCTGTGCTGGTGTACGAATTGACACATACACTGGAGTAATTTAACGTGTCAGACAGCATCACCAGAGAACATGGATAGGTGACGTTTCGGGCCAGGACACTTCTTCAGATGTTCTCCGGAGATGCTGCCTGACCTGTTGAGTTCCTCCAGCACATTGTAAACCAACATCTGCAATTCCTTGTGCAATTCCTGGTCTAGAAATTGATGTGCTTAATTTTGCTTGTTCGTCTCCTTGTGCATCTTGGGTCTCTTCTAATGTTCATTATCTAAGTTATGTAATCCAAATAATCATATTATATGTGTTCTGCTTTATTACCCCCACCCCCAATGTCTGCTTTATTACACCATCCCCCCCTCCCTATTTTCTCTCCACCCCAACCATTGTTGATTGAAGATCTGTGTTATAGTGTCTTGAAGAATGCCCATACACAGATGGCCATGCACTCTACTACAATATGTCAATTCTGTAATATTGTACCATAGTATTCGGCACTCTGGTTATTATTCTCTGTTGCACTTGTGCATGGCTTGCTTGTACTCATGAATGGCATGATTTGACTGGATAGCATGAAAACAGTTATCCACTGTGGTAATTATAAAAATAATAAGCATGAATCAAAACCATCCAAATCCTTTAACTGCTGCTTGTAAAAATAATTGTTTTATTATTCATTCAGAGTCTGTTCCTGGACTATAGATTGATACAGAATCGAATTGATGCTGGGATAATTAACTCCTAAGAATTAACTCATTCAGACTTTGATGTAATCATTTCAACCTCTTTAGCCTGTTTGAAGCACACATTTTTTTTAAATCTTATGTTGGATAGAGAGGAATGTCTGAGTGTTCCCTTGCTAATACAGGCGTTTCAAATATTAATTTTCACCTTTTATTATTATTCACCTTTCAGTTCATTGAAGAATGTTTCAATGCCTTCTCCCTGCATAATGTAACCAAACATTCACCAGAGGTTTTCTTGTGGGAGTATGAAATTTCCAAACTCCTCTGTAGTCGCATTTTCAGAAGAACAAAGTAATCTACTTGAAACCTCTGGCAATGTTTTAGCAGCCAGCCTAATTCATGAAGTTGGAAAAATCACTACTTGTTTAAAGTTCTATCAATATGTATCCCATGTGTGTCACGTGCTTGGGGCTAAGCCTTTAGTTACTGGGTGAGGTTCCGGATACTTTATTCTGCAGCGAATACGATGCTAATGACGGCATGCTGAATTTAAGTCTGACATTTCAAAAGAAAAAATGGGTTCCCAACATTTAGCGTAGGCAATGAGTAACTGTAAAACTTTTGAGGTCGAGACTAGAAAATGACAAACCAGTGCTGCCCACCAATGTTTAGGATGGTTCAGAAATGTGGTGCGGAAACAGGCCCTTCGGCCCACCGGGTCCGCGCTGACCAGCGATCAAACCTGGGTGTCATCAATGTAAGGCAGCAACTCTACCGCTGCGCCACCATGCCACCCTGCACCTGCAGAAAACTTCCCACAAATGTCAAGCGTTCCCTATGGTGTGAACTCTCCCTTTCAACTGCCTGCTGCTGTCAAGTACCGGTTCAATGAACCAGGATTTATGTTGTCGCCAACATTAAAGACTTCTGCACACCAGGTTATAAAGAGCATTTTAAACTAATTTTTAAAATATATTTTGAAATACTAATGTTCAGGACTTATAATACATCAACATGAAAGTAACAAAAAATACGTAGGCATGAAATGCAGCATGTCAGGCAGCATCTCTGGAGAACATTATGGAGAGGGACAGAACTGGGCCTAGGGTTGAGATTTGTGATTGGAGAAAGGCTAACTTTAACGAGATGTGAGAGGATTTAAAAGGAGTGAACTGGGACATTTTGTTTTATGGGAAAGATGTAGAAGAGAAATGCAGGACATTTAAAGAGGAAATTTTAAGAGTACAGAATCTTTATGTTCCTGTTCAGTTGAAAGGAACCAGTAAAAATTGGAAAGAGCCCTGGTTTTCAAGGGAAATTGGACATCTTGTTCAGAAAAAGAGGGAGATCTACAATAATTATAGGCAGCATGAAGTAAATGAGGTGCTTGAGGAGTATAAGGAATGTAAAAAGAATCTTAAGAAAGAAATTAGAAAAGCTAAAAGAAATATGAGGTTGCTTTGGCAAGTAAGGTGAAAGTAAATCCAAAGGGTTTCTACAGCTATATTAATAGCAAAAGGATAACAAGGGATAAAATTGGTCCATTGGAAAGACCGAGTGGACAGCTATCTGCAGAGCCAAAAGAGATGGGGGAGATATTGAACAATTTCTTTTCTTCGGTATTCACCAAGGAGAAGGATATTGAATTATGTGAGGTAAGGGAAACTAGTAGAGTAGCTATGGATACTATGAGTTTCAAAGTAAAAGAAGTACTGACACTTTTGAAAAATATAAAGTGGATAAGTCTCCAGGTCCTGACAGGATATTCCCTAGGACATTGAGGGAAGTTAGTGTAGAAGTAGCCGCGGCTATGACAGAAATATTTCAAATGTCATTAGAAACAGGAATAGTCCCCGAGGATTGGCGTACTGTGCATGTTGTTCCATTGTTTAAAAAGGGTTCTAAGAGTAATTATAGACCGGTTAGTTTGACTTCAGTGGTGGGCAAATTAATGGAAAAGATACTTAGAGATAATATATATAAGCATCTGGATAAACAGGGTCTAATTAGGAACAGTCAACATGGATTTATGCCTGGAAGGTCATGTTTGACTAATTTTCTTGAATTTTTTGAAGAGGTTACTAGGGAAATTGACGAGGGTAAAGCAGTGGATGTTGTCTATATGGACTTTAGTAAGGCCTTTGACAAGGTTCCTCATGGAAGGTTGGTTAAGAAGGTTCAACTGTTGGGTATAAATGCAGGAATAACAAGATGGATTCAACAGTGGCTGAATGGGAGAAGCCAGAGGGTAATGGTGGATGGCTGCTTGTCGGGTTGGAGGCAGGTGACTAGTGGGGTGCCTCAGGGATCTGTGTTGGGTCCTTTGTTGTTTGTCATCTGCATAAATGATCTGGATGAAGGGGTGGTAAATTGGATTAGTAAGTATGCAGATGATACCAAGATAGGGGGCGTTGTGGATAATGAAGAGGATTTCCAAAGTCTACAGAGTGATTTAGGCCAGTTGGAAAAATGGGCTGAAAGATGGCAGATGGAGTTTAATGCTGATAAATGTGAGGTGCTACACCTTTGCAGGACAAATCAAAATAGGACGTACATGGTGAATGGTAGGGAATTGAAGAATACAGTTGAACAGAGGGATCTGGGAATAACGGTGCATAATTCCTTGAAGGTGGAATCTCATATAGATAGGGTGGTAAAGAAAGCTTTTGGTATGCTAGCCTTTATAAATCAGAGCATTGAGTATAGAAGCTGGGATGTAATGTTAAAATTGTACAAGGCATTGGTGAGACCAAATCTGGAGTATGGTGTACAATTTTGGTCGCCCAATTATAGGAAGGATGTCAACAAAATAGAGAGGGTACAGAGGAGATTTACTAGAATGTTGCCTGGGTTTCACCAGCTAAATTACAGAGATAGGTTGAATAAGTTAGGTCTTTATTCTCTGGAGCGCAGAAGGTTAAGGGGGGACTTGATAGAGGTCTTTAAAATGATGAGAGGGATAGACAGAGTTGATGTGGACAAGCTTTTCCCTTTGAGAATAGGGAAGATTCAAACAAGAGGACATGACTTTAGAATTAAGGGATAGAAGTTTAGGGGTAACATGAGGGGGAACTTCTTTACTCAGAGAGTGGTAGTGGTGTGGAATGAGCTTCCAGTGGAAGTGGTGGCGGCAGGTTCGTTGGTATCATTTAAAAATAAATTGGATAGGCATATGGATGAGAAGGGTATGGAGGGTTATGGTATGAGTGCAGGCAGGTGGGACTAAGGGAAAAAAGTTGTTCGGCACGGACTTGAAGGGCCGAGATGGCCTGTTTCCGTGCTGTAATTGTTATATGTTATATGTTATATGGTTAACATGGATAGGTGACGTTTTTGAGTCGAGACCCTTTGTGTCCTTTTGTGTATTAACCAGCATCTGCATCACTCTGTTTCTATAACATGAAAGTAATTTACTTTGGGTCCAAACTAATTATGACTTAAAGATTAATTCAATTTAAATGTGATATTAAGTCACGGATGGTTAGATTTACAGGTTTTTTAAACCACGGCTATTTTGTAAGTAGGGTAAATTCATGTGAGCTCAAGTGATTTCCCTCAATCGTGATGGGGAACAGCACACCCTGCATGAACGCACTGAAATATTGGAGATTATCGCAGAATCGCTGTGTAATGCAAGGAAATCCCAAAGTCCCTGTCAGGGAAAATCACTATTGAAGATACAGGAGGCAGATACCCTAGCACTTTCTTTTAGTTTAGAGATACAGCATGGAAACAGGCTTTGGCTCAGTATATCCATATCAACCATCAATCACCCGTTGATACTAGTTCTCTGCTATCCCAGTTTCTCATTCACTCATAGGCACAAAGGGCAATTTACAAAGGCCAATTGACCTACAAACCCACACAATATGGGAGAAAACTGGAGCATCCGGAAGAAATCCGCTATACATGCCATGAACTCCATCTGGCTAGTTGTTTTTTGCACTTAACTCACTTTAAGGAAGGCCACAACACTGCCTTGGGATTCCTGTGCTATGAGGAATGTACTGGAGATCAGATCCACACACATCAACCTACTTCCTGCCTTAGTACTTTCCTACATAGGAAAAATGTACAGACTGACAGGACCTGAAAGGGAATTTCATTACTTTAAAGGCAACATGATTGTCTTATTCACTGCCACATCAAAAATAAATATCTTCCACCAGTACCCTCTGGCTTCTCCAACCAAGCCATTCTTGTATTCAATTTACCAATTTACCATGGATCCCATATGACTTAATCTTAAGGACCAGTCTACCAAGAGGGACCTTATCAAATGTTTCACCTAAGGCAAATGCGGACAACAACTACTGCCCTACCTTCATCAATCATGTTTGTCATCTCCTCAAAAAATGTAATAAAGTTTATGAGACTAGACCTCACAAAGATGTCTGTGTTAAAGACTATCGTGTTCTGTGCTCTTTATTATTCATATGGCTGTATGGCGACCACACATTTCACTGTACCAATTGGTACATGTGACAAATAAATGTATCTTTTATCATGTATCAATCTATCATGTCTATCATCTATCTAAGTATCATGTTTTGCCCAGATCATGCATGCAAAATTAAGTCTTGTGCCTTGAAAATGAAAATGGGGTCACCTCTGCCAGCTACAGAGATATAGATCACCACTAAGATCCTTACAAAGGTGTAGTCTTCAAGTTCAAGTTCAAGTGAGTTTATTGTTTGGTCTCAAACCTGGACTACATCAACACTATGGAACGAATTACATGGCTATTTTGGGAAGTTTTCTTTACACATATTAGCTACTAAGATTCGTACCATATAACAGTAGCTGCATTAAGAAGAATTGCACTGGTTGTAAAATGCCTTTTTATTTATTTATTTATTTTCGATAGCGAAAGAAATAAAGAGCAGAGATGAAAAGCTAAAAAGATTGAGAGAAAAAGAGAAAGTGGAGAAAAGAGAAATTAGGAGAGATCTACCTATTTCATATTTTTGCTCATCCGTCACCCGGTTCTGAACCATTTAATTTCTAAGGTTGTGTTATGTTGCACCATATGCTTGTAAAAAGTTGATAAAAGGAAACCAAGTCTTTAAGAATTGGTCTACTTTGCCTTGTAGGAGGAATCTCATTTCTTCAAGATGTAGCGTTTCCGACATATTTGAAATCCACATTTTAAACGTTGGCGTGGTTACGTTTTTCCAGAATTTGAGTATAAGTTTTTTTGCGGTTATTAAACCGTAATTAAGAAGAGCTTCTTGGAATATAGTTAATTTACTTCCCTCTTCCATTGATCCAAAGATAATCAATTCTGTATTGGGGTTCAATTTTGTGTTAAATAGTTTAGTAAAAGTTCCCAAAATTTTGTTCCAAAATGTATGCAGTTTTGTACACGAGACAAAGGAATGTGCTATAGTGGCATTTTGAATTAGACATTTATCACAGATGGGGGGAAACATTTGGATATATTTTATTCAGTCTAGTTTTCGAGTAATATAATCTATGTAAAATGTTTAATTGAATTAGGTTATATCTTACATTAATTGAACATTTATGTACATATAATAATTTTTTTTCCCCATCTGTCGTTCGGAATTTTTATCAATAACTCTTGTTCCCAGTCCCTTCGAATTGCCTCTGTTGTTGGTGTTTCTATATTTAGAATTATATTATATAGATATGATATTAAATTGCTTGATTCTGCCTTTCTATTCATTCCTTCCTCTAATAAATCTGGGGTTAGAGTTTGATATCCTTGTATATATTTTTTCAAATAATCTTGAATTTGAAGATATTTAAAGTATCGATTACTTTTCAAATTATATTTTGGTTGTAATTGTTGGAATGATAAAAGTTTTCCCATTTCACACATATCTTCCATAATTCTAATTCCTATTCTTTCCCAATGGATAAACGTTTTATCAATAATAGATGGTTTGAATGAGTGATTATTAGCTATTGGAGAAAGATGCAATACATTTCTTGATTTTAAAGTTAATTTTATTTGTTACCAAATTTGTATTATACTGTGAATAATTGGATTCTTTTTATATATTATATTGTTCAGTTTAATCAGGGAAAGAAGGATCACTCCTATATTGCAAGGGGAACAATCCTCCTTCTCCATTCTTATCCAATCTACCTGTGAGGCAGAATTGTCTAACAAGTAGATTATACTTTTAATATTCACTGCCCAATAGTAATGCAATAAGTTAGGGAGTGTCAGTCCCCCTGATTCTTTAGATTTACACAGGTGTTTTCTGTGAATTCTGTATGATTTATAGTCCCATATGAAGTTTGTAATATCAGAATCTATTTTTTTAAATAATTTTTTTGGTAAGTATATTGGTATTGATTGAAATAGGTACAGTATTTGTGGTAAGAAGATCATTTTTATCGCATTTATTCTGCCTATTAAGGACATCGGCAGTGTTTTCCAAAATGTAATCAACCCATTTAATTTATTTAATAAAGGCATATAGTTTGCGTTGAGTAATGATTTATATTTCTGAGTGATTTGGATGCCCAAATACTTAAAATTTTCTATTGCAATTCTAAAAGGGAATTTCAACAGATGTGTCGGCTCTTGAGGTTTGATCGTTATAATTTCGCATTTGTTCCAGTTTATTCTATATCCTGAAAAAGAACCAAATTCCTCTATTAAATTAAATATATTTGGTATGCTAATTTGCAAATTTGTAATAAAAAATAATATGTTGTCTGCATATAATGAGATCTTATTATTTGACTGTTTGGTATTATATCCATGAATATTCGGATGACTTCTTATACTTTCTGCTAAAGGCTCTATCGCTAGTGCGAATAGCAGGGGCGATAATGCGCACCCCTGTCTATTGCCCCTTGCTAATTGGAATTTCGGGGATAATATATTATTAGTCAGTATTCTAGCCATCGGCTTATCATATAATAATTTTACCCATGAGATAAAATTATCTCCCATATTAAATTTTTGCAATACTTTGAATAAATATTGCCATGCTACTTGATCAAAAGCTTTTTCTGCATCCAATGAAATAATTGCTAGTTCTTATTCTTCAGTTTTATGTGAGTACATTATATTAAACAGCCGTCTCAAATTGTTAAATGAGTATCTCTTTGGTATAAACCCCGTTTGGTCCGCGTTTATTAGTTTGCTAACATATTTACTCAATCTTCTCGCTAGGGTCT
The DNA here is from genome assembly GCA_963514005.1 of Raja brachyura. The sequence goes on along the minus strand of OY740797.1, from coordinate 38,633,388 downwards.
TTGCTAATATTTTTTGATCTGTATTTAGGAGTGCTATGGCTCTATATGAGCCTGGGTCTTCTAGATCTTTATCCTTTTTAGGTATAAGTATAATAGTTGACTCAGTCAGTGTTTCTGGTAGTATATTTTCTTTAAAAGCATGTATATATAAATCTTGCAGGCGTGGAGAAATTATCTCGTAGAATCTTTTATAGAATTCATTACTAAAGCCATCTGGTCCTGGCGTTTTACCATTCTTCAGCAAATTTATTGTTTCTTCTACTTCCTGAAGTGTAATCTGAGCTCCTAATTCCTCTTGTTCCACCATATTTAGTTTTGGAAGATTACAATTGTCTAAGAAATTTGTAATTTTAGAATTATTTGCAGAGGTTTTCGATGTATATAAATGTTGGTAAAATTGAGCGAATCTTTTATTAATATCTTTAGGTAGTGTTAGTAATTCCCCTTTATCTGATTTAGTTTTAGTAATTGTATTTTCTGTTTCCCGTTTTTTCAGTTGGCGTGCTAAGAGTTTATGTGGTTTAATCACCAAATTCAAAATTTTCTTGTTTTGTAATTTGAAATAATCTTATTATCCTAGCCGATAAAATTTTATTTAATTTATATTTTAGTATTGTTATCTTATTATGTTTATCTATAGTTGGTTCTTTGGCATTTTCTAAATCTAATTGTCTAATTTCTTGTTCTAACTGCAATTGTTCAGTGTTATTCTTTTTATTTTGGAAAGCTTGATATGAAATTATAGTTCCTCTAATAAATGCCTTAAAAGTTTCCCATAATAAAGATCTGGTGTATCATTTGTCTCAAAGAAGAATATCATCTGCTCTTTTAAATATGTACAACCTTGTGAGTTGTTTAAGATTTGGGGGTTAAACCTCCAGAACAATTTTTTATCAGACATTCCTTCTAATTTTAAAGAAAACTTTAACGGGGAGTGATCAGAAACAATACCATTATGGTATTTAGAATTATATGTATATGGAATTAACTTTGTGTCCACTAAGAAATAATCAATACGTGAATATGTTTTATGTACCGTTGAATAAAATGAATATTCCCTACCTACTGGATTAGTGATCCTTGATACATCTGTTATGTTTGTGTTTTTTATTTATGTTTTTAGGAGTTCACTAGTTTTAGATTTTATGTTAATCCTTTTTTGTTTTGCTGATTTATCCAGATATGGATCTAGAACACAATTAAAACCTCCCCTAGTATCACATTTTGATGGTTAAATTCTGAAATTATATCCAGAATTTTGCTAAAGAATCGGGGGTTATCAAAGTAAGGAGCGTAAATATTTATCAAAGTAAGTGGAGTAGAATGGATTTCACCCGTGCCTATGACGTACCTCCCTTCTTTATCTGCTATGGTATTCTTTAATTTAAATGGTATACCTTTACGAATGATAATAGCCGTTCCTCTAGATTTAGAAGTAAATGAAGAGTAGTATGTTTGCCCAATCCAATTTGCCTTCAGTTTTATCTGTGTTTAATGTTTCAGATGTGTTTCTTGTAAAAAAATTATGTCACTGTTGAGTGCTTTTAATTGATTCATTAGCGCCCCTTATATTCCAGATACAGAACGTGATTCCTCCAGTTTTCTTTTGTTTATCGTCTTGCATTGTGGATCATGTTAATACCTTTACTTCATATGGTGCAACCAGGAACCTCAGAACTCTGGGTGATGGATGGTCATCCCCAGCTGTTAAGTTTTGTTGGCATCTCCCCTTCAAAATAGACCTTAGAAAAGACCAGATAGTGTAAAGTCATGAAAAGATAATTAAAAAACAAAAAATGATATTATAATATCCAAAAATAAAGATATTATAGTTTAATAAAAAAACACCAACATGTGGTAGAAAAATACTTGTTGACTTCCATAGCTGGTGTTATAGATTTTGCTCTGCCCCCTTGACCAATTAATATTAAAGGGAAGAGAGACCGATTCCAAGTGAAAAAAAATAAATAAAATAAAACGCATTTCAAATCTATCTATTGGAATGTATCTTCAGAGAGGAAAAAAAAAAATTCCAACATTAAGTATATACTTAAATGCCGAGAATTGTTACATTCACTCCCCAATTAAGTCTCAAGCTTTTGTATTAGACAACAGCAGGTTCCAAGGGGTTAACCAGATTCAGACCCTTGGATAACTTCCAAGTATCTGAGTCTCCTCCCCCCCTTTATGCACAGTTTAAACTAGATCTACTCAATCCATAAAATTTGTTAGTATATTATTAATACTTATCAATCATATTTAACTCATTATTCTTATACTTAGCAAGTAATTAACCATGTAACCATATAATCATATAACAATTACAGCACGGAAACAGGCCATCTCGGCCCTTCAAGTCCATGCCGAACAACTTTTTTCCCTTAGTCCCACCTGCCTGCACTCATACCATAACCCTCCATACCCTTCTCATCCATATGCCTATCCAATTTATTTTTAAATGATACCAACGAACCTGCCGCCACCACTTCCACTGGAAGCTCATTCCACACAGCTACCACCGCATTCCACACCGCTACCTACCGTTAACATCATGAAATAAAAATCAGTCATTATTACGCTGTGCTTTAATATTACACAATTCTATTATTTATATGTTTCATGTTAGTATATAATTGTATGTTTCTTAAATCATAAATTTCTGTATACAAGTCCATTACTAATATTTTTCCATATTCCCAAATTCGTTTTTTTCCCCACCACGGTTTTTCTAGTTTTCCAGTCCTTTGTTGAAGTGAAATATAAAGTCCGACCTTGAGTTAACATTCCAAAGATAAAATGTTTAGACAACGCCTTGTGAGAAGTTCGCCATCTTGACCAGAGCAGTCTTTTTTGTATATTAAAAAAAAGAAACACAGTCCTTTCTTTGCCGCTTCTCCTCTGTGTTATTGTGGGAAACCGACTCCTGATAATCAGTAGTCCTCCTTTGTGATACTTTGTGCATATTTAAATGCCTCTTCTGGATCGGTGAAGGCACGTTCAACAGAGTTATAAGTAATCCTCATCTTCGCAGGATATACTATTCCATATCTTAGTCCCGAAATCTCTTTCAGTAACCTTCTTGTCTTTGTGAACTTGTCCCTCTTTTTCATGATTTCAGCTGGAAAATCACGAAAGAATCTTAGTTTATCTTCTCCAAACATCAAATTCGCTCCATATGGAGTCTGTTTCATAATTCCTTCCAGGGTAGAGATATCATAAAATTTCACAATAATATGTCTTGGGGGGGGGGGGGGGGGGCAACTGGGCTTTCTTGAGCCTTACATTGAACCCAGTGAGCTACATCTATTCTTGGGGCTTCAGGCAGCTTAAGTACTTGTTTAAGTATGTTGGCAGCAAACTCCCAAGGGTTTTGCCCACTCTCCTTTCCTTGTTTTACTCCAACTATTCTTAAATTCTGCCTCCTTGATCTCGCTTCCAAGTCCAGACATTTATTCTTCATTTTAGCAAGTCCCCCCCCCCCCCCCCCCCCCCCAGTACTTTCTTGTTCCTTTTTTAGTCTCTTTATCTCCTTAGCCATCTCGGTCATCAAATTATCCATTCCTTCCATAGCCTCATCAGTAGACCTAAGCATTGCATCCAGCTTCTTATTACATTCTTTATCAACCTGCTTAATTTTTTTGTTTAAATCCTCCTCAATCTCAGCCACACGTTTAGTTAAGTCATCAATTTTCCCCATCAACGTATCATTACCGTGTTTAATTTTTTCAGAGAGGCTTTTGTCCAGCGCGACATTCCCCTCTCGTATCACTTTAGAAATGATTTCAGTGACTGAAGCTGTTACTGAAGCTGTTACTGACTTTTCCAGTTGTTCCATTTGTTCCCATTGAAGTCATTTCTGTAGAAGGATTTCGAGAGTCAGCTTCTTCTTCTGAGCTTCCAGCTGATATTTGAGGGGATTGAGGAGTCTTTCCAAGTTTTTTCAAGTAGGCTCTTGTGACAGGTCTTGCAGCAGCTTTTGCAGGCTTCTGGCAAGGTTTCCCTCTTTTCATTTAAAACTGCCGGTAGACTCAGTTTTTTCATGGTGATGTCTGATGACATCACTTACGCAACTTCAAACTGCTCTGGTGAGTATTTTTAGATTGGTCCCGTCCACCAGACTGTTTTTTTTTTAGATTTAGCGGGAGCAGAGCTCGATGCTGCTCCTTTGTTAGTTCATGGCGCCACCGGAAGTCCCCACAAAATGCAGTGCACTTGAGTGACGAAAAAAAATCTGTATAATAGTTGGGAAATATTTCTTAAAGAATTGTTCCTTATTGACAATTATATTGCAAATCTGCTTGAAAAAGGCTAACATAACTAAACAAACAGGTTCACTTCTTAATAAACAGACAACTCACAAAGCAGTTTGGTAGACCAATTCAAAACTTTACTAATTATCGGCCAGTGGAAGGGACAAAGGTGACACCTCTGCTGCGGAAAAAATGTTTGTTCGGTATCTGAGAGGGGAGGTCAGGGGGGATGGAGAACACACCACAGGGACGGGGGTTGGGGCCGGAGGAAGGCAGGTGAGTGGACTGAGGCCGAGGTGATGTCTGGTGGGAGTGATGGTGGGTGGTCAGGGGGTAGGGGGGTATGAGGACTGTAGTGTGGGTGGGGATGAGCTGGGGTCACATGGTTTGAGGGGAATGGGGAAGACCCAGTGGAACAGCCACTGAGGTTACCAGAGTTGGGGATACAAGCATTAGGACCCAGCGGAGTCAAACCCAGGGGAGTGGGAATCTGCAGCGTAGATCCATTGTGCATCCAGCCTAGAGCACAACGGAGAGGTACGTTCTCATAGAAATACCGTGTTGATATGCTACACACTATTCATTTAATGCACCGTTTCTGGTATTGAACAGTTCCTAAGTCTTGCCTGAGCAAAGGAAAGTTTGTATTCTCAGATTCAAATAACTTGTGCAATTGAAAAAGACAGTAATTTCTTGTCACTGTGCAACACAACCAATTTATTTTATCTTGAATATCCGAGGCTGCTGCAGGCCTTAATCAAGAGTCTCCCATTGGCATCCGTGTTGTGTTAAGGGCTAAAATCAAAACACTGTGGTCCTCTCTTGAGCACATAGCAATTGGAGGAAATCCCACAGCAGTCTTTCATGTTATAGGCACGCCTTGAAGCTAGTCATTTCATCTCTTCTTCAGTCTTGCAAACCACGTCTTGGACTCCATGGAGCAGAAACCTGGAAAGACATAAGAAGAAATACTTTACACTTACATAATGCTGTTCACAACTTCAGGACATTCAAAGGCATTTTAACGAAATTTTTGGAACTTTTACAGAACTATTTAACACAAAATTGAATCCCAATACAGAACTGATTATCTTTGGATCAATGGAAGAGGGAAGTAAATTAACTATATTCCAAGAAGCTTTTCTTAATTACGGTTTGATAACAGCAAACAAATTTATACTCAAATTCTGGAAAAACGTAACCACGCCAATGTTCAAAATATGGATTTCAAATATGTCGGAAACGCTACATCTTGAAGAAATGAGATCCCTCCAACTAGGCAAAGTAGACCAATTCTTAAAGATTTGGTCTCCTTTTATCAACTTTTTACAAGCATATGGTGCAACATAACATAACCTTAGAAATTAAATGGTTCAGAACCGGGTGACGGATGGGCAAAAATACGAAATAGGTAGATCTCTCCTAATTTCTCTTTTCTCCACTTTTCTCCACTCTTTTTATCTCAATCTTTTTAGCTTTTCATCTCTGCTCTTTATTTCTTTTGCTATCGAAAATAAATAAATAAATAAATAAATAGAGAGGCATTTTACAGCCAGTGCAGTTCTTCTTAATGCAGCTACTGTTATATGGTAGGAATCTTAGTAGCTAATATGTGTAAAGAAAACTCCCCAAATCAGCCATGTAATTCGTTCCATAGTGTTGATGTAGTCCAGGTTTGAGACCAAACATTATTACATATTAAAGAAGGGACCTGACCTGAAATGCCATCTGCCCATTTCCCACAGATGTTGCATGGCCCGCTGAGTTCCTCCAGCACTTTGTGTTTTGCTCAAGATTCCAGCATCTGCAGTTCCTTGTACCTGCTAATCCCACCTTCCTGTAGCTCAAAGCTCTGCTTGTACAGATCAGTGTACTGTTTCAATGTGCTGTAAATCCTGGCAATTACGTTCCACTACATAACGGATTTCGGTTATAGCGGTCTGAAGTGTCCATTCATGGTGGCGGTTTGCGGGCAGTGTGCTGTGAAAAGGCGGCAGCAGGGAGAGAGCGAGCTGTAAAACACCCTTGAAGAGCGTTGCATTGGGCACAGGTTTGCAGCGGCTGCCACAAAGCGCAGTACATGGGTATTGGATGCAGATGCAGCGCGTGTCACTGCACCTGCTTCACCCTGGCCTCAGTTGCCTGGTAACGGTGCCAGGATCCTGTTGCACCGCCCCACGCTGCGAGTAGCAACAAAGCAGCATAAGCAGAGGGCCCATCTCCTGTGCACCACGTGTGGGGCCGTGGGCTCTACGATTCCACAGCCTGTGAATCCACGCTGGCCCTCCCCACTCCCTCCTTCCCTCTCTGGCACCACGCTTCTTCCCACCCGGCCTTGGGTTAAACATTAATTTTTACCCCCCACACCCAGTTATAGCAGACAATCGGCAATAACGGACACCATCCCCTTCCCGTAGTCCATTTTTGTGAAGGTTTACTGTAATGTGAGGTTCTTGCTCCACCACCCTTTTAGGGAGTGAGTTCCAGATGCTCATTACTCCAGGTGGAATGCTTGTCTTCATCTTCCTTCCCACTTTCCACTAATTAATTCTGCTTTTAATTCAGAAAAAAGGGTCCTTCCCATTTACCCTGTCTGAAATCTTCATCCTTTTGCACACTTCAATTCAATTTTAACCTCCGCTTATCCAAAGAAAAAAGGTAAGCCCCACCCGATCAATCATTTTCTCACAATACATAAGGAATCTAAAGCCCTGAACCATCTCTTTACTCATCTACAATATATGATCTCCCTATTTCTGTACTCTCTGGCACAGAACACTGGGAATAATCCAAAGATTACTACTTTTGAAGTTCTGCTTCTTAAACACTTTCCTAAAGTTCTCAATACCCGGCTGCAAGAACTCGTCTCATTTTCTCGCTATAGTTACAGATCACTGAATGCTCACCTTACCTTTCTGCAGTGCTCAATGATATCATTGATGCTGGCACCAAGGCGGCACCATAGCTTCCTGGAATCTAATTTATAATTGTGTAAATCTTCTGTCTGCTTCCCGAACTACTAAACCCTTTTAATTATGTCTTTCTCTTCCTCCTCACTGTACAGTTGAGCCACCTGTAGTCCTAACTGCACTCCCCATGGGAAACCTCTCCTCCATCAGAACCATACACTAACTAATTTAGGAGTCTGATGCCTCAAAGATCTCCTGAACTTCCTGCCAACTTTTTTTTTTCTGCCTGACAACCACCCATAATGCTCTCTCTGCAGTCTCTGACACTAGGGGCTGATTATTCTCCAAAAAGCCCTATCCACTTAGCTGCATGCACAGACCACAGTGATGTCAGCTGTTGCTCAATCTTCAAAACCTGAGGCTGACATGCTTTCATCTCATGTTACTTTCTGCACTATGGGTGTCCAGAACACAGGGAGCATCATGCAGTTCCTACATGGCACAGAATCAATATCAGTTGTCCTACCTTGCTACTTATTTGATTAACTCACTGTGCAGATAAACAAAATAACTTATGTACTCCTAATCTTAAATTACTTAGTGCTTTACTTATCCAAGCTGATCATTTTCTTTTCAGTTTCTCAATGTTCTTTTAACCAAAATTCTTGTTTAAACTTGCCAAGCTACTGACAACTATGCTCCTTTTAAACTCATCTAAACCCATTTCCCTTCTTAGCTCACAGAGCCGCTGATTCCTGTGCTACTTCCAAACACATGGAATTTCTATTTTCCACACTCCCATTAACAGGAGGCCTCCATTTCCCACATTGTCTCTAAACTCACAAAGCCTTGTACAGGAAATACAACGGGATCTGGGGGTCCTTGTTCATCAGTCACTGAAAGTAAGCATGCAGGTACAGCAGGCAGTGAAGAAAGCTGGTGGCATGTTGACCTTCATAACACGAGGAGTTGAGTATAGGAGCAAAGAGATTCTCCTGCAGTGTACAGGGTCCCAGTGAGACCACACCTCGAATATTGTGTGCAGTTTTGGTCTCCAACCTTGAGGAAGGACATTCTTGCTATTGAGGGAGTGCAGTGTAGGTTCACGAGGTTAATTCCCGGGATGGCGTGACAGTCATATGTTTATAGATTGGACTGGCTGGGCTTGTATACTCTGGAATTTAGAAGGTTGATGGGGGATCTTATTGAAAATATAAGATTATTAAGGGACTGGACATGCTAGAGGCAGGAAACACGTTGCCAATGTTGGGGGAGTCCAGAACCAGGGGCCACAGTTTAAGAATAAGGGTTTTTTTTAAACTTACTGGCAATCGGAACGAATCTTTAGAAAAAGTTTGCACTCCGAGAAAATAAAGCTCCGGATGGCAAGGGGAAAACCCGCCCCCCCCCCCCCCCCCCCCCCTCAAAGGCGCCAAAGTCGCGCACACGGCCAGTGACAGAACTGCAGCGCCGCTAAAGGTAAGTTTTGTAACATACCTACATTATGGCAATCTCATTGTTTTCATATCTTTTCCTAACATGTCAAAAAAATCTTTTCTCTATCCCACACTGATTTCCAGGATGTTTATAGTAACATTCAATCAAAATGATTACACCTTTTGTATTTTGGATGATCTCTCCAGTATGTCCTTTCTGAATGCAGTGGTGACATTCTCCTTGAGAAGTAATACAATTCCTTTACCTCTTTTACCTCCATCTCTATCACATCTGAAACATCGAAACCCTGGAGCATTGAGCTGCCCGTCCTTCATCTCTTGCAGCCAAGTCCTTGTGATGACCACAACGTACCTGGACTACCAGTATCAGTGCCGAACCTGAGAAGATAAACACAAATATCTCTTAGTGAGCATTTTAGTTTGGAGTGTTACACTGGAAACTTGCTACGCTGACATGGGATACACAAAAACACACCTAAGAGATTGGTTAACATTGGTATAAAATAACCAAAGAGTAAATACCACGAAACCTGCAATGAACAAAGGAGGCAGATGACTGTACTTTAATGCCTTCCATGACAGTGAGGAACGGTGATCCCACTGTGGTGGATGTTTAAGTTAAATTTATTGTAAGTGTGTATTGTGTTCTTTTCACTTAATATGGCTGTATGGTAACTCAAATTTCATAGTACCTTAGTTGGTTAAGTGACAATAAACACAAACTTGAACTTGAACTTGGTAGGGAAAAAGACAAAGTGCACTAACAATGAGAATGTAAATTCAACGTAAAAATAAGATTTGCTGAACATTAACATTTGGGTTTTCAGTAGCAGTGAAGCGCCATCTGGTGGGAAGATGGCATACACCATGAAGACAAGTGGACAGTTGACATTTAAGGCATGTCGTTCCACAGACAATCACACAGACAATCAGGTACAGGGACAAGGTAGAGTCACAGATGGAGCAGCAGGATACCAGACGGACTGTAACCAACTACCGGAGCACCCCCACCCCCCACCCCCCCCATCCGCAAGTGCTGGCACCTCCCTAGCTGATGACCTAAACTCCTTTTACGCTCGTTTCGAGACGGGCAACATCACCCCAGGTCTGCCGACTAACGACAATGCCGCCAGCGTGCTGGCTATTGAAGCTGAAGGGAGGAATGTGCACACATTCTCGTTGTTCGAGCATGACGTGAGGAGGGCTCAGACACAGGTGAACAGGAGGAAAGCTGCAGGCCCAGATGGCATCTCGGGGCGAGTACTTAAGTCTTGTGCTACGCAGCTAGCTCCGGTGCTCACTACAATGTTCAACCACTCCCTGGCCAAGTCCGTGGTCCCTGCCTGCTTCAAAAGATCCATCATTGTACCAGTACCTAAAAATGCCTCCCCAGCCTGTCTGAATGACTACCGTCCGGTGGCCCTCACGGTGGTCATGAAATGCTTTGAGAGACTGATCAAGAAACACATCTGCGCCTTTCTCCCTCGCAACATGGACCCGCTACAATTCGTATACCTTCCGAACAGATCCACGGACGATGCGGTCTCCCAGGTTATGCACACCGCTCTCTCTCATCTTGACAGCCAGAAGGGGGGCTACGTGAGGATGCAGTTCATAGACCAGTTCAGCCTTCAACACGATAGTCCCCACCAGACTGGCCAAGAAGTTGCTGGAATTGGGGCTCAACACCCCCCTGTGTGCCAGGACCCTGGACTTTCTCCCCACCAGGCCCCAGGTAGTCAAGATGGGGGGAAATACATCAAAGTCCCTCACCCTGAGCACAGTATACCCCCAGGGTTGTGTCCTCAGCCCCCTACTGTACTCCCTGTACACACATGACTGTGTGGCTAGGTTCAACTCCAACTCGATAATCAAGTTTGCTGATGACACTGTGGTGGCGGGCCTGATCTCAGATAATGATGAGAAGGCCTACTGGGAGGAGGTGGCTGATCTGGCTCTCTGGTGTCAGGACAACAGCCTCCTCTTGAATATCAAAAAAACTAAGGAGCTGATCGTGGACTTTATGAGGGCACAACATCCGAGGAGGTACACACCATTGAAGATAAATGGGGATACTGTGGATAGGGTGAGCTGTTTTAAATACCATTTAAGTACCTGGGAGTGTACCTGGGAGTACACATCTCTGAGGATATTGCATGGACATCACATGCTGCAACAATCATGAGTAAGGCAAGGCAGCGCCTTTACCACCTCAGGCAATTGAGGAAATTCAGAGTTTCTCTGAGGATCCTCCAGTGCTTTTACTCAGCGGCTGTGGAAAGCATTTTGTCCGGAAATATCACGATTTGGTTTGGGAACTGCTCTGCCCAGGACAAGGAGGCTCTGCAGAGAGTAGTGCGTTCGGCCAAACGCACTATGGGAACTACACTCGCCCCTCTGCAGGAACTATACATCAGAAGGTACAACTCCAGAGCCAACAAGATCATGGGAGACCCCTTCCACCCCAGCAACGAACTGTTCCAGCTACTACGGTCAGGCAAACGCCTCCGTTGCCATGCTGTGAGAATGGAGAGGATGAGAAGGAGTTTCTTCCCAGAGGCCATTAGGACTGTAAACCTATCTCAGCAGGGACTAACCTTACTTTACCATTCCATTGGGTTGTTTTAAATGCTATTTTTTTCCTTTTTCTTTCCTCCCACAAATACGCAATATGTGAATATGTGATTCTGTTCCATTCTGTTTGTAGTTTGTCTTTTTTGCACAATCCGCGAGCATTGCCACTTTTCATTTCACTGCATATCTAGTATGTGTATGTGACGAATAAACTTGACTTGACCTGACTTGACTTGACATGTGTACAGGAAAGTGATTATCTCTTCTCGTTACCTGCACAATACCACTGCCTGATCCTGATTTGTTGCTTGCTTGCGTTGCATCAATGAGCAAGAGCTGTAATATTTATAACTAATTACGATATTTATTTGGCTTCCATTTTGACAGGGACCTCACCGACATTTAATTTTGCCCATTTGAAATGGCATTGCAAATCAGACATAGTATTGATCATCAGAAAGGTTACCTTAACTGTTGTTAACTTTCCTTATGGTTTCCTTAATTAAAAGCTCAGTGTTCATTTTGTGTCTAAAATACAAGTGGATTAGATTCAGTAAACCAGCAAGATATTACATATTAAAACTGCATGGATAAGAAATGTCCTGTTGACATGTTTAAATTAGTAGTGTGTTCACAGACCACCAGGGGCGCCAGCTGGGGAGATGGCCAGCACTGCCGGCAGTCCTTTCATTTTTTTCATCTTTTGTTATTTTTAGCGTCTGTTAAGCGTTTGTTTTAATGTACTTTGGTTTGTTTTATGTGAGGGGAGGGGGTGGGGGGATCGGGGGAAACTTTTTTTCAAGCTCTTACCTTCCCGGAGATGTGATCATTTTTCGGATCACATTCTCCGGGCTCTGTGGCCTACCATTGCTGGAGCTGGGAGCCGCCTCGGACTGTCGTGAGCCCCACCGCGGGGCGCGGACTTAACATCGGAGTGGATCCCTTCCCTGGGATCATTGCCTGCAGACCTACCATCAAGGGCTCGCAGTCTCAGGAGAGGCTAGTCGGCAGTTCCAATGCCGCGGAAGGCGCAACCAGCCCCGACGCGAGGTTTAATCGCCCGGCATAGGGAGCTGACAACCCCCCCCCCACCGATGAGGGAGCTGAATGCCTCGACGTGGAGGGCTCGAACGCCTCCAGCTACGGGAGTCAAGATCATCCCATTAACGGGGGCTCGAGGCCCTCGACCGAGGAAGAACACAAGGGAAGGACTTGAACTTTATTTCGCCTCCCATCACCGTGAGGAATGTGTAGGAGTCACTGTGGTGGATGTTCATGTTAAAATGTGTTTTTGAGTCTGTTGCTTTTGACTGACTGTTTGACTGACCTGGCCAGTGAAATTCCTCATATGTTGCAAAATATACTTGACGAATAAAATCTGATTCTGATTCTGATACCTGGAAATACTTACATTGAGCTGAGCTGAGTCATGTCAAATCCTAACCTACAAAATCGAAGCTGCCTGAGGAGGAGGTTGAGGCAGGTACGATTGCAATGTTTAAGAAACATTTAGACGGGACATGGATAAGGCAGGTTTAGGGGGATAGGAGCCAAAAGCAGGCAGGTGAAACGAGTATAGATGGGGCACGTTGGTCGGCGTGGGCAAGTTGGACAAAAGGGGCTGGTTCCACGCTGTATGACTCTATGACTCTGTGATTATAACAGTGGCAGAATTTTAATGCCTTTGGAACATTCTGAGGAGCAGGAAGGTGTTCTATAATTGCAAGTTATTTCTCTATCCATTAACCATATTTATTATTTTTCCAGCATCTTCCTCATCTCCCAGTACCTGATTGAAATTTATTCCTCAAAACTGAACTTTAAAATGAATGTCTATTGTTCCAGAATACAACATGTGCTGTCCCATGTGCCTCCAAATAAAAATGTTTATTTAGCAGGGAAGGTAGTGGAGAGGGAGGAGAGGAATAAAGACAATTTCTATAAAAGGGTGAGAGTGGATGACCTAATGTGGCAATTACTAGACAGTTTAACTGTGTTTAAGTTTCTATGTCTGTGTAACGTTTTGCTAATATTGTATAATGTTGATCCAGTGTGTTTTACTTGGAACAAAGTTGTCAAGATTTTTTACTGTACATTAAAGATTAGCAGGAGAATGGGATTAGGAGGGAGTGATAGATCAGCCATGATTGAATGGCGGCGTAGATTTGATGGGCTGAATGGCATAATTATCCTATCACTTAAGTAGTCTGGCACTATCCACACTTAGATTTACTAGTGTCACGTGTACCGAGGTACAGTGGTACCTACAAACCTGTTTGTCTTTGGAGTGTGGGAGGAAAGCGGAGCACCCAGAGAAAACCCACGCAGGTCACTGGTCATCTGGTAGTGCATTCCAGTTCTGGCAAACTGTTCTCTGAAATTACAAAAATATTGAAAATGAATTGGGAGTTCTCTAGGAATAATTTCTCCTGGAAATACGAAAAGTAATCAACGAGTCTGAGGTACAATTCCCACATTGCTGAATTGAATCTGACTTGACTTATGTCCAGAGTCTGTTCAGGACTTTTTGGAATTGAACCATTTCATTTGGTTTAGAAACATGGACGCATAGAAAATAGGTGCCGGAGTAGGCCATTTGGTCCTTTGAGCCAGCACCGCCATTGAATATGATCACGGTTGATCATCCAAAATCAGTACCCTGTTCCTGCTTTTTTCCCGATATCCCTTGATTCCGTTAGCCCTAAGAGCTAAATCTAAATTGAAAACATCCAGTGAATTAGCCTCCACTGCCTTCTATGGCAGAGAATTCCACAGATTCAGAACTCTCTGGGTGAAGAAGTTTTTCCGCATGTCAGTCCTAAATGACCTACCCCTTATTCTTTGTTCCTTTCTGAAGATCTGCAGGGTTGCATTTCTCTGAGCCCACTGTTCATCCACTCTCTCATTCTGCTGTGCTAACCATTTTCTCCCAGGTATGAGGAGTAAACATGTGAGATCCTTTGTATCTTGGGAATAATTAACCATTCACCTCTGAAGATCAAATCACCGTGGGGATCCATATGTAACTTTCCTGTATGTGTTTTGGCAAAACTTTGCTAATCCAAAAAATCAGAGCTAGTGTTTTCACAACAATATCCCTCAGACCATAAGACATAGGATTAAATTTAGGCCATTCAACCCATCATGTCTGTGCTGCCATTTGATCATTGCTGATCTATTTTTCCTTCTCAACCCCATTCTTCCCTTCTTCTCTCCATAACCTTTAATATCCTTACACATCTGTCCGACCTCCTTGCATGTGTTAAAGAATGATCCTCATATAAGCTGGTTTCTGCAATTCACTTTTCTGAGGTATTGGCTTTGGATGCCAGTTCCTTCTTATCATCAAGATACCTAACATACAGTCAGCTGAACCTGTCTCCTTCGCTCCGTGGACACTTGCTCCTGGGCTTTTGAAGCCACATTATTATATATTTCTCTTGTCCAACTATTTAGGTGACTCACACAAGTCATTCATATGGGATATGAACATGCTCTCAGGGTTGATGACCCCCAGAAAGCACTGAACATCTGCTACATCTATCAGGCTCACGATCTCCTTCACTCGTTTGACATCTGCTGATTGTGGCCTTAAAACCCTGTCTCGCGGTGCGAGTCCACCCACGAGTAACCCCAAGTGAAAGAAAAAAAACAGACTCGTGGTTATGCACGAGATTCAAAGTTTATGTTCAAGTGTTTAACCGAGTTCCCACGGGTATGTAATTTCTGCGAAGTTCCAAGGTGCTCTCCCGAGTTACCAAGTTCCTCTCCCGTTACTCTTGAGCCAACCGTGAATGAAGGTAAGTGTGTGAGGGTGTGAGAAGTCCATGCCGGGTGCCAGCCGGCCGGTTTTGCCGGCCGAAAGCAGATTTTGCAGTCACTTGCACAGGAATGGGGTAAATACTGTGCTACTAATATCAACCAAGTCTCTCTCATGTGCCTCATGGTGCTGTTATTGTTCGGAGCGGTTTCGAACGATATGGGTCAAATGGAACTAGAGTAAATTAGCATCTTTGTCGGCCTAGACGAACTGGGCGATAGGGTCTGTTTCTGTGTTATATGACTGTGACAATGAGTCTAAACAACCACAATATTTGTGTATTTTGCTGCTATTTCTTTTCCCCTATTTCACTCCTATAGAAGGAAGTTAAACAAACATCCTTCTGGGATTCCGTGAACATTATCTTGATTTAAAGTGATCCTTATACTCATATTTCTCCATTGCCTCGTCCAAATCTGCTGCTGCAGTTGACTGCAAAAGCAGATTTTGCAGTCACTTGCACAGGGATGGGGTAAATACTGTGCTACTAATATCAACCAAGTCTCTCTCAAGTTGAAGTTTATGTTGCAACACATTCTTTCAGTGAGTAAATTACTGAGAACAATATTTTGGGGCAGAACACTTGACACTACAACAATCAGATTGGGTTTGGCTTTGCAGGCTGCTTCCGTTCACTTCCCAAGGTTGATGAGTTGTAATGTAATTCATCATACCACCATCACGCTGTGATCTTTGAGTTGGCTCTTTACATTATTCCAGTGATGTCTATAAGACCATAGAACAGGGCCTCAACTTTCATGTTCAGATCTTGTGATTCAATATTGAATTCAACAATTTCTGAGAACTGGTGTTTTCTGAATTTGTCGGAACTGGCCATTTCTGACGTAAATTAAAAGATAACTGCAGGCGTTGAGTCTTGTTTTTCCCCACAGATCTAGCCTGAACTGTTGAATATGTCCAAAACTTTATGTTTTCATTTAACACTTGAAACATTAAGTCAATTTAATCTCTCCACACATGCTGCTTGACTTACTTAGATTTTCTCATATGTTTCTAGTCTTTGGCATCTGCAGGATTTTATGGAATTCAGACACATTCCATGATACATGAACCATCAGAAGAAGATTCTGTCTCTGAAGAATAGGCTTCCCCTGCCCACAAACCAATTCTTGCATTAGCATCAAATGTCATTGTTCCAGGACTAAAAGCCTACCTTTCATAGTGTCAGCTGTACCTCTGTTGCACTGAGTTATAACATCACTGGTTCAGTTCTAGTCCAAATCGGCCCCGAGCCAATGTTGTCGATTGGGACTGCACTGTTGAGAGTGAGGAGGGACCGAGAGCAAGACCCTATAGCCCAGTTCGTCTATGCTGACCAAGATGCCAATTTACGCCAGTTCCATTTGACCCATATCCTTCGAAGCCTCTCCAAACAATAACAGCATTGATCCCTGATTATTAGTCTTGTTATTAGTTTTAGTTATTAGTCTTGGGCCTACAGTCTGAAAAGCAATCTTCTACCATCACCCTCTGCTTCCTATCCACGCCAATTATGTATCTAATTATCTAGCTATCTCTGGTCTCCATAGGATCTAACCTTACAGAGTATCCTATCATGCAGACCCTTATCAAATGTCTTGCTGAAGTCCATATTGACAGTGTCTATCGCCCTGCCCTGGTCAACCTTTTTGGTTACTTCCACAAAAAGTCATGACTAAATTCATTAGAGATGATCTCCCTGTGTGCAAAGATGCTGACTGTGCCAAAGCAACCTCTGTCTTTCCAAATGAACAATCGCCAAGAACAATGGGCGGAACTGGAGCGCCGCCGAGTACAAAGGGGGAACTGGCGAGGGGGGAGGGGTGGTGGAGGCTGCTGCCAAGTGGGGGTGCAGGCAGTGGATAGCACTGTTCTGTACTTTTGTAACTTTGGCGACACTTGTATACTGCCTAGGTTGTGTGCAAAACAAAGCATTTCACTCTACCTGGGTACCCTGGGTCCATGTGACAATAAAGTATCCTTCATTCATTCATATTCAATAACCCAAGTTCCCTTTACCTAACCCTGAAGTAGGTCTCAACTCTCCAGCCGAGGCCTGCATCATTGTGAGTGGCAGTGTTGCTTATGGGCCTTGATTGTGTCAGTGAATTATGTGCGAGTGTTGTCAAATAGTGCATCGTATGATGTTTCATGTCACTGGGCATATCTGGTGACCATCATGCACATACATGTCATGTGCACAGAAGACCAGAAGCAATTTTTTGTTAGTCTTTGACCTAGATGGTCAAACTTAGATGGTGATCAAATTTATTTTGCGTTGTGAACAAAAATGTTGCAGCTTTTGAAAGAATATCTAGCCCTCAGTTAAGCCACAGATCTTATTAAATGGTCGAGCAAACTCTCAGAGATTTCAAGGACCCACTCATGTTTCTAGTTTTTAATCACTTGTCCATACAAGTAATTATTTTGCCTTCAGGTTTTAAACTCATCAATATGTAGTTTCTTTAGGGAGCTACAATTTAGTATGTCAATGCTTTTTGTTGTCTACTTACCTGACCAGGGTGTTGGAGTCTGCACATTGAATCAAATTGTTGAAAGTACACAGGCTCAAGCAGGGCAGCCACAACATAAACTGGTAGAACCTCACACCGCTCGCAATGAGGCCTTGTTTAATTTAGTTTATTATTATTATCACGTATACCAAGATACAGTTTGCATGCCATCCAGTAAAAAAAAAGACTATCCATGAATACAATCAAGGCATCCGCAGTGCAAAGATAAAGGATAACAGGTGCAACATTTTAGTGCAAAGATATAACATTGACGTCCAAAGTCCAAAGCTCCAATGTGGTAGATGGGAGGTCAGGACTACACTCTAGCTGATGAGAGGACCATTCAGTTGTCTGATAACAACTGGGAAGAAACTGTTCCTGAATGTGGAGGTATGTGTTTTCAAACTTCTGCATCTCCTGCCTGATGGGAAAGATGAGAAGACGGTGTGACTGGAGAGAGACTAGTCCTTGATTACACTGATGGCCTTGCCGAGGCTGCTTGGTACAGATGGAGTCAATGGAGGGGAGGTTGGTTTGTGGGATGGTCTGGGCTATGCCCACAACTCTCTGCAATTTCTTATGGTTTTGGCTGGAGCTGTTCCCTAACCAGTTTGTGATGCATCCCGATAAGATGCTTTCTACAGCACATCCATAGAGGTTGGTGAGGGTTGCTGGAGACATGCTGAACTTCCTAAGCTTTCTAATGGCCCTGTCTCACGGTGCGAGTCCACCCACGAGTGATCCCGAGTGAAAGAAAAAATCAAACTCGTGTTTTTCTACGAGATTCCAAGTTTATGTTCACGTGTTTCAATGAGTTCCCATGTGTATGTCTAAGTTCGCCGTTTACTTCTCATTTCTGCGATGTACCAAGTTCCTCGCCCGAGTTACTCTTGAGCCAACAACGACTATCGATGCGTGGAAAAATCATCACATGGATAAAAATGATGTCATGCAGTTTTTTTAACACTATAAAAAGCCTCCCATGACCATGCACAGAACTGCCCCGATGATCAGCTTCTCCATGTCTCTTATTATTATGTTAGAAATGTCAAGCATGTTTCTCGCTTGATATATCTTTGGGTGAGCCTCATGAACATGTTTACATGATTACTTTGTGGCCGCACGAAACTTGTGCTTTGATTCTGTCAATGAACCTCGCAGTATAATGTTATATAAGCAAAGATTCCCATCTGTTAGCCATCTAGCAACAGATGGGGAAAGAGCCCTTGGTCAGGCTGGTAAAGTGAAGGCTCCTGCAGGGGTTCCTGCTGTGGCACTGGGGAATTAGTGGGGGAATCTGCTGCTGTTGGGATCTCCGTGAGAACCGGATCGAAATATGGTGGACATACATTAATTCTGGTATTGGAGTATGATCGTACAGGTGCCGCTGGAATCAGTGCCTTCACTAGGATCATCTCCAGATAGTAAGCTCCTGTCCCGGCTGAAAACGACGTGGGAAACGTGGTAGAAAGAGCCGTGGAAT
Organism: Raja brachyura; assembly: GCA_963514005.1. The sequence continues at coordinate 38,614,382 of OY740797.1, read as the reverse complement.
CATAGTCATGCAGGAAGCTAACAGGTCCTTCGGCCCATCTCATCCATGCCGATATAGATGGCCTTCCAAGCTGGTCCCATTCGCCCGTGTTTGACCCATATTTTTCCAACCCTCCCCTATCCTATTTACTGCCGGGGGTGGTGATGAAGGCAGAGATGATAATTGCGTTCAATAGGCCTTTAGATCGGTACAGGGTAGTGCGGGAAGATTTATGGGTCGTGTAGAGTTAGATGCGATCAGTTTGACTTGGCATCATGTTCGGCCCAAGCATTGTGGGCCGAAGGGCCTGTTCCATTGCTATACTATTATCTATTCGATGTTCTATGTATCCATGTTGCTACCCTTTTTTTTTAAAAACGCCTTTTACCTCTACCTGGTTGAGAAAGAATATGGTGACATTAGCAATGTTGGAAGAAATCACAGATCTGATTTACAAAAGCAAGATTATTTTTTACCGCGGGACAACTTTTGTGAAGGACTCTCTGTTATCAAGAACACAAACTACTGGTGAAACTCAGCGGGTCAGGCAGCATCTGTGGAGTGAAATGGACAGGCGGCATTCCAAGTAGGGACTTAAAGCATATAATTAGTTAGTTACCTAATTGTAGCTAATTACAAAATTCAATTACTAGATCTAAACATTTTGCACCATTGTACAAAGGCAAGATTTTCACCCAAGTGCCTCCTGTGGAAAAGAAAACACACATTGATATGCTTCAAACCCCAAACATCGCCAATCTATTCCCTCCGCAGATACTGCCTGACCCGCGGAGTTTCTCCAGCACTTTGTGTTTTTGTGCAAGTTTCCAGCTACTGCTGTTCCTTGTAGGTATGTTACAAAACTTAACTTGAGCGGCGCTGCAGTTCTGCCACTCCCCATGTGGGCAACTTTGGCGCCTTTCAGAGGAGGGCGGGTTTAAAATGCCGTTTTTCTCCAGACCGGGCAAAACGATCCATCTCAGCGGATTTCGTCGCTAAAGAGAAATCGCTCTGACATTTGATTTATGAAGGTATTTTTAAACTACGCTAGAGTTTAAAACCACGCATTTATTAGCTAGAGTAATTAAAAATAATCTTCTAAAGCCGACAACGGGAAGGATTTTACGTAGGGGATAAAATAAGGTACACAGTTTATTTTTACATAAAAACGTGCTTCTTACAAAGCCTTTAATCAAATTTTAATGTTGCGAAAAGTGGACAAAAAAAATATACGAACAGGCAATGTTTTTCCTGCCGACTGTGGGTTAAATTCACCGCAAACCGCAACGTTCCAAACCACCGCGTTCCACTGAAACCCACTCGCTAGTTGATTTAAATGGCCATTAATTTACGGGAATTAAACACTAAATTCCATCCATTTAGCCTATAAATTCATTAAAATGAGATTTAAAAATCATGTTATATTGTGAATTATTGTGTGCATGTTATTTTGACACTTAGGCAACTTAAACATGTTTATCTTTTCTTAAGAAATGGATAGATGTTTAGATCTAGTAATTGAATTTTGTAATTAGCTACAATTAGATAACTAACTAATTATATGCTTTAATTTCAGGTCATCCATGTAAGATTGTTTCATATTTGTTTCAGTATGCTTCAATCTATAATAACTGAAATTGTCTTTCAGTTCTCTTAATTTTTAAGAAAGTTATGGGCTTTTGACTGTCCTAGATCACAGCTTTTGATTTAAGTCAATGGAAAGCAATGGGGAACAAGATGCTAATTTCTGAGTATGAAAATGGCCATAGCTTTTTTAATACTGAAGATATGAAAGTGAATTAGGTGTCAAATTAAACTTCTTTTTATGCTTTATCTGATGGGATAAATTGCAGACTTGATTTTTTAAATCTTAAAATGTTGTAACATAGTTATTCGTTGTGTCCCTGTGATTAGGTGTTGTTCATGGTGATCTCGGTAGAAATTAAAATGGAGCAGGCGTGGAACTCAGTCTGTTTTTGCGCCATTGCACAAAGGCAAGATTTGCACCCAAGTGTCTCCTGTGGAAAAGAAAACACACATTGATATAACGCGCTGAGTTTATTTCATCACCGTTAGTGTGTTCCCCTTCTTCCCCTAATAATCCGCTGCTATCTGTGTTCGAGAACGAAAAGATGCAAAGGTCAGGCACGGCTCCTCGCCAGCGAAGATGGACGCAGAATGCTGGAGTAACTCAGCGGGACAGGCAGCATCTCTGTAGAGAAGGAATGGGTGACGTTTCGGGTCGTGACCCATTACTTCTTTCCAGATATACAGCAACAGCACAGTCAAAACCAGACTGAAGAAGTGTCTCGACCTGAAACGTCACCAATTCCTTTTCTCCAGAGATGCTGTCTGCCCCGCTGAGTTACTCCAGCATTTTGTGTCTATATCCCATGGCTTATAATGTCACCTCACATTGTAAAATCATTATCTGAAGAAATGTCTCCTCGCTGGCTCAAATATACTCTATGTGGAACTCATGTTTCTCTCTGCATCATATATGTGGGAATTTGCTCAGTATGGTCACTTTTCACACGTCACGCCCGGTGTTAACCCTTCCCATCAATGCTTGAGCCCCCATCTTCACTCTGTACCTTCAGCTTCATCGGCGACTCTCTCCCATCGAACGTATCCAAGTTAATTTCAGACCCCCATCCACCAATTCATTCATTCATTTCCCATTAAGATCTGACTAATCTTCAACATTTCACTTCTGGCACTCAGGGCAAACCCACGAGTTACTCACGAGTCACTACGGTAAACTCACGGGCTACTACAGTATTTTAACGAGTTGAAAAGTTTCAAATTTTTCCTTCAAGAGTAAATTTGGCTTATGGAAATCTTTCAACCTGTTGCAAATTTTTCACGAGTTAACAAGTTTCCCGAGTACCTGCCGTAAGTGTTACGAGTCGCTGAGTTACGTCCACGAGTTCCGATTTTCCCGCTACGTTAATTCTACGTGATTACCACAAGTTTGATTTGTTTTTAACTCGGGATCACTCGTGGGTGGACTCGCACCGTGAGACAGGGGTTTAAGGGTATAGAGCATTGCCTCGCTTACTTGGCCATAGCTTTGATGTGGCTGGTCCAGGACAATTGCTGATGATATTTATTCCCAGGAACTTGAAGCTTTACTGCAATACAAAAGCCTTATTTAAAGCCTTGGACCCATTATTTCAATGGGAGTAAGTGGAGAGAGAGATCTGTGACTGTCACCTGAACAGACCTCTAATGTAATAAGACCCCTGCCATGTTGGGTATTCGGGGAAGCTGCATCTTGACTGGCAAAACAAAGATCATATATAGCTTACGGCAGTCACAACAAAGTAAAACAGGAATGAATTGATCATCAAAAAGAGAAGAGCAAATCAGAGACTTATTTGAGCATATAATGCTGTGTTTATATTTAGGAGCCAAGTGCATTGAAATAGTTTACATTCTTGAACTGAAATGAATTATATCAATTCCTTAAGGCCCTGTCTCACGGTGCGAGTCCACCCAAGAGTGACCCCAAGTGAAAGAAAAAAAACGGACTCGTGGTTATGCACGAGATTCAAAGTTTATGGTCAAGTTTTTAACCGAGTTCCCACGGGCATGTTTTTATACGATGTGCCAAGGTGCTCTCCCGTGTTACCAAGTTCCTCTCCCGTTACACTTGAGCCAACCGTGAATGAAGGTATGTTTTAATAAAGCAACAATGTTAAAGAAAACATCTCCATCCTGTGGCTTTGAGTTAAAGATAGATATCAGCGCGGCTGCATCTATTAATATGACCTACAGAGGGAAAATGCGCATCAGATTGTTGGGAGACGGAGCTCAGGGTTCGCCTCCTGAGCTGCTTTGGTCCCCAGGCGTGAGGGAGGTTGGGGAGGGTGGGGGGGGGGGGGGGGCGTCATTAATCTGTCTGGGGTGACAAGTCTCTTGGGTTAGGAGTGGTGTGCAAGGGAGTGGTGTGCAAGGGAGGCATAATTCCCTCCGATCTCTCTGAAGCCCCGGACGAGAACAAAGGAAACCTAACTTGGCAGCGCGTACAAGCCCTTTGTATATTCGGGTCTCGACCCGAAACGTCACCTATCTCCTTACTCCTTCACTCCTTAGATGCTGCTGCACCCGCTGAGTTTCTCCAGCCTTTTGTGTACCCCCGTTGTATATAACTTTGCTGCTGACGTGCACACCCACTCTCTCTCCCTCTCTCTCTCTCTCTCTCTCACTGCAGCTCAGAGCCCAACCTCGCCATCCTATAGTGGTAACATTCACATCGGGTCCCCTCCACACCCACACCCCCTCTCTCTGACACACACCCCCCACAAGGCAACAGGCAGCGTGAGAGACAGAGAGTTTGCAGGGTGTTAGTTTTGTATAAGGATTTATTATTAAATTATTAGCCAAAGTCAGATTTACTTATTTTAAACGAAGTTTGGAGCGCTTGACAATACTTTTTTTTCTCTTTGCGCTCGTTTTCAGAAAGGGTTCAGACCCCGCTTAGCTCGTTGCCCCCTTTGAACCAAGCCCTGCGAGAGGGAGGGAGGGAGGGAGGGAAGGTGTGAGTGAACAAGAGCGCCGAGGAGGAGAGGGAAATAGGGGGGGGGGGGGTGGGGGGGGGTGGGTGGAGGAGAAATAGGGAAGAAGTTAGTTGTTCAGATCAGAAACCTGTAGGCTGGGAGCCATAATGGTGAAGAGCACACCCAGTTCTTCTGAGGAGTGCATAAGAGACATCGATCCGAAGCAATGTTCCCCTAGAACTATAACTGAAACCGTGTCCACATCACCTCCTCTTGGTCGGACCGCAACACCAAATCTACGCGTCAGGAAAATCCATTGATTCATCTCCATGGTTTTTATAGCTAATTTTCCAATAAATAACTGCAGTAATCACCCCCAGAAAGGGTAGGATAGGGCTGAAGCCCAGTGTTTAGACGTTGGAATGTTTTTTTTTTATCATTCTAATAGAATGATTTTCCAACTCCTGTGGTAATTAAACCTTTTTTTCACTCCTAGTTTTTTTAACATATTTTTAGGATATACATTATATATAAAAGTGTACACATGGGAAAATAAGACGAAAATGACCAAAAAGCAAAGAATATTTATCTAGGGTGAATTAAATTTTGTGATTAAGACTCGAGCGTGAATGGCACTGAAATATTTTAAAGAGTTCCCACGGTAGACTCACGATTCACTAAGTTAAACGCACGGGCCCTACGTTCTTACAACGAGTCTAAATGTTTCAGTTTTAATCTTGAACACTAAATTTGACTCGTGGAAAAAGTCAAACATGTTTGACTTTTTTCACGAGTTCACAAGTTTCACGGGTACCTGCCGTTAGCACCAGGAGTGGACAAGTTGATCGCGCGAGGTCCCACGTTCCGGCTACGTTGGCTGTACGTGATCACCACGAGTGAAAACTCGGGGTCACTCGTGGGCCAACTCGCAACGTGAGACAGGGGTTTTACAAGTGACCCTTTAGCAAATCTGATAAGTAGGCCTGGTGATTAAATTGAAGCATTTGCTGAGGCCTTAGATGACATCAGTCATAAGACTGCCCTGCAACCCCTAAATGTGGGAGGGACAGAAATTAAATGAATGCTTCTATTATTTCAGGGAGAGCTAAAGTAAATATTATCAAAGGACATGGAAGTGAAAGTATCTTCTCTGCGTACTGGTGAGTTCTCAAGTTTTACAAACTTGGCTAGAGGATGAATAATAAAGCAGGGTGGTACAGTGGCGCAGCAGTAGAGTTGGTGCCTTACAGCGCCAGAGACCCGGGTTCGATCCTGACTACGGGTGCTGTCTGCGCGGAGATTGTACATTCTCCCTGTGATGGCGTGGGTTTTCTCTGGGAGCTCCGGTTTCCTCCCAGATCTGGTGAGCCAAAGGACCTGTTTCTGCACTGTAGCTGTAAAGTTTAAACTGAAGTCAAGTCTAACAGGCACGTAACCCAATATACAGAATTCAATGAATTTGTAACCCCAATAAAAGTGCTAAAATAGTCCAAAGTCTTCAGTGCAACCAAAGGCAGTCCACAGTTCACCAGTCAGTGTTGCACAATGTCTGTCTGATGGTTGTTGTGTGGAAGCTATTCTTGAATTTGAATTCCACCCATTTCCAGCTGGATTCATGCTTTTGTATCCAACCTTTTCCTCACATCAAAGAAACATCTGCAGACATCACTTATGCAACACCTGCTTTAATCAGCCCTATATGTTGGAAACACAAGGCACTGCAGATTCTGGTTTATAAAAAAGGACATAATGCACTGGAGTAATCCAGTGGATCAAGCAGCATCTTTGCAGAACATGAATTGGTGACGTTTTGGCTCGAGACCCTTCTTCAGAATGAAGAAGATGGAGCTTTCAGATCCAGAAAACAACTCTAGTTTGTCAATATGTAGAGTTATTTTATTCAATCCCACTTATAGGGCCATGCCACTCACTAAAGGATACCTCACAAGGCAGCTTAGAATTTGACTGTGAACTGCTTTCACACATCCCAAAGTCCTCTTTGCTGTATTTTTTTCTCAAGAATTTAAGCGCAAAGCTGTAGATTTGACCATTTGACCCTTTGACCATTCCAGGGCAGCATGGTAGTGCAGTGGTAGAGTTGCTGCCTTACAGCGCCTGCAGCACCAGAGACCCGGATTCGATGCCGACTACGGGTGCTGCCTGTATGGAGTTTGTAGGTTCTCCCATGACCTGCGTGGGTTATCGCCGAGATCTTCAGTTTCCTCCCACACTCCAAAGATGTACAGGTTGTAGGTTAATTGGCTTGGCGTATGTGTAAATTGTCCCCAGTGTGAGTAGGATGGCGTTAATGTGCAGGGATTTCTGGTCGGTACAGACTCGGTTGGCCAAAGGGCCTGTTTCTGCACTATATCTCTAAACTACACCAAAGGTATCTGAACAGGCCTCCCTTCTCATCCTAAATGAGGACAGGCCTCGGGTTGTGAGTAAGAAGCAAACAATTGTATTGCCTGTTTATTGACTCAATCCATATGAGGGTGTAGCAGGAGGTTAACTGTTTACGTGGACATAGAGATGAAGCAATGGTGAGATATGTGTGTGTGCTCACATTTATGACTCTTTGTATTATGTAGGAGTACTTCTCATGGTGCAGTGGTCAAGTGTCATGAGATTTCTTCTGGCCTTGATCTATTGTACATACCTTCTCCCTCTTGGTACCTCCGCCCACCTTCTCTCTCTTGGAGAACCTTGGTGCTCTCTGCATTTTCTCTCCCTGCAACTGTGCTAAATTAAGTCTACCCCTGCCAGGACCCACAGAAGTCTTGGTTTAATGTCATGGTTATTTTTGCGTGATAATCCACCAGTATATTTATACACTTGTTTGCGGACAAGTTTGCAACCTTTTTCCAGGGAACTCAACAGCAACTTGAAGCTCTCAACCATTTCCACTTCAGCAACATTGATACTGATTGGGGCATATGCACCACCATGCTTCCTGAAGTCAATATCTGGCTCCTTCATCTTGCTGACATCGAGGCAGAGGCTGATGTCCAGACACTGTTACTAAGCTCTCTGTCTCTTCCTGTAATTCGTCTCGTCATTGTTTCAGAGCCGGCCTGACACGGTGGTCTCATCTGCAAACTTGTTACTGGTGGTAGAACAGAATTTGCTCACACAGTCATGAGTCTATAGGGAGCATAGTTGTGGTCTGAGAAAACATCCTTGCAGGCAACAGTGCTGAGAATTATTGTGGAACATGTGTTGTCGCTTATCCTTTCGCTGAGGGCATGGCGAAAAGTAAAGGAATTAATAACATTTGGGAAGTGCTTGGGGTACTGAGATGAATTAACGATTTGCGGGCCAAAGAATGTAATCAAAATAGGAAGCAAAGAAGACTTAGAGCTATAGAAAGCAAAGCGCAGATTTTTTAAATTGCGGCATGACTGGATCTGAAGCCCATGTAAGTCAGTGAGCACTGAAGTCGCGGAGGGGAATGTGATTTAATGCAATTGGTGAAATTTTGTACAGTAGCGGGGAGGGCACAGAATTGGCATAGTCCATCCAAAGATAACAAAGCAGAAGTTTGCTGAAGATACGTGGTGGAAATTGGTGGTTGGGATTTGTGTTTGGATAATTATTTGAGTCAGTCACAGCACTGAGCCATAGACAGACTGGTTCAGCATCAGATAGTTGGTAAAGGGATGGTGGGGGAAGCAGGGATGATTTCAGCAACCAGGTTTGGTGATGGGAGAAAAGGTTCCAGTCTTCATATTATTCAACTGGAGGAAATTTCTGCTCATTGTAACAGTCAGACAGAGAAAAGATTAAAGTGTCAAGACAGAGGTTCTAAGGTTAAGTTGACCATCATCAATGTGCATTTGGAATCTAGCAGTGATTTGCAGATAATTTCAGCAAAGGAGAGTGTGCAGATCAGATATGGAAACGGTCAAATATAAATTCCTTACAATGTAAGAGGGAACACGGAGTAGATAGGAAACAATGCTATTACATTGATTCTCAGGCTACAGGTAGATCAACAAAAACAGGCTTAATGCAAACAAGTAAAATGATGGAGGCGAGTATGGAAGGAGGATGATGCCAGTTAAACGTCAAAAGATGAGGATGAGTGGCAGCTTACCATGGTCATAGATACATTAGTATTTTCAATAAAGGTATTCAGTATTTTCAATAAATGATTGCTGAGTCCACATCGATCATCAAACATGTATATTTACACTAATCCTACCCAAACCTATTTTTATCAAGATTACAGTATTTGCAGTTTTGTGTGTCTTCATCGCAATCATGTTACAGTTGTACAGATCATCGGCTAGGCACCGCTTACAGTATTTTGTGTAGATCTGACCGCCATAGGGATGATGTGATTAATCTACAGAGGGTACGGAAATGATTCACGTGAATACAGAGCTTGAGTTATAAGGAGAGGTTTGGTATGTGGGACTGTTTTCCCTGGAGGCCAAAATAGGATATAGAAGTTTATGAAATCATGGAATCATGGAAACTTTATTGTCATTCAGACCTTTCAGTCTGAACGAAATTTCGTTGCCTTGCTGTCATACATATAATTAAATAACAAAACACACAATAAACACAAATTTAACATCCAACAACATAAAATATTGAGGAATATAGATGGAGTGGATCGTAACAGTCTTTTTCCCAGGGTAGGAACATCTAAAACTAGAGGGCATAGATTTAAGGTAGAAGAGAACTGATTTAAGGGGAGCTGAGGAGCAGATTTTCACACTGTGGGAGGTGGGTGTATGGACAAAGCTGATAGAGGAGATGGTAGAAGACGATACACCTACTTTAAAAAATATATATTTTGACAGGAGCATGGATAGGAAAGGCTGAGTGGGATATGGGGCGAATGCAAACAAATGGGATTAGAGTAGATTGGCATTTTGGACAGTGTGGATGAGTTGGGTCAAATGGCCTGAATCTGTGCTATACAACCCAATTAATCTAGAGTCAAAGACTTGTGGCGCAATAGGCAACGCGGACCGAAGGATGTACAAAGAATAATCCCAGTCTCAGTGGCTAGGGAGTTCATAATAACCTGCTGACATGTCAGGTAGAAAAGGCAAGGGTGTGGATTTGAGAAGACGATATGCAATGAGCGGGGAGGTGAACAGGACAGGATCTAATCTACCCAAACTTTATTGGATTTGGGCAGATCAGATGATGAATGGGTAAACCAGCTGTTTCCTATTAACAAGCAAGGGTGTGCCCCTTGCACTTATGGGAGCAGAGAAGAAAGTCATTGCAGTGGCTCCTACTGGGGGCAAGAGAATGATGGTACTCTTTGGAGCAAGGGCATAAACAGTGAAAATTAGTTTGCTAATAGGCAGATTGCAGGTTGCGGACACATATCAGCATATCATTCATCAGGAGTTCCAGCATGTATTCCATAAGTAACCCTACTCACTAATGCTGCACCCCACAAGGTCTCCAGCAATGGAACAAAATCAGGAAACTACCCAGAGTAGGCTACTGAAGAGTTCAAGACTTCTATGTTCATTTAGACTTACGCAGACATTGATGCACTTACACAGGAAAAGACTGAATGGGATGTGCTGAACTGTCGATGTTTGCTGGCAAAATCCCAGATAGAGTTAATAACTGGCAGGGCCCTGACTTTCATCCCTAAAGATTGCACAGTAACAGTTGCAGAAGATGGCAGGCACAGGGATTGCAGGCAGCGTAGAAACAATGAGCAAGGCATAACCTCCAGGTGTCTCCCTGTGGAAGCGATTTGCATTGCCAGGAAGCCTCGAGGGAGGGAATATTTATTCCTTGTGGACCTGTTTCATTCAAGAGTACAAACTTCTCATTACAGCATTGTTAATTGGACACATGCCAGCAAATATTTCGCTATTCCACGCAAAACCATTGTAATAATGGAATATTTGTAATTTGTGCTCATCTAATTCAAATACCAATACTGTTAGTCGCTGATGGAAATGAAGCTTCTTCCTATAATAGGTTGACATAAAATGCTGGAGTAACTCAGCGGGACAGGCAGCATCTTTGGATAGAAGGAATGGGTGATGTTTCGGTTCGAGACCCTTCTTTAGGTCTCAACCAGAAATGTCACCCATTCCTTCTATCCAGTGGTGCTGCCTGTCCCTCTGAGTCACTGCAGCATTTTGTGTTTATCTTCAGTGTAAACCAGCACCTGCAGTTCCTTCCTACACACTTATTTCTTCAATGTCGCTTCCAGTTTAAACAGGGATTTCGAGAGTCAATGCCGGTCTGGGCAGTTGACCTGATTGTACAAAAGTATGTGGATCTCATGCAAACAGTTGGCTGCAGAAGCATTCACTCAGTTAAATGTACTGACTAATTGAAAGCTTATTCCCCAGCAGGGAAGTCGGCAAAATATTGGAGCAAAGAGTACTGACAGGTTAAACAGCTGCATTTGTTGCTCGTTTTCACCAAGATATTTTTAATAAAACATTCCCCTTAAACAGTGATATGTACCCCAGAGCTTGTTATCCATCTGCTGTCAATGTGTTTTCCCATGAGTTCAGTTCATGGCACTGCGGGTTGTAGTTTTGCCTTTTACATTATATACGTTACACAGAACTGCTTGAAATTCAAGTTAATTTTCCTGGCAACTCAGTGGATTCTGTTTAAAATGTCAAAAAAGACGATGGGCACCGGTTAGAGTAAATAAGTTTAGCCAGCCAGTCGGGAGAGTTGCCAAGAAAAGATTAGACACATTACTGAATATATCACATGGCCCACTGCTGGCACAGTGGCACAGGTGGTAGAGTTGCTACCTCCCAGCGCCAGAGACCCAGGTACGATCCTGACTACGGGTGCTGTCTGTCTGAAGTTTGTACATTCCCCCTGTGACCACGTGGGCTTTCTCCAGGTGCTCCGGTTTCCTCCCACATTCCAAAGAGATTTGTTGTTTAATTGGCTTCTTTAAATTGCCCTTAGCCTGTTGGGAGTAGGAAAGTATAGAACTAATGTACAGGTGTTCAAGGTTGGCACAGACTTGGTGGGCTAATGGGCCTGTTTCCATGCTGTATCCCTGAAACTAAACCTAAGTTCAAGTTAATCTTTCTGTCAACCCAATGAATTTTGTTTATTTTTTTGAAAAGGGAAAGAGCGTTGATCAAACAAAATATGGCAAGTAGACAAAATATGGCAAGTAAGCAGAGTTGCCAAAGATGGTTACTAGATGTATCATGTGACCTATTGCCAGCACACTTCCATAGCTGGTAGAGCTGCTGCCTCAGCGCCAGAGACCCGGGTTCAATGATGAACTCGCGTGTCGTCCGTGTGCAGTTTGCATATTCTCCCTGTGACCACATGAGCTCTGTTTTCGTCCCACATCCCAAAGACACATTTGTGTGTGTGTGTGTGTGTGTGTGTGTGTGTGTGTGTGTGTGTGTGTGTGTGTGTGTGTGTGTGTGTGTGTGTGTGTGTGTGTGTGTGCATGTAACAACCTTTCAACTACTTATCGCTGCTTCCTGTTACTTAGCCTATAAACTGTTATAATCTCTTTTATTCCACGGCTTTCCATCATGAAAATAAACCTATTATGCGGACGTTTAGCAAATGCCTTTTGGAATTACGCACCAATTATGTCAATGTCATTAATCCTGTATTATTTTTTCAAAAGGTCTATCAAGTTAGTTGGAGACAACTTGTCTTACACAAATGGATGATGGATTTCTCTGAGTTCAAGTCCAAGTGACTGCTAATTCTGAGCTTGGTTATTATTTTTTTGAATTTTCCCCCTGCCAAAGTTAAAATGGCTTATCTGTAATTACTGAGTTTATGCCAACACCTTTTTTGAACACAAGTAGATTTCCTGTCTTCAGACACCACCCCTGATCGATGTTTGAAAGATGATGATCAGATCCTCTGTGATTTCCTCTTTTAGTTCCCTCAGCAACTCAGGATTCATCCCATCTCAAGCACCTTTCTTTTATGAGACACATGGAACTGTAGCATGGTGGTACAGCAGTAGAGTTAATGCCTACTGCGCTTACAGCACCAGACACCTAGGTTCAATCCCGACTACGGGTGCTGTCTGTACAGAGTTTGTACGTTCTCCCCGTGACCGGTGGGTTTTCTCCGAGATCTTCGGTTTCCTCCCACAATCAGGGGCGGAAAAGACGTGGGGGGGGGGGAGGCAGAGGGGACACGTCCCGCCCATGTTTTGAGAGGTTGGGGACATCCCCCCCAAGACCTGCGCCTCATCCGCAGCCAGGATCGATCCCGGCCGGCTCTCCGGCGCAGTCCTGTCCCCACCCGAGTGCCCCCCCCCCCCCCCACGGGTGGCCAGGGAGGTCGGGAGTCAAACGCGAGCTGTACTTCCAGGCCCACAGCCAGCGCAGAGAAGCAGCGTTAAACCCAGCTCAATTCTGCCTGGTTAACCTGCCTGGGCTTGTGGGAAATATGGCCAGCGTGGAGAAGCAGCGCTGGTGTCCCGTCAGTCCAGTCAGGGCTGTAGTTAACCTGGCGAGACAGGCAGAGTTGAGCTGCATTTAGCACCAAAGATACTAGCAATTTATTATTTGGTCAAACATGTCAAATGAACGAAAAAAAAGGTTTACTTTAATTGTTCGAACTTTTTAACCCGATTCGGATGCAAAACACAATTGACTTGCGAATGTTTCAGGGCTTCGGCTCCTCTAGTATCTTTGTTTAGCGCTGGATTGAGCCTCCGAAGCCTCGCGCATGTGTGTGTGAGTGTGCGCATGCGCACGCGGCCGCCAAAAAAAAATGGATCTCCCGTCCCCTCCATGTTTTAATAGCGAGTTCCGCTCTTACCCACAATGCAAAGACGTCCAAGTTTGTAGGTTAATTGGCTTTGTATAAATGTAAATTGTCTTTAGTGTGTGTAGGATAGTGTTAATGTGCGGGGATCGCTGGTCAGTGGGCTGAAGGGCCTGTTTCCACGCTGTATCTCTAACCTGAACTAAACTAAAACAGCAGATGCTGGAATCTAGAGCAAAACACAAAGTGCTGGAGGAACACAGCGGGTCAGGCAGCATCTATGGAGAGGGTCGGCAGCTGATGTTTTGGATCGGGATCTTTGTCAGTCTGATTGAGCTTTCTTTTACGAGAGTCTTTGCTCTTGGAGAAGACAATTGTAAATTGTCCATCAAGACCTCAAACGTGCCTTCGGTTTTGAAAGTAGCTTTGCCCTCTGCTCTCTGATCAATTCCACCTGCCCTCTGATAGTCCTTTTCCTATTTACACGCCAATGGCATATTTTGGAATACCTGATAGTATTTTGTACTCAAGTTAAGTTTTAGTCAATAAAATCTTATAAATGTGAGAAATTTTAAGGTAATGAAAATAAATCACTTTTATATAATGGCTCACTCATATTAAAACAGTTATTACAAGTTACATTTGAAGTGCTTTTATTGTTGTGCAGAAAATTAATCTGCAGAAAGTAATATTTGAATGTGCATTAGTACTGCAAAGGGGGTGATATTTAAAGATTTAAATACTGGACAGGAACTTATTTTGCTTCATAGGATTTTTTACATCCATTTGAAGAGAGAGACAAGTATGGGATCAGTTTAATGTTCCATCTGAAAATTGGCACCTCTAATAACTTGAATTCCTCTGCATTGTGGTTTATAAATATCTTTGTTTAGAGGCTCCAATCCTTGCAGTTATCTGAGACCATAAACTTTTAGCCGTAGTCTAAATGAGCCCAGCCAACTCTATAAACAATGAACAATTGTTTTCATTCTTTAACAATTCCGAATCAAAAGTTCATAGTTGAGGTTTGTCATTGGAAAAATAAACTGAAAGTTTACACAGACAGATGTTGGAAATTTATCATATGCATCTTTTCAGCCAAAAGCTGCAGAGTAATGTTTAACAGAATTAAAGTATAATTTGAAAATGCAAAAATATGAAAGGAAACTAGAAGGGTACAGGGAAGTGGGTTCAGAGTAGAATATTTCACTTGCAGAGCAAGTTGCATGCATTAACAGATCTAGCTCAGATGGGAGCATGTTTGCCTCTTAAAAGGTTGTAAGTTCAAATTCCACTCCAGGGACTGGAGCATAAACGTCCAGCCTGACACCGCTTTGTGGTCCTGAAGTGCTGTAGCTTAAATGAGATATTATATCAAGACTCTCTCACGTGGATGGAATTATTATGAAGAAGATTATGGGTTTTATTTCATGTGTCCTGGCATACTTCCACCCCGTGCTGCTGCCAGGACAAAGGGACCTTTATGGTTAAGTTAAGCCTCTAGCATTTTTTTTAAATTACAGACTTTAATCACCACCCCCCTTTTCGTTCTACATTTCACTCCTACCTTCTTTTCAGATTCCATTCATCAGCAGTTCTGCATCTTCTCCACTTATCACCTGCCACCTTTTTCACACTCTCCACCCTTCTCTCACCCACCTGATCATTGACCAATCAACCCCACCTTACTTGGATCCACCTATCAATTGCCCCAGCCCTTCCCTTCAGCTCGAAGAGAGACACAAATAGCTGGAGTAATTCAGCGGGACAGGCAGCATCTCTGGAGAGAAGGAATGGGTGACGTTTTGGGTCGAGACCCTTCTTCAGACTGGTTAGTGATAAGGTAAACAAGAGATATAGATGGTGATGTGGAGAGATAAAGAACAATGAATGAAAGATGAAAGATATGCAGTCTGACCAGACGGAGGTCATCGAGCTGCTGCTCCAGGTTCCTAACACAGTCCTTTAGGAGCCCCATCTCGACACACCTGGTGCAGATGTAGATGTCTGGAGGGCTATCAGATTCCTTGACCTCCCACATCTGACATCCATAACAGTACACTGCCCTGGCCTTCATACTCCCCCCTTACACAGGATACAATAGCAACACAATACAAAGTACACTACAAACTGCTGAAATCTGACTGCCAATCAGCTGCTTACCCTAGTCCACTTCCCACCAATCAGCAGTTTCCTAAAAAAAAACACTTCTCCGAATGGAACGTTATGGATTTCGGTAAACAAGCCCCGCGCTGGATTTTTAATCTTACCAGTCGGTTGTCGCTCCTCCCCCTCCGTCTCTTCCAACGGCTCCTGTGGGCCTCTGAAAAAACAAGCCCCACGCTGGATTTTTAAGCTTACCGGTCGGGTGTCGCTCCTCTTGACTCGATTTGTAATCCTCAAGTAAGAAGTGTAGAAAGTAACTAAATGCAGATGCTGGTTTACACCGAAGATAGATACAAATATGCCGGAATAACTCAACGGCTCAGGCAGCATCTGTGGAGGAAAGGTGATGTTTCGGGTCAAGACCCTTCTTCAGACCAAACAAGGTGTCTATCCTTGAGCAAGATCTGCTTTCTCTCTCAATTCCATGGACTCAACTTTGATCCCAAAGCTTTGGACCTTTTGCACCACTAAATGTTCATGCACAAAGCAGACGTTAGTGCATTAACCAAGTACTCATAAATACCCCACTGCTGTATGGTGTATATTCAATGTGCCTGCCTACTAATTAACCATCTCTTGTTTAAAATGGGTGTCTGATCTGTACCTTGCTTCAATAAGGCTGTCCTAGGCTGGTGCCAACATTAACTTCACAATTTAAATTAAGTTATTCTGTTTTCCAGCTGGCCATACACATATCTCAGATTTGATGAAGTGAATGATCTTTATCAGTCCTGCAAATTCCATTATTTTACATTGATCAGGAACTCATGAATATACCATCGCCGTATGGTGTATATTCAATGTACCTGCCTACTAATTAACCATCTCTTGTTTAAATTGGGCGTCTGATCTGTATGACATCTGAAGGGCCTGCCCCACTTGGGCGTCATTTGCGCGTCATTTACGCAACATCATTTACATGTCACCACGCACGGCGCGCGCGTCTGGATGCACGCATGGTGTGCATTACACGCGCATGGTACGTGGTGTGTCGTAGGCAGTGACGTGTGGTCGCGCGTGCCGCCCCAGGATTTCGGGATGTACAAAATCTTCGCTCGCCACCTGCATGATGCGCAAATGACGCCCAAGTGGGACAGGCCCTTGACATGTGACTTGCAACTGATAAAATTGGAACCATATCCTCTGAGCGTGCATTGGGTGAAAGAGCATCTTTGGCTTACTTGGCAGCTCACAAAGGTACTTTTGCATAGGGCGTTGCTGGGGATTTTGCTCATTTTAGCTCAAGGATGTCAACTCTGGAACTCCCAGTGGTGCCTTGGTTGAAGTCATTCATGACACACCTATCAAGACCATTTGAGTAAGGATCATTCCAAGTGACACTGCGTTTTTTAACAGTTCCATTAAGAGCATTCTTGAAGTTTTATGATTCTTCATAAGGAATTTCCTTATTTTACAGCACAAATCAACATCTTTTCACGAGAATAATGGCTGGACAGCTGGCTTGAATCAAGTTGAAATAGCGTAGCGGAGCCAAGAGTAGGCTTTCCACACCACGTTTAAATTTTTCCAAGAAAATAGGAAATATTACTATGTATTTTTGGCAAAACTCTACAAATATCAGCATAGTGCAGCTCTTAGCTCATGTCCATGGACACAATGTTCAATTATACAGCACAAATTAAAAAAGCTTCATCAGTTATCAGACTACATTAGCATGAGCCTGCCGGTTTTATTTCAGCTGAGAATTAAAATGTGCTCAATTTAAAATACTAAGAAAAATTGTAATAACAACAGGTTAAAATAGCAACCTTAACGATTGACTTGGCCAATCTGGATAATGAAACACATCATCAAAAAGACATATGGTAGTCTGTCATTTTTAATGTGGTCTCCAAATCCCGTTTTATTGAAATACCTCAGCAGAGAAACTGTTATATAATTCATATTAATATTGGTGATCTATTGCAATCATGAAAGCTGTGCATCTCAGTGGAGTAACTTAGTGAAAATGTGTTTTTTCTCAGCAAAGACACTCTTGTAGATAGACTCAAAATGCTGGCATAATACAGTGGAACAGGCAACATCTCTGGAGAAAGGGACTAGTTGACGTTTCGGATCGGAACCCTTCTATGACTGAGGTATGCCTACTTTGAAGTTCTCCTTTCATTCCTGCACAGAGACTTTTTGTCTTCCTTATTATTTAGAAATGTCTCCTCAGAA
This sequence comes from Raja brachyura, assembly GCA_963514005.1. The sequence continues at coordinate 38,596,836 of OY740797.1, read as the reverse complement.
TTAGAATGACTTTAATATTTTAAATGAGTGCTTCCCCGCTGTGCCTTAGACCCAAGCTCAATGCCACAGACCTAACTTCTACCTCCCTCACCTAACTGGACATCCACTCCCCACTTTAGATAATGTTGGTGGGGAGGGGGGGGTGTGGTTAAAAGAAGGCAGCAACAGTCAGGTTTGTGGCATCGATCCTGACTCAGAGGCACAACTGGGAAAGGTGAAGTCAGGTAGAGCAATAGTGATGGGAGACTCGTTAGCTGGTGGCATTGACAAGAGATTCTGTGGCAGCAGTCAAGATTTCAGGTTGGTGTGTTGCCTCCCTGATGCCTGGGTCCAGGATGTCTCTGAGCAGCTGCAGAAATATACAAGGAGCAGGGTGAGCAGACGGAATTTGTTATGCACATTGGCCCAAATTATATAAGACGGAAAAGGGACGATATCCTGGAAGTGAATATAGCGAGTTAGGTAGAAGATTAAAAAGCAGGACCCAGAGGGTAGTAATCTCCAGATTACTATTGGTGCCACTTGTTAATGAGGGTAGGAATAGAAAGATAGGACAGGCAGGACAGATTAATGCGTGGCTCAGGAATTGGTGCAGAGGGCAGGGATTCAGATTTTAGACCATTGGAATCTCTTCTGGGCAGGGGTAAGCTTTACAAGTTGCACATGAACTGGAGAAGGACCAATATCCTTGCTGGGACATTTGCTCGTGCTACTTGGGAGAGTTTAAACTTGAGATGCAGGGGAATGGGACCCAGAGTAGTAGATCAGAATTTGGAAGGAGTGATGAGAATGTAGAGGTTAGGACCATTCTCAAAGGAAGGACAGGCAAGGAGAGGTGAGGGAATATGGCAAGGCTGATGGCTGAAGTGTGTTTATTTCAATGCAAGGAGTGTTGTGGAGAAAGCAGATGAACTAACGTCTCAGATCGGTGCTTGGAGCTATGATGTTGTGGCCATTGCGGAAACCTGGTTGCTAGAGGGACACGATTGGCAGCTCCATGTTCCGGGGTTTTGATGTTTCAGACGTGATTGAGAGGGAGGCAAAAGAGGTGGAGGAGTTGCGCTACTGTTCAGCAAGGTTGTCATAGCGGCGCTCAGAGAGGACAACTGGAGGATTGGTTCACTGAGGCGATATGATTAGAGCTTAAAAATAAGGAAGAACAAACACGAGAAGTGTGAAAACGCATGACTCCAGATTTAGGGACAGTTTCCTCCCAGCTTTCATCTGAAACTGAGCTATCCTATCAACAACTAGAGAGCGGTCCTGAGCAACTATCTACCTCATTGGAGGCCCTCGGACTATCTTTAATCGGACTTTACTGGACTTTATTTTGCACTATATGTTACTCCTTTTATCCTGTATCTGTACACTGTGGATGGCTCAATTGTAATCATCTATAGTCTTTCCGCTGACTGGATAATACACAACAAAAAGCTTTTCACTTGACACGTGACAATAAACTAAACTAAACTAAATTAAACTCAACTCAACTCAACTCAATTAAACTAAACTCAACTAAACTCAACTAAATCTAATGGGATTAAAATATAGGCCCCAGAAAAGTAAGCGGGTGATAGAGGAACAGATATGTCAACAGATTATCAGAACATGCTAAGGCAACAGGGTTGTCTCGGTGGGGTCTCCAATATTAACAAACGCTTAGAGAAGGCAGATTTGTGAGGTGTATCCAAGTGAAGGGGACATACTGGATCTTGTTTTGGGAAATGAACCTGGCCAGTGGAAGAGTATTTTGGAGATAGTCATTACATCTCCATTAGTTTTAAGTTTTTTCTTTTGAACAAGGTGGGACCTTGTGGGAAGATACTAAATTGTAGCAAGGCAAGCTGCAATGTTATTTGAGGAGCTTGGAAGGGTACACTGTTAGCAGATGTTATTGGGTAAGTCCACATCTAAGATGTGGAAGTCATTTAAAGTTCAATTTATTGAAGTTCAGAACTGGAGAGTTCCTATACGGAGGGATAAGGATGGCAATGTCAGGGCAGCTTGGATGACCAAAGAGGTTGTAGATTTGGTCAAAAAGAACAATAAAGTGTGTGGTTTTTCCCGGGTGCTCTGGCTTTCTCCCACACACTGAAGACGTACAGGTTTGTAGGTTAATTGGTAAAAATTGTAAATTGTCTCTAGTGTATAAGATATTGCTAGTGTACGGGGATCGCTGGTCAGCACAGACTCGGTAGGCCGAAGGGCCTGTTTCCATGCTGTATCTCTAAACTAAACTATAAACTAAACTAATTTAATAATTTTTTTATGAGCGTTATGCTAGCCTCCTTTATAAAGAAATTAGAACAGAGTTGCAAGCTTAGTTCTGGTGAAGTTTTGATTCTGAAGGACAATGAATTGGTTTACTCTTGTGTTACATCTAGGGATTGTAATGCAAGTTCTCCATCAGTGAGACAATCTTATACTCAATGATTGAAATAAATGGCCACTGCCAACAATAATATAATATGAATCCTTAGCTCTGCAGCTTTTCACTTACATCCGTATGGTTCAGCCGCACCACAGGAATTCTCACCACCAAAACATTTACACCACTGACAACATGGAAAGATATAAAACCTTCTGCAATTTCCTTTGATTTACAGCAAAGCTGAAATTAGCTATTATTTCTATTTCCTGAACAATGGTTTGTCACATGGACTTAACTGATTAGCTTTGAAGGTTCTTTGACTGCCTTTCCCCACACAACCCCCTCGTCAGTTAGATTAAATTACCTCCTTCCACCCAAAGGCATGTAGCTTTATTTTGGTTGGTTAGGAGTGAAGCCAAGCCAATAGTTCTCATTGCAAAACTAAAAAATAAGTTAATGATTGCTTGCATCAGATCTAATGAATTGTATAACAGCAACAAATCCAAAGTTACAGATATTATTGAGTCTGTCGAGCAATTTCATCAATTTTGTTGTAAGTTTCTGTCCAGCAGCTTATGTTAAGGTGAATTGAGTACTTTGATCAAAAGACTCACCATTTAATGCTGCGAGTCTTGGAGATTTAGCTTTAGTTTTTGGTTTTTGAGATGCAGTGTGGAAACAGGCCCTTCAGCCCATCGAGTACGCGCCGATCAGCGATCAACCCGTACACTGGCATTATCCTACACACTAGGAAGGATTTACAATTTTACTGAAGCCAATAAACTTACAAACCTGTTCGTCTTTGGAGTGTGGGAGAAAACTGAAGCACCAGAGAAAACCCACGCAGGTCACAGAGAGAATGTACAATACTCCGTACTGACAGCACCCGCAGTCAGGATTGAACGCGGGTCCCTGGCGCTGTAAGACAACAAATTTACCGATGAGTCACTGTGCTGCCCCGGAAATAAACTAAATCAGAATACAGATTTAGATACAGAATACAGAAAACAGATTTAGTGTGATTGTTGAGGTACATCCCTATTGCTCTTGAAATTGAGTATTATGTTAAATGATATTTGCATTTGGAGTTTACAAGAATGAGAGATGATCTTATTGAAATTTTTATGATCCGAAGGAGAAATGACAGAGTACATGTCCAGATGTTTTCACTTGGGGGAGAATATCAAACCAGGGAACTGAGATGAGGGGGTCAGTCATTTAACACTGTGGTGTTTAGAAATTTCATCTTGAAGAGTGGTGAATTTCTAGAATTCTCTATCCTAGAGTTTCTGGAGGCGAGCTCATTAGAATTACGTGAAGGATGATAATGCTTCAAATGATCAGTGTGATTGAGAGCTCTGGGGATTTGGCACAGTGGTGGAATTGGGGCCTGCGTGGGTCAGCCATGGTCATATTGAATGGTGAGGCAGGCTGGAGGGGCCAAGGGGTCCATTCCTGCTCGTCTTTTCTTGTGTTGGTGTGTTGGTACAAAATATCTGGTGCACTGAACAGAGTAACATAAAGAATGCAAGCAGGAGTAGGCTATGCAGCATAAAGGCCTCATTCACCAATCACAGAAAAAGTGTCTGATCTTTTAACTCAATGCTAATCCACTGTCGCTTGGTTAACTTAAAGAAATCCAGGGCCACATGGGGGCGCTGTCCCTCATCGTCAGGGTGCATATGAGTTGACGCTGACGATCTCGGGGTTGTCCCGGCAGCTCAGTCCTGTTCTCTGAAGGCGGAGATGTGACGAGCTCATGCTTCCCTCTGCAGTTTACCTTTGTCCTGAGAGTAGACGTTGGTCCAAGGTTTATTCTGGCTGCTCAGTTTTTGACTGAAAGAGTCAAACCTGGCGGTCTCTTGCTTATCCTGGCTGCTCAGTGTTGCCTCTATGTGGGGGCAGCCCCTATTGTCCGTAGGCAGGAAAAGGCCCTGGCATCTTAGGTTTGCCCCAGCTACTCAAGTCTTACTCGGTAGGGAGGCTGGCTGTCTAGGGCTACTACCTAGCAGCTCAGTGTTGACCACACAGTGGCACTGGTGGTCTCAGGTTTGGTCCCGTGGCTCAGACCTCCTTGCACCTGCGACAAGGGAACACAGCTAGCAGGGAGGTACCCCAGAGAAAGAGACTGACAAGGTTCAGGTGGCCAATCCAATATCAACTCACTGAACCCAGCTGTTACAAAAGAACAACTGTTTAGTTTAGTTTAGTGTAGAGATACAGTGCGGAAACAGGGCCCTTGGCCCACCGAGTCCGCACAGACCAGCAATCCCCGTACATTAACACTATCCTTCACATACTAGGGTCAATTTTACATTTCTACCAAGCCAATTAACATGCAAACACGTACATCTTTGGAGTGTGGGAGGAAACCGAAGATCTCGGAGAAAACCCACACTGGTCTTGGGGAGAACGTACAAACTCCGTCCAGACAAACTCACGTAGTCAGGATCGAACCCGGGTCTCTGGCACTGTGAGGCAGTAGCTCTACCACTACACCACTGTGCTGTGCCATGCCATTAATGAATGGTGGTGAAATCCTGGTATGCTCTGTCGCATAGGGTTGTGATGAATAAATTATTGGAGCTATTTAAAGAGAAGGTAGATACATTTTTGAAAGATCAAGGAATTTGAGGGCTATGGGAGATTGGCACAAGATGTTGAGACCTGGGACAGATAACCCATGGTTATATTGAACGGTAAGGCAGACTTGGTCGGCTGAGTGGCCGACCCTTGCTCCTATTTACTTGTGCTCTTGTAAGTACCTATATATCTATTTTTAGTTTATATTTCTTAAACCAGTTTCATTATCATAAGTGGATTATGAAATGTGTTTCACAAACCTGGGTTGAGAATGAGTTCTGATCAATACTTTAGTTTAGTTTTAGTTTAGAGGTACAACATTGAAACAGGCCCTTCGACTCACCGAGTCTGTGCCGACCAGCGATCACCCCATACACTAGCACTCTCCTACACACAAGGGACACTTTACAATTTGACCAAACTGATTAACTTATAAGCCCGTACATCTTTGGAGTGTGGGAGGAAACCGGAGCACCCGGAGAAAACCCACACGGTCACAGGGAGAACGTACAAACTCCATACAGACAGCACCGGTAGTCAGGAGCGAACCCGGGTCTCTGGCGCTGTGAGGCACCAACTCTACCACTGTGCCACTCTGCCACTGACTCTTGTCATTCATGCTGAGCTCTGTATTTTGTTGATTTGTCTGAGCTGAATGAACATAAATCAACTGCTCAGTTTACCACTATATTAAATCTTCCTGTCTGCTTTAAGAAACTGAAATTTGACCACCCTGATTTTAAGGAAAGATTTCTCCATACAGAACAGGCTCTTGCACTGATCTGACTGATAAGAAACTGAAATGGAAAAGTTAAAACTCGGGACAAAATGTTCGTACTTGTCAGCCTTCACTCAGTTTCAAAAATATAGAGAAATATCAGATTTATAAATGAGCTGTGAAAATGTCTATGCTTTTTGATCAAGGTGAAAGTAATAACCAACTTCACTGCCGAAGCTACTACCCACAGCGTACAGTAGTCCCACGTAGAACAGGAAGTCTCACTAGTTGGTAAAATTCTGAATGTTAACTGTTTCTTCTCAAAAGAGATGAACAATTGCAGGATTCATTTTAAAATTCCTGTTTCATGATCCCTAAATTTGAATCCTGGATTTAAATCCTAGTCAGTGAGTGGGAAGCTGATTTTATCAATTGCATAAATGTCACAAGCAGGCTCAATTGGCATTGCAGCCTGAAAAGAAAGTTAGTCAGTCTGCATGGCTGAGGTCATAATTTAATCTCTGGAGCATTGGTCTATGGATTGGAGATGAGGATAGTAGGTGGTTCACTTTCTCCTGAGGCGTTGGCAAAGATTTCCCTTGAAACAAATATCTACTGGAAATTATTTAACAGTTTAGTTTAGCTTAGTTTAGTTTAGTTTAGAGATACAGCTCAGAAACAGACCCTTCGGCTGACCAGCAATCCCCATACACTAACACTAGCACTATTTTAATCAAAGCCAATTAACCTACAAACCTGCACACCTTTGGAACGTGGAGGAAATTGGAGCTCCCGGATAAAACCCACGCGGTTACAGGGAGCAAGTATAAACTCCGTACATTCAGCACCCCTAGTCAGGATCGAACCAGGGTCTCTGGCGTTGTAAGGCAGCAACTCTACCGCATTTAGCTTAAAGCTGCTGGTGTTAAAACATTATGACATTTCTTGATGTTACAACAATGAAAAGAAAGATTCTACATCACATTGAGTTAAGTTGAAAGATCACATTAAAGTTGTATATTACTCACTAAATCAATTTGACATGATTTAAATTAAATATAATACTTAATGTAATAGTGCAAAATTTAAAGATTATGATTTTTTAATATTATGAATATATTTAACATTTGTAGAATGATTGATTATAATTTTAATCTGAAAAGCACACAACTATGCAGATAAACTTTTTCAGACATCACCTGTACCATTAATTTAATCCACTTCAAAGATCTAACAACTGGTTAAAGTAATCAATGGCGAAAGCATAGAGGAGCAGTACAGTGGTGCAGCGGTAGAGTTGCTGCCTTGCAACGCCAGAGACCCGGGGTTATACCCTGACTATGCATGCTGTCTGTATGGAGTTTGCACATTCTCCCTGTGACACGAGTTTGCCCCGGGAGTTCCAATTTCCTTCCGCACTCTAAAGATGTACAGGCTTATGTTAATTGGCTTTGGTAAAATTGTACAGATTTGTAGCTTAATTGGCTTTGGAAACATGTGTAATTGTCCCCAGTGTGTAGGATACTGCCAGTGTACAGTCGGTGCAGAATCGGTGGCCCGAAGAGCCTAATTCCACGCTGTATCTCTAAACTAAACTGTAGGTAACCTGTGGTTAGACATTTGTTGTGCAAATTGCATTAAATGGATTAACAGGGCAATAGTTGAATGTGTCGCAGTACATACAATACATTTTAACAGCAAATAGAATCAGAATCATCACTCTGACTCAAGAAGCAAAGATCCCAAACAATGTAAAACTTTATATGCGTGATTGCTTTGAAAATGGTCAGACAGACTGAATGTTTTGGTCAAACGTTCACTTTATATCGTGATGCTTGGGAGAAAAATAAATCTATTTTCTACTTAACACCAAAGTTGGAGATTGTTTCTTTAATAATGATTTCTGATGTTTTTGTTTTATACAAATTAGCGTTAAGAATCCACATAAAACATGTTATCGCAACGAAAGCTATTTAGTTGCAGCATTCTAGCATTTTTAACTACACCATTTAACCATCCAGTACAATCCCAGCTCAAACAGATCAAAGAGTGTAATTATATTTCTGGAGGAGTTCCGGCAGAACGAAGGTCTGCTAATCTTTGGCAAATTACATTAACAAGGTCTGGAATCGGGCAGTAGGAGTTCTGCTAACTTCTCAGGAGGATCATGCACAGGCTGAATACTTCAAAGTTATAATGAGGTTGAACACTCCAGGACACCAGTAACAGATTTAACAAGGGGCAATAGCAGGGGCTCCCAAAACAGAGATGTCTTCACTTCCTTGGAATCATGTCTTAGTATTCCGCAATCACACTCAACTCTAATAATTCTACTAATTATCTTTCTTATGTCTCTATTGAAGTTAACTTAATAGCATGTTAGTACACTATGTTCACTTCTACACACAATTTTCACTTGCAGTACATAACATACATTGGTAAATACTTTTGCTTAGTTTAGTTTAGAGAAACAGCACGGAAACAGGCCCTTTGGCCTACCTAGACTGCGCCAACCATTGATTACCCATTCACTAACATCCTACGCCATATCCTACAAACTAGGGACAATTTTATTTTTTTTACTAAAGCCATGTATCCTACAAACCTATACGTCTTTGGAATGTGGGAGGAAACTGGAGCACCAGGGGAAAACCCACGTGGTCACCGGGAGAACGTGCAAACTCGGGACGGGTAGCACCCGTAGTCAGGATCAAACCCGGGTGTCTGACCCTGTAAGGCAGCAACTCTACCGCTGCTCCACCGTGCAAATTTAATACTTAAATACCCAAAACAATCAGGCTTTGAATGCCTATGTTACCTGCAATATTGTACAATATGCTTAACAAAATAGTCTCCTCATATTCAACATCTCATTCAAAAACCCATATAAGAGCACAAATGTATTTCAAATCCCCTCGGACTACATTAAATCTTTCTTTGAGCATCTCAAATTATTAAAATTTATGAATCACATCTTTAGTTTCATTGAAGTGAAGCGACAATTAATCCAATAAACTGGTGGATGTATGGCTGGTCGAATTTAAAGTGAGTTGCCTGAAGGGATAACATGAGAAAGATGAAGGGGGAAAAGGCCAGTTTTCCAGACAAGATATGAGGAGAATGAGTATCTGTTAAATTGGAGAGTAAATTCAATGATCCCATTTATAGCATAGAGGACCATTAAACCAGTGTTGATTCACTAATCCATTTTTTTAATGTGCATTCATACCCTGTGAATCTGTCTAGCTTTTTTAATATTACCATTTACACAGTCAGGAGTGAAATACATTACTCCTGAAAAATAAGTTATGAGATGTAGTGGGATGAGATGGAATAGAAATTACTCTGCCTGTTATAAGATTGTTTGTGTGTGTGTTTGTATAAACGCTTTGTTGAAGTACAGCACTCCTTTGCATTTCTCAAGGACATCAGTTTTCAACTTCTTGTACTATTATCTTTTCCGGAAGTCAACTCCTCTCACTGCAGAGTTCAAGGAGAAGGTCGAGAGGCTCTCTGGAGACGGACGGTGGAGCCTTGGCAGCTACACTTAAATTGGTATAGGTAGATTGAAGTTTCAGCAGTTATAATTTGTAGGGCAATACGTACTCTCTCCCTCTCCCTCTCCCTCTCCCTCTCCCTCTCCCTCTCCCTCTCCCTCTCCCTCTCCCTCTCCCTCTCCCTCTCCCTCTCCCTCTCCCTCTCCCTCTCCCTCTCTCTTCCTCTCCCTCTTTGTTTTCCATTCCAAGGACTTTATTCAACAATTGCATATTTCAGTGTACCAAAAATACATAAACATTCAATGGTCACAATACATCAAGCAGTCATTATAGTACAATGGTGCAATCTTTATCTACAATGCTCTCAGCCACCCACGGCGACCAGCGTTCACGGAAGGCCTCCAGAGTCCCCGTGTGCACCGCATTATGTTCCCTCTCCAGGGACAGGCGAGCACGAACATAGGTCCGGAAGAGGGGCAGGCAGCCAACTCTGGTGTGACCATCGACCACCCGCTGCCTGGACCCGCAAATGGCCATCTTGGCCAGGCCCAGGAGCAAACCGACAGGGACTCCCTCTCTCCCTCTGTCCCTCTGAGTCCATCTCTCCGTCTTTCCGTCTCTGTCTCTATTATTTTGCGCACAGTTCAGCTATATTATTTTGCTCCATGATAAGCTAAATTTGTTTCTATATTGTAGATGTACTTTAATGTTTTGGGAGAGGAACTTATTTTTAAGGCAATACTGTGATAATAATACTTCAAAGCTGCTTTGCATGGGCAACCATGTTATTTATGGGTCCAGTTTTCTCTGTCTCTATCTGAGGGCAGATAACAAAAGGGCCCTCAAGTATATTATCAAAGCTAAAACTCAATAATACAATGGTTCAATGGTTCTTTATTGTCACGAATGCACAGCACACTGAAAGTATTTTGCACAACCACAAATGCACAGTCGTCACAATTTTGGCGTATTTGAAAAAAAAAGAAACAAAAGAGAAAACATTATTTGTACAAAGGAAATTTGTAATTTGCAGGAATAAAAGGCAAGTATTTGAGAACATAATAAAAAAAACACAAATAAAATGTTAGGGCAGACATGGCAAACAGAAGACATAATCATTCATGTACAATTTATTTTCAAGGTTTGTAAAACATTTTATTTGTTGTATTGACCCTGAAATTCCATGGGGATGTTCCCAGTCTGCCACTGCAGAACCACCAGCAGAAAAATATAAATGGCTGTTTTCGACAACTTCCACCAAACTTCCACCAAACTTCCACAAGCCGCATCGAATTCCTGGCCAGGTATCAAAGGTGTAAAACGTTTTGGATTGGAAATGGTGTCATTTCTGTGTTCGGCAACAGATGTGTTCCGCATCAACCTGGAAGGCTTACTATCCATTCATCTAAAGCAAGGAGCCTCTCATCAAAATAGTGACGTCCTCACCATTGAAGGGATCTGTAGGAGGCGCTGGCTCAAAAAGGCAGCCAGCATCGACAAGGACCACACCTCCCTGGTTCTCACTTCACTCCGAGTCAGGAAGAAGGTATGGAATCTGGACATCATGATCAACAGGTTCAAGAATAGCTCCTTCCCAACCACCATCAGGTTCTTGAACACCAGACAACACTTACTTCAGCTATGACCTATATTTCCTCTCTAAAGGGTTGTGAGTCTTTGGAATTCTTCACCTCAGATATCAGTGAGATGGAGTAATAGAATATTGTATATTAAAGGTAACTATTAACAAACATTTAACTACAAGGGAGTCAAGAGATATGTGGAGGGTGAAAAAAGTAGTCTTCAGTCCAAGATTGTGTTAGACACAATCATATGAATGCAAGGATTATGTCTGTGGGACTGATTAGTCTACTCCTACTCTGATTTCTTCAGTTCATTGTCTCATATCCTGACCAATTGACTCAAAAATCTCCATGCTATTTACATATTAAGTACAAACTGTGATACATTTACTTCAAATGTGAAATATCACTAATCCCAGTTTAGACAAGACTGGGATTATTGCTATTTCACATTTGAAGTAAATGCATATCAAGTATCAAGTCTAAAAACAAAGGATAATAAGTGAAATAAAGTGCTTTCAAACCCAGTTCTCTATGCAGAGGTGCAGAGAAAATAAGCACCCAGACCTTTGTCGTGACAAAAATAACTGATGTTGGTTTAATTGTGCAATATTTCAATTGAAAGCTAATTTAATTCCTCTAATTTCAAAATGCTTTTGACCATAGAAGACATTTAATTACTGTTAAAGCTAAAGGTTCACTGGACTGACTACAATAATAAAATAATTCGGCATCTCCTTAAGAAGCACTTTGAAATCAATTTAATATATTTCCCTTTAAGCGCACCATTATCCCCGCACCCCTTTCCACAAGCCTATATTCTCTGCAATTTGACTTTCAATTCATACAGGGATAGACGTGGCTTATGAAGACCTTCCTACACTTGGAGAAAAGCATCGCTAACAGTTTGACTGCGAGATCTTTCCCTTGTTTACATTATTTGCTGAGAGACTAATCCCAAGATGGAGGCAAGAGCTCTATAAACAATCATCCTTGCTTAATAAAACATTAGAACTGAGATTTTAATTTAACCCTTTGAGCACCATATTTTCCTATGCCGATCACGGAGTGATAGTGAGTAAATTAAAGTTAACTAACTCACCATGTGGGCAAAATGTGACGCCCAGAAAAGAGTTGTTTTGCATACTCCCTAATCTATTGCCATATTTACATAATATATCTATACTCCCTAATCAATTTCCTATTTGCATACTCCCTAATCACTCCCTAATCTATTTCACCTCTCCCTACTAATAGCCCAGGGCTAGCACAGGCAACATAAAATGTTGACATCCTACTTAGGGCGGCACAGTGGCGTAGCGGTAGGGTTGTTCCCTTACAGCGCTTTCAGCAGCAGAGACCCAGGTTCGATCCCAACTAGGGTGCTGTCTGTACGGAGTTTGTACGTTCTCCCTGTGACCACATGTGTTTTCTCCGAGATCTTCAGTTTCCTCCCACATTCCAAAGATGTACAGATTTGCATAAATGTAAATTGTCCCTTGTGTGTGTGTGAGTAGGATAGTGTTAATATATGTGGGGATCATTGGACAACGTGGACTCGATGGGCCAAAGGGCCTGTTTCCGTGCTCTATCTCTCAATTAAACTAAACAGTGGGTGTTTCTGACAAGAAATTTGCTTCATCATCATTAATGCTTTTTTCCATCTCCATAACATCAACATTTATGGTCCCATTTTTGTTCCTCATTTGCAGAATTCTTCATCCGCATCTTTGTTACTCTGGGCTGAACTATTCCAGTGAGCATTCCTTAACTTCAGCAGAGTGTTGAGGAACCGAGAGGAGAGCAGATTAGTTAACAGGAGATATCTTGAAAAGACAAAGACAATTGCAAGGAGAAAGACGAGGAGCTTTGGTCAACTCAATGTGAGTTTATTGGACACAACTCCACAGAAGTAATGGTTTCATCAGCACATCTTATTCAAGAGAATACATTCACGTGGGAAGAAAGCCTATTTTAATTTTGAGCCAGGGTCTCTTGTCTATAAAATACAGGAATACTAATGAAGTATTTTAATAAAACACAAAGTTTCATTGGAATCATTGAGCAATGAAAGTGATATTTTGGCACAAAGTATCAGACAGAGAGGTATCCATACAGTCCCATTCACCTGTCGAAGGAAGGAACTGCAGATGCTAGTGTACAAAAAAAACCATGCAAAGTGCTGGAGGAACTCAATGGGTCTGGAGAACATGGATTGATGACATTTCAGGTTGGGTCCCTTTTTCAGACTATCCCAGTCCCATTCACCTGTTTTGTCCCAAGAGCCCTGTATTTTTCCCTCCCTTCAAGCACTTATTGGACTTGCTTTTTGATAGTTAGAACTAAATTTGTCTCCACCACCATTACAGGCAATGCACCCAAGATCAAAACAACCCTCCAGTCATTGTTAGAACTATTGGCTGTCCCCTTGAAACTCTGGATACTGCCATTCTTAATAAGTATTGTATCACAACTGGTCACTGTGTTGCACAACTTTAACAAATCTCTTCACATTCTATTTTCAAAGGAGCATAATGCCACTTTCTGCTGCCTTCATTTCATCTGCACCTTCCGTAAGCTCGTACCACTGTTTAGCAGCCAAATTAGAACAGAATATGCAAGAACACAATAAAATAGGAGACGGAGCAGGCTTTCTGTGCTCCCTCCTCACCCACTACACCACCCCCCCCCCCCCTTCCCCTCTAGCCTTCCCCACCATTCACTACAATCGTGGATGATCTACCCTCAGGCCTCAATGTTCCTCATAGCCCTCAATCTTTCAAAAAATGATCCATCTCCACTTTAAATTCTTCTAATAAGCTAACCCCCACAGTGATCCGAGGCTGAGAATTCCAGAGATTCACCACCCTCTGAGAGAAGGCATTTCTATGTATTCCAGCTGCTTGACAACATTCCTGTGAGAACTTATTTAAAACAAAGCTAAAGGTCCAAATATAAATGGAAGTTGTTGTATTACCGTCCACAGAGTTAATGTGAGTGTGTAACGCACACCAAGAGCTGCTAAAAGACATTAGCTGCCTATTATATTGTATTACTATTGCCGATTAGATCAGATCCCCTTTGTTGGATTCAGCTGGTGTCCAGCCAGAAATATTTCTGGTGGCGGCACAGAAAAGTAATTTGAGTACGAAAGCAGTGAAAGTTGTTAACTGAGGATGTGACACTGTCCATACTTTAGGAAGGTTTTCAAAATAAAATTGAAGATTGAAATTCAAAAATAAATCAAGTAATTTTATGGTGCTGGAGCACTTACTCGCATCTTTGAACTGCATTATCAAATACAAAGTTACACCCAGTAAAACACTGAGAATACAATCATAGTCTTTACTATATTAACCTTATGTAAAAACAGTTTTGGAAGTAATTACACTCGGCAACAAGAATCATATCACTAAATACATAACCTTGAAGGTGGGAGCCTCAGACCCAACATTACATTCAACGCTGGACTGGAAGCTGGTTAGATAATTGTAGGTGTGGAAGGTATTTACAAGCCCATTATAGTACCCATTGATCAATGCAATGGGGCTTTGTCTCCTCCCCGTTTACTGAATTCTTTGAGCTTAACATGGCTTGTGCCTTTCATGAGCAGCAATAGCATTTTGCCCTTTATTCCCGAAGTGCTCTTTTCTTCTTCCTTTAAGTATGCTCCATTAGGGTCCTATGTACTTGATAATATTCAGGACATTTCCCTGGTATTTTCATATCTGCCGAGACTTCTAATTGCTTTGGTAAGCTTTTCCTGTTACAACCCACAAAGTCAGACAAGGTTAGTTCCACTTATATTTAAATTGCAGATATTTTATATTTGTGGTTGGCTTCCCTTGACCAGAACCCTCCTTTAAATTAAATTATGATTCATTTAATACTTTTGCTCAATTTTCCTTACAATTGGCAAGCAAAAATGCAACTCAATCCTGAAAGCTTCTGTGGGATGGCACAGTGTTGCAGAGACCTGAGCGCCAGAGACCTGGGGTTGTTCCTGACTATGGGCGCAATCTGTATGGAGTTTGTATGTTCTCCCTGTGCCCATGTGGGTTTTCCCCGGGCTCTCCGGTTTCCTCCCACATCCCAAAGACGTGCAGATTTGTAGATGAATTGGCTTCTGTAACTTGCCCCTAGCGTGTGGGGTAGAACTAGTGAACGAGTGAACATTGGTCAGTGAGGAGTTGGTAGGCCGAAAGGCCTGTTTCCACGATATATCTCTAAACTAAACTAAACTAAAACTTCATACCGTGTACAGGGCCAGTTATTGGACAATAGCATCCAGTGGTTATATGCCAGCAGAGGGGTTTCAGAGTTTTATTTTTATCTTTACTTTTAGAGACACAGCATGGAAACAGGCCCCGCAGTCCACAAAGTCCACGCTGACCATCAAACAATTTTTAAGAGGTCAATTAACCTACAATAGCACTCATCTTTGAGATGTGGGAGGAAACCAGAGCACCCGGAAAAAACCCACCTGGGCACTGGGAGAACGTGCTAATTCCACATGGACAACACTTGAGGTCGGGATCAAACCTGTGAGGCAGCAGCTCTACCAGCTGTGTCGTTATACCACCAAAGGAGATGGCTAAATTACTGGAGAATATTCCTGAATAGTATCAAATACATAAGGCTCGAATGGAATTTTTCAGATAATATAGATCTATCCAAGCACTCTCAAAGCTTTGCATTCAAGGAGCAGATGCTAATATTGTCACTGCAAGAAAGTAGCATTTCTTCATGCAACTTTATGGCTATTGTGACTATCTTGCAATCAGTGCCTTTTAGTCTCCAACTTGTCGAGCCTCCCAATGGAGGATGGGAACACCCTCAATATTTCAAAATAATCTGGATAAAATCAGACATCTTTATTGTGATCACAAGACATCAGCGCTAAACCCTAGGCCATAATGAAATATACATGGAAATTGAACGTGATTTCCAATTAAAGATGGCAACTTCCTCTGACTCAAGGTCAGTTATAAACTCTGTCAAGATGTGTATTTCTACGTTGTTTCTGTCAGGACTGAGATTAACTGAACACTAATTCCAAACTGTGTCCAATTTGCAACATGACTATTCAAGGAATGTAAAATATTTTGTCCAAGAAATTAAATTTAGTACAGATTGTGGTGAAGGTATGAAGATATAAAAAAATAATAATTTAATACACATTATAGCTCAATAATAGTACAGCCTAATTAATACACAGAGATATTCCTTGCTTCATCTTCTCTTTCAGATGTTTATCTTTGTTCAAATATTTCAGATTAGGAGAGAAATATTTAAAACAATTCACAGAATATGTGTTTTCTAAAATTTAAAAGTCATAATCAAACACATACCTTACTCCAAAAGAACTGTTGTTCATTTGAGAAAGTGAATTGAATATTCGTTTAGTAGTCCCCATTGCCTGACAATACTTCTGAAGAAGGGTCTTGACCCGAAACACACCCATTCCTTCTCTCCAGAGAAGCAACCTGCCCCGCTGAATTACTCCAGCATTTTGTGTCCACCTTCGATTTAAACCACCATCTGCAGTTCTTTCCTACAATACTTGATTCTATTTGATTAGAGGCCTATTACAAGGCAGTGGGAAGCTAAGTGTGTTCAAAGATAGTAACATTTAGTACATAAACCCTCGCTGATGGAGAAGCTGGAGGGCATGTTTGATTGCTACATGAACTTGGCCAAGTAGAATTCTTTATCTTCAGATACATGAGTCTGAGCATAAGACCGGAGCAGACTATTGAATAATCAGGATAAGTGGGAATAAGTAAGAAGGGAGAGAGTCAGGAGATATTTAACAAGATCATTGCAAAATTTGCAATTGAGTTGGACTAATTTCCGAGCACGAGGGAATTTCAAAGAACATCAGCATGTATTGTGGCCACTCTTTGCTCTGTTCTCTTAGGTCTACGACTTTGGAACATTTTCAGAATCAAAGCTATCCAATGGTGATTGTCCACAAACAAATCATATTTTCTTTGGACGATATAAGTTCCAATTTGTCTGAACGGGAAGTCATAAATTGAGCTAAGCTGAACTCCTGAACCTTAGCCTTATTCTGGCACGTGCATCATTCTATGCTTGTCCTAAAATCTGGCGAAAATATTCTCTGACTCACGAGTATTTGAGTGTGGTTCTCTGATTGCTGTGTTGATAAATGTGCTGTGCAGAAGGCTGTCAACCTGTTTTGACTGTGGAACCAGCAAATTCAATTCCTGCTGTTTTATTAATCCTGTTAGGAATGTCATTTACAAGGCAGACATTTTCAATATGCAGGAGAGCAAAACGGTTTACTCGGTTAGCTTTGTTTGTAGAAACAGCGTGGAAACTGGCCCTTTAGCTAACTGAGTCCGCGCTGACCAGCGATCACCATACACTAGTTCCATCCTCCACACCTGGGGCAATTCATAGAAGCCAATTAACCGACAAATCTGCACGTCTTTGGAGTGAGGGAGGAAACAGGTGCACCCAGAGAGATCCCACATAGTTACAGGGAGAACGTACAAATTCTGTACAGACAGCATCCACAGTCAGAATCAAACTGGGGTGTCTGGTGCTGCAAGGCAGCAACTCTACCACTGCACCACTGTGCCGCCCTGGTCACCAAAGGAAATGCAATGTTAAAGTGCTCGGATTTATTGTCCTTTTGGAAATTCAGTAACACAATGCAACTATTTTCAGACTTGTGCAATTGGAAATTGATTCTATTCTGCGAGTGAAATACAACAACAATAATTTCTAGATCATTTCTTGTTAAATGCAAGATTTAAGCAGGCACTTTCTGTGTGAGTCATACTTGTAACACCTGCTTCAGTAGTGCATGTGATAACTTAATTCCCAATGCATCTTTCTTTTTGGAGCCTTGAGGGGAAGTTGGACCACGAGCTCCCTTTGCCAATAGTCCCAGACTTCCTATTCTGCTGGCCTGCAAGTAAAGTATTTCAATGGTTCAATGGTGCTTTATTTGTCACATGTGGAACTGCACAGCAATATTCTTTTTGCAGATTTACACATGCAGGCGCCGCCATGTTTTGGCGCCATTTCCACCATCCAAAGTCCCATCCACCCACACACTCAGTCTACTGGAGCAGTTCCCTATCCTGGAAAGCCCCAGGCACCTCCAGGGCCTGCTTCATCGCCCTCTACCAGTTTCACCCACAAACCCTTTCCTTGCCTAGCCAACAATCGAATGTTGGAGCAAAATGGAAAGGCCACGCAAGTGTGGTGTTTGAAGTAATGGGTGATTTATTAAAACTGGTGCATACCAGGTGGTCAACTTTGACTGTCAAAGCTGATGTCCTGGTGCGAGTAATTTTTAATAAATCACCCATTACTTCGAACACCAACTCCGCATGGCCTTTCCATTTTGCTCCATTACCAACCTTGAAGGCGCTGGAGGGAATACTCCTTACATACATTAATGCCACTTACCCCACGTTATGTACCCATTCTACAACTTCACTAGATCTGCAGGAACACCCAATAAACTAAACTAAACAGTCCAGTAAAGAACGTCAACACAGAGGAGATATTAAACTAAGGTTGTATCTCTCTTGCAGGTGGGTGCAAAAATAAACACATATTGTTGTTTCAAAGTGGAGCAGGGGAAACATGGCCAATTCTCAACCAATTGCCAAAAACAGAAATAAAAATAAAAAAAATCTGCTGATGATGGAAATCTGAAATAAGTACAAAAAATACTGGAAACATTCAACAGATCAGACGACGTTTGTGGAAAGAGAAACAGATGAAATATTTCCGGTCAAAGTCCCTTCTTCAGAAGCAGAATAACTGGTCATTATCATCTTGCTTTTTATGGGAGTTTGGTGTGGCTAAATTGTTGGTGCATTTCCTATATTGTAATAGTGCTCTTCCTCAAAATAAGTTAATTGCTGCTTCCGAACATCTTAAAATGTTCATACACGCAATTACTTTTTAAGGCAATGTAGTTGCTCTGGGAAATGGCATGTTTAACCAAGGTGCAATTATGATGAAAGTCTAATGGGTATTATGCCCCTGTCCCACTTAGGAAACCTGAACGGAAACCTCTGGAGACTTTGTGCCCCACCCAAGGTTTCCGTGCAGTTCCCGGAGGTTTAGTCCTCCGGCAACCACCTTCAACTAGCATCGCAACCGGCTTCGACTAAAAAATTACCGATTTTTAAAACGGAAACTACTTTCGACCATTAGGGAGACTGACAAAAACCTCCGGGAACTTCTGAGAACCTCGGAACGTCTTCCAAAGACGTACAGGTTTGTAAGTTAATTGTCGTGGTAAATGCAAAAATTGTCCCTAGTTTGTGTAGGATAGTGTTAATATGCAGGGATGATTGGTGGGCACAGACCCAGTGGGCCAAAGGGCCTGTTTCCACGCTGTATCTCTAAACTAAACTACACTAAACTAAATCATGGTAATTATTGGCATGTTCACATACATTATTCACATTTTTTTTTAAATAGATTAGTAACAGCACAGCAAAGATACAGCATGAATGTTGTGGAATTAATATTCGCAAGGGTGTCAGTTGAGGTAGTAAGAGCATTTGAGTACAGAATGTCATTTAGAGTTACACAGTGCTTTGCTGAGATCACAGCTAGAATATCTTCATCTCCTTACCTAAGAAAATATAGACTTGCCATCGAAGGAATGTAATGAAGATTTATCAGTCTGATATCTGGGGTGATGAGTCTGCTACATGAGCTGAGATTAGGGTCAGCAGGGTTTTTTTTCAGTAGAGCTTCCAAGAAGGAGAGGAAATCAAATTGACACGTTCATAATTCTGACAGGGCCAGAAGGACAAGGATAGAGTGAGGATATTTACCGTGGTTGGGATATCCAGATCAAGGAAGCATAGCATTTGGTTCAAAGGCAACACGATTAGAGCTGTAATGAGAAAAAAACAACTTTTGGCCCAGAGGGTGGTGAGCCACCTGTGGGATGTGCGATCACAGAGGGAGGGCTAAAGATGTAAAATGAATCAATGAGTATGAGAAAGAAAGGGAATGTGGTATGGAGATGGACAATCAGCCAAGATGGTATTGAATAGGGGTGCCCAGTGGCCGGCTGCTTTCCTCAGTGCTTCAATGCTTTGTCTGCTGATATTCAATAATGGAAAGGCAGATTGAAGAAGAGAGTGAAGCTGGTGAATGTGAAAGTTAGGAGACATGGAATCTCATAACTTTGAACCATACAAACTAATTACTGGCAGCCATTTTATTCAGACACAAAAAAAATTGTAACTAGTAGTTTTGCTACCATAAGCATCATACAGAATATTAACATTAATAAGAGGCTTTCTCAATCAAGTTTTCCTTAACGTTCATCATAAGTTTATTTACATTAAAATAAATGAGACCGTGCGCAGGTGTGACAAGACAAGGTTGGTGGGGGAAATGAGATGAGGGTGTTGGGATAGAAGGTGGTTCTAGCAAAGTCCAACGGATATAAGCCTCTAAAAGCCACCTGAGGTAATGCAACATCCAATTGACTCCTCGGAATCTCTGGTCCGCAGTTGCTCGAAATGAAAAAGGAGCATCTGGGATGGTATTGAGGATCATACAAAAGAAGGTTCAGGTTTAGGTTTGTTATTGTCACATTGAGTCGCAGAGTCATACAGCATGGAAACAGGCCCTTCAGCCCATTAGTTCAAATCCAAGTACATTAGATAGAGATCCATGTCTGTGGATTGTCACCTTGTTGTGGTGGAGAAGCTTGTGTGAACCGGAAATCCTGACAGTGATGCCATCTGGAGCTATGCTCCTGGTTGGGACACCCATGGTGGTAAGGACGAGGGGGAGGTCCCTGCCAAAGAGTAATCCGACCAAGACCTCAACAGTGGAACAGGCGGAGGACGATGGCTGACCTTAGTGGAGCGTCACAACGGCTGGGAAGGCGGATGAAGACTGCAGCAGAAAAGGGTCTCCGGTCGTCTTGGACTCCATGCCACTGGATTTTGACCCAGATCTGTCAAGGACCATGGGGTGGCTGTCTGTGCACCAGTGTCCCCATGTTAAACAAAGTCACTCACAGGCGTCGTCCATATAGGGAAAAGTACCCTGGAGACACCCGTGTTCAATCATGACCGAAGAGGGCCAAGGAAGAAATAGAGCAAAGGGGAAGATACTGAGTCCAGAATATAGTTCTCAGCTTTGTAGCAATTTGTAACACATCACTATCTTAGACAGAGTCCAATGTCCTCAGTGGGGTAAGGGCGAATCAAACAGTACCCCCGCTTATGGAAGGACAGTTCAGAAACCTGATAACAGAGGGAAAGCTGTTCCTGCGCGTGTTGGTTAAAACTCCATTTAAAAATGTAACAAAGAAGAAGAGGACCACTTCATAAACTGCCTACTCCCTGCCATCTCACTTGCCTTCTGGCTATGAAAAAGTATTTGGTGCATATGTTGTATTTATTAACCAACTCACATCCCACAAGACAGCTGGAAGTAAGTCATCCCTGATTCTGAGAGCCTGTCTCGGAAGAAGAGCTTTCCCATTTCCACAAGATAATCATAAGAGTGCGTGAGTGTGTGCGTGCGTGTGTGCATGCGTGTGTGTGTGTAGAAAATAGTGGTATATTTTGCAAGCTCTACAAAAGTCTCTGGAGAAAATGGACAAGTGTCTTTTTGGGCCTGGACCCTTCTTTAGACATGGTGCGAGGACTGCAGAATTGTAGAACAAAATTACTCATTTAAAAGTTAACGTTAAAATCCAAAGTGTGTTGGGAGAGCAAGGAGGTGAAGGGGGAAATGGAGGGGGAAAAAATCACCGTGAAGTGTACGAGGTCATGAAGGATTAGGCCAAGATAGGAAAGATGTTGTCAAGCTGGAAAGGTACAGAGAAGATTTACATGGATGTTGCCAGGAATCGAGGGTCTGAGCTAAAGGAAGAGGTTGTGTAGGCTGGGACTCTGTTCCCTGGAGCGCAGAAGAATGAGGGGTGATCTTATAGGGGTGTATAAAATCATGAGAGGAATAAACAAGAGAGGGTACACTTTCTTGTTTAAGAAGGAACTGCAGATGCTGGAAAATCGAAGGTAGACAAAAGTGCTATAGAAACTCAGCGGGTGCAGCAGCATCTATGTAGCGAAGGAAATAGTTAACGTTTCGGGCCGAAACCCTTCTTCAGACTCTCTTAACCTGAATAGATGAATCGAGGACCAGAGGCAATAGGTTTAAGGTGAAGGGGAAAAGATTTAATAGGAATCTGAGGGGTAACTTTTTCACACAGAGAGTGGTGGGTGTATGGAACAAGCTGCCAGAGGAGGTAGTTGAGGCTGGGACTATCCCAACGTTCAAGAAGCAGTTAGACAGTTACATGGATGGGACAGGTTTGGAGGGATATGGATCAAACGCAGGCAGGTGGGACTAGTGTAGCTGGGACATATTGGCTGGTGTGGGCTAGTTGGGCCGAAGGGCCTGATTCCACGCTGTATCACTCTATGACTCCAAATGAAATCCCAAACCCTCATAGCAAGGAATGGAGTTAGTCCACCCAACTTGTTCAAGTGAAACTTCGCTGGAGGACCTCTGACCTATTTCATTTCCCCTCATGTACTGGATCTTATGCTTATTTAAATGTTTATCAATTTAGGAAAACTCTGTTGTCATTCATTCTAAACATGCTGGCCTCTTTTAAACATATGAGGAATTTCACTTCAATTTTAAAATAAGTTCCTGGCTCTGCTCAGTTTTTTTTTTTGCCATGATAATGTTGCAGAGCTTTGGCTGAGCACCAATCTGATATAACAATGTTGATTTATTTTCTTGCCTGGCACCATGCTCTCTGCAGGGAGGGAGTTAAGAGCATCCCTAGAGTGCTAACGGTTTTGTGGAGGGTAAGCAACATTCGAACATTCTTTCCCCTCGTCTTCTTCACATAGGTGAGAGGGGAAAGATTTACTGGGAACCGGAGAGATGGATTATTGACTCACAGGGTGGTGGGTGTATGGAATAAGCTGCCAGAGGCAGGTGCAACAACAACATTTAAAACACACGGATAGGTACATGGATAGGAAATATTTAGAGGGATATGGGCCCAATGTGGGCATACGGGACTAGCTTCTTAGTCTGCATGGATGAGTTGGGCTGAAGGGTCTATTTCCATGCTGTATCACTCTATGACTCTATACATTGAGAAGGTATGGTACTTTTTTATGGTCCTCTTTATTGTCACATGTACCGAGGTACAGATAAATTATTTTTTGCATACAGTTCAATAAAAGTATTACTATATATATAAGTACATCTCAGACTCTGTACAAATGTATAGGCAGTGTACAAGAGTCGCCGAGATTTGGCACCACTTTCAATTGGAAGTGTAGGGTGCCTAACCTGGCCATGAAGGCTCATTGTCCTGGGGGCATTGCTGGATCGGCCTGGCCAAGTGTGGCCGTTGGTGTCCTATACTCTCCGGCTGCGTACAGTCCACGTGCTCAGCCTCAAGGAGTGGTGCCCGATGCAGAGGAGCCCCAGGCTGCTGGAGGGCTCCAGCACCACACTCCACTATCAAGGTGCACTACACTTCTTCCAACAGCAGCCAGCAACTAATGAAAGGAATATTGAACCATGTAAGAAGAATGTCTTTATTTATCTGCATTTTCTATTCAAGAATATCCAAGTTTGAATTCTGGTTCTATGAGGCCTTTTATTTCCAACCTGTTGAGCCTGCATAGATCACTTATTTAAAGTCCAGTGATGGCAGGCTTTTCTTTGAGGTTGAGATCAAATGCTGCACAATTGTGGAACACAAATCTCCGTACACTTCATAGCACTGACTCAAATTCTCTGCTTCAAATGTTAGCAGCAGCTCAGCTTTTCCTCATAAATCATGGATGCGAATTAAAATGCTTGCACCTGTTTTAAATTCTGTGCAATGAATCAAGCAGAATATTTGAAGACAGCCCAAGAAGCTCTGCTTTCTACTTCGGACATAACTATGCATCTGACGTTAAAGCGCAGAGACCATAAGCAGAGTCCTGGTGGCTCAGTTGGTCAATATA
Source organism: Raja brachyura (assembly GCA_963514005.1). The sequence continues at coordinate 38,573,068 of OY740797.1, read as the reverse complement.
AGACTTGAAAGATCCCATTTGGGTTTCCATTACATAGTTGGTTATAGTTTAGTTTTTACTTTTGGAGATACAGCGTGGAAATAGGTCCTTCGGCCCACTGATTCCGCGCCAATCAGCGATCACGCGTACAGTTCCATCCTACACATCAGGGACCTTTTTATCCGAGCAAATTAATCTACAAGCCTGCACGTCTTTGGAGCGTGGGAGGAAATCAGAGCACCCGGAGAAAACCTACATGGTCACAGGGAGAACGTACAAACTCTGTACAGACAGCACCTGCAGTCAGGATCGAACCTGGGTCTCTCGCATCGTAAGGCGCAGCAGTAGAATTGCTGCCTTACAACACTTACAGAGCTTACAGCTCCAGAGACTCAGGTTCAATCACAAATACGTGTGTGGAGTCTGCACAAAGTTTTACGTTCTCCGTGTGGCCACGTGGGTTTTCACTGAGATCTTCGGTTTCCTCCCATACTCCAAAGACATGCAGGTTTGTAGGTTAATTGGCTTGGTATAAATGTGAATTGTCCCTTGTGTGTGTAGGATAGTGAGTTAATGTGAGGGGATGGCGGATGAGGGGATGGGGATGGTGCAGGCTCAGTGGGCCGAAGGGCCTGTTTCCATGCTGTATCTCTAAAACAAAACTAAAGTAAATTCTACTGCTGAGCTACCGGTCTGCCCTAAACCTGTTCTCACGTGATTGATAGACAGAAGGGACATTACTGCAGGAACTCAAGACTTTCCTGCTCTTTGATTACAATGATATTTCTCTGGGGTTAAAACACTTCACTCACATCCACATTCCCAATTTCCCCATTCCAAAGAGGACGCCAGCTGCCCAAACAGGTTTGCTTCAATTTACCATTCCTAATCTTTTTCACAATTTTAACCATGTATATTACCCTGTGACATGTGCTCAAGATAAAACCTCTGGTCAGATGCAAAATTAGCTAACTCATGATCAAAATAATGTCTGATTAAAAATTCCATGAGCAAACTCTAAAATTAAAGTTAGTGCAAGGTCAAGAAAATCCTCCCATTGTGGCTCCCGGAGGCGTTCACTATGGCTCAAAGATACCACTGCAGGAATTCCTCATGAAGGTGAACTTTCGTTGAGCTCCTCTCTGCCAATATGGTCACATTTGTATACAGTATACTGTGTGTATGAATCAACATCAGTCACAAATTCGAACCGATCGGAAATTAGAAAAAAAAATTGAAATCTAAAATAATCAGCCAGGCAGGCATCAATCTCGCAGAGTTCATTTTTCATGTTGGGAACCTTTCATCAGAGCTCAGAAAATGTAGACTTCAAACGTGTTCTCAGTTGTAGAGATGGGGTAAGGATGGAGTGGGAAAAGAGTGGATGTCAAGAGAGACGGCAGATGTATAGGTGGTGATGACAACTGCAAGAGAGTGGTGAAGGCTTCTTCATCTCAGTTGATCTGCCTGGGGATATATAACTAGAAAGAGAGAATGTAAACAGAAAAGATCAAACCAAAGGCATAGCTGTGGAAACCCATTTGGGCCCACTACATTACACCTATCTCATTGTGGAATTCATGGAACACTGCTGATTTCAGTTCAACTCAGGCTCACTAGCTCATCTCTTTGTTTGTACTGTATTTATGACTATATCAGTGCTGTTTCTTGATCATGTCGAGAATTCAAACTTTTTATCACCTTTGTTATCAATTTCCATTCGGCTCTCACTTTCACAAGATCCATCCATAACTTTTGCCATCCTTTTCTCAACTTTTCTATCCCCATGCATGGATGAGATATGGAGCTAACAGAATCCATTGCAAGCCCACAGATTTCCACAGCTATGTTGGCTGGAACCATTGTCCATTGTAACTGACTGGGCTTTATGTTCCATTTCCGGCATTTGCTGCTCTGGCATCCTCTGCTTACCCACCACACCACCTCCAGGTCCCTCAGATCGGCCGACTTGGGGTTACTGAACATCCCGCTGTCTAGGCATAAGCTCAGGGGCGACCGCGCCTTTGCGGTTGCAGCTCCTAGACTGTGGAACAGCATCCCTCTTCCCATCAGAACTGCCCCCACCTTTAAGTCGAGACTTAAAACTCATTTCTACTCCCAAGCCTTTCTTGACATCCTCTGAGTGAGGGCTATATGTATGTAGTGATGTTTGTACTTAATCTATGAACCACTGTCGTATAACGTTAGTACCTCCACCAATGTAAAGTACTTTGGCCAACGAGAGTTGTTTTTTAAATGTGCTATATAAATAAAAGTGAGTTGACTTGACTTGACTGTTATCGCAGAGATCAAAGATTAGGTTCCCCTTTTCTTCACCTTGCATAACACCATTATCAACATTCAGCAGACCACCTTCCATAATTTCCATCCATTTTCAGCATCATTCCACCACCAGGCACCTTGCCCTTTAACTCCCCTTCAACATTCCCAAAGGACTTGTTCCTTATTGTCTCCCTGGATTACTTTTCCATCTCCACTGCATCCGCCCCCCTGCTTATGGAACTTTCCCAAGCAGTGTCAAGAGATGCAATACCTGCCCTTTCACTTCTCCCCTTCACACCATTCAGAGATCCAAACTCTTCATCCTGGTCTAGCAGTATTTCACTTAAGCTTCTCCCAATTTAGTTTACCACATTCAGAGCTGGCAACGTGACCAGCTCCAGGTAGATTAACTGCATTGAAGAACACCTCTATTCAGTCCACATGTAATTCTGATAGTTCAGTTACCTGCCACATCAAGTCTCCATCCCGTTCCCAAAATGACCTCTCTGTCTCTGGCTCATTGCAATATAAATAGTCATAGAATGGAAACAGCCACTCAGCCCACCACATGAGTGATCCAGAGATCACCCACCTGTATTAATGCCACTTATTGGCATTTGGCCTGTATCCTTCTCTTTAAACATTTCTTAAATGCTGTCAGCGTCTCTGCTTCCACCATTCTCTCAGGCAGTTAATTCCAGGTATTCAACCCTCTCTGAGTGAAACACATCTCCTTCCGATCCTTTCCAATGGTTTTACTCTAATCTATGTCCTGTGATAGGGGAAAAAGCATCCTACAGTCCACTCTACCAGTATCCCTCACAACTCTATACACCCAAATCGTAACCTCCTCTGCTAAACGCACGACATCTCATCACTTGACTTGGCATAATAAATGCCTCTGGACGTAGCAACAAAGTCAATAATTTTAGATAACCAGCATTGCCAGTTTGTCTCAGACCCGGCCAGCTCTGATGAAAATCATCACCTGCAATGTTGAATCTGTTTTCCTTGTCCACAGATGTCTTCCCAACTGTTTTCCAACATTCTCTGATTTGTTTCAGATTTTACAGCATCTGTATCACATGCTTTCACCATTTTCCTTCAGTTTTCTTTCATCTCTTTCAGCTTCTATCTCATTCTGATGGATACGCTGTGATTAACACAGGCCTTCACTGCTATATCTGTGCCGGTATCACCACTGCATGTATCTTTAGCCTTTCAATCTCCACCTTATCGCAGACGTTCTCCCTGTTCACTGCACCCTTCCCCCCTATTGACCTTAAACATTAACTTGTTTCTCTCACTACAGATGTTAAGTATTTCCAGAATTCCCTTTTTTTTTCATTTCCATCATCCAAGCTGGCAAGTGGAATTTGCCTCAATAAATGTTAGGAATTACTTCAACTCAAATAGGAAAAAATCCATCCATTTTTTTTAATGTCCTTTAATCCAAACACCATGTCCACATCCTCCATTATCATTCTACCAGGCCGTCATCAATGATGTTACATTTAACTGAATTGTTCACCGTTGTCAAAATAGCAAATCTGCCACTAAATCTGGCAACTGTAAATGCTACAAAGTGCTGGGGTAACTCAGCATGTCAAGAGATATTTCTGGATAACATAGATAGGTTCCACCTATCTATGTTCTCCAGAGATACTGCCTAACCAGTTGAGTTACTCCACCACTTTGTATGTTTTTTGTAAACCACCATCTGCAAGTTCATTGTTTCTCCAACCTTAAAAGCTAACTTGCTGGTATATGTTTTCAACAAAAGTGATTAACCATAAACCTAGTGATTTGCAAGACAGTTAATTGAGATCTCTATACGTCACCGGACAATCTCTTCATTGTCATTGACACACTTTTCTTCCATTGAATTATTATTTTACCTGCATTAATTCTCATTTGTTTCAAAGGCAGTGGAGCAAAGGCAGACAGAGACACTGATAAATTTGAAAACATTTCATTTCAGTCAACGCATTGCTGCAATATAGTCTAATGCACTCATTGAAACCAAGTCCAATATCAATCCCATCTACCTCATATAAAATTAGCAAGTACCCACAAAGGACCTGCATTTCTTCCTTACTTCCTTAAGCCTTTATTTCCTTGCAAGCTTGAGTAGATTTGGTATGTTGACAAATACTGTATCAAACAATTACAGGTGTATGATAGAATAGCATGTTTTCTTCTATCGGGAAAAAGATAGAGGAGTCCATAAACCATGGCCACCAGGTTCAAGTGTGGCATCTTCCCAGCTCATGAACATCATGCAACACTACCCTCAGTAACAATTAACTTCTATGGACTCTGTCCTCGGTTGCAATATGGACTTTGTTTTTTGTACTATTATGGTTACCTAGTATTATGTTATTAACTTGTTATATTTCCAATTGTTATATACTATATGTATGTGTATGTATTCGGTTTTGATTGGCCTGCTGTTGGAAGGATGGCGTTAAGCTGGAAAGAGTGCAAATAAATTTATGAGGATGTTGCCAGAGCTCAAGGGTCTGAGCAATAGGGAGAGACTGGGCATGCTAGGACTTTTTTCATTGGTGCACAGGATCTTATAGGTGTGCATAAAATCATGTGGGGAATTGATGGGTTGAATGTACTGAGTTTTTTTTATCCAGAGTAGGGGGATCAAGAACACGAGCACAAAGTTTAAGATGAGAGTGGAAAGATTTAATTAAAGGTTTAACAAGAACCTGACAGGCAACGTTTTCATTGAAACGTGGGTATAGTCATAGAGTCATAGCCATAGAGCGAGACAGTGTGGAAACAGGCTTTTCAGCCCAACTTGCCCACACCTGCCAACATGTCCCAGCTGCATTAGTCCCACTTGCCCACATTCGGGCCATATCTCTCCAAACATGTCCAATTCATGTACCTGTCTAACTGTTTCTTAAATGTTGGGATAGTCCCTGCCTCAACTACCTCCTCTGGCAGATTGTTCCAAACACCCACCACCACAGTATATAGAACAAAATGCCAGAGTAGGATTTGAGGCAGGTACTATAACAGCATTGAAAATATACTTGGACAGTACATAGATAGAAAAGGTTTAGATGGATGTGGGCCAAATGTGGGCAAATGGATGGTTACCAACCCTCCCAAACCTTCCTGGTTGAGATTTAAACATTTGATGCTTTGATTTATCATATATATTTGACTTTCATATACCATGTTGAATTAGCTTAGTTGAGACATCATGGTTGGCAGGGACTGGTTGGGCTGACTGGTCTGTTGCAGTGCCGTATGACTCTATGACGCTAATAACTGCTGAGGTTCATTTGTTAATTTGACAGCACTCCTCAGTCTGCAACTGGGGGTAGGAAATAAAAGTAACCTTTAGGTTGCCAGCTGGAAACAATCATCAAATTGCCAACAAATACCTGTCAAAATGTCAGTTAGCTTTACTTCCTAATAGATGCTGATAATCATTCTTAGCTAAGAGACTGTTGACAACTGTTCATCAGTCAATGAGTTGCTTGTGAGTAAGTTGCCAGGGCTCACAGACTAAAACAAAACTACAAACAAAACTAAAGATGTACACAGAGTGCTGGAGTAACTCAGCGGGTCAGGCAGCATCTATGGAGAAAAGGAATAGGGAATGTTTTGGGTCTGAATCCTTCTGCAACCTGAAAGATAGGGAAGGCCAGGTGAAGAAGGGATCCGACCCAGAACGTCACCTTAATCCTTTTCTCCAGAGATGCTGCCTGACCTGCTGAGTTACTCCAGCATTTTGTATCTATTTTCCGTATAAACCAGCATAAATGAAGATGAGTCTCGATCCGAAACGTTATCCATTCCTTCTACCCAGAGATGCTGCCTGTCCCGCTGAGTTACTCCAGCATTTTGTGACTTTCTTCAGTGTAAACCAGCATCTGCAGTTCCTTCCTACATAAATCTGCAGTTCCTCAGTTAGAGAGCAGAGGGGGAAAAATATCAAGAAAGAAAGTACAGCTTTTCTCTCGGAGTAGGAAGGGTATTTTTTGTCAGAAATGCAGGAGTGAATAACTGCACATGTCCTTAAACCTAACCTGTTATTTACAGCAGAGAGGTCAGCGGCTGTGAGCGACAGTATGTTTATCCAATCGCACCGACCCTGTCCTGGGCTAACGCTGTCATTATAAGCAGCCATTAAAACAGATTCATATTTCCCCCAGACATGGGGTGACCGGTTAACAGCCATTTTCGCGTGATACAATATGCAATGATACAGGAGCAACACCAAAACCTTGGCGGTTGACTGAGACACATTGAACTCTTGCAGGATACCCACTCGCCGCCAACAAACTGGTAAACAATCAGTGGCTTTGACCTGTTGGGGGGTTTAATGTGAAACTTCGGTTCAGCGACTCCTTGGGAAGTTTCAAAAGAGAACCGAGCGGGAGTAAATGACAATATTATTCGGGGATAGACTATGACCAAATTTCACGGCTGCCACGGGCTTAATATATGAGTCTGGAATAAACCTTGTGCTGGCGATGTGAAAACTGAATTCTCTTTACATAAAGAATCTTTCCTTACAGTGAATAAGTCAATGCAAAATCGGATTAGAAAAATCTGCCCGATAGAAAGCAAACTCGTGCACCCAGACGCGGCTGGGCAGCTGCTATTCCTATTTAACGCGATTTCCAGCCTCCCATCTCGTAAATGCTAACGTTGGTCGATTGGATCCCCGATTGCCGCATTTTAACCCCAAGATGTTGCAATTTGGGACGTAAACATTTGATCCTTTGCTTATTTTTGTATATATTTGACTTAAGCTTGCAGGATGCTCTGTTGAAATGGGGATTTATCATTCCCATCTTTCCAGCTGTTTGTTTTTATGTATATTCTGGTCAGCTGCTTATTTTAAACAGCTGTGGGCTGCGGGCGAAGGCTCCGTGGCAGAACTGGGGGGCAGTTGGTCTGGTGGCTCCAGCCAAGCAGCCAGTCTGTGCGTGAGGACAGATGTGAACAGACTGAAAATATTTGGCTAATATTGGGGCAGTGGCAGCTGGTGCGTGCGAGGGGAAGGCGTGGATAAGTCGCTTTCGCCAGCGCCGTCCCTTCATTTCGCTTCGCTCGCTGCCCCAGCAACCCTTTGCAGGCTCGCCCACTGATAGAACTCTCTCTCTCGCTCTCTCTATCACTAATTCCCCCCTTTACCGCCATTCTAGGAGCGGAGGTGAAACCATGGATCACGGTAAAAGTTGGCAGATGAATTTTCTACGAGCACCGGCGGCGGTTCTGCTTTGCTTTCTGGTGCTCCGGCCCCTTTCGGTGGTAAGCAAGAGTCTCCGAGCGAAAGCGGGAGATAAACACGATGTGAGTATAGTTTTTTTTTCCTCCCCTTCTCATTGCAAAAGAAAACACGGGAATGCAAAATTGATACAAGGAGCATGGACCAGAGTTTAATCCCCGGCTGGAATCAGGAGATGGGTTTTATATTGTTGGTGTTTTAAGGTATTTTATTAACAGTGGGTCCAAACCAGCTCTCGTCCCATCCCCAGGGGCGGAGTCGCAATAGTAGAAATAGAATAGTAGAAACCTTTTCAGCCAGAGAGTTGTGAATCTGTGGCATTCTCTGCCAGACAGGGCAATGGAGGCCAATTTACAATGGAGGCCAATATAGCTCTTGGGGGCTAACGGAATCAAGGGATATGGGGACAAAACTTGAACGGGATACTGATTCGGGATGTTCAGCTATTATCAAATTGAATGGCCGTGCTGGCTCGAAGGGCCGAATGACCTACTCATGCACGTATTTTCTATGTTTCTAAGTGTTACACAACGGATCTCCGAATAGGGGGAAGAGGGAAGGGGGGGGGGGGGGGGGTCTTGCAAATGGGTACCGTTTGCTAGTTTGCAAATGATACTATGAGTGAGCCGTTTTAAACCGTTCACTTTGCGAAAACATCCGTGGGCACCGATATTGCAGGCAGACCCAGAGTCGAGAGGCAAAGAGTTGTTGGAGGTGGGATCTAAAGTAACTGTGCACTTGTAACACACTGATTGGAATGCAACACAAGTTTTTCCACTTTCGTGGCGAGAACAGGAAGGCAAATTATTATCTGAATAGTCTGAAGAAGGGTTTCGACCCGAAACGTCACCTATTCCTTCGCCCCATAGATCCTGCCTCACCCGCTGAGTTTCTCCAGCATTTATATCTTCCTTCGATTTTTCCAGCATCTGCAGTTCCTTCGTAAACATGGGATGTTAATGGGGTTGTTTTGGGGTTGAATGGTGTCAGATTAGGAGAAGGGACGTGCAACTAGGCCTGGGTGTGCATGTGCATCTGTCACTTAAAATAACCATACAGGTACAACAGGCAGTGACGAAAGCTAATGGCATGTTGGCCCTCATTGTGAAAGGATTTGAGTTTGGGACCAAGGAGGTCCTACTGCAGTTGTACAGGCCCCTGGTGAGACCGCACCTGGAGTATTGCGTGCAGTTTTGGACTCCTAATTTGAGGAAGGACATTATTGCTATTGAGGGAGTGCAGCGTAGGTTCACCAGGTTAATTCCCAGGATGGCGGAACTGACATCTGATTAAAGAATGGGTCGACTGGGCTTGTATTCACTGGAATTTAGAAGGATGAGAGGGTATCTTATGGAAACATATACAATTCTTAAAGGACTGGACAGGCTAGATGTAGTAAAAATGTTTCCGTTGTTGGGGGGAGTCCAGAACCAGGGGTCACAGTTTAAGAATAAGGAGTAGGCCATTGAGGACTGAGTTGAGGAAATATTTCTTCACCCAGAGAGTTGAAAATCTGTGGAATTCTCTGCTGCAGAAGGCAGTGGAGGCCAATTCACTGGATGTTTTCAAGAGATAGATTTAGCTCTTCGGGCTAAAGGAATCAAGGGATATGGGGGAAAAAGCAGAAACGGGGTACTGATTTTAGAAGATCATATTGAAGGGCGATGCTGGCTTAAAGAGCCAAATGACCTACTCCTGCACCTATTTTTTAAGTATGTTTCTAAGGCAAATCTTTGCATTGTTGTTGGTGTGGTTTACCCCCTCGCTGACAGCGGGGAGCGGCAGTTAATGCTTCACACACTCAATAAATGTAGCTGACCTACTTGTTCTTCTGGAAGATGGAGATGCTGGGAACCACAGATGTTGGATTTGTAGGTCTTTATTCTTTGGAGCGCAGAAGGTTAAGGGGGGACTTGATTGTGATCTTTAAAATGATGAAAGGGATAGACAGAGTTGACGTGGATAAGCTTTTCCCATTGAGGATGGGGAAGATTAAAACAAAAGGGCATGTCATGAGAATTGAGGAACAGAAGTTTAGGGGTAACATGAGGGGGAACTTCTTTACTCAGAGAGTGGTGGCTGTGTGGAATGAGCTTCCAGCAGAGGTGGTGGAGGCAGGATCGATTTTAACATTTAAAAGTAAAGTGGATAGGTATATGGACAGGAAGGGAATGGAAGAGTATGGTCTGAGTGCAGGTAGATGGGACTAGGGGAAAATGAATGTTTGGCACGGACTGGAAGGGCCGAGAGGGCCTGTTTCCGTGCTGTAATTGTTATATGGTTTATATGGATTCTTGAGTAAAAGCCACTTTGTGGGTTTTTTTCTACAAAGCGGCAAAGATGTGCATAGGACAAGGGCGGCACCGTTGCGCAGTGGTAGAGTTGCTGCCTTACAGCGCCAGAGACCCGGGTTCGATCCTGACTGCGGGTGTTGTCCGTACGGAGTCTGTACATTCTCCCTGTGACCGCGTGGGGTTTCTCGGGGTGCTCCGATTTCCACCCACACACCAAAGATGTGCAGGTTTGTCGGTTAATTGGCTTCTGGAAAAAAAAAAGTAAATTGTCCTGTGTGTGTCGGAGGGGTACTAGTGTACGGGGTGATGGTTGGTCGGTGCGGACTCGGTGGGAGAAGGGCCTGCTTCTGCGCTGTATCTGTAAAGTCTAAACGTAAAGTGTGAGTGACTGCCCCACTTGGGGCTCGGAGCTGTATTGAATTGTTTCAGTGAGTGTTTTGGCCGAGAAGCAGGCAATGAATGGGAGGTGAATGTGTTTAATGGTTGTAAGGGTTTAAACATCCTTTAAATGATGTGCTGCTCCTGTCTTTCAGCCAAGTCCTTCATGGGACTTCAGTTCCCGAGGAATGTGCACAACTATTCTAACGAGCTAATAAAACTTGCAGTGCCAATAGCGCCCTTATTTGTTCAGAGCAATAAGTCAACGTGTCCATTTGTGAGGCTAATTTGGTGTTCATATGATGAATTTCACCTCAAATCTGAATTATCTCAGCAGATGCTTTGTGAACTAATTTGCCAATTCGGTATCTGAGCCCACTTCACAGATTAATGACTAAATAGATGTAATCTTACTGATGACCATCCTTCTGCAACAAACCACATCCCAGCAACGGATTATGTGCTCACTACAAATCACTTGGAGACCGCTGGTACTCGTGAGCTATCCGTGGAATGTGGGCCAGCCTTTTGGAGTTCTCTGATACGAGGCTTGTAGTTAGTTTTCGAACTGTTTCAACTTGTGCGAATTCTAACCTTGCTGGCAAGCGATACAATCTTTTTGGAAACATTACGAGGAGTAGATTCGCGCAAGGTCAAGGTCTGAATGCAAAGAATGAACAGAACCTCAATGCCAGTTGTATGAAAAAGATGAGATTTTTAGCTGGGATAATTCAGTCGGTCAGTGTAACGTTGGCACTGGTGAGAGGTGACTCGCGTCTAGACGCGATACCTAGTGTTGTTTAACACCTTCAATGTCACTCCTCCATGTTCTACTCTAGCAGGGTGGGATCTATCCTCATGGGTTTTTTTCAATTCCTGACCAGTCAACAGACAGAGAATCTCCGACAACGACCGTGGGCACAAAATGCAGGTGTAACTCGACGGAACAGGCAGCATTTCTGGAGAGAAGGAATGGGTGAAATTTCGGGTCGAGACGCTTTACATTATTATTACCTTTTCCATCTCTCGGACCAGTGACAAGGCTCTATCCATTGGAATTCCTTCTCTAAGACACCCTACCCCCCCCCCCCCCCCCCCCCCCTTCCACTTTCTCTCTCGGCCTCATGTAAGATGACCCTGGAAACATCTCTCTCTGTCCAACTTTGCTCAACTTTTTCTCACCTGTTCTGACGTTTCCCCGGTGACCCGGTCTCAAATATTTCAAGGAAGTATCTTGGACATATTTTACAATAACAGCTCGCATTTAAATAATGCCTGGAAATGGAAGTTTGGGTGTTATATAATAATTATAGTGCGCGAGCAGAAACTGCCAGATTCTTATAAAAATACATTATTAATTCAGTCTAAAGAAGGGTCCCGTCCTGAAACATCGTCTGTCCATTCCCTCCACGGATGCTGCCCGACCCGCAGAGTTCCTCCAGCACTCTGTGAGTTTGGTCAATAAATGTTTAGGTTTATTTTTCCGAAGTCCTTTCCTGTCCAATAGCAGGAAGCAAATGATCAGGAAAATAATTTTATTAACTGCTGTGGACCTTCAAATTAACCGCTAAAGAATAATGAATTTTCAGTTCCTAACATGGTTTGGCGTACTGATCATTTAGAACAATTTTTTTTTTTTTGTCGAAGTTGCTCAGTGCCTCAAATTATTATAAACTGGAATACCATCCCATGTACTGTTAATGTTGAGATGGCCTGACAAACTTAGCAGCTGCTATTGTCAATTCCATACTGCTTTACTAACAGTCTTGTACTCTCAGTGGGGGAGCATCCTGCACATGTTTAACTGGCTGTGTGGCATTGACAAAGTAGAATGATAATCTTTGTCCTCTTTGCCGCATTACTGCTATCGGTGGCAGATTTTAATGAGGAGTCCCATCCGTTGCCAACCCATATTGGAACGTCCTGGGTAGAAACACGGCCAATTTTCTGGTAGTGGATGAGACTTTGAGTATTGTGCTCAGTTCTGGGCACCATGTTATGAAAAAGATGACAAGCAGGAAAGGGTACAAAAAAGATTTACTAGGATGCTGCCAGGACTTGAGGGTCTGAGATATAGGGAGAGGTTGAGTCGGCTGGGACTCTATTCCTTGGAGCGCAGGAGGAAGAGGGGTGATCTATTAGAGGTGTATAAAAATCATGAGGAATAGATGGGTAGATGCACAGAGTCTTTTGCCCAGAGTATGCAAATTGAGGACCAGAGGACATAGGTTTAAGGTGAAGGGGAAAAACATTGAACAGGAATCTGAGGGGTAACTTTTTTACACAAATGGTAGTCAGTGTATGGAACAAGCTGCCAGGGGAGGTAGTTGAGGCATGGACTATCCCAACAGTTAAGAAACAGTTGGACAGGTACATGGATAGGCCAGGTTTGGAGGGATATGGACCAAACACTGGCAGGTGGGACTAGTGTAGTTGGGACACGTTGGCCAGTGTAGGTAATTTAGGCCGAAGGGCCTGTTTCCATGCTGTATCATTCTTGCTTCTCCCCGTGGACATTTAGAAACTTGACTAATAAGTGTTCATGAATACGATTTGCTGATCTGACAAGGATTTAGATGAGCCCTTCTTGTCTGAGGTTCTCTAAACTGTAAGAAGACACCATGCTGTAGGAAAGATGCCGTTAAGGTGGAAAATGTCCAGAGAAGATTTAAGAGATTGTTGCCAGCACACAAGGACCTGAATTGTAGGGAGAGGTTGGGCAGGCTAAGATTTTATTCCTTGGAATGCAAGAGGCTGAGGAATGATCTTATGTAAGTGTGATTTTATAAAATAATGAGAGGAATGGATAGGATGAATGCACAGTCTATTCCCTAGAGTAGAGAAATCAAGAAGTAGAGGGCATAGGTTTAAGGAGAGAAGAGAATTATTTAATAGGAACCCAAGGGACACATTTTTCACAAGTGTGGTGAGTATATGGAATGATTGCCAGTGGAACTAGTTGAGGCAGGTGCAATAATAACATTCAAAATACATTTGGTCAGGCACATGGATTAGGAAAGGTTCAGAGATATATGGACCAAACGTGAGCAAATGGTATTGGCTAGATAGGGCATCTTGGCCGGCATAGACAAGTTAGGCCAAAGGGCTTGTTCCATGTTGTATGACTGTGATTCTAAGATATCTTAATTGTAACCATATCCACTCTCACAGGCTACAAATGATAACAGTAAAAGTGTTGTTTTTTAAACCTTAGCCCCACTTTCCTGCATAATGCCTGATCTCCCCAATATCTACAAATATTGTAATCTAATTATTCAACCCATTGAGTTTATGAGTCTCCGCAACCCTCTTTGAGCCATCCAAAGATTCACCACTCACTGGGAAACCCTCTTCTCAATCCTCTGAATGGCTTTATCTTGAGACTCATCACCGCTGGTTCCAGGCATCCTGGTCAAAGGATACATCAACTCTGCATCTATCCCCATAAATATCTAGCATGTTTTGACAAGAACATGTCTCATTCCTCTAAACAAATTTGGCTCTATCTACTTAACCTCTCCTTTTAAAACCAACTTGCCAGCCCACAAATCAATCTGGTCAATCTTCACATAGACACACAAAGCTGGAGTAATTCAGCGGGACCGGCAGCATTTCTGGAGAGAAGGAATGGGTGACAATAGGTGCAGGAGTAGGCCATTCGGCCCTTCGAGCCAGCACCGTGACGTTTCGTGTTGAGCCCCTTCTTCAGACTGAAATGTCACCCATTGCTTTTCTCCAGAGATGCTGCCTGTCCCGCTGAATTATTCCAGCATTGTGTGTCTATCTTTGGTTTAACCCAGCATCTGCAGTTCCTTTGTACACACTGGTCAATCTTCATCACACTCAGTCTATTATCCTTCTTTAGCAGTGAGACTGTCTGCAGACAGTCTACCAGCCACAATGTCATCAGAGCTGCATATTATTGGAAAATACATCTCTAATTCTGCACTCAATCCTCTTGGAAAAGCTTCCATTGAATGCCAATACCTTTCAATTTCTAATGTAAAATCACTCTAGCTTTCTATTTTTACCTCCAGTGGAAGACCTCAAATTTGTCCATGTTATGGTTCATCTGCCATGTCCTAAATTTTTCAGTTAACCTGCCTACTTGCGTTGAAACCCCTCTATATCTTTTGAGCACCATTGTGTCAATTAATTTTATGTCAGTGAACTTGGATGTGTTACACCTGGCACCATCATACATATCATTGATATAGTTTCTAAACATCAATTTCTGCTGCATGCCACCCTTCACATTGAGAATGATCTGGATATTTCTACTCTGACTTTTGTACTTTAACCATTCCTCAATCTACACCAGTATTTTACACCAAGTACTATGCCCCTAATTTAATAACCACCTCTTGTGTAGCATCTTATTACAGGGCTTTGAAAGACCACATGCAGTGCATCAATACAGTGGGTCAGATACCATCTGGCAAGGGAATGGATAAGTGACATTTTCAGGTCAGGACCCTTTAGACTAGTTGGAGCAGGGGGGAGAAATCTGGAAAGCTTTACCAGCGTTTTCTTCCCTACTCCAATCAGCCTGAAGAAATGCCCTAACACTTCCCAGGTGCTGCCTGACCTGTTGAGTTACACCTGCTTTTTGTGTTTTGCTCAGGATTCCTGCATCTACAGTTTATAGGACCTGCACTGCATCAATTGTCTCATTCTTGTCTTTTCTGTTACATTCAAGCTCAAAAACCTCTAACTAACTGAATTGTTGAACATAAATTTCCTTTCATAAGGGCAGCACGATAGCGCAGTGGTAGAGATTTCGGTTCGATCTTGACTACGGGTGCTGTCTGTATGGAGGTAGCACATTCTCCCTGTGACCGGGTGGGCTTTTTTTGTGTGTTCCGGTTTTCTCCCGCTTTCCAAAGACATACAGTTTTGTAGGTTAATTGGTTTCGATAAAATAGTAAATTGTCCTTGGTGTGTAGGACAGTGCTAGTTTGCGGGGTGGATGCTGGCCGGTGCGGGCTCGGTGGACCGAAGGGTCTGTTATTGCACTGTATCTCTAAAGTCCAGTCTAATCCACGTTAACTCTATCCAATCTTATTATCATTATTCAAGTGCCCTGCTGCTACTTCCCTGATACAAATTCCAGTAGCTTCTCTTTTGATGATGAGCAAAGTGCTCCATTTTCTCTCTCCCATCTTTCTTAAACAGCGAGGCAATAATTGCCACCTTTCAATCCACGTAAACCAATCTAGAATGTGTGGAATTGTGGAAAATGACAACCAGCACATTCACCATCGTCGCTATCACAGTCAAAACCATCATGTGAAAACCAATAGATCCCCATTCATTTCTCCAATGCTTATTATGTCTTACCAGTGTCTTACTTGTGACTTTGATCTCTTCTTTCACTCACAGTCCTCCTATTTTCATGATGTTTTCAATGGTTTATTCATTCATTTTTGATTTCCGCAATTTTTTTTTGATCCGTGGTATAATTAATCTTATCTCGATCGATAAGGGATTCCCATTACTTTTCCTCCTATTCAACCCTATCTGCAGAAGCTCTTGGTGTTTTATCTTTATGTTTCTCACTTGCTTTTTTTTACTTGTCCTTTCTTTATCAATGTCTCTGTCTGTCTTGGCTAAATCCTGAAATCTTCATAATCTTCAGGCATTCTGCATTTTTGGCTGTTTTAGTCTTTGCTCTAATAATATGTTTACCTTATTTAAATAGTCATGACTTTTTCATGTGGGGGATTTTTGGCTTCAAGAGTTATTCCCTGTGAGATGGGAAACGTGGAGTGGGCGAAGGTTTAAAATAATAAAGCAAATGCTTTTTTAGTCAGAACTTGTGATAAAATGAAGGATTGTAGCTTGCCTACTGCCTGAAGTCATGTTCCCTGCATGGAGTGGATAATGTTGGCCCATCTCACTGACCTTCCACAACCTTGAAACTAGTAAATGGATAGGGCAGGTTTAGAGGGAGATGGGCCAAATGCAGGCAGATGGGACTATTGTAGATGAGACATGTGGGCAAGTTGGGCCAAAGAGCCTCTCTCAATGCTTTATGACTATGACTGGGGAGGTAGTTCAAATGATGGCTTAACGTTGGAGTGTAATAGTGTGGAGGTGCCTTCCATCAGCTGACAGCTATTGAAGCTGGGGCTGGACATGAGCCATATATAGGTGATTTCATTCATTTCTTCAAATACCTCCACATGTAAAAACGTTTACAACTTAATGAGACAATTTTAAATATTTTCAAATGTATAACATCGATTAACAGCATGGTATTAACGATTTTCATAATCATAATAATTTATTCGCCAAGTATGTTTTGCAACATACGAGGAATTTGATTTGCCATACAGTCATACCAATTAATGAACAAGCCACACAACTACATAACATTTCACATAAACATCCACCATAGCGGCTCCTCCACATTCCTCACTGTGATAGAAGGCAATAAAGTCTTCTTTCCTCCTTTTTCTCCCGCGGTCGGGGGAGTCGAACCATCCACAGTCGGGGCGATTGAAGCTTCAGCAACGGGACGATCGCAGCTGATCACAACGGGATGATCGACGCTCCTGCAGCTTGGAGCTCCCGAAGTCGGTCCCTAAACAAGGGACCGCGAGTTCCACAATGTCCTGATAAAGGGATCGCAAGCTCCATGATGTTAAGTCCGCAGGCTCCCGTGGTTGAAGATCACAAAGTTGGTCCCTAGCAAGAGGCCGCCAGCTCAATGATGTTAGGCCGCAGTGCGGACGGAGATAGGACACGGAAAAAACTATGTTAAGGAATTAAAACACGAACCTAAACCAAAACTATTTTGTATAATTCCCAATGGGGGTCTCGGTTCATGGCTTGGCCCAGCATCGGGGAACAAATTCACCAACATAATGTGATATTCCAGCAAGACCACACTTTGATGGCAAAGCACTGTGAAAGATGCAATTCCATTGATCATTGAGTAACGCTTTAGACTTTAGAGATACAGCATGGAAACGGGCTCTTCGGCCCACTGAGTCCACGCCAACCAGAGAACACCCCGTATACAATAACACTATCCTACACACTAGAGATAATTTACAATTTACAATAGCTAATTAACCTACAATCCTGTACATGTTTGGAGTGTGGGAGGAAACCAGAGCACCCGGAGAAAACCCACACGGTCACAGGGAAAGCTTACAATCGCCATACAGATAGTACCCATAGTCAAGATCAAACCTGGTCCTCTGGCTCTGAGAGGCAGCACCTCCACCTCTATGCTACTGTGCTGCCCTAAGGCCTGGACTTCGGAACAAGAAAGCATTTATACGCAAGTCCGACAAATATGGCCTTTAAAATAGTGAACTATCTGTCGTTGCATACTGAAGCAGCAACAAAACTTAGCAGGATTGGTTTAGTGTAATTTTCTCAGCCCTTTGATAGATTAGAAAATTGTGCTTCAGTTTCTATGTCAGAACTGGAACAGACTTATAGACCAGCTAATAAGCAGACTTAAAGTGAAAGTTCAAAGAGTCATAGTTAAAGTTTTTATTGTTGGCCGCAAATTGCCAAGTAACCCATGAGATGGGATTGAACGCACATTAAAAAGGAGCGATGTTGAATTACAGAGTTCTTAATTGAGTAAGTAACAGAGATCAAAGCTCAGAGTCTCTCTGAGGAGTAATTTGTCTGGTTTATTTCCTTTCCAAAAAGAGAATTATTTTGCATCATCTATGTTGTGCTGAAACCTTCAGTTGTTCAAATTGCTGTTTCAAAATAGATAATAACCCGTCCTTAAAATATTTTAAAGTACGAAATACAGTGCAGTGACAGTTTGAAAGTGCTATTTTACTTCTTTATCATCCATTGAAAGCAGATCTCATAATAAAGACCAAGGTCAAAGGAGATGAAACCTTAAGCAAAGACTTTATATTTTAAAAGCCTGTTCTTAAATGTACTGTGAATTGCAATTTTCTACTGTTGCAATTTACTTGGTTGGTTGATTTTGTGGGTTGCTCCCTCTGCACATGATATTACCAGTTGTGATTAGATTTAAAAGGGCAAGGGAAATACAGACACCTTGTAATCAGCGTGAAAGGAGGCCAAGAAACTGACATTAATGATGTGCTGCAGACACAACCCAGTATACACCCAGAAGCACAGTCAATAAGGAGCAGAAAATTGGCCATGTGTAGTGCTTTCTAGGGGTTAATTACCAGAATTTTCCACCCACTCTTCACTATTTTGTGGTTCAACTAGGTGGATAGGGATGGAAAACGGATCTAGACTATAGACTTTCGAGATAGAGTGAGGAAACGGGTCCTTCGACCCACCGAGTCTGCGCCAATAGTGCTATCCTACCCACTAGGGACAATTTACAATTTTTACCAAAGCGAATTAGCCTACAAACCTGGAATGTGGGAGGAAACCGGAGCGCCTGGAGAAAACCTTTGCGGTCACGGTGAGAACATGCAAACTCCGTACAGACAGTACCCATAGTCAGGATCAAATCTGTGTCTCTGGCGCTGCAAGGCATCAACTCTCCTGCTGTGCTGCCCAGGGACCACTTCTTCTATGTGTCTGCATTTTTATGGTATGACATAATATAAGCATATGCATGTATGACCACATTTGTGGAGTGATATTCAAGTTATGGCATTGCATAATCTTCTATTACTTATGCCATAGTGGCATTGGGAACAGGGCCAGCATTTTGCACCCAGATATCCAGTGTGGTTCTTGTGATGCACAAGAAGGTTGGAGAGATTGATTGCACTGACTTAGGTGCTGCTTTAATTACCAGCTTGGAATGTTGCCTCCAGAGCGTCGGAGGCTGAGGAGAGCCCTGATAGAAGTATGTAATACTATGAGAAGCATATATAGGGTAGACAGACAGAACCTTTCTCCCTGGGTGGAAATGTCAAAGATTAGAGGGCACAGCTTTAAGGTGAGTGGGGCATAATTTATAGGAGATGTGCGCGTCGTCTTTTACACAGAGAGTGGTGGGTGTTTGGAACCTGCTGCCAGGTTTGGTGGTGGAGCCAGATACAACAATGGGTTTCAGATGGGCACATGGATTATGCAGAGAATGGATGGATATGGATCATGTGCAGGCTGAAGAGATTAGTTTAACCAGACATCACGAGCATTGTGACATGAACATTGTGGACTGAAGGGCCTGTTCCTGTGTTTCACTGTTCTATGTTCTGAATTCATAAAATCGAAATGATCAACAGCAGTGCCCAGTGACTGATGATGTTGCTTGCCAGTATTTACAGGTCCATCACTGATTTTATGGCACCCTTGGTTCCAGAGCCTTTCTGGATTATCCGTTTTACCAGGCCAAAAGAGGTCATGGCCTCCGAGAGGAGTCCAACGGTACTTGAACGGTCTACCTAGGGGCCGAGATACTGGCCCGCAAAGTCGGCCTTGGGAGTCGGCTATGGGAACCGATCTTCCGGCTCTGGCCTGGAGAACCAGAGCCCCGGCCACACGGAGAAAAATCGGCCCGCCGATCGGCGCAGAAGTTCCAATACGTTGAAATCGTCTGCCTCATCTGGTACATTTTCGGGGAGACTTCTGGGGGGTTTTCAAGTGCGCTCTCATGATTTTGTCTGGATTAGAGGAGGTGCTGGACCATCAGTTGCCAGAAAATCGGTGTTGGACCTGCACATCTTGCTTGATGGTCACAAGCTCAAGTACATCGTACTTAGCAAGTCATGTCAATTCCAAAGAGTTTGCGGAATGAACAGTACTGAAACTAGATGAAACTTCAGACTCTGTGAGGCTTGCGTGAGGGCTGCAGTCATGGTCTTATAGAGGAGCAGGCTTGTACTTGGTTTTGCTATACTCCTTAATTAAAATATTAGGGAAAGTTTAACATCCATCAATTTAACATGTGGTTCTTATTTGCCAGCATCTCCGATAGGTTAACTATTGTTTTTGACAACAGATCAGGCCTATTAAATATTTATCTTTCCTATTTTCTATTCATTTCACTTGCACTTTATGTACTTGAATAAAACTTATGTACTTGATAAAACTTGACTTGACTATTTTAGGCTATTTTTGGAAGAGGAAGTATTAATCAAATGCGAGAATGGCATAATGCATCATCTTAAGAGGGATAGAGATGCTTGATAATCAACCTATCATAATTATTACTGATTAACTGTCAGTGAATGACTAGAATAACAACAATTTATTTCTGGAACTCCACATATTATAACATCTGTCACAAATTACGGATAATGACGATTCAGAGTATAGGAAGGAGAGCGATTGTCTGATTAAATGGTGCCAGAATAGCAACATTGCTCTCAATGTCAATTAAGCCAAGGAATTGATTATTGACTTTAGAAGAGGAAGGCCAAGCCTGTTGAGGTGGCACGGTGGTGCAGCAGTAGAGTTGCTGTCTAACAGCGCTGGAGACCTGGGTTAGATTCTGACTATGGCCGCTATCTGTACGGAGTTTGTATGGGTTTTCTCCAGTTGCTCCGGTTTCCACCCACAACCTAAAGACATACATGTTTGTAGTTTTATTGGCTTTGGTAAATTGTCCCTAGTGTGCAGGAAAGAGCTTGTGTACAGGGACGCTGGTCAGTGTGGACTTGGTGGGTCAAAGGACCTGTTTCTGCGCTAAATCTCTAAACTAAGCGTAACTGTCTTCATCAGTGGGTCGGTAGTGGACAGAGTCAACAAGTTCAAGTTCCTTGGCGTGCATTAATCTGAAGACATATCCTGGATCCTGCACATTGATGCAATCGTAAAGAAAGCCCTTCAATGCCTCGACTTGTTTAGAAGATTGAGGATATTGGTATGTCTTCGAATACTCTCTTGAACCACTACAGGTGTACGCTATAGAGCATATTCACTGGTTGCATCATGGCCTGGTTTGTCAACTGAAACACCCAGAAACAAAGGAGATTACAAAAAGTGGTGAACACTGCCCGGTTAACCCATTGAAGGGATCTACAGAAGATACTCTCAAACGCAATCAATATCATCAAGGAACCACACCACCCTGGACACTCATTTCATTTCTGCCACCAGGAAGAAAGTATAGGAGTCTAAGAATGGTAACGTCATTCCCACTATTGAACACTAAGAACTCTAACTAAGCTCTAAACATCTTGGGTTGCACAGGGGACATTGGGCTTTGTTTAGTTTTTAAAGTATGTTGCCTTTTTTATTAATTGAATGTTTTTCTTTGTTTATTATGTTATCTATTGAGTACAGTGTTTACAAACCCGTTGTGCTGTTGCAGCAAGTAAGGATTTCATTGGTCCCGGTTTGGGACACACTGTATAACAATAAAACACTCTGGACTCTTGACATATCCCACATGGAGATTCCCTCACACCTTTGCTGCAGTTTCCAACATTCACAGCCCATTGTGTTTCCATTCTCTTGATCCTGTATGACTTTGCGGATCTTTCTACAACCTTCAAAGCATTCATTTTATCCCTAATTATTTCAGTTGGTAATTTTCCAACACCAGACAAAGATTGAAATATTGCACATTATGCAGCATTCCTCCTTTGTGGAATCAAACTGTAACAATTTGGCTTCAATCCTTTGGCAGACATTCTGGTTCTAATGAATAATGAAAAATCAGATCAGCCTCTGCTTCTTCCACACTGAGCTGCACTCAAGCTGCTAATGGGCATAAAACATCTGTTCATTCCACGGATTTTCAGTAGTAGATAGATTAATGAACACTTTCATGCCCGTTTGATTGAAAGATACAGCAGTGAAACAGCCCTTTAGCCCACGGAGTCCACGCTGACTGTCTATCTCCCACTTTCGTATCCACTCCTGAGGTTGAGGTTTATAATTGTCACAACCCGCACACTAGGGGCAATTTGCAGAGGCCAACTAGCTTACAAATCTGCACATCTTTGGGATGTTTTGAGGAACCCGCAGCACCAGAATAAATGCTCGCAGTCACAGGGAGAACAAGCAAACTCAACACGGGCATCACATGAGGTCGGGATCAAACGCAGGTCTCTAGCGCAGTGACGCAGCAGCTCGGCCATCTGTGCCACTGTGCCGCGCTATTCAACAAAATATTTTAACCAAGAGAAGAGTGTGTTTATTTGACATAGCACTGGATGTGAACCAGAACAATGAAAGTATCACTTGCTGCGGCTTTACAGACTCATTAGATGTAACAACAACAAATAAATACAACAACGGAGATTGTTGTTGCATCTAATGAGCCTGTAAAGCCACAGCAAGTGATACTTTCATTGTTCTGCCATGATTATCTTGGTACTTTTCAGAATATGGCACCATATCGAGGATTAAAACATCAGTTTCTACCTATTAAGATGATGTGTTATATTTCTACATTGTCCTTTATATACTATCCATATACCTCAATGGCCTATACTTCAATAGGCCATTTGGCCAAAAGAAATGTATAAACTTTTTTAAATCGCAGTTCAGAACAATAAAGAAATCACGGACATGGATTCACAAAGTTGATGATATTTTGCCTAGCTGAGATCTCCAGAGAAAAGGGTGGCAATTTCAAATCAGCAGTTTTCAATCCTGTCCTTGGATGAGAAGAAATGTCTTCATTGAGCGAGTACTGCAGCTTTGGATGCTTTACCCAAGAGGGTTGTGGATTCGCAGTCGCTTCGTACATTCCAGACACAAATTCATTCAAGACGTTGGTGAGGTTCCATTTAGAGTATTGTGTATTGGGTGACAAAATGTCATTCTGTTACAGGAAAGATGTTGTTAAGCTGCAAAGGGTGCAGAGAAGATTTACAAGGATGTTGACGGGACTCATGGGCCTGAGCTATTGAGAGGTTGAGCAGGCCTTGGAGCGCAGGAGGATGAGGGGTGATCTTATCCTGTATGATAATGAGAGTATTAGATAGGGTAAATGCACAGATTCTTTTATCCAGAGTACGGCAATCAAGAACTGGAGGATATAGGATTAAAGTAAGATTGGAAAGATTTAATTGGAACCTGAGAGGCGACTTTTTTACACAAAGGGTGGTAGGTATATGGAATAAGTGTAGGACGGAATTTCAGATGCTGGTTTACACCAAAGATAGACACAAAAAGCTGGAGTAACTCAGCGGGGCAGGCAGCATCTCTGGAGAGAAGGAACAAGTGATGTTTCGGGTTGAGACGTTTTGGGTTGAAGAACGGTCTTGACCCAAAACGGCACATATTCCTTCTCTCCAGAGATGCTGTCTGCCCTGCTGACTTACTCCAGGTATATGGAACAAGTTGCCAGAGGAGGCAGTCGAGGCAGGTACTATCACAACGTTCAAAAAACATTTGGACGGATACAGGGATGGGACAGGTTTAGAGGGTTTTGGGCCAAATGCAGGCAGGTGGGTCCAGTATAGTTGGTTGCCATGAGCAAGTTGGGATGAAGGGCCTGTTTCCACACTATATGACTCTACTACAGAATTTTAGATACAGTTAGTGTGGGAAAGTAGTGCCGAGATAAAAGATCAGCCGTGATATTGGAACAGGTGAAAGGGTCCAATTAGCTTACTTGGGGTTTTATTTCTTATAGAAAATAGGTGCAGGAGGAGGCCATTTGGCTCTTCGAGCCAGCACCGCTAGACTTATGTTCTAGGTAAACTGTCAACAAGTGAACAGAAGAAAATCCAGGTTAATCTTATCCTTTGAAAGATGCCTGGATTAAGGTCCCTTGATAGCACCTGATCTTTATTTTGTTTTTGCTTTCAAGTCATGTGTGCTAAGGTACAGTGTAAAGCTTACATCTGGCACTAACATCTGTGGTGATCAAGTGCTTTGAAAGATTGGTTATGGTGCATATCAACTCCTACCTCAACAAGAACCTTGACCCACTACAGTTTGCCTACCATCACAACATGTCAACGGAGGATGCGATCTCACTGGATCTCCAATCCGCACTGGACCACTTGGACAATAAAAACACTTACGTCAGGCTGTTGTTTATAAACTACAGCTCGTCGTTCAATACCATAATTCCCTCCAAACTGGTTACCAATTGCACCAAGGAGTCCCCTGCAGCCTGGTTCTCTCATGGTTCACAGACTCGCCAGCCGCCTGCCACTTGTATATGGAGTGTGTGAGGTTGCAGCCCATGTTCCACTATCTGAAGGGCTGCTCCTTGCCTTCTGACTTCACCCACCATCCTCATCTTTGGACACCCTGTGCGTAGGGAAGATAGTAGGGCCGAGGATGTCCTGGTTGGATTGCTCCTGGGCCCGGCAGAAGAGGACTGCCTACCCCTTTTCTGGGGCTACGTCTGTGCCCGGGTGGTGTTAGAGAGGGACTAGGCGCTGTCCACGGTTCACCCTGGGGGATGTCCCAGACCGCTGGACTCCGTGGGGGGTTGAATGCATCCTTGCCAAGGATTTTAACATAGTTGTATAGTAGTTTATTTGGTATATTTGTTTGTCTTGTATTATGGTGATAGGTTCTGTTTTGTTTTGTAAATATTGTTTTTTAATAATTGAATACATTTTTTGATATAATTAAAATAAGCTGGTTACCAAGCTTACAGAACTGGGTCTCTGCATATCCCTCTGCAATTGGATCCTTGACTTCCACATCTACAGACTACTTTCCCATCACTGATGTCAGACTCCACAGTCAAGTCTGTTCGAATTGACAGAAACACTTCTTCCTCATTATCAATCAGTACGGGATCACCTCAAGGCTGCGTGCTGTAGCCGGACACAGTACGAACTCCATCTTCAAGTTTGCCGATGACACCACCGTTGTTGGATGAATTACAGATGGCGATGAGTCAGAGTATAGAAGTGAGATCGACCGATTGACCAAATGGTGCCAGCACAACAACCTGGTTCTCAATATCAGTAAAACCAATGAACTGATTGTGGACTTTGGAAGAGGAAGGATGAGGACCCACAATCCTGTTTATATCAATGGTGGTGAGAGTCAAAAACTTCAAATTCCTGGGTGTGCATATTTCCAAAGATCTGTCCTGGACCCAGCACACTGATGCAATTATAAATAAAGCACATCAACGCTTCTACTTCCTGAGAAGATTACAGAGATTCGGTATGTCAGAGAGGATTCTCTTGAACTTCTACAGGTGTAGAGTAGAAAGCATATTGACTGGTTGTATCATGGCCTGGTTCGGAAACTTGAATGCCCGTGAGCGTAAAAGACTGCAAAAAGTTGTGAACACTGCCCAGTCCATAACCGGTTCTGACCTCCCCACCATCGAAGGGATTAAAAGGCAGCCAGCATCATCAGAGACCCACAACATCCTGGCCACACATTCATTTCACCCCTGCCATCGGGAAGAAGGTACAGGAGTCTAAACACTGTAACAACCAGGTTCAGGAACAGCTAATTCCCCACAGCCACCAGGCTATTAAACAGTACACCTCAAATGAACACTGAACTACAATGGACTATTATGATTATTATTATTGCACTAATATTGTTTGTTTTTTGTGTGTACGTGTGTGTGTATATATAGTGTAAACAATATAAGCGCGAAAATAAAGTGTGAGTGTGTGTGTGTATTTGTGAGTGTGTGTGTGTATTTGTGAGTGTGTGTGGGTGTGTATTTGTGAGTGTGTGTGGGTGTGTATTTGTGAGTGTGTGTGGGTGTGTATTTGTGAGTGTGTGTGGGTGTGTATTTGTGAGTGTGTGTGGGTGTGTATTTGTGAGTGTGTGGGTGTGTATTTGTGAGTGTGTGGGTGTGTATTTGTGAGTGTGTGGGTGTGTATTTGTGAGTGTGTGTATTTGTGAGTGTGTGATGTGTGTGTGTGGGTGTGTATTTGTGTGTGAGTGTGTGTGTATTTGTGAGTGTGTGTGCATACACACTGATCTTTAGTTTTGCGCTTATAATGTTTACAGTGTTTACATATTCTGTTGTGATGCAACAAGAAAGAATGAAACTTTTCTATCTGCCCACATATGACAAAACTCTCTTGACTTTTAACTTTAAGCAGTCAGTGGAAAAACCATGCATGATTACAATCGAGCCATCCACAGTGTACAGATACATGATAACAGGAACAACAATTAGTGCAATCTTAAAATAACAGCCGAGCAACATCAGTAAATTCAAGGACCGAAGTTTTTTGCATTCATGGGAGCAAGGGAAGCAGTGCAAAGCTAGAGAATACTGGAAACGTTTTTAGCAGGAAAAACTCCAGCATTTTCTGTTTTATTTGTAATTTCTAACATCCTCAGTTTTTTTCCTTTTCCTGGCAAGACCCAATTTATTGCCCATTCATAATTGCCCTTGAGAAGGTGGAGACAAGGCAACTTCTAGAACGATAGCCATCATCCAGTAAATGTTGTTGGATATAAAGTTCCAGGATTTAGACAGGGTGAAGGAATAACAATATGTTTCCAAGTCAGGGCACCGTGACAATTTAGAAAGCTGCATTTCACACTTAATGGAAATGGACTTAAAACATGACTTTAAATCATATGCATAGTCGTTCACAGTCGAGTCTCCATTTACCAAATATCTCAGTGATAAAACAAAAGCTTCTCTTTGATGTTTCCCCACAGTATTGTGCTTAGCTCTGGGACTCTAATTGAGGAAGTCCTGAGGTACTGCAGCATGCTGGTCTCATTCATCCCTTCTCCAAACGCAATGTTAGAACCATTGTCACTGAAGCATTCAGCTTCCTCTGTTCCTTCCTGTGGCGCCTCACTTGGCTCTGATAAATGTAACCTTTTATATTCATAAACCTTCAAAGGAAGTAGGGCCAGACCACAAAACTTCTTGTTGAGAACCAAGGAAGTCACCAGTTCAAAGCCATCAATATCTTTTTAATCGCCCAAGAAGAAGACACAACAGTTCATTATATTGTAGCCTTCCTATCATGTACCTAAGTTGATTTTGTTGTCACATGTACAAATACTGACCTATACACAACAGCCACCCTGCTTACAAGTGATTCATTTTGTAAGTCCTTTGAAGTGTTTTCAGTTGAAGTTTTGGAATTTTAACATGTTGAAAGCACACCAATGGCCTCTACTTTCTCAGTAGACTGTGTTCCTTTAACAAACAAAATAAAATGCTAGAGGAACTCAGGGGGTCAGGCAGATGACGTTTTGTATCGGGGTCCTTCTTCATGCTTGCCTTTCTTCATGTTTATTTAGGCTAGTCATATACTCTGTGAGTAGAGCAAAATGTTCCTTAACAAATATGCAATGACTTAGACTTAATAGGCTCCCTCCATAACCACTACACCAACTCCTCCACACCACGATCAACATTGTGCTTCTGACCTTAGTTATCTGAAATGTTACGACCAATAAAGATTCAGCAGTACCAATGTAGCGCAGAGCGGTGTTTTTCTTGTACCTTATTTATGGTACAAGTGGCTCTCCTTTATATTATTCTCTACGTTACGAATGGGCAGTAAGAACAAACCAGGGAACTATAGGCCAAAGAGCCTGACATCGGTGATGGGAAAGTAGTTTGAGAGGATTTTTAGGGACAGGAATCCAGCATTGGATAAGTATAGATTGATTAGGAATCACCTGCATAGCTTTGTGCTTGGGAAATAAAGTTTCACAAACCTGATAGTTTTTTGAAGAGGTCTCAAGAAAATTGATGAGGGCAGGCTGGTGGACATTGTATGGACTTTGGCAAGGACTTAAAAAATGTTCCACATGCTAGGCTTTGCTGGATGGTTAGACACATGGAATCCAAGGTGTGCTGGCCTACTAGATGTAAAATTGCCTTTGAGAAATAAATCAGAAAGAGTAGTATTGGAGGATAAAACCATCTGACTAGAGGTCTTTGGCCAGTGATGTATTGCAGGGGTCGGTGCTGGGTCCACTGTTGTTGTTATCTACATTAACAATTTGGTTGACACTATAGTACAGGGGCATGCTTCCCGACAAGTAGCATGTTCGATAAACTGTGGTGAAGGCAATTGAATACAAAAGGTGGAAAATAATATTTTGCCCAAAATGGAAATGACAAATATAAGTTTACAGTTAGAGGTGGAAAGATTAAAGATGATTTACGAGGCACGTTTCCTTGCACAGAAGGCTTTTGTAGGTGTCTGGAACATGCTACCAGGGAAAATAGAAGAAGCAGATACAATACAGGGCTCGAAATTAGCAGTTGCCCGGGTGCCAATGACCAACCAAAGTGCCGCCGGGCAACCTAAACGGCGACTCATTTTGCCCGGCCTGGCAAGCAAATACTGATTTATACCAATAGACACAAAAAACTGGAGTAACTCCGTGGGTCAGGCAGAATCCCTGGAGAATGGGATCGTGACGTTTCGTGTCGACGGCTGTATTCCTCTAGTATCTTTCATTGCGGGGCAAAGATACTAGGTGCGCAGTGACGAAGGGTCGGAGCGAATGACGGGCCCCGAACAGCGGCAACAGCGGCCGCGATAGCGGCTCTACCGCCTCCTCATCCCGCACCCCGCCTGGCGGAGGGAATCTTCCCTCCCTCACTCCTCCCAGCCTCGGCGTGCGAGAGGGGTTGCGAAAGTGCAGTTGGTGGATTTGCAGCAGCATATTTTGATTTGCAGGCAGCGGCCGCTGTCGCCCTGATAACGGCCGCTGCCTGAAAACCCGTTAACAGCGCTTTCAATACTACCTCTCTCGCACGCCGAGGCCGGGAGGAGGGAGGGAGGCCTACTTCCGCCGTCTGAAGCAGTTGCACCAAAGATCCTACAGCTATAGGATCTCTGAGCTGCACCGCTCAGGTCCGCACCGAAGTGTCGGTTGGGCGAGGAGGGGAAGCGGTGGCGACGAGTTCCCAACCGCCTCCCCCTTTGGCAGCGGCACTTTGGCGTTGGACAGGGAAGGCCAAGTCAGCAGGGTGATGACCTTCCTTCCTCCCCACCACCTCTGCCTCTGCCCCTCCCCCCCCCCCCCCCTCTTGTACGCATCCCTCTTATCCTGGGACCCCTCCTCTCCATCCCGCATTGATCCACATTCCCTCCTCTATTCAGACCTCACTGACAACCCCTGTGCTCCCCTCCCATCTACATAGTGTAGAGTGTTTCTGTGCCAATAGCAATAACGACTCATGCTATGGCCATGTCATGGTAATTTTCGGTCCTTCACAGAAAACATGCTTGCATCAATCTGTAGTGTGCATAGTCCAGGATTTATTGACACAGGTTGATCATTTGCTGAATAATCCAACCACATTTTTGTTTGGAAGTGGAAAGAATAGAAATTGCATTCATTGCAATGTGTAAAAAGAGTTGAGATATTGTATTATAATTTTGCTGCATGTCATTGTGGTATATATCATGTCTTGATTGGTGAATATGTTTAGTTTGTGAGTTATTTGAAGCTGAAATAATATGTGAATGTAGACAAAAGTGCTAGAGAAACTCAGCGGATGCAGCAGCATCTATGGAGCGATGGAAATGGGCAACGTTTCGGGTCGAAACCCTTCTTCAGACTGATGGGTTTCGGCCTGAAACGCTGCCTATTTCCTTCGCTCCATAAATGCTGCTGCACCCGCTGAATTTCTCCAGCACTTATGTCTACCTTCGATTTTCCAGCATCTGCAGTTCCTTCTTGAACATAATATGTGAATGCTTCATTGAGCATAATTCTGACTGGTAACTACACACTTTGTCCGAGCACATTATCACACGCGTCATGCAAACCGTATTAAATGACCACCTAAACTGTCATTTGGCAACCTAAATAGCTGTCAAGGTTGCCCGGCTGGCAACAGGGAAAAAAAGTTAAGCGAGAGCCCTGCAATAGCAACATTTAAGCATTTGGGCAGACATCTGAGCATACAGGTATACAGAACCTTGTACAGGCAGATGTGATTAGTTTAGATTGAGAACTTGGTTGGTGCAGACATGTTGGGCCGAAAGGGCAAGTTTCTATGTTGCACTGTTCTAGGTAGGCCTTTATTACAGAGGATTTGAATACAGGGACAAGGATATCTTC
Organism: Raja brachyura; assembly: GCA_963514005.1. The sequence continues at coordinate 38,543,002 of OY740797.1, read as the reverse complement.
CTGCAGCACTTTGGGACTTGGTAGTGACCTGCTAGGAGTTTTATTTACAGGTTTGGTCTCCTTTTCTGAGTGAAGAAACTCTTGCTATGGAGGGAGATAAACAAATGTTTGGACTGATTCCTGGGAGAATAGGACCGACATATGAGGAGAGACTGGGATATGTAAGCCAGAGGGACATGGGCAAAATGTGCGCAGGTGGGACTAGTGTGGTAGGGGATCTTGGTTGGCATGGGCAAGGGCCTGGTTCCATGTTGTGTGACTCTATATTCACCAGGATTAGAATAGTGCAAGGAAATATCATGGAAATCTGTAAAATTCAAGCAGAACTAGACAGACCAGATATAGTGAGGATGTTCTTAATAACTGGGAGGTGCAGAACACAGATATGAAGTGTGCCCTTTCGGAAACAAGATCGGGAGAAATGTCTTCACCCAGGGGAGTCTGTGGAATTCTTCCACTATTGAAGGCAGTGGAGGTCACATCATTAAATGTCTTAAAGAAGGAGGTGTAAATTAATTACTTGAGATGACCAAGGTATATCGGATAAAGGCTAGAACAGGATTCTGAACTTATTGATCGACCATTATCCTATTTGAATTATGGAGCAGAGCTGAATAGACCTCTTACCACTGTTTCTCTGACCATAACTGACAAGAATAGGAAGCAATCATGTTTCTGTCCACAGGGTGGCAGCATCATGCAGTCCTCTTCCACATCCATCCCAACATATAACACTTGGCAGCTCAACCCCAATTTAGTCTCTTTTTTCTTTGTGTTTCAGTCTATCCCCTCTGCTGTTAGTCCACCTGTCAATGTGGAAACACTGTTTTAATAGCTACTGTGACCTAGTTTGATTAAATCTAAATCGAACAACTGAAATTCATCTTGAGGGGAATAGTTGGGGTGAATGGAGTATTTTACTCCGATTAGGGTAATCAGGACCAGAGGTCATGACGTATCAAGATGTGCTAGACATATCAAGCTGGAGTAACTCAGCGGGTCAGGCAGCAACTCTTGAGAAAAGGAATAGGTAGCAATTCGGGTTGAGACCCTTCATCTCAAACGGAAACGTCACATGTTCCTTTTCTCCAGAGTTGCTGCCTGAACTGCTGAGTTACTCCGGCTTTTTGTGTCTATCTTCGGTTTAAACCAGCATCCACTGTTCCTTCCTACACATATGCAACAAGTTATCAGCGAAAGTAGTAGAGGCAGGTACAATAAGAACATTCAAAAGACATCTGGACAAGTACATGGATAGGAAAGATTTTAGTGGGATTTGGGCCAAACGCAGGCAGCTGGGACTGGCGGAGATGGGGGACCTTGGTCGGCGTGGGCAGGTTGGGCCAAAGGGCCTGTTTCTGTGCTGCATGGCTCTACAGAAGAGGGTGGGAAGGCAATGTTTCATCCGTTTTTTGGGGGGAGAGCAGGTGTAGTGAGCAGCATCCTTGAGAGTTACAGGCTTGGCTGCTCAGCACCTGAGAAAACTGACGAGAAGCAGCTGCAGACATAGTTTCCCACAGCCAGTGTTAGGAAGGATTTGAAAGAAACGAGGAGCCCGATTTGCATAAATCAAGGACTATATCAGGCACAACACGTTAACTGAAAGCAGTTGAGAATGCTGATTGTAGAAAGAGAGACCTGCTGCCTACAAACGTGACAGGGCAGCAATAGTGGTCATGTTTCTTGCCACCACAGCTAGCTATCATTGGACGTTAGAGATGCAGCACAGAAACATGCTCTTCGGCCTACCGAGTCCGCGTAGATCAGCAATCCCCGGACACTTATACTATCCAACAAATTTAGTTTTAGTTTACAGATGTAGTGTGGAAACAGGCCCTTTGGCACACCGGGTCCGCACTGACAAGCCATTCCCGCACATTAACACTACCCTACACACAGTAGGGACAATCTTTTACCTTTATATCAAGCCAATTAACCTCAAAACCTGTACATCCTTGGAATGTTGGACAAAACCAAAGACCTCGTAGAACACCCACGCAGGGCACCGGGAGAAAGTACAAATCCATGCAGGCAAGCACCCGTAGTCAGGATCGAACCCGGTTCCCTGGAGCTGTATGGCAATAGCTCTACCGCTGCGCCACTGTGCCACCCTGAAACTGCTGCTCTCATTAAGGACAATTTAACTATTTTTTCTACTGAAGCCAATTAACCTAGAAACCTGCACGTCTTTGGAATATGGGACGAAACCAGAACACCGGGAAAAACTCATGCAGTCACAGGGAGAACGTACAAACACTGTACAGACCGCACTTGTAGTCAGGATGCTAACAGGGTCTCTGGCACTCTAAGGCAGCAACTCTACCGCTGTGCCATCCTGAAACTGCTCTGTATTGCAAATGCAAAAGAAAAGTTCAATAAACCTGAAAATTAAAAATGAAACAAAAACTAAGCATGCTAGAAATCTGAAACAAAAAAAACAGAAAGTGCAGGAAACACCCAGCAAGTCAGGCAGCATCTGCGCAAACAGAAACAGAGTTCACATTACAGGTCAAGGATCAGTCATTAGAACCAGGAAAAGTTGAGTTAAAAAAAGGTAATTTTACTTTGAGAGTAGGTTTAGTTCAGTTTAAGGATACAGAATGGCAACAGCCCCTTCAGCCCACATAGTCTACGCCAACCATTGATTAACCGTTCACACTAGATCTACGTTGTCATTCACTTTCTCAATCACTCCCTACACACAAGGGGCAATTTACAGAGAACAGTCAACCTACAAACCCGCTCGTCTTTGGGATGTGGAAGGAAATGTATGGAGATCGCTGGTCGGTGTGGACTCCGTGGGCCGAAGGGCCTGTTTCCATGCTGTATGTCTAAACTAAGCTAAGCAGTTCCTTGTGTCTCCAGAATTCCTTCTGAATTGGCTAATATGGTTCATTGTCACATTAAACTTTAAGGTGAGATGGGAAGATTTTAATAGGAACCTGAGGGGTAACATTTCACACAAAGAGAGGTGGGTGTATGGGACGAACTGCCGGAGGAGGTAGATGATGCAGGTACTATCACAATGTTCAAGAAACATTTAGACAGGTACATGGATAGGACAGGTTTAGAGGGATATGGGCCAAAAGCATGCAGGTGGGAGTAGTGTCGATGGGACATGTTGGGCGGTGTGCGCAAGTTGGGCCAAAGGGCCTGTTTCCATGCTGCATGATTCTATGACTCTATGAATAGTGAACATTGTCTGTGTCTTTGTTAAAATTCACTTCTGCAGGACTATGAGTATCCGTTGATTTCGCATTCGTCACAGTACCAGAAGAACGATCGGTGCCCACCACCCCCACAGGCATTGCCGGACAGAGCTTGCGAAGTTCCCAGTTGCAGGTCGGACTCGGAGTGTGAAAGGCACAAGCGCTGCTGCTACAATGGTTGCATTTACGTTTGTTTGGAATCAGTGCAACCACCACCAGGTATATTTAACCATGAGTCCAGATGTCCTTTGTTATATTATTAATGAAATACAGTGCAAAATGTTGACTAAAGCACAATGATAGCTGGCCGATATAATATTTCTTAATCCTTATATATTGTCAATTTCCTTGCCTGTGATCCAGAGTGGAGATTGACAAAAATGTCGGCCTGGACTCAGTGGACAGGAGGGTCTACTTGTTTGCTGTACTTTCATCCATAAGGTCAAAAGTAATAAGAATTAGGAGTAGAATTAGGCCATTCGGCCCATCAAGTCTACTCCATCATTCAATCATGGTTGATCTATCCTTCCTAACCCCATTCTCCTGCCTTCACCCCATAACCTCTGACACCTGTGCTAATCAAGAATCTATCTATTCCTGCCTTAAAAATATCCACTGACGTAGCCTCGACAGACTTCTGGGGCAAAGAATTCCACAGATTCACTACGCTCTGGTTTCGCGGGGTGGGAGATTGCAACCTTCATGTGGTCCGTCCTGTTTCTACAAATGCAATCAACCTGGTGTGTGCAATCAAACAAGATCAAATAGAACAAGTTGTCCTACAACTTTAGGCTGTGCACGCCATACACCATACAGAAGAAGAAGTAAGTTAGCTTTGCAGGGAAGGTGGTGGAGAGATGGTTAGAACTAAGGGAATATCTCTGACAAGGAGAAGCCAAGATTATTGCTGTGGAGATGAGTTGTGGAAGCCACACAGTTAATGGGGACACTTGGGGTGGAACACTGGTGCCGCGGTAGAGTTGCTGCTTTCCAGCATTAATATTTAACAGGGAGAATCCTCTAGCAGCTGGATTCGAGTTGAAGTAAGATGAAACATTAAAGTTTTTCTCTAAGTTTAGATTTAGAAGCACAGCATTGAAATGGGCCCAGTGGGTCCACGCCGACCAGTGGTCACCTCATGAAGTGTGGGAGGAAACCTGTGCTCTCGGAGAAAACCCACGCGGTCACAGGGAGAACGTACAAGCTTCGTACAGACTGGGCCTGTAGTCAGAATTGTGCCTGGGTGTCTGGCGCTGAAAGGCAGAAACTCTACCGCTGCCCCACCATGCGGTTACAGGGAAGAAATCCACAGGAATACAGATTAATGAGAAAATGAGATGGAGAAGGTTTCCTCTATCTGAATGCCCCCCATTAACCAATTGGTGGGCAAAATCGACAACCTATTTCCATGGCAACCCAGGTTACATCCAATGAGAGGCATTTGCCTTGTCCTATCCATCCCTGAACCACCTCTACAGCATTCACTTGATTTCCCTCCTAGTTCTATCAAGGTTTCTTTGCTCTGAAACGTCAACTCTGTTTCACCTTCCACAGATGCTGCCTGAGCTCCTGAGATTTTTTGATTTTCAAGGAATGAGACCGATTTGCCTCCAAATTTTCACTTCATTTGCTTGCCCTCACACCCCAACATTAAGCCAAGCTGTGGAACACTAAAACAAATCTTTAATTAATGAACAAAAGGCATTCTCATTCTTCTCATGTGACAGATGCGGAATACGATGCATAATACATTCAGCTTAAAGAATAGTAGAAAAAAAATGCAAAATGTGTTACTTCCATGCATTAACAAGACTCTTGCAGCAGCTCAGAATTTTGTTTATATATTTCAAATTTTGATTAAGATTTACAAAAGCATCTTCAACTTCTAAAGTGGGGCGGAGGAAATGCTCAGATTTGAGTTGTTACAATATACCCTGTGGTTTTGCTGGTAAAGCAAACAATTGGAGCGATTTGCTGAACAATATTCCTACTAATTAAAAAAAGGTGTAAGGAGCATATTGGATAAAAATCAATCATCTCTCCCCCTCTCCCCCTCTCCCCCTCTCCCCCTCTCCCCCTCTCCCCCTCTCCCCCTCTCCCCCTCTCCCCCTCTCCCCCTCTCCCCCTCTCCCCCTCTGCCCCTCTGCCCCTCTGCCCCTCTGCCCCTCTGCCCCTCTGCCCCTCTGCCCCTCTGCCCCTCTCCCCCTCTGCCCCTCTGCCCCTCTGCCCTAAAACAATGAGAGTACCAAGATTGATTACATTGCACACAAATACATGATAAGGTAATGTAAGACATTACAGAAGAGGAGGGGCCATTAGCTTCTACCTCAGCACCATTTCCCTCGATCTCGAGGAATTTTTCAATTTCTGTTTTAAATTAACTTAACAACTGAGCCTCAGCCTAATACCAGTGTACAGCAGGTGGGGCTCAGCATGTCTTCCACCTCAGAGCAACTAAAATAAAAAAAGTGTTGGGAAAAGCAATGAGCAGGCTGAGCCAGTCACAGGTGGACTAAAAACAGGCAAAGCAATCACTCTACCTAAAGTTGTAGAATTCGATATTAAGTCCAGAAGGCTGCGGGATGGAAAATCAGCAACAGTTCCTCAACAGCTAAAAGGTTTTTTTTTACTACATATTGTATCTAGAAACTGCTGTGTCATCTGGATTTGTCATGTGGAAAGTTTGTTAAATAATGCTGCGTTTCAGTTCTAGATTGGTTGGTGCAACCAAAACCCAGGTGGCTTGGGGGCAATGGATGGCTACTTGACGGACCAGAAGAAGTGCTTCAAGGTGTTGTTTCTTCACTATCATCATTGATTTTAATATTATGTAACGTGAGACAGTACATGCTGAGATAGAGACTACATATAGCCAATTATTTTACTAAAGATAAACACAAAGTGCAAGTGTAACTCAGCGGGTCTGGCAGCATCTCTGGAGAAGAAGGATGGATGACGGAACCCTTCTTCAGACTTTACTACTACTAGATTTTACTATTGGCATAGGATCACAAGAAAACCATTTCATTCCTCAGCTGTATAAAGTTGGGAGAAATATGTATATCATACAACATGTGAAAATTGAGAAAAAAAGTTTAGACAAGAAGAAATTTAGTAATTGTACAATTTTTGGAAATCATTTTCCCACTTGAACACCTGACCAAATTAGTAATTTATGGTAAAATACACTTGAAAACATGAATTATGTTTAGTTCAGAGATACAGCATAGAAACAGACCTTTCTGTCCACCAGGTCCATGCTAACCATCGACCACCCCTACACTAGTTCTATGTTACCCACTTTCATATCCGATACACTAGGGGCCAATTAACCTACAACCCTGCGCTTCTTTGGAATGTGAAAGGAAACCAGAACAGGCAAAGAAAACTCACATGGTCACAGGACAAGCTTACAAACTCTGCACAGGCTGCACCAAAATCAGGTTCGAACTTGGGTCTCTGGTGTTGTGAGGCAGCAATTCTACTGGTGCGCCACCGTGCCGCCCAGATTGGTTACATGTTTCTTATAGGAAAAGTGCAGTGATATATTTCTGCAAATCCTAAATTAGCTATTTTCTGCATTAATTATCTGCATGAATTAAGAGTGGCTCCCACGTGGTTGATTCAACTCCCCATTTGAAAGTCCTGGCAAATATTCAGTTGTATTTGGAGATGGTGAATAAACGCTCTCTTTGGGAGCAGTGTCCACAATGTACACATTACAAGAAAAACAATAGTCTTCCCATAGTGCTTGTCCCATGAAATCCCTTTCCTACTGAAATCTGAGAAAAATACTGTAATTTAATAGCTGTAGCCAGATCTATAGCCAGCATGCCCACTAACAGTCACAACTTGTCTAGACAAGCCAACCTTTTAATATTTAGCTGTTCTTGCCTCAGGCTGAAACACTCCCAATTGTACTTGAAATCAGACGATCAGTAAAACAAAAAGTGTTCTGCAATTCCGTGAGCCTGCACAGGCATCCACTGAAGCAAAGAATAGTATTGCTATCACTCTTTTGGACTAGCACATTGCTTGCTGTAGGGAAGGATCTATGCCATTGCTCACTCCTGATACATGGGTATGAGCATTCTACCAGGACATCATGTTGCTCAACCAATATCACTGAAACTGCAGGCATTCACTTATCACTATTTAAGTAACTACAATAATAACAATATTTATATTCCTTCATTAATATCTGCCAGGGTTTATACTGGAAATGTAAGCAAGGAAGGTTATTGCAGAAAACCAGGTTTAAAAGAAACTTGTGCCATTTGTTTTTGCCTCCATAAAACCAGTAATTAGTCATTTTATTGAAAGAGTGTTGTTACTGAAGAGGGAGGTTTCTCAACATGGGCTGGTTTTCTAAATGAGCTGTTGCCAACGCTCAATTGGACTTGTGCCGTATTGGCCAGAGCTGTCTCTTTTGTATTTTTTTGTTGGGAGCAGCATGATAAAGCTAAAGTTCAAACTGACCAAAACACATTGTCAATGACATTCTTAAATGTAAGCAAGATAGGCAAATAAGTCTAGCACTTAAACTCGGCAATATGAGTGGATCTGAGCAGTAAATTCCTGCCTTTTTTTTTTAAAGTGCTTATTGAATAACTGCAGGTGCTTGAAATATTAAATAAAAACACAAAATTCTGAAAAACGATGTAGAGAGAAACAGAGTCAACTTTTCAGAATTTATTTAGTGGGAAAATATTTTAATATTACAAGTTTATTAAGCAGTTCACCAACTTTTGTAAATATGTCCAACAGTGCTTAAGGTTGAGTCTTTAATGTTTTGATGTTCTGAACTGAAACGATAAATTGCGTATTTCTGTGTTCACAGTGACATTTTGAAACAATTAGAGTCAGCACGAAACAAGCCCTTCGGCCATGCCATCCGTGATAAGCTGATTAAATTTTCCCACATTTGGTCCATATCCCGATAAACCTTACCTATCCATGTACCTGTCCAAGAATGTTTTACATGTTGTTATTATACCTGCCTCAAGCAGGACGGTGGTACAGCGGTAGAGACCCGGGTTAGATCGTGACTACGGGTGCATGTCTGTACGGAGTTTGTATGTTCTTCCTGTGACCTGGGTTTTCTCCGAGATCTTCGGTTGCCTCCCACACTCCAAAGACGTACAGGTTTATAGGTTAATTGGCTTGGTATAAATGTAAATTGTCCCTAGTGTATGTAGGGGATCGCAGGTCGGTGCGGACTCAGTGGGCTGAAGAGCCTGTTTCTGCTCTGTATCTCTAAACTAAACTAAACTCGTCTGGCAGCTGATTCCATGAAGCGCCACCATCTGAGCGAAAGTATTTCCCCTCACGTTCATATTAAATCTATTCCCTCTCACCATCTCATTTTCTAATCAATATGATGGAACAATAAATAAAGGATCAATATCATTGTTTAATCATTAATTTATATATTTAAATAGTAATAAATCTATGCACTGAATCTGTTAATGTACTACATTTTGCTCAATTTCTGTCACCCTTAAGGACATAATCTCTCAAGCACCTTTCATATACATCGTAATGTTTTAAGCTGCTCAAAGGGCGAGAACATACTGCATTGTTATACCAGGAACCTCACTTACTCCATTGAGGGTAGGGGAGATTCAAACAAGAGGGCATCACATAAGAATTAAGGGGCAGAAGTTTAGGGGTAACATGAGGGGGAACCTCTTTACTCAGAGAGTGGTGGCTGTGTGGAATGATCTTCCAGCAGAAGTGGTGGAGGCAGGATCGATTTTAACACTTAAGAGTAAAGTGGATAGGTATATGGAAGGGAATGGAGGGGTACGGTCTGAGTGCAGGTAGATGGGACTAGGGGAAAATAAATGGTCGGCACGCACCGACAAGGCCTGTTTCCGTGCTGTAATTGTTATATGGTTATAAAACCAACACTTGCATACACACATCCTTAAGTAAAAATACTTAACCCAACACCTTCTCTGCAGTATATGGGGTAATGTCCTAATGCATGCCATCAGATTAGTCTCATCAACATTACAATGGGACAAAATGACCCCAAGACTATGTGCCTCTGTGTTTTTATTGTTATTAATGTGTAATATTAGTGAGCTAGTACACTAATATAATGCAATCTTTTTAATGTTAGTATGCTAACACACTAATATAATGTAATAATTCTAATGTCAAATACTTGTGAACAAAGTAATTCCTATGCTCAAACTCTGAAAATAAGGTACATAGTAATGCAAGAAAAGTCAATTGAGAAAAATAAATGTATTTATCTAACATTATTCGCTCAACACACAAAATAAATTACATGAGCAGTTTTGCAGGTTGCCAAAATGGATGATATTTTGTGCACCATAATGGAACACCTGTGGTGTCATCACACATTAGTTTTAAAATAGATGCTTCCCATTCATCCTGTAATTATCTTTCCAGGAAGTTTCATAGGCTGTGATATGTGCTCATGAATAAGGAATGTCTGCATTTTAAATGAAAAGTGAACTTAGATTTTATAGACAAACGAATCTTCCAAGTCATGCTCAAAGAACCATTTATCTATTTTTGAATATGAATCCATCTTTGTTATTTTAAGAATGGTCTACCGAGAATGTTATATTTAAGTAATAAGTTAACGCTTTGCTATTTATCGTTCTTGCAGCTGAAGCCTGCAGCACCACTGAGGACGGCGATGAACCCTTGCATTGTCCCACTGGCTATGAATGTCACATCATCAATCCTGGGAATCCTGCTGAAGGAATCCCAAATAGAGGACAGTGCATAAAGCAAAGAGGAAATAGTGGTCAGTTTATATTTTGCACGTTCCGTGTCAACATTGCACAATATAAATAAGGAAACATGCCAACCGAGTAGATATTTAACTGTTACAGGTGAATTCAACTCCAGAAATGGGATGAATGGAGCTTATTTCTTGAACGTTCATCAGGAGAGTGTAAAAGCTGTATACCATTTGATTATAAGGGTCTTAAGGTCTTAAAGGTCTTAATTTTTCCAAACCTATCCTATCCATGTACCTGTTCAAATGTCTTACAAAGATTGTGATAGTACCTGTCTCAACGACCTCCCCTGGCAGCTCGTAAAATATACCCACCATCCTTCGTGCAATAAAAAAACTTGCCCATTGGGTTGCTATTAAATCTTTCCCCCCTCACCTTAAATGTATGTCATCTGGTTCCTGATCCCCCTACTCTGGTTAAAAGACTCTAATTGCATTTACACTATCTATTCCTTCTGGTGAAGATAACCACACAATGCTGTTGCGGAGGGATTCCCAGTGTTTCAGGACAAGGGTCCTGGACAAGACGACGTTGATGTTCTTGGTTGGATGATTGACTTCCAACCATCATAACCCTTTTCCTTTGCTAAGATTGATTCTAACCATTGGAATGATTGCCCATCGATGGTAACTGACTACGTTTTGCCAGGGTTTCTTGATGCCACACTTTGATGTCAAGTGCAGTCAGTCTCACCTCACATCTGGAAATCAGCTCTTTGTTTGAACCAAGGCTGTTTGAGGTCCCATCCTGCCAAGATTTAAACTAGGCGGTTATCAGTGAGCCAATTATGGGTAAGTAGGTGCTACTGAACGACACAATTCACAACAACTTAATGATTGAGAGTAGTTGGATTAATGAGCGGAAATGGATCTGCCCTATATTCTGTGTCCTGCTCGCGTTTATCCACATTGTCAGGTAGATGGTGCATGGGAACTGCTTGGTTCAAGGCTCAGTAGTTCTTGGATTAAGACGTCGGTATTACAGTCAGGATGTTGTCCGTATTGAAATCTGGACTTTGCTGCATCCAGTACTCTTGGCCATCTTTTGGTATCACATGGAGTTAATTGAATTGGCTGTGATGATGGGGATCTTAGCAATAAACCATTTTATTAACATATTGTATTCAGTCGGTGCTGCAAGGCATGTTGGCTCAATTAAAACTTTGTTCGAAGTGACTGGATTGAAAAAAGCCGGAGGTAGTTTTCCGCAAAGCTCGAACGGTGATAGATGTGTAACACATTATTCACATAGTACATTGTGTTATAATGGATAATAACGTGTTCTTCTACTTTAGTTTACCTGATACGATCATCACATTTCTTCCGGTAATGATTCCATGTGAACTGCATTGTAATGGTGAGGTTGGCATTAGTTTCTTCTCTTTTTGACTGATGGTCATTACAGCATAAGGCAACCACTTCTACACTAGCAGAATTTGAAAGGCTTCATCGGAGAAACATGGCATTTTGTGGTAATCTCCGCCTACGCATATGGATTTTGCAAAGAATTGTGTTGCCCTACAAAGCTGCGCATTACCATGCATGCCTCCAGAAGCAATGCAGATACACCCAATCCAGGACGCTGAGTTTCCAACAATACATAACCTTCTTCCACAATCTGATTCCCATCGACCTCATTGTGGACATTCGACTTTGTCTTTAGAACTAATACGCTACAATGCTGAGAACTATATTCTGCTCTCTGTGTCCACTTATTGCACTAGAATTTGGCTTGATTGTATTTACTTATAGTATTATGTGATTTGATTTGGCAGCCTGCAAAAGAAGGCTATTCATTGTACCTTGGTGCACGTGACAATATTGTCCAGAAAAGAAATACACAATTTCTTAATCTTCTGAAGCAAGATCACTTCTGAAATTAGGAAAGCAATAAACTATTTTGATATAGATATGTTTAAGAGGGAAGACCATTCCAATATCACCTTAAATTTGTATCTAATTATTTTCAATATGTGTTTGCAGATGGACGCAATTTAAGACCGAAAATGTTCAAAGACTACAAAGATTATTTTGGTAAGAGGGTTAAATACTGATGTTTATAGAATACCCATTGATTGTGAACAATGGAAGATTTATTTCTCAATTAAAACATGTGAAATTCTCCCACCCAACAGGTTGTGAAAATTGGACCATTCAAAATATTCAAAAGTAAAATGACAAAAGCATGAAGAGATATGGATAACTCAAATTGAGTTGAAAAATTGATAAACGAATTGAATGAAAGAGCACATGAGCGATTGGTAGTCAGCTGCTACCCTTGTGTTTTCATTTGCACAGGGCACAGAACATGGCAAAGGTGCTCCAGTTCAGCTTCTTCCTGCAGGAACAATCCACAAACACCACCTCCCCATTCCTCCACCCTTCTTTTCCCCCTTTTCCCTGTGCCCCAACTGGATACCTGGATTTGCACCAAATTCTCCTCATTCCCCCTGTCTACTTCCACCCATATTTCTCCCTCTAGCTTCCCATTTCACACCTCCACTATCCTTATCTCACAATTTTTGTCTTGTCATCTGCGGTATAGTACATCCATCTGCCAATTAAACCCACCCTCACCTGCATCCACCTATCACTTGCCAGACTATGTCCACCTCTCTCTTCTAACTCTACCACCACCCCCCCCCCCCCCCCCCCCCCGCCCCCGCCCTCCCCGCCACAATCAGTCTGAAGCAGAGTCCCAGCCCTTTTCCGGAGATGCTGCCTGACTGACTAACTCCAGCACTTTGTGTCTTTTTTTGGTAAACCAGCATCTGCAGTTCCTTGTATCTGCAGGAATAAGCTGCTGGTTTCAGATATCAGATAGGTTGTTAATGTGGACATGCAAATAATAAATTTGTGTGCTGTCTACACTTCAGAATTAGTGCTGAATGCTCACCCCGGTATAAGAGTTCCATTAAAATGAAATTCAAATATGAGTTATTTTGTGGAAAATAATCTGTGCCTTCTCTTGGCTACAAATAATTGTCCTCCCCTTGTATCTGCTCAAATAACCTTAAGGTTGTCTCCTTATATATCATCTTATGCTACTTCATGTTATTTATTAAGTGATAACATTTGGTGTCTTCACCTAAGTGTGTGTTGATCTGTCCAACAGTTTTCTGTACATGGTTGTCCTGGGATACTATCTAGTCTTTATGGACAATTAGGAAAGCACTCCTAATTTGAATGTTATCAAACCAAATCATAAAACAGCTAACAACAAGGTCCCTTGTCAAACATACAAAAAGGGAATCAAATCAAATGATAATACTACTCCGTGTCTAATCACCTTCCAGCTCCTCCAAAGCATTTCAGTCGCGTAGGCCTTTAAGTACTTCACAGACCTCAAGCATTCTTTCACCACCCACAGAAGGATATAGTCACAGAACAGATCCGACCAGCTCCTTGCCACTTCTAGCCTTGAAACGGGAGCTGTTACCATTACCAGCACTGTTGTAAAGACTAGCAAGGGTTTACAGTATTTAGTGAAAGAGATGCGATGCTCCTTCTATGTGGAGTCAGGAGTGATGCACTCAAGTTGGCAGGCCTTCTACATTAAAGGCTGTAACTTGTGGCCCGACTTTCACAGTAAACACAACAAAACATTGCCGTCGAACATCGACACACAATGCTGGAGTAACTCAGCAAGCCAGGCAGCATCTCTAGATAGAAGGAACAGGTGACGTTTCGGGATGAGACCCTGCTTCAGAGATGTCGCCTGTCCAGCTGAGTTACTCCAGAATTTTGTGTCTATCTTCAGTTTAAACCAGCTTCTGCCGTTCCTGCCCACACAAAACATTGCCATCTCTGCTTGTTCCACACTGGAGGTTCATTGATCACTGGGACCCTGGATCCCAATTGGTAGCTCTCACCCAGCAACCACGCAAGCAGCTCAGGGATCATGTATATTGATCACCACCTAATCAGCATGTATACTCTACTAACTTCACCTATCCTTCCTGTTGTCAACACTAATAGTACCTTGTGCTATTGTACTCATCATCATTCGAACCTCAGCACGGACATAATCAGAGGCTTCATTGATTCATGTGGAAATGTTGGAAACTAAATATACGATCCATTGTTCTACATTTTTGTCACTCTGTCTTGCAATCTTACGATTAGCTCATTTCTTCTCACCTTCCCACTGAGAGAAAGTCTTGTAGTTTATCTTTTTGTCAGTCCTGGTTCTGATGAATGGTCAATCAGCCTGAACTATTAACAGATTCTCAACGGAAGCTGCATGATCTACTGACTATTCTCAGCATTTATATTTCTGATCTCCCCCACCCTTTGTTTTTGCTTCTCCCACAGTTGTAACATTCTGAAATATACATGACAACCTGTCAAAAGCAGGACAGTGACTCAACCGATTTTAGATGGCAAATGAAAAGGTTTATAATGTGAAGGCGTGTCATGTACATGGCTTCTATTTGGCATTTTGACATGTTTACTGACATGCCCTTCATCACAGCCTGCCTCCCACCCATTATAATCTCTGACCTGGAGTAGTGCCATCATTTCCACTTCCAAGTGGGCGTTTCGATGGTGCAGCAATAGTTACTGCCTTGCAGTGCCAGAGACCTGGGTTCTATCCTGATTACGGGTGCTGTCTGTATGGAGTTTGTATGTTCTCCCTATGACCGCGTGGTTATTTTCTGGGTGCTCCGGTTTCGCCCCACAAGCCAAAGACGTACAGTTTGTATGTTCATTGGCTTCAGTAAAAATTATAAAATTGCCCCTACTGTGTCGGATAGTGCTGGTATGTGCTGATTGCTGATCAGCGTCGACTCGATGGGCCGAAGGACCTGTTTCTACGCTGTATCTCTGAGTAAAAAAGGCTAAAACTGAGATCAGTTCTGCTCATTTTGCTTGACTGATGTAAAAATACTTAGAACACATAACCCAGGACAATAAGATGAATATCCTTCCTTGCTAACGATTTTACCTCAAAAGACCTCTTTTACATCTTTGCCAAATTGAATATTTAATGTTTCCAGAAGTCGATTTACGAGAGCAACTCGACTGATAATTGCAGATTCTGACCCCACTGACACCTCCCATCACACCCAGTGTGATCTGTGCTCACTTCCTACCCCCACTACATACCAATCACCCTACCTCCTCACTCACCTCACTCCCCTAGCTGCTTAACTATCCATATCGCGCTCATTCCCTCATTCCTCCACCCGGCCAGCACCTCAACAAAGTACTTGGTGGGTTCTCTAATTTGGGAGGGATTATTATTGCTCAGATTTATAAAGAATCTTATGTAGGTAAGTGTGATTTTAAATGTGTTCATTTTCACATGACTGTTTGCATTTTGCAGGGAGTAGCTCCAATAATGCTGTTGGCTACAAAAAGCACCATCATAAACATCTGGGGTAGAGCTGCCTACGTGCCTGGTACAGCAAGAGCCATTCAAAGACACAATGTGAACAGGAGCATATCTCTCTGTAATTGTACAACCATTTCAAATGTTGTAAATCTACAGGTAACCTGGATCAATATTCGTAAACTATATCATTAACTACTAATCATCAAGTAGTGTCCCCGAATCCACAGACAAGGTAAAGGCGCGTTTGAGTTTCAAGTGCATACAATGTTAAAAAAACACATCATCTCATAGCAAGAGAGTAAGCCACAAGTTGCTGGAATTGCTGGATGATTTGCCCTTAACTTTCTTCTCAGCATCGAGAATTCATTGTGTTTACTCAGTGAATATGAATTAAAAAGCCACAAAAAGTCATAACCACCATCTAATTATGCAATCCTGTTAATGCGGACATCGAATATGGAACATAGAAATGTACAACACAGGAACAGGCCCTTTGGTCCATAACGTCTGTGCTGAACATAATGTCAAGAGAACCTCTGCCTGCATGTGATTATTTATTTCCATTCCCTGCATATCCATGTAGGTCATTTATGCTTTAACTGAGAAACCAGTTAGGAATGTAAAAACATTAAATCCTTAAATTATAGTTATTCTGCACACACCCTGTGAATGATTGTGTTTTTATTCAGTGCTTCACCGGATTAAATTGATTTGTTGAGGAATGAGGCAATTATATCTAATGCTAAATTTATATCTGGAAACCAGGATTCAGAAATCCCCAGCACAACAAAATCAAACCTTTAAAGCATGCGGGTCTGCTAATTTGCGAGTAGCTAGTAATCACCATACCAATTTCATAATGGAGGCAGCAGCTTCTCTGAATTCTAAATTTCATTAATTGAAAAATAGCATGCACTTTGGGCAGCAGACAGCTTTATTGATATTTATGTTCCATCAGCAGAAACGTCAGCACTACATTTGGGTAGTCACGATCTGGTATTGCCCTGATTGATGAACTCCATGAACTAGCACTACATTAATCACTATTTGGTGATCAACGGTGTGGGCAAGTTGGGCCGAAGGGCCTGTTTCCACACTGTAACACTATGACTCTCTATTACTCTAACTTTGTTTCGATACGATGATGTTCAAGCTGCCATTTTAATCATTACATTTCACCAGATAAAGACTTAATCTCAATTTTAACACCATTTGGCTCGTAAATTCTGCTGTCACGTGCCTCTTACAATTGGTGGTACAAAACAATAGGAGCCGAGGAGTGAGGTTAAACAAACAATAAATCATGCATTCATTGTGGGGGGGTCTCACCAGCAGATTCAGATTCAAAGAATTTATCTACATTGTCGCAATTATTTTAGTAGAAAATTGCACATATTTTTAAAACTGATAATTGGTAAAGTATTTTGTTACTATCTGCAGTCGTGCCAAACATAATACAAATCAAGTAACAATATGTCAATTTGCTGAACAGAAATCACCATTATAGACACAAAATGCTGGAGCAACTCAGCGGGACAGGCAGCATCTCTGGAGAGAAGGAATGGGTGACGTTTCAGGTCTGAAGAAGGGTCTCGACCCAAAATGTCACCCAAAATGTTGATGCTGCCTGTCCCACCGAGTTACTCCAGCATTTTGTGTCTATATTCGGTTTAAACCAGCATCTGCAGTTCCTTCCTACAGAAATCACTATTAGTTTGAACAAAGAAATTAGCTCATAAAATGAAATTAATACTTAGGGTTCATAGAGTACTGTAATTATATATTGTACAATCAACAAAATGAAATACGGGCAAAGCATAGTAAGTCAAATTAGCACCCATAAAGAATAAAGTGTATTCTGAGTAAGCTAATCTATATTTCTTTTAAGTGCTGATTATGTTAAATATATTCTCAATATCTCTTTTTATTTAAACTCTCTTACATGGTTGTTGCCTCTTTTTAAAAAAACCTTTCATGTCCTTTATCTTTCATTATTACAACTTTATTTGTGATGCATTGCAGACGGCCCACCATTTTACAGCCATTTGGGTCATGGAAATGTGCCCTTAAATAACTCACAAATGACGACCCAAAATTCTGACAAACGGTATAAAATTCACTCTTGATGAATCTATGTGGGGTTAAAAAAAAAATCAAAACTTTTTTTTCAACTCACATTTCTTGATGCATTCACAGATGATGTGGCTTCATGTTATGGATAATTAAGATAAGGCCCCATTTCTATTAATACCAACTAACACCCAAACCTCCCTGGTAATGTGGACTTCACATTCTCCAACATTCTTTCAATGAACCATCCTTCCGAATTTGCGTAAATGGTTCATTCATTGCAGTCAAATGAAGTAAAACATTGGCTATGGCATGGTTAATATCCATTCTATGCTTATTCACAAATAAGCAATTGCATTCAAAAGCTCTGGGTTTTTTTCAACTGAAAAGTTGAACCAGTTTAGGGATTATTTCTCTTTCATTTAAATTGTAACTGCATATTTCATTCCACCACAGTTACTTGAAGGAAATAGAGCACTGGGAACTTGTAAATGTTATGTCATTTAGTATAAACCTGATATTCTAACTATATTGGTATAGTTTTAAAACAAGTTATTCGATAACAAGGATCAATGTACTTTCAGGTTGTGCATTCTAACCAAAGAATGTGACCCAGCTAAATGTTATAGTTGTCTATCTTTATCCCTTTTGTCAATCCGTTTGTCCTCAGTGGAACTACTGCCAATCTTTTTTTTTCTACTTAATATCAAATGTGAAGTGACCTTAACTCACATAATGCAGCAGGAAATAAATAGATTTCATTTATGTTGCGTTTCATCTTTTATCTCTGGACACTTTGTGTTGAATTGCATTGAAGTACCATGATTGTTGAGTAACATGACCATATGGGCTATGAACCAGACAGTAAAATTGTAACACTTTGCGGAGTATACGTATCAATGTTTGTGAATATTTCTTCATGCTCATTAAATGAGCAAAGGTAAAGAGAGAGCAATAGTAAGTTGGCTACAAGAATGTTACTGTTCGAGTCAATCACTGCACTGCTCACTGAGAAGTTGCCATTTTGCTTGACAAATGACTCCTTTAAATTAATGTTAACATGTTCTCTAAATATTAACAAATGGTGGAAGGTCTACTGCCCAGAAATTAAGCCCTGGTCGCAATGGAAAATGTGTGTCAGTATATCGTGCTGTACCGCAAAAAATCATTCTAATGAACCAAGGGGAATAGTAAGATTGAACGAGAACTTACCAGTTCGAAGGTTGATCTTTATTTCATGAGGAGTCGAAGTGAGGGATTTCGTGAAGAGCCCGCCGGTGCGCATGCTCGACATACTTCAAAGTAGCGGCGTGGAATCACAGAAACCAATCAAAAGAAATGACTTCACATAGTAAGAATGAAAACGACTAAGATTACCAGATGAAGGTGATTGAGGGTTGGGCGAGGAGGGCACGAAATCCCTCACTTCGACTCCTCATGAAATAAAGATCAACCTTCGAACTGGTAAGTTCTTGTTCAATCTTACTATTTCATTTCGGAGTCACGTGAGTGACTTCGTGAAGACTTCAAAGCTTCTGTGATGACACGCCCTGGACCACATCCATGCTGTCACACCACTACCAGGGATGGATGGGAGGAATAACGTGCTGACTAGTCCATACTGCAAAACAAATCATATTTATTAACAACAAATCAAAAACCCCTTATTCGGGGACATCTCCACGTTCTTGCCCCGCATCTAGTACGGCTTCTGCGAACTGTAGAGGCGCAGCGACGGACCGGTTGTAGAAACGCTGGAACACCGCTTCATTAGCCCATCCTGCTGTGGCGAGAATATGGTCCATGGGCACCTCCATGACCCTCGCCGCCGACGTCGATGCAGCCCTGGTGGAATGAGATTTGAACACATTAGTGTCGATACCTGACTTGCCCAAGACGACTCGAAGCCACCTGGATATCGTCTGTGTTGTCACTCGATGGTGAGGTCTCTTATGAGTGACAAGCAGGTATCTCTCCTTTCCTCTGATGCTTGCCGTCACCTTGACGTAGTAACGGATGTGGGAGGCTAAACATAGCCTAGCATCTGCGGGGTATGCCGGGAACTTCAGCTGCAGCCCTGTGCACCCAGGTCTCTGCTGCTTTAGTAGCTCGTCAACAAAGAAAACTACTTCTGTGGGGGTAGACATCATTCTGTCGACACGTAGTTTATGGAGTGTCTGTACCCTCTGTGCTGAAGTCAGCGCTAGTAACATCACCAGCTTCATGGTGAGTTTGTCCAGCTGGAGCCCTTCCATGGGGGACCACGTCCTGAGCAGAGCTAAAACTACCCTGACATCCCAGGTGATATTGTAGCGTGGTGTAGGCGGATTCGTATTGAAAATACCCCGCATGAGCCTGGACACTAGCTTGTTGGATCCCACCTCAATATTGAGGTAGAATGATAGAGCGCTCCTGGCGCTGTTGATGGCACTGTAGCTTAAGTGTTCATCATGGTGCAACCCCGCGAGGAATTCCAGGACGTCGGTTATACTCACGGCATCGTACGTGATACGAGAGCGGCTGCAGAAGGCTTCCCACTTCCTGATGTGAGAGCGGTATCTTCGCCTTGTAGACTCTCGGCACGACGCTGCAATGGTATCCATGGTCCGGGTAGAAAGGCCGTATCCAACTAAAGGCCGATTCAGAATCTGCAAGCCAACAAATTTAAATAGCCATGGCAGGGATGTGGCTCCCCTGAAACAGGGTGAGTAACTAATTCTGGGCTACCCTGCAAACGGACCCAAGGTTCACTGAGCGTGTCAAAGACCATCGGATACCACGGCTGTGTAGGCCAGTCGGGTATGATAAGGATGCCCTTGGCACCATCCATCTGAATTTTCCGTAATACCCGACTGATGAGGCAAAACGGAGGGAATGCATAGAAAAAGCAATTCCCCCAGTCTAGCGAGAATGCATCTAACGCTATAGCCCCAGGATCTGGTTCCCACGAGACGTAGGTTGGTACCTGATGGTTCAACCGGGACGCAAAAAGGTCAATGTCCGGTTTCCCAAATTTGGCTGTGATTTTTGCAAAAATTTCAGGATGTAACATCCATTCAATATTATCATTGAACTTGCGTGACCTGGCGTCCGCCACAAAATTAAGCTCACCTGGCAAATAGGTGGCTGAAATCCAAATGTCTCTCTTGACACACCAGAGCCAAATTGAATTAGCCAATTTATCACATGAAACTGACCTGGTACCGCCCATGTGATTTAAATACGCCACCGCTGTGGTGTTGTCTATTTGGAGCCGGACATGTGCTCCAAAGATCTTGGAACAATATGCACGAAGTCCGTGAAACGCTGCAAGCAGCTCCAAATAATTGATCCCTTGTGATACCAACATTGTATTCTCAAGGGTATCCCATCGGCCCCCACAACTAGAATGTTGATTCGTAGCTCCCCAGCCATCAGAGCTCGCATCAGTTTGTAAGTATATCATCGGTTTCGCCTCAATAATAGTGTTAAACGAGTTACTAATGTGGCAAACCCACCATCGTAACTCATCCAATGCTGCAGGCGGCAGCTGCATTGATCGATCATCGATCATAATGACCAGCATGCCGTCGCAGCGCAGCAATCTTGGCTCTCTGCAAGTTTTGATAATGCAGAGGTCCATACCGGGCTGCCGGAAACAAAGCCACAATCTTGCCAATGACAGTAGCTGTGTGACGAATCGATGGTATACGAGTATTGAGTAAATCTGTACACACCTGTGTTACCTCCTCAATTTTGTTAATTGGTATGGTGACTCTCATGCTAATGGAATTCACCTGGAACCCCAGATAATTAATTACCTGGGTGGGGCAGAACTTAGATTTTTCTGGATGAACAATGAACCCAAGCTGTTGGAACAAATTGACCGCAGCTGCAACCCTTTGTTGAGCTGATTCCAAGGTGTGTCCGATAATTAAAATATCATCTAAATAGGCCATAACGATATGATGTCGTTGTCTTAAATAAGCCATAATTGGCTTCACCAATTTAGTAAATAATCGAGGGGCTGTGGTGAGCCCATTAGGCAACGCCCTATATTGCCACAGCTGGTCCATCCAGATAAATTTTAAGAACCTTCTGTAATATTTTTGCATGGGTACGGTATAGTACGCATCCTGTAAATCAATACATGCCATAAAGCACCCTTGTGAGATCAATGATTTGGCCGTTTCAAACGTGTCCATTTTAAAATGAGTATATGTTACAAAGTTATTCAGAGTGGTCAGATCAATAATGACTCTACAGCCTCCATCTTTCTTAGGTCGGGTAAAAATATTGGAAACAAATTCAACGGGCTCATGAACCGTTTTCTCTATGACCCCTTTCTGTTCCAACCTTAAAATTTCCTTATAGCCTACGGACTGTTCCGCAGCCGTTAGTTTAAACATACGACCTGGTCTATGCTGAGACGGAGGGATGTCCCCATTAATAAACTCAATGCTATGGCCCTGAATATTCCGTAACACATACTCATCACTGGTAATATCACCCCATGCACCCGCAAACAACCGCAAACGCCCACCAACATGTGAGGTTAAACAAAGAGAAAAAAGAGAACCAGACCGCCTCACCTCTGTGGTTACCGGCGGTCCCTGACACGAGTGGGTGGACGTAGAGGTGCTGGGTTGGTTTGAGGTTGTGGCGTCCTCATTTTCCATCTCGGCTTCTGCCGAGCCTGTCCTAAAAAAGACCCCTGTGGTTGGGGTGGTTGATATCGGTTTGGAGCTGGAGGGTAATTCCTGGTAGACGTGCTGGCAGACCCTCGTGAGCGGCCAAGCGGAGCTTTGGAGCTCGATGGCGTGGGGGCACTCTGAGAGCGCATGAGCCCCACGGTCTTGGCTTGTTCATCAAGCTCTCTGACCCTTTTGGCAAGGTCTTCGCCAAAGAGCTGACGGGGCGGCGGCGGTGGTTTGCACAACCCTGCAAATTTGGGGTTGAGCGCTGGGCGGATGCTATTTTTCCGAAAGCCGTTGATTTCATTTTGAGTAGCGCATAGAAGCGCCAGAGCATCCTCCTGGTCCAAATTAAGCTCCTCTCCGTCGACCGACCGCACAAAAGCAGTAATCCCGGCCGTGAGGAGTTTCAGGATCCGCTGAATCTTTAGTTCCTGCTGACGGATAGCCGCACTGATGTTGCCCCAGATTGGCGTATTGACCACAGGCACGTTGAGGGAGTTGCAGTTTGATGGATCCTTGTGACGGCTCATGGCTTGTAGTAGAACTTCCTCCTGAAGCTGGTGATTATTTAGGAAGTCCACAGTGGCTGCCAGTTTTGTATTGATAGGAAGCCCCAAGGAATGAGGGGCTGCAAACTTGGTGGCCACATCGAGGAGGTCCTCCGCCGGTAACTCAGGCGGGGGTGGGATGGGATCGACCACTGCCTCCTCGTCCTGCTGCTCCAGGCTGGTGTATGAAGCTGGTGATGAAGCCCTGTGCCTGTCGCTGCTGGATGCCTGTTGTTGTTGAAGGAGACGTTCCAGCAGCCGCTCTATACGGTCAATACGCCCTTCACCCTGAACACTCAGGTGGTCGGAGTCCTCCAGCTCTGAAAATTGGCCGGGGCTCCTGTCATCGGCCCGCACCTCGTCGAGGCCCTGCCGGTGCCGGTAGTTGTCGTCGACAGCCGCCGAGGCGAAACTGCGCGATTCCTGCACGGGCGTGTTCAACCGCCTCCGTATAGCGGGAGCGGAAGCCGTTGCCTCTAAGGACAGATGCGGCATGGTGTCGGCACCAGCCGAAGCCTGGATACCTTGGGCCCGTGCAGGCTTGCCAGCTGCCCACATCGTGGACCTTGCCGACGCATGGTCTCGCCCACCCATCCATGGGGGGCTCGGCGACCGTGACGGGACCCCCAACTGACTCGTCCCGGCGTCGGAAGTTGGGGGGCGACGGCTGGACCTCACAGCTGCCCCGGGTCCCGTCCTAGAACCTGACCGCTCCTTGGCGACAGGCAGAGCCTTAGCCCCGACAGGGTTAGGCTTTTGGGCTCCTGCCCTTCCCCTCCTCAGGGGGCTTCGTGAAGCGGGCCGTGCAGCCGCACGGACCCTTCTGCTCGAGGCCGTCAGCAAGCCTGCTGACGACCTGACTGCCATGGCAGGATCGTCCTGCTCTGGCGGCACACCACACTCCTCCTCGTCGAACTCCTCCGAGCTGTGGTGTGCGGGCGGGTCCGGACCTGAAAAAACAGAGCTCACCGACATCTCCGCCCTCGTTCCGGTCTGTACCCCCGACAACTCTCGCTCCGGAACTGCTGGCCGGCGACTTCTCCTCGAACTCCGGCCTCCTAAACTCCCATCCATGTTCTTGCTGTGAAGCAAACACAACAAGAACCACCAACTTAAGGTAGCATACTTACCTGCGTGGTTCCCTTATGAAGGGCTGGCGAGGAGCACGCTCCTCCGTCAGCCGTCGCAGCAACGCGGTACGACGATATGTCGAGCATGCGCGCCGGCGGGCTCTTCACGAAGTCACTCACGTGACTCCGAAATGAAATTAGTCACTACTTAGTGCCACATTTTGTCCATTAAAAACTTCTTAATGGTGAACTTATTTTTTTTAATTAGCACCGTTCTTTGTCAGGATTTGTTGTGTCCAAAACCAACTGTAATCTACAGTGTCTTTGGGAGCTGCAGAGGTAACTGCATTGCCACATACTGCACATTATCTTACACCGCCCTGCAACCAGTTCCCATCCCATCCATCCCAATCCTAAAAGCATATAAACAAGCTCCCAGAACTTACAGAGAGTGCAGGCGTTATCCTGAAATGTCCAACTTCCCCAAATTAGTTTAGTTTAGAGATACAGCGCGGAAACAGGCCCACCGGCCCACCGAGTCTACATTGATCTACAATCCCCACTCATTAACACTATCCTGCACACAATAGAGACTTTTGTTTACATTTACACCAAGCCAATTAACCTACAAACCTGTGCATCTTTGGAGTGTGGGAGGAAACCAAAGATCTTGGAGAAAACCCATGCAGTCACAGGGAGAGCGTACAAACTCCATACAGACAGCACCCGTAGTCAGGATCGAACCCGGGTCTCTGGCACTGTAAGGTAGCAACTCTACCGCTGTGTCACAGTGCCGCCCCTGTACTGGACCAGGCAGAGAAACTTACCACAAAACATAAGAGAACATCAAGCCTGCTTTTTAATCCTTGACATTAGTTCGCAGTAACAGGTGTCAACATTTGTCACTTTCTTGGTTTCATACCTTTGCAAATAATGCATTTTTCCAATAGACATACCTAACGTACAGTAAGTGACCAAATATTTTATCTATTATTTTTGAATATTGCAATTATTCCAATTTTACTTATTCTAAATAAGATATCCTTCTAATCACTTAAAATTTATCGTGATTTAAAAACATGTAGAATAATCAATTTGACAGAATCATCAATTTGCATTAGCTAATTGCTGGGGGAGGGATTAGAATCAAAATGTGATTATGTTTAGTTTAGTTTTAGTATAGAGATACAGCGTGGAAATAGGCCCTTTGGGGCACAGAATCCGCACTGACCAGTAATCCCCACAGATCAACACTATCCTACACACAGTAGGGACAATTTATTATTCATTACCAAGCCAATTAATATTCCCACCTGTACGTCTTTGGAGTGTGGGAGGAAACCGAAGATCTCGGAGAAAACCCACATGGTCACGGGGAGAATGTACAAACTCCGTTCAGACAAAACCCGTAGTCAGGATCGAACCCTGGCCTCTGGCGCTGCAAGTGCTGTAAGGCAGCAACTCTGTCGCTGCGCCACCGTGGCTGTTCTCAATGGTTTTACCTCAAACACACATGGATATACAGTATATTTGCAGGAAGTAAGTAGAATACTCTCGAACACACTCAGTACTAGTGACCAAAGATAAGTTTCTTCCCCATGGTAGCTACCTTGTAATCCAGTATGTTTCAGTCAGAAACCTCCCTTTCCTATGCGTATAAAGCATTACTACAAAATAGAAGCCTGCAAACAATCCACAATTTGCCCTGACAATGAGCAATTCATTAGATAATTTGCTATTCTGCTATGCTGTTCCAGCATAATTAATCTATAATTATGTCTTTTGATTTCATATGTATAATCATTATGATATATTTTATTCTTTTCTTAGCTTCCATGATTATGATAATTACAGTAAAGATAATTTTGAAACAGCAACACGCAGAATTAAATGTTGTAACTTGAATTGTTTGATATTTATATTCACATGTAAGACTTGACTTCATAACACATGACGTATGTGGTCACATTTATTGTGCAATGACCTGAATGTTCATCTCTTCCTGTTTTCATATTATTAATTTAAATAACAAGACATCCTCAAATGAACAAATCTACATCAATACTTGCCTGACAATCAGCATTTCGGGCATTTTACAAGGTGCTAAATACACAGTGTCAATGCTTCCAAAACTTTTTGTAAATGTACAGATGCGTTTTAACTTTGTTGTCATTGGTACAAAGTGAAATATTACGATTCTCAATAAAAACATTGTCTGAAATAATGCAAATTGATTTAATTTATTTTTTATTTATTTATTTTTTTAAATATTTTTATTTATTAGAGGTAAATACATCAGTGTACATCCCATATATATTGTTACAATCATTGTATCCCTTAATTTTAAGTTTTTTCAAGAAAAGGAATAGAAACAGAGAGAGTGAAGAAAGTGAAAAGTTGTGAGGGTGAAAAAGCGTGCCAAGTCAAACAAGTCAAGTCAAACAAACTTTATTGTCATTTAGAAATACATTGATATATGCAGTTCCAAACGAAATTACGTTGCATTTGGCTCCCTGTGCAACACAATAAATTAACCGAAGGATAGGTATGTATGAAAAGGATAAATAGACAATAGTGGCAGCCCATTTACATGGCATTCAGGAGTCTGATGGCTCGTGGGAAGAAGCTGTTGCGGAACCTTGATGTTCTGCTCCTCATGCTGCGGTATCTTTTTCCCGAGGGCAGCAGAGTGAACAGTCCGTGATGGAGATGTGTGGGGTCCTTTATGATACTGCTGGCCTTAGACACACAGCGTTTGGTCGCAATATCCCCGATTGAGGGGAGATAGGTCCCGATGATTTTTTCCGCTGTCCTCACCACTCTCTGCACAGACTTCCAGTCGGAGGCTCTACAGTCCCCAAACCAGACAGAGATACAGCTGGTCAGAATACTCTCTATGGTGCCCCTGTAGAAAGTAGTGAGGATGGGATGGGGGAGATGAGCTCTTCTCATCCGGCGCAGAAAGTGCAACCGCTGCTGCGCTCTCTTAACAGTTGATGAGATGTTAGTCGACCAGGTCAGACTGTTAGTGACCTGCACCCCCAGGAACTTTGTGCTACTGACCACCTCCACATCGCTGTCATTGATGTGAAGTGGTGTGGGACTGTGCCGGGTTTTCCTGAAGTCGACGATAATCTCCTTTGTTTTCTCGACATTCAGGATCAGGTTGTTCGTATTGCACCAGTTGTTTCACCTCCTCCCTGTAAGCCAGCTCATTGTCGTCCCTGATGAGGCCCACCACTGTTGTGTCATCTGCGTACTTCATGATGTGGTTTGTACTAAACCTGGCACAACAGTCGTGAGCCAAGGGGAAAAAAAAAGAGCCCTTGGTCAAAGAGTTAGAGAAAGGAGATTAAGAGATAGACCCTAGAAAAGAAAAAAAGAGAGAGAAGAAAAAAGAAAAGCCAGTTACTATATTATAAACATCACACAAAAGGAATTTACCAACTCGATAGTTTTTCATCCCCCTTTACTAAGACCCGGTCGGTACCTTTTTGAGGTACTCTTGCACCCTATCCTTGTAGCAAATCTATAAATGCAGACCACGTCTCATAGAAACAATTTGATTTTCCTGCCAGGCGAAGTCTCATATCTTCCAGATGTAGTGTTTCAAACATAGTTGAAATCCACATATTTACTGTTGGTATAGGGGCATTTCTCCAGAATTTTAAGATTAGCTTTTTTCCTATTATTAAGCCGTATTCAAATAGATTCTTTTGAAACATCAGATCTACCTTCCGTTATTCCGAAAATAATCCAATCTGCCTTTGGTGTCAGTTTTATTTTAAATAGTTTTGTGAAAATTTCAAAGATTTCAAACCAAAATTTTTGAATTTTTGTACAAAAGACAAATGAGTGCGCTATAGTAGCATCTTGAGACTGGCATTTATCACAAATAGGTGAGACATTGGGGAAAAGTTTACTTACTTGTGTTTTTGAATAGTATAATCTGTGTAAGATTTTGAATTGTATTAAAGTATGTCTTACGTTAATTGAACATTTATGCACATTTAGTAAGTGTTCTTTCCACCTTTCTTTGGAAATTCTGTCTCTTCTGATACCTTCATTTGATGGTATTTCTGCATTTAGAATAATATTATATATATATATATATATATATATATGAGAATAAATTTGCTGATTCAGCCTTTGTATTCATTGCTTCATCCAGTAAATCTGATGGCATATTGTAAAATCCTTGTGCATATTTTTTCAGATAGTCACTTATTTAGAAATATTTAAAATACTGATTGTTACCCAAATTGTATTTTAGTTGTAATTGTTAAAATGGTAAGAATTTTCCCGTTTCATACAAATCTCCCAAGGTTTTAATTCCTGCTCTTTCCCATTGTATAAATGCTTTATCTATAATTGAGGGTTTAAACGAAGGGTTTTTAGCGATAGGAGAGATACGTTTCTTAATTTTAAGTTGTATTTTATTTGTTTCCAAATTCTGGATTTAATTTCTGCTTATACAAAAATGTGGTCTCAATTTGTTGTCAACAATGCATTGACTGGTTTTCTCATGACAAGATGGTTGGAATGTGCAGAGAATATTCACTCCATGGTGGTCATAAAGTGGGGGGCTGTTGGAGTTTCTTTGATCCTCACCTTTGAGAGGGAGGGGGGAGTTTGCATTTATTCTCAGTGAGACCCCATCTAGTCCAATCTACTACTCCTTTAATTGGGATAGGTTTAGGGATTCAGAATATTACATATATAATACTTAAATAAAATCTGCTCTGTATATTTTAATGACCATCTAAATTCAGCATTCGTGAGCCAGATTTTCCAGGAGTGGTCTGTAGGATGCCTGATGCACTGAGTTCCTGGAGCACTTTATTTTTGCTCAAGATACCAGCATCAGCAATTTCTTGTTGCCAAGTCTGAGGATGCCAGCAGCTAAAGGGAGCTGACAGGCCAGTTTGAGCTTGCAAGTTTGAACAGGAATGGTTCCCTGGGGAAAAGTCAAATATTCTGCTGCGATCAGCCTTCTTTACTTCTATGCATATGTTCCTCCGTCACCTTCACACCTCTCATCTCCTTTCCTTTACTTCTGCTCTCTCATCTCTCCTCGCAAATCATACTTCAGCCCCCTTCGGAGCTGTTGTCTCCTCTTAAGGCCTTCACTGCTGGCTTTACTTTCCAGCAGCCAGGCCTTGACTTAATTCCTGGTTAACAAACCAAACAAAAGAATATAAATTAAGAGCCATATTGGGTCTGGTGGTGTTTCTCCTGTGGAACGATAATTACATCGCCGAGGTTGATACTACAGAAAGGAATATGATTATGGCATCAAACTGCTTGAGTGCACAATTCATATCTGTTCGGGCCTACATTGCCAAGGCAGTACCTTGCTGTGTGAGTAAAATGCATCTAGGGTCATAGGTTGATACAGTGTAGAAACAGGCCCTTTGGCCCAACTTGACCACACTTGTCTCAGTTACACTAGTCCCACCTGCCCGCGTTTGGTCCATATCCCTCCAAATCTATCCTATCCATTTACCTGTCTAACTGTTTCTTAAAAGTTGGGATAGTCCCTGCCTCAACTAGGGACTCAAGCTCCTCTGGCAGCTTGTTCCATACACCTGCCACACTCAGATTCCTATTAAATCTTTTCACCTTAAACCTATGATTAAACCTATGATTCTCGATTCGCCTATTCTGGGCAAGAGACTCTGTGCATCTACGCAATCTATTCCTTGAGATTTTATACACCTCAATAAGATCACTCCTCATCCTCGTGCTCCAAGGAAATGATTCCCAGCCTACTCAACCTCTCCGTATAAGCTCAGACCCTATAGCCCAGGCAACATCGTTGTAAACCTTCTCTGTACCCTTTCATTTTACTGTATATTTTACTTCGGAGTCACGCTTTACGTCAGACGCGCTTGGCGCACCGACAGGCTGGAGAGCGCAGCTCCACCAGCGGTAAGTAAAACACCCGCAGGTAAGTGTTTTTAACTTGCTATGGTTTGTTAGGTCCCGTAAGGCTGGTTGCAGGAACCAGCAGGGACACTTCCTTAAAGGGAGAAAATTAACAAGAAAGTAAGGCGAGAGTGCCGCCTATAAAAATAAAAACCAGCCCGCGGGACCGCGATCAGCGGGAGACGCTGGCTCCAGAGCCGCCGGCAGTACAGCCAGCGGCAGCAACTCCGGTGCCTCGCACCACAATTTGAGGGTTGGGGGATAGTCAGAGATACTTAATAAAAATCTCAAGTCTATTAAAACATCCTACTTGGACAAAGTATAATTGAAACATTGAAATAATGTTTCACATTTCTTTATTTGAACTTGCTTATGCGAAAAAGAAAGAAGCACTGTGGCCACTCCTGTCGGGAGGAAAGGCCAAGAGTAAATTATCCAGGCCTAATGACTCTGATGAGTCAGAAAGACTCCCCTCCTACTAACAATAAGGGTAGGGGATGTCTGCATGAGATGGAACACCTCCTAAAGGAAATCTAACAACCATGAGGTGTTCCAGTCAGGGGTATACCTCCAGGGTTCCCCAGCAGCTCTCAGTAGCAACCTCTACCAGAGATCCGTATAGTGCAAGAACCAGATGCCTACGAGTCTGCATGGGGACCCATACCAGCAGCGCCATGTCATGGGCTGCATAATACCTCCATTGGGCATGAGCCGGGAGAGCCAGGGCAGCAAGAGTCTGACCCTGAAGTTGGTGATACTGCAGAAGAGCATACACCAAAGCACACGAGCTTCACTCCAGGTGTGCCGGCATGGCAGGTAAATTCGCCATACCAGCTGGAACTGGTGAAGAAATGGAGCAGCGCCATGTTAGGGCTGCATGATACCTCCCTTATGCATGAGCAGGGAGAGCCAGGGCTGTATGACACTATCCCTGAAGTTGGTGGTACAGCACAGAAGCATGCCCCGAAGCCAAGAGCTTAGCTCCCGGTTGCCGGACGTGGCATGTAAATTCATCACGCGGCAGGAACTGGTAAGGCAAAAAATGTGGCCAGAAACATTAATTACGTGACCTCTCACCAGTTACAAGAATTAACAATGGATGAAATACCCAAACGATAAGAGACACCTGTAAAGTGTGCATCACTCAGAGAGCCCACTGTAAACAAGTGCATCTGGGGGTAAATGGGTGCAACCATGCGATTGCATGAACCAGGCTACAGAAAGCCTTAAAACTAATCAGATCAGGTATAGCGGTTTTGGGTGGTCAGTCGAAGTGGCACCATCATCAAACACACAGCGGACATGTTAGCCTGCTGTTTAATGCCCACTTTGAGATCAAACTGCATGACAGAAAACGACATCAAGCCAACTTGAATCCGAAATTTGTAGCACTGTGCAGATCATCCAACATAGCCACCAAACTTGTTGTTTGGTGAGGTTCTGGCAAAATAAGTCAATAACTCAGATGACGAGGCGAAGACTGTGCATGATGCCGCCTCGTCAACCATACCCCTTCGGTTGGGTCACAAACGCTGGTGCGGGGCGAGCTCCCATTGATACGCGATTGGAATGCACCAGTAAATCTCCAGCAAAACTAGGCGAAAGAATCCACCAACCATGGCGGTGCAAGCAGCTGTACTTGTCCAGGACATATCCTCCAGAGACCAGTCACCAGTAGGGGTTACTTTGCAATTGTTCTACAATGAAGGGTACTGTATAACAGCAGAGGCGTTTATAATGGACAGTTTTAGGGGTTTCAAATTCAGTTAATTTGAATTACCTAAGCAAAAGAAGGATGTTGGATGTCGAGCCATTCTAAGACCTAGCCCGACTGAAACTCCTATGTCCAGTATAAACACTTTCAAATAGAAACGGTCAGTACTGCTAAGCAACTGCTTTCCAAAGGATGTTATATGGCAAGTATAGATCTGAAAGATGCATATTATTCAGTACCAATTCATCCGGGACAAAAAAAATGAGCTTTAAGGCATACCCCATTGACCGGCGACTATTGTAGTTACGCACCTATGTCAATATTGAGGTCACCAAGAGTCTTAGAGGCTCCAAAACAACGATACTAATCAGTCACAAAGCCTCATTGAAAGATGTCGGTGTAGACCATTTCGAGGTGGCTGAAGCAGGTTTGGATTCTGCTGGAGCAGACACTAATGTGTTTTAATTTCACTCCACCAGGGCGGTATTGACACCGCAGCGAGGGCACTGGACGCCCCTTTAGTCCAAGTCCTTGGGGCCGCAGGATGGTCCAGTGAAGGGATTTTCAACGGTTATAACAAACCTATCCTCACGACGGAAGGATTTGGGCATGTTATTTTGGGTCCTGGTTGTAAATTCCCCCTAGGAGAGAGGGGTTGTTATTGCTTCTTTTGTTATTAAGACATTAATTTGTATAATGCACACAATGTTCAATACATTATTTGTTTATCCTGTGTCAACCAAAGCGGTGTGTCATATGGAACTGGGTCTACAGCATGAAATCACAGAGCTTTGAAATCTTCACGGAATCACTCACATGACTCCAAAGTAAAATAGTAAGATTAAACGAGAACTTAGCAGTTTGAAGTTTGATCTTTATTTTATGAGAAGTTACGGTGAGCGATTACGAGCCCTCTGCTCCCAGCCCTCATAATTGCAAAGTTCATCTAGTAGTTCTAGTCTTCTGAGTCTTATTATATCACTTCGACTGTAGTTGCTGTGATTTCACGCCGCTGCTTTGAAGATTGACGCGCAGGCACACTGGCGGGGCTTCTTCACGTAATCACTCGCCGTAACTCCTCGTAAAATAAAGATCAAACTTCAAACTGGTAAGTTCTCATTTAATCTTACTATTTTCTATTACATAGTGCCCAGAACTGCACAGTACTCTAAATGCAGCCTCGCCAACGTCTTATATAACTGCAACATGATCTAACCTCTATACTCAATACTCTGACTGATGAAGGCCAATGTGCCAAATGCCTTTATGACCACCCTATCTACCTTGCGATTCCACCTTCAATGAAATAAAATGCCTTTATTTGTCGTTGTAAGCACTGCTCACAACAACATTGTTATTGCCACTCCATTGGTACATAATATACAAACATAAAAACACAGGACACAATTTAAATCAATATTTAAAAACTAGGTATCAAGATAAGTAACTAATCAGTACTGTACATGGTGATAGTAAAGTGCAAGGTGGGTAGCAGCATGGAAGAGTGCAGCATGAATAATACTCAGTGTTTTTTGCACCTGCACTCCTAGATCCCCCTGCTCTACAACACTCCCAGAGCCCTACTAATCTCTCTGTATGTGGTAAATATAATTTTGCAACTTAATATTTAAGTTAGTGTTTACAGTTTAAATTTGGAATTGACTGTTAACAATAGACATGTGATTAAATCATTTGATGTTGGCAATAAGGTGCCATGGTGTAAGGATCATTTTTGCTACTTACTTAGTTATAATGAAAAATCAATATGTTCCCTCCCTGAACAAGGCGGCAGGATCACCTATTTTTATTGATTTGACCCGTTGGGTCCCATGTTCACACAGGAGGGCTGGTCCCCAACGCAATATTCCACCTCTCCACCAATTCCAATATTGTTGGCCAGTGGGGGGAGGGGGCTTTACTTCAACCCAAACCCCCCAAACAACCATTTGCATGCAGTGCCTTTTTACTTGAACCCAACCATATTTTCATTTTCAAACCACATTAAGGGCGCTCACAGTTGAGTAGACATGTGTTCAGTGTTATTCAGAGCTCAGAGAGACGTGACCCTCTCGCTTCCTCCATCTTGCAGAGACTGAGTGAGGCACACCACTTCCGGGTTTTATAGTCCCTCCCCCCTCCCACCAGCAGGGGCAGCAGAGAGAATAGCAATGTTTTAAAAACATTAATATCTCTCTGCTTTTTCATCGATGGGAAAAATCCTCTGGTCCAGTCTGGCGGATGGGGGCTCTGAGCGAAGTGGCCAAAAATGACGGCCGTAAGTGGCAGACTCCTCTCGGCAATCAAATCGCAGTGAGTCAAAAGTGGTCGTGATCTTACTTTTAGTAATATAGATATTGCAATGAAAATGGTAGGAATTGTGCAATGTTTCTGCAAGGTAGCGATGGCATACTTAAATGAATTGATTTAACATGACTATGGGCTTATAGAGATATAGAACAAATGAATGAACGATATGCAAAAAAAGTAACAATGATCAAAGGAAGGTGGAGCCCACAATGGGCCATGTTGGCTATGGGCTAGGTGATAATGAGTTATACAAACAATGAAACTCAACAGGCTGACAGTGAAACTAGTACAATGACTAGGGTATGGGAAGAACGGAGAAAGAGAGGGGATGCAAGGGATACTTGAAGTTAGAGGAATCATAATTCATACCGTTGGGTTGTAAGCTGTCCAAGTGTTCCGTATGGTTCTATGGAGTTTACACACATGTGTTCGCCACCATATTAGGCACCTAGTGGTAGGTCACCAGTACATGGGGCATCACAGCAGCGCAGCGGGAAGAGATGATGCTTTACAGTTCCAGGGTTGCAAGTCCTAAATTTAATCCCAACCATGGATGTTATCCGTGGGGAGCTTGCGCACCTTTCCTACACAGGTTTCCTCAGGATCCTCTGGTTTCCATCCACATTTGAATATCGTGAAGTTGGTAAGTTAATTGGCCATTGTAAGCTGCTATGTAGATGTGTAGTAGAATGTTGGGTGTGGTTGGTTTGATGGGGAGAATAAAGTAGGATTAGTGTGAATAGATGTTTGACAGTCAGCAGATTCATAGGTCTGAAGAAAGGTCCCAGGCTGAAACATCGCCTATCCATGTTCCATGTTCTCCAGGGATCCATGTTCTCCCCACCTGTCACAGGGGGAATGTACAAACTCCATACAGCCAACACCCGTAGTCAGGATTGAACCCGGAACCCTGGCGCTGTAAGGCAGCAACTCTACCGCTGTAGCACCGTGCTGCCCTAAGAATACTGAGTAATCTTTTCAGTACTAAATACTCTTTTATTTTTTTGTAAACCAGCACCTGCAGTTCCTTCTTCCTCCTTTTTCAGCAGAATCAGAGGTCGTGTAATTCTATAACACAAGAGCTTTTTAAAATAAATGGCATATAATATCTTGCAGGACCACAGGAGGTCACACCGAGCTTTCCAGCTAATGACAGAGGGGGCAGTGATGAGGTTATTTTATCACCAGCAAGCCACGCGCAGCTCGAGATAACCTAAATAATAGACCCAAAGTGCACAAAGAGCAATTCAGAAGGTCAGACATCATCTCTGAATAACATGGAAAAGTCGGAACATTTCTTCGGAGTTACTCCAGCAGTTTGTGCCTTTTTTTTGTAAACTGGCACCTGCAGTTCCTTTTTTCTACATGTTACTGCTCAGGATAACCTGCAAACAAAGAGCTTCTCACTCAGTCTTCCCACCAATCCTCCATCTCAATTTTGCTGAAGGTCAACTCACATTTTATTATCGAACATCTGAGGAAGATGCATAAGAGTGTTTTAACCAGAGTAGGGAAAGCAAGTGCTGGAGCACATGGTATTAAAGTGATAGGGAGGAGCTTGAAGAGGAACCTGTGGGACAACTTTACACTCAGATGGTGGTGGATAATATAGAATGAACTGCCAAGGGAAGTAGTTGAGGTTGGTACAATAACAACATTTAAAATACACTCTGCCCTGTTGATGCCAATAAAATGTCTAAAGCTCCCACAAAATAAATTATCTTATCAGAATCATTCAATACATTATACATGTTAGACTACTTAATATAGGACACATGGCACACTATAGAGTCATTGAGTCATACAGCATCGAAGCAGGCCCTTCAGGCCAACTTTCCCATACTGACCAAAATACCGCACCTATAGTAGTCCCACCTTGACACATTACCCTCTAAACCTATCCTATCTATGTACCTGTCCAAAAGTGTCTTAAAGGTAATAATAGTACCTGCCTTGACTACCTCTTCTGGCATCTTGTCCATACACCCACCACGCTTTTCATAAAAACGTTACCCCTCAGGTTCCTATTAAAACTCTCTCCCCCCCCCCCCCCCCCCCCCCCTCACCTTAAATCTATGTCCTCTGGTTCTCGATTTCCCTTCTCTGGGCAAAAGACTGTACATTTATCCTATCCGATCCTCTCATGATCTTATACCTCTATAATAGGCTCGGTGACCACTTCGCCCAACACCTCCGCTCAATCCGTACTAGCCAACCTGATCTCCTGGTTGCCCGGCACTTCAACTCCCCCTCCCATTCTAGATCTGACCTTTCTGTCCTGGGCCTCCTCCATTGCCAGTGAGGCTCAGCGTAAATTGGATGAAAACACCTCATATTTCGCTTGGGTAGTTTACACCCCAGCTGTATGAACATTGACCTCTAATTTCAGATAGTCTTTGCTTTCTCCCTCCTTCCCGTACCCCTTCCCAGCTCTCCCACATAGCCTACTGTCTCCGCATCTTCCTTTCTTTTTCCCGTCCCCCCCCCCCCCCCTGACATCAGCCTGAAGAAGGGTCTTGACCCGAAACGTCGCCTACTCCTTTTCTCCATAGATGCTGCCTCACCCGCTGAGTTTCTCCAGCATGGTTTGTATACTTATACCTCTATAAGATCATCCTCAGTCTCTTGCGCTTCATGGAATAAAGTTCTAGCCTGCTCATCCTCGCAACAGGGCCTGGTATCATCCTCGTTAATCTTTTCTGTACCTTTTCCAGCTTAATAAAACCTTTCCTATAACAGGGTGACCAAAGTTGAACACAACACGCCCGACTCTGGAGCTTCAGCTCCAGCTGCAGACCGGTGGACTATCGGGAGCTCGCGGGTCCGGGTGGGAGACCGCTCTCCGGAGCTCCCGCAACACAACATCTCCAGCTCGTGTCGCGGGGTTGGAGCGACCTGGAGCGGGGCCGTACATCGCCCGGCGCGGCTTTCATGGCCGCGGGACATTCCAGCGCCCGCCGGGGGCTCCAACGGTGACTGTGACCTTTGGGCCTAGAGCGGGGCCGTACATCGCCCGGCGCTACCTCAAAGGCCGTGGAACTTAACACCGCCCGCCTGCAGCTTCGACCTCGGGAGCGAGATGGTGCGGGGGAGAGAGAAGACTTTGCCTTCCATCACAGTGAGGATGAGGTTCACTGTGATCGATGTTTGTGTGAATTGAATTGTCTGTGTA
Source organism: Raja brachyura (assembly GCA_963514005.1). The sequence continues at coordinate 38,506,189 of OY740797.1, read as the reverse complement.
TTTTTTTTAATGATTTATGTATGGTATGTAGAAACGGAGTTTCGTTCGAGCCTCTCTGAGGTTCGAATGACAAATAATAAAATCAAATCAAATCAAATCAAATCTTGTGCAACTGTAACATGACCTCCCAACTTCTATACTCAATAATCTGACTGATGAAGGCCAATATGCCAAAAGCCTACTTGACCACCCCATCTAGTTATGATGTTACTCTCAATGAACTATGTACTTGCACTCCTAAATCCACTGCTCTGCACACTTCTCAGTGCTCTTCCACACACTGTGTAGTTTCTGCCCTGTTTTGACATCCCAAATTGCATCACCTTGTACCTCACTGTACTAAATCGCATCAACCGTTCCTCAGCCCACCTGCCCAACCGTTCAAGGTCCTGCTCCAATTTTGACAAACATCTTCACTATCTATGATACTTCCCACTTTAGTATCATATGCAGACTTGCTAAACATGCCTTGTACATACTCATCCAAATCATTGATGTAGATGACAAACAGCAATGGACCCAGCACCAAACCTTGAGGCACACCACTAGTGACAGGCCTCTAGTCTGAAAAACCACCTTCCATCATCACCCTCTGCTACCTTCCATGAAGCCAATATTCTATCCATTCTGCTATCTTTCCTTGAATCCTAAGCGATCTAACTTTCCAGAACAGTCAATCATGTGGAATCTTGTTGAATGCCTTGCTGAAATCCATAAATACAACGTCTGCAGCTCTGCCCGCATCAACCTTTTTGGTCACATCTTAAAAAGCAGTAAGTTTTGTGTTAAATGATCTCCCACACACAAAACCAAGCTGACTATCACTAATCAGTCCCTGTCCATCTAAATGCATTTATATATTATGTTTGAGGTAGGAGAACCTTTGTCATCAACTTTCAGAGAACAAACTGCAGTACAGTGAGTATTCCGTAATGAGAAAGGAATAATTAAAACTCTTATATATGAACCCTGAGGGGACAACTGTCATGAAATGACAGAATTCTTCATTAAGGCGAGTGAACTCACAGAATCAGAAACAAGTGTAATTGTGAAAGTTGCAGAACAACTTGCCTCGTATTTCCAGTAAGTCAGGATGACTCATGAACAGAGACGGTGCAATTATTTGCATGCAATCTTTAATCAAACCTTCCTTGAATCATCTTATTTTCTTATTCCACACCGATCATTAAATTAAAAATAACTTCTCCACATTCTGATGGTCTCCTGGTTAATAGTTACTTCTCCATTTACTTAGTATTTTAGCAGAGCACAATGTAGTTCTTTTTGTAAATACCAATAAACTGTTTGTAATGTCTTGCACAATCTTCGACTCAGAATTACTGCTGAGCACACAAAAAGACCCATTGACCTTCACAACCTTTATTCCAAACTGACTTTCATCAACTTCTCTTTTTATTGCCATTATCTTGAGGTGTGCTTTTCCATTTTAGTTTTTATTCCTGTTGTTTAATCACCAGAAGACACAGTCGCCTTGATCTGTTTATAGACACTTATTCAGGGATGCCTTTTTATACTGTACATCTTTTTCTTTGAAATTCATAATGTGTTTTTGCAAGACTGGATAAAGTGGTTTCTCTCCCTTGCTATGTTTCGTATCTCAAGATTACATTTTTGGTTGCGTATTGAACCATTTATTATTTCACTTATGCCAATATTGTTAATTTGCACAACAAGGACAATTATGGTCTTTGAGTGCATGGACAGTCAGGTGGCACAGGTGCATTTGCAGTTGATATATTTTCTGCAATGAAGTATTAATTTATAACATTACCGTCTCTCACCATCAACCGACTAGACGTACCATTGATCCCAAACTCAACTGGATCAGCCGCATAAATACCAGGGCTACAAGAACAAATGAGAGACTAGGTATCCAGCTGTGACTCACTCGCTTCCCAGCATCACAAAGGCTTTCCACCATATTTAAGACACAAGGCAGGAACATCATGGAAAACTCTTCAATTACCTGGCTGTGCAAATCTAACAACCTCAACGATATCCAGGATAAAGCAGCCATTTTCCTCGACAACCAATCCACCAACTTAAATACAGATTTTTCCCAACCACTGGTGCAAAGAGGGCGTACTATATATCATCTAGAAATTGCCCTACAGTTAGCCACCTAGTCTGCTCTGACATCCCAAACTCATTACCTCTGCCATCACGAAGGATAAGCACAAAAATGGTCCTCTGGGTCCCTCATTTTGTTATATTTTCCCTTATATATTTGGAAATATATTGTTGTTCATTAATTGTAGCTGGTTTCAAATGTTGGAGCTCCCTCTCCATGTTAGCAGGGTTGGTCAAGTAATCAGGTAAGAAAGCTAATAGGATTCCAGTCATTATGATTAGAGGCATCGGTGCTAGTCATTGGAGACCTTATTTTACAAAGAACACAGGTTTGAGTGAGAATGGGAAAATGTAAAGGTGATGTGTTATGCAATATTTTTACATAGAAACTGATAGGTGCTTGGACACACTGCCAGGGGAGATGCTAGAAGCAGACATGATATTAACATTTAAGCAGCATTCAGAGAGACACACAAATAGATAATGAATAGAAGGATATGGACCATGTGCAGGTAGATGGGATTAGATTGGCATCATGGTCAGAGAAGAAGACAAGATGACTTTGTGGTGTGTTCCTTCTCAAACTGTTCCACATTCTATGTTTTAAATTGCTGGTCAGGCCATTACTATAATATTGTGTTAATTCCTGGCCACCACATTACAGATTCTTCTTGGTTACTTGGTCCTCCAAAATATTCCAACTGGAATTTAAACTGGAGGTGGTGAAGGGAGGGGTTAGCCAGAGAGGGTTATTGGGAAGAAAGTGCCACTTTAAATTTAGTTGCATCTGGCTGGGCAACCGTGGTTTGGTGGAGATTATTCCATGCTTTAATAGTGCGTGGGAAGAACGAATTGCTGTACACATCTGTCTTTGTGGATGGGACCACAAATTGGATCGAATGCCCTCGTCTGCTCCTAATTGGTTTGGGGTTGGTGTAGGTCTTGTGATCTATGTCTAGCTGACCATTTAACATTTTGTAAAAACAGGTCAAATGGTGAGCTTCACGTCTGTCTTGGAGAGTAAAGCTCTTAGAAAGTGAAAAGCAAAGAAAACTCAGGGATTGAAGAATTTTCGTTATGTAGATCGATCAGAAAAGGATGAAATTAAATTGTTCAACATCACAAAGAGCTGCTGAGAAACCGAATAGAGTGAAACTGTTCACACTGGCAGAATAGTTGGTTCCAATTATCACAGATTTAAGGTAGTTGAATAAAGAGCCAAAGGTGACTTGTGGAAAATGGTCTAAGCCTGGAAAAGATTGTCTGAAAGAGTAAATGGAACATAAAAAAGTACAGCACAGGCCCTTCAACCCATGATGTATGTGTTGACTGATGCTTATTAAAACGGCACATTTGGCTGTACACAATCTATGTCTAAATGTCTCCTAAAGATTGCTGTTGTACTTTCTTCCTGCACATCACGTGACGGTGCATATCTGGCATTTATCACTCCCTGTGTAAATATAACTTGCCTATACACTATGCCATCATCTTAAAGGTATGCCCTTTAGTATTTGACATTTCCACTGTAGGATGAAAAATGTGACCATCTATCCTTTCTATGCCTCTCATAGTTTTATACACTTCTGTCAGTGCACCTCTCATCCTCTGATGTCCCAGATTAAACAATCCAAAGTTCTGGAGTAAACAGATTCAATGTGGCCTTTGAAAAGCAATTGGATTAAAAATTGTAATTAAATAAAATAGTGAACAGTGGGAATGGAGCTTGGTAATGGGACAAGGTTGCTCTTATAAAAGTTGAAAAAGGCTTGATGAGCTAAATAGCCCCCTTCTGTGCTATTAGAATACCATTAACCATCAGGAACCATCATTTTTATTATGTATCACTCATTAAATGTAAGATCAAGGGAAATGCCCTGCACACGCTTTGCAGTTAATCACAGCTGATGAGAAAATTCACATCTCTAATCTTGAGAAGAACTGCTATTCTCTAGATCCCCATTTACCTGCTGCTACAAAGTCAACATTTTAATTGATGCAGCTTCTCTACTGCAGTAAAAGTTTCTCAAAGGACTTCAGAGGAGAATTATCAAACAAATAAATGAGATGAGAGCAGCTGGCCAAATATTGTAGTCAAAGCAATCGATGGTACATAATATTTGATTACTTGAAAAATAGATAGAGGCAGATTGCGGGAAGGAACTCCTGAGCTAAGGACCTTGGCAGTTCATGGTACATTCGCCATCAATAGAGCAATGAGATGTGGGGATTAGCAAGAAGCTAGAATTATAGAAGCAGCCGGAGATGATTATAGAGCTAGAGAGAGATAAGGCTATTGATTTATCGGTTTATTATTGTTATTGTGTGGCGAGATATGTTAAAAACCTTGTGTTGCAAGCTCTTCAGACAAATCATACCATGCATCAGGTAGTGCAAAAGAGAAACCAGAGTACAGAATGTAGTGTAACAGCTGCAGTTAAAGTGCAAATTAAACAAAAGTCCAAGTGTCAAAACAAGGTTGATTGGAAGGTCAGGAATTCATCATTATCATAGGAGACGTCCATTCAAGAACTAGAAACAAGGAACTGCAGGTGCTGGTGTATACCAAAGATAGATACGAAGTGTTGGAGTAATTCAGCAGGTCATGCAGCATCTCTGGGGGAAAGGGCAGGTGACGTTTTGGGTCGGGACCCTTCTTCAGACTGAAAGTAGGGAGTGAAGAGCTGGAGGCCAGAAATGACTGTGACAAATCAAGGCAGGCCACAAATAACCTCAGGCAGGGGAGTGCCTGGTAAGCACATTGTTGGCTAAGGAAGGGGTGATCTCAAGAGGGAAGAGCATGTAAATCAGAAGGCAACCAAACCAAACGCCTTATTTTCTACTCTATGCATCTGCGTCACTACTTTGAGCGAACTAAAGATTTGCACCCACAATCTCTCTGTACATTAAGGCACCTAATCTCACTGCCAATTATCCTACATGCCCTACCAGAATTTGACTTCAACAATAATAACTGGAGAAACCCCTCCATAGATTTCAAGTCTGCTTCACTAGTTTATCCTTAATTGGGGTCTAACTGGACCAGGAGCCAGGGGTAACTCAGCCTGCCAAGTGGCATTTCTGAAGAACATGGGCAGCTGATATTTCAGGTTGGGACTCTTCAGCAAGCTATGGATTTGCATCCGTTTCTGCACATCAAAGCTCCTATGCTCCCTGCCATTCATTCTATATCTTCTACTAGAATTTGACCCTTCAGGTCCAGAGCCGAAATGTCACCTATCCATTTTCTCCAGAGATGCTGACCCGCTGAGTTACTCCAGCACCTGGTGCCTCTTTTTGTAAACCCAGCGTCTTGTTTGTAATGAAAAAAGGCTTTAGAACTTCCTGTTGTCTTTTTAGCTTTGCAGAACCACTTTAACCGGTTGGTGAACGTAAGATTAAATTTCACTTGCATCAATTAAAGTTACGATCAATGCTTCTCTCTCTATTTAAAGTCTGAAAACGCTTGTACGATGTTTGCAGGTGATAAAAAAAAATCTCCCATGAAAGGAGAAAGTACAGGTTAGGCTCAGCAAGTTAGGCATCGTCCTAAAAGACAACTTATCCTGGGTCAATGATTGGAATGGGGGAGAGGTAAACCGATTTCAAGGTGCAGAGAACGGGTGGGGTGGAAAGAGGGCAAACCGATCGGAGAGGCCGAATGACAGATAGATCCATCCACTCTTTCTCAACATGTAATCCCTCCTGTCATCCCATGCCTTCTGTCCGTTTGCCTCGTCCTCATTACCTTATATCCTGCACCTTATATCACTAACCTCCCCATGGACATAACATTAACTATAGTTTTATTTCCACCGAAGCCGGCAGTCTCGCTGAATATCTCATCTATCTATTAACTTAGGTTTCTGCTTGCTATAAACATTTCACGTGAAATAATCCTAAACCACAACTTTATTGAAGAGAAACACTTCGCCGAATGTACGCTTGGCAGTGATTTAGTTACCTGAACCCCAGGGGAGGGCGGAGCGGAGAAACTTACAGCAGGAAACTCCCTCAATTATTTAAAAGCAGGACCATCCCTTCCCAGTGCAAGTCACCACAACCTTCCAGCGGTTGAACCTGCGACATTATCTCCCGGTCAGTACTCTCCCCCCTTGGTTAAATTAATGTTGATAAACAGAGAAATGTCACGATGGCACAAAGAGCATTTCTCAGCCTCTTCCAGAAAGTTTCTCTCGTCTTCGCCCGGAGGAAATACCAGCAAGTTTTGGAGGGCGAGGTGAGGCTTTGTACTTTATGTCTTTGGGACTGAGCGAAGCGACTGGGTAATTGTCCCCACAGACTGTCCTGTCAATGTCACCACAGTCCGACTGCGCGTTCCCCTCTTCCAACAGTGCAAACACACTTTCATCAAGTTTAAGTTCGTTTTTATTAATGGATACGACGCTGTAATTTATGAGCAGGTTGAATCCTTGCACTTTACCTACAGCCTGAAGAAGGGTCTCGACACGAAACGTCACCTATTCCTTCTATTCAGAGATGCTACCTGTCCCTCTGAGTTACTCCAGCATTTTGCGCCTATCTTCGGTGTAAACCGACATCTGCAGTTCCTTCCTACACCTGAAGTCCGAAGTCATACTCTTTTAATTTGAATTTACAACAAAAAGTTGGAGACATTTTTGAATGGTGAATAATAAGTTTACAAGGTCATAAGACATAAGGTAGAATTAGAACATTCGGCCCATTCTGGCATTCAATCATGGCTGACCTATCTTTCCTTCTCAACCACATTCTCCTGCCTTCTCCCCGTAATCCTCGATTCGCTTACCAATCAAGTGCCTGTCAATCTCTGTTTTAAATGTACTCAATGACTTGTCCTCCACAGCAGTCTGTGGCAATGAATTCCACAGATTCACCACCCACTCTCTCAAGAAATTCCTCCTCGTCTCCTTTCTAAATGTACGTCCTTTACTCTGAGGCTGTGGGCTCTGGTCCTAGATTTTCCGATTGGCAGAAGCATCCTCTCCTCATTCACTCTATCCCAACTTTTCATGATACTGTAAGTTTCTGAGATCCCCCCCCCAACCCCTCCCCTCATCCATCTAAACTCCAGTGAGTACAGGCCCAGAGGGTCAAACACTCATCATACATTAACATAATCATCCCTGAGACAATTTTGGGAAACCTTCCCTGGATCTCCTCCAAAGTCATCACATCCCTCCTGAGATATGGAACCTTTAGTGGTGTTACCTTGTTAAGACAATTGCAACCTAAGTATTGTGATAACGTGATTAATGAAGCGAACTAATTTTTAACTTATTTTTCCATGTTATCTTTATGGTTCTTTATGCATCTTATCATTCTTTATATCCAAACTATCACAGCACCACTGGTTTATTTCCAACACTCATTAAAAGGGAATGTGGAACCAGAGGGTGGGAAGGTGGGCAGAAGGGAACAGGGGAGGGAGAAGAGTAAGTAAAATGGGGGATAGACGCAAAATACTGGAGTAACTCAGCGGGACAGGCAGCTTCTCTGGGGAGAAGGAATGGGTCGAGACCCTTCTTCAGACTGAGGGTTCAGACTTCTTCAGAATCTCAGTGGCCTATAGAGCCCACAGACCAAGCATAGACCAAGCAGCCACCACCAAGCACGGGCTCTATTTGCAAGGGCCAGCTGGAATTGACAGTTGTAGCTATTTTGACTCCCATTCCCGTCCTCGATTGCAAGAATGACACCTGGCAAGAAAGTGGAAGTGGCAACAGCACCTCATATTTCACTTGGGGAACCTACAAGGCATGAATATGCTCCAATTTTAGTTAACTCTTTCCACTCCCTCCCCTCCTCCCCCAAGTACACTCCTCATTCCTTTCCAGTTCACCATCCCCCCCTCCTTTCTCATCACCCATCCTTATCTGCTCCCCTGTTCCCATCTACCTACCATCTCTGTTTCTATGTTTCATTCCCCATCTTGCTTTCTTATCAAAAGAGGAGAACGTACAAACTCCGTACAGACAGCACGCATAATCGGGATCGAACACGGGTCTCTGGCGCTGCAAATGCTGTAAGGCTGCAACTCTACTACTGTGTCACTGTGTTGCACGAATTGGTGCAGCTCTGCATAGAATTAACTTACAAATATTAATGCATGTTCCCCTGATCAAGTCAAGTCAAGAGAGTTTATTCTCATGTGTCCCAGATATGACAATGAAATTCTTGCTTGCTGCAGCACAACAGAGTATTGTAAGCATAAATACAGAACAGTTCAGTGTGTCTATATAGCATAGACCATATATATACATATTAATAAACAGATAAAGTGCAATAGACTGTTATAGTTCAGAGTTTGTTTGATGGCGAGTTTAATAGCCTGATGGCTGTGGGGAAGTAGCTGTTCCTGAACCTGGATGTACAAGATTTCAGGCTCCTGTACCTACTACCTGATGGCAGTGGAAAGATGAGTGTGTGCCAGGATGGTGTGCGTCCTTGACGATGTTGGAAACCTTTTTGAGGCGGCGACTGCGATAGATCCCTTCAATGGTGGGGAGATCAGAGCCGGTGATGGACTGCGCAGTGGTCACAACTTTCTGCATTCTTTTCCACTCCTGGACGCTCAAGTTGCCGAACCAAGCCACGATGCAACCAGTCAGCATGCTCTCTACTGTGCACCTGTAGAAGTTCGAGAGAATCCTCTTTGACATACCGACTCTCTGTAATCTTCTCAGGAAGTAGAGGCGCTGATGAGTGGTGGGTCTCTGGAACTCTCTGCCACAGAGGGTAATTGAGGCCAGTTCATTGGCTATATTTAAGAGGGAGTTAGATGTGGCCCTTGTGGCTAAGGGGATCAGGGGGTATGGAGAGAAGGCAGGTACAGGATACTGAGTTGGATGATCAGCCATGATCATATTGAATGGCTTTGCAGGCTCGAAGGTGCCGAATGGCCTACTCCTGCACCTAATTTCTATGTTTCTATGTTTCTATGATGTGCTTTCTTTATAATTGCATCAGTGTGCTGGAACCAAGAAAGATCTTTGGAAATACAATGAATCCTTCACAGATGCAATGAATCCACAGATACACTGAATCCTCAAAAAAATGCTCTTTTGATGTTGGCACTGGTCCCATATCATGTCAGATGAAGGGTTGTCTCTACTTCCAGTGATTACAACTTTTTCCATTGTGCCTGACGACATTCATTCTGTTTGTACCTGTGCTTCATAACTTGTCACAATTTGTCTGAGAATATGCAATATGTTTACAGGTGATATGCATTAGTCTTTAAAGTACTGAATGATAATTTAAAGTACATGGACAATTTATGCATCCAAAAGCAAAGTTGTTCAGTCAGTACAAAGAGTATGCTTACAGAAAGAATAAATACCTGTGAGAACATTAAACAATTTATACACAATCAAATTCCCTATCTTAGACAATCAGTTCTCGACTTAAGTATCGCGTCCCGGTAATCTCTAACCTGCCTGACGTACAGCAAAATGAAGTACATAATCAGCCATAAAGTAAGCTGTAAATGCTGCAAACATTCATCAGCTCGGGCAGAATCGATGGAAATAGAAACAAAAAATGTTTTGGGTTCAGAAACCTTTATCAGAACTCTTTTAGAAGGAAATACATGAAGTGCTGGAGTAACTCAATGGGTCAGGCAGCATCTGTGGAGAACGTGGATCGGTAACATTTGGGTCAGGACTCTTCTTCCGAGCGGGGAGGAGAACTTCTGCAAAGGAGGCATACCTTGAGGAGACTTTGCAGTGGAGCAATGAAATTCAGAAACAAGGAACTGCAGATGCAGAGAGAAGGAGAACTTCTTCAAAGTAGCATACCATGTGGAGATTGAGGAGGAGAACTTTTTCAAAGTAGGCATACGTTAAGGAGTCTAAAGAATGGTCTTAACTGAAACATCACCTATTCATGTTCTCCAGAGATGTTGTCTGACCCATTGAGTTACTCCAGCACTTTGTGTCTTCTCTTCCAAAAGAGTTCTGATAAAGGTTCCTGGACCCAAAACATTAATAGTTTCTTTTTCCATAGATTAATTCATCTTAAACCAGTGTCTGCATGGTAGATACAGTGTTCCTTGTATCTACTCTGCTCAAGAACTCTTTTTGGTTTTTATTTTTTTATTTGTCTCGTCAGCCAGTATTGTTATATTTCCGTGGCCTTCCTAGATGTTCAGCTAGTATGAAACATGCACTATATACCTAGAAAAAAGAACAAATCCTACATATTTAATTGAAGGTGTCATTGAATAATGTGTTCTCAAAATATTATGGGAAAAATATACTAAGCTAACAAATATCATGTATGCTTTATTATCTTGCTTTGGAATCCAAACTCTCAAACCTCTACTCAATGTTGAGATATAAAAAGAAGATGGCTTTAAACAATGCAGGCCTTCACCTTCGGATGAATATTAATACTGCTTTTAGTTTTCAAGTACAAATTCCTACATCTTATAACTAAGTTATTACATGTGTGAAACATTATTTACAGTGATGCATCCCTTACCCTAAGGAATAAATGAAGCTGCTTCTGAAAACTTGGTGTTACATAAGTATTGCATCCATTACATTTGATGTGTGAAGGTGTTGGGAAACAGGTTATGGAGTACTTTATGCGCTTTAAATAGCTAACAGTTTTATTAATGAATACCCCACATCATCAATTACTGCTGTACAATTTAACAGGAAGGAGCTTGGAGAGATGTTTATGCAATTATGCTGAACAATTAGGAAAAGAATGTCTGGTAACAAAATAGAATAATCTCCATTCAAAAAACATTGCCACAACAATGAATTTTGCCTGCAATTCTCAAAGTAATTCTGTTAGACTTAGGACTCCATTATCTGCAAAGTGGTCAGCTTTGTGACCATAATCTGGCAGCCATTTCCCAGTTAATTTCCTGTAGGATTTCCCAGTGGCTCAATGGTGAGGTGAGGTTAGCTCTGTTAACAGATTATGTACAAGATTGGATCTGATAATGTTAATCCTGGCCAAATTGGAGAGGCTCGGACTTTAAAATGGGGTAAAAGCTTCAGGGCTGCTGGCAGATTTGGTCAATTTGGAATTGTTCTCTGCAGAGCTGGGACAAGTTGCGGAGTGGTGCCAGTGTGTCTAGAGCCTAGATACAAGTTGCCAGAAAAGAATAAGAACATCTGCAGATCCTGTCAATTAGGTGCAAAATGCATAGAATGGATTGAATGGCTGCAAACCACACATACACCTTGTAAATAATTGTAAATAATGTTGCAGAGTTCTACTTTGCCTAGTGTTGATTGGATGAGGTATTGAGCCTTGTCTGGGTTACCTGCAGGTAAATGTTTCCAAGTTGGCTTCCTTGAGTAGTCCGGTGTGAATACAATGTATTAGCTACTGTATTATTAGTTTGGGGTTATGTATGGGGTTAATCGATATCTGTAATTGGATTATTAAGAGACCACCCCCATGTAGTTCGGCCTCTCGTGGTCCCGGGACATATAAATGTCCGCTACCATGAGGTCCGGCGTCGATCTTCTGGGAGAGCGCTTAGGACTGCGTGGCTTTCTGGAGTGTCTCTGTTTGAGCGAGGCCTAGAGGGCTTGATCAGGCAGATACGAGGATCAAACCCGAAGTGGGATAGGTACAGTAGTTGAATTGTAAATGTGCTTTTGTTAAAATAAAGATTAGTTGTTCAAGTGCTTGATTCAGTGTTTTTACTGAAACAAGACGGGGAGAAGCTTAGATACGAGCAATTTACAATATAAGGTCAACAAGTGCATTTATTTCAATGGCAATTGTAGGCTGCACAGAAGACAAGGGCAAGTGGCATTTGCTTTAGTTATTCCCACTTTGTTTATTGACTTTAATTATTAAATTTAATTATTAAAAATGTGTTCCAATCTTTTCAGGTTTTTAGTTCTGCTTGAATAGTTTTTAAATGTTTTCTAATGTTAGAGCAAGGTGTTTTCATTTGGCAACTGCTGCAGTGGAAAGTTCAAATCATAACAAACTGTGAGTTCAAAGGCAAATTTACGTATGTCTCCAACCGTAAAATGAATGATGTAACATTTGGACATTTGGTGCTTCTTTGGGTTTTCCAAGAACTTGGGAAATTTGCATGAGAATAATTGGAGATGTGGCCAGGGTTTTATTGCTCTGTGCAATATTGTACATATAATAGAATATATATTGTTCAAAGTTATTATAGCAATCCCAATTAGACGGTGCAGTGGGACAGTAGTTAGTAATGATGCCTCACAGCCCCTGTGACCTGGATTCAGTCCTCTGTGGATTTTTCATGTTCTCGTTGTGACCATATAATTCCCCAGTTTGTTGCAACATTCACCCATATCCCAAAGAAATGATAGTCAGTAAGTTATATGGCTGCTGTGAGATACCTCTAATATAGGTAGGAGACAGGCGAATCAGGGGGAAGTTAATGGATACATCGGAGAGAATAGCTGGAGAATTAAGTGGGCACATGGGACTGATGGGAATGCATGGAGAGCCAGCAGATACTCAATGGATTATGCGGCTTTCTATGTCATAAGAAAATATTAGTAAAGAGTGAGGCCCAGCGCAAATTGGAGGACCAGCACCTCATATTTTGCTTGGGCAGCTTACACCTCAGCGGTATGAATATTGACTATTGTAACTTCAATGAACCTTGCTTTCCCCTCTCTCTCCATCCCTCCCACTTCCCGGTTTTCCGACCAGTGTGACTGTCTCTGATTACATTCTATCTCTGTTTGCTTTGTTTCACCTTCTCCTGGCTAACAATGATCTATTCTACATTTGCCTTGAACTCAAACTCTTTTGATTTCACACACTTTACCCTTTCTTATCTCTACGTCAAAGCATTAAATACTGAGAATATTCCAAGATCAAGCAACATTTGTGCAGAGAGAAACAGTCAATTGGCCAGTTCTGATACAAAATAGATCGGGGGGGGTTATTAGGAATTGTTAAATCCTTTGAGTCTGAAGGGCTCGATATCAACAGATGATATGTTGTTCTTCAGGCTTGCATTGACTGCTGATACTATTCTAATGAAGTGCCACAGACATTCAAGAGCATCTGTTTTTCCATGTCGGTATGTTCAAGCCATTTGGCCTCAACATTAAATTCAGTAATTTCAGGTAATCAGGCTTGTCAGTTTGTATATGAACTGCCTATCATCAAATTCTAATGTCATCGCAATTTTTCAATCTGGATCAAAATACAGGAGCTTGAAAGCCTGGATGCCCAGACTCAAGTACAGCTTCTCCCCACTGTTATCAGACTCCTGAATCAATCAACTACTTCACATCCAGTTCCCAGAGATGCTGCCACATACTCTTGCTCTGACTTTTACCTCAGTCGGCAAATCTGCTGTTGTATTTTAAACTTTTTTTGCATACTTGTGTAGGAAGGAACAGCACACAGACACAAAATGCTGGAGTAACTCAGCGGGACAGGCAGCATCTCTGGAGAGAACGAATGGGTGACATTTCCAGACAAGACCCTTCTTCAGAGAGGGGAGTGGATTAGAGATATGGAAGGGTAAAGTGTGAAAACGACATATCAGAGCAGACGATGATAAGGAAGTATAGAATGGCTTTCTTGTTGGATTACTCCAGAGAAAGTAGTCAATTTATTTAGGCATCTAATGTAATGTAAACTTGTGACGCCTTGGATCAGTAGGATGATTGAGTTCAGTGCAGGTCAGGGTTGAATTATCCCTAGGTTAATATCCATGAAACAAGCATGTTCAGTTGGTGCATCAGTGCCTTTTTTCTAGTAACTGGACCAAGAGGGGTTAATAATGGTTGTACATTGCTCAGCAAAGTTCACAAATAAAATATGCAAACCTGCAGCAGACACCAGATGACACATAGGTTAGCACAATCGAGTGCAAGTAACATTTAAGCTACATAAGGAGTATTGTATTCAGTTTTTGGTTGCTCTGCTGCAGGAAGGATGTCATTAAGCTGGACAGAGCACAGAAAAGTTGTACAAGGATGTTGCCACAACGCAAGTTCCTAGTGCTACAGGGAGAGATTGGGGAAGCTGGGACTTTATTACTTGGAGTGCAGGAGACAAAGGCCTAATCTTATAAAGGTGGATAAAACCATGAGGAGAATTGATAGGGTGAATGCACAGAGTCTTTGTCCTGGGATAGCGGAATCAAACATCAGGGGATGTCGGTTGAGGTTGAAAGGGGAATGATTTAATAGGAACCTGCGAGACAACGTTTTCACTTCGAGGGTTGTGGATATAGGGAACAAGATGCCAGAGGAGGTAAATGAGGCAGGTACTATAGCAACATTTAAAAGACACTTGGACAGGTGCATGGATAGGAAAGATTTAGAGGGATATGGGCCGATTGTGGGCACAAGGGACTAATCAGTATACATTTTTAAAGCAGAGATAGATAGATTCTTGATTTGTACAGGTGTCAGAAGTTATGGGGAGAAGGCAGGAGAATGGGGTTAGTAGGCAGAGATAGAACTGTCATGACCTTTAGCTTTGATGTCTTCCAATTTTGCTTTTGTTCACTTTATTTTAGTGCAGAATTTTGGTGACCAATTTACTTTATTAGTGATTCTTTAATGTCTATTTTTACATTTCCTTTGTGGAAATATAGAAAGTACTTTATTAAATATTGCTACAGTTCAATGGTGCTTTATTGTCTAACTTCAAATAGTCCTTGCTTCCCCCCTCTTTTTCCCCTCCCCCTTCCCAGTTGTCCCACCAGTCTTGTGGGCCTGTCCCACTTGGACGTCATTTGCGCGTCATGCAGGTAGCGCGCGAAGATTCTGTGAATCCCAAAATCCTGGGGCTCCGCGCATGATCGTGCATCACTGCCTACGCCACCATGCCTCACCACATGCCATGCTCGCGTAATGCATGCCATGAGCGCATCACATGCACATCACATGCACATCGTCTTGCGTCGTGATGCGTAAATGACACACAAATGATGCCCAAGTGGGACAGGCCCTTTACTGTCACCTACAACATTCTATATCTGTCCCGCCCACTCCCCTGAGATCAGTCTGAAGAAGGGACTCGACTAAAAAAGTCACCCATTCCTTCTCTCCAGAGATGCTGCCTGTCCTGCTGAGGTACTCCAGCATTTTCTGTCTACCTTGTGCATTATTGTCATGTGTGCACATGTGCACATGTCACCATATTTTGGCACCATTTACAAAAAGTCCAAAATCCACGTGCTTGATGTAGTGGAGTGGCTCCCGATCTAGGTAAAGCCCCAGGCTGCTGCAGGACCTCCTACATCACCCATTACCAGCTCGGCCCGCGAACCGACATCCCTCTCCTTGCCTGATATCCTGTATGTCTGGGGGGGGAGGGGGGGGGGGCGCATCTTCTGCAGCAACCTCGAATGCTGAAGGCAAGACCCCAATCCCTCTCCTACCAGCCTATTCCTTATGTCTGTCGTCGCCACTGGCATCATCCTCCTCGTCTCTCCGGCCTTTGGGGCTCTCCAGTCATTCCTTCATTGCCCAGTGCAAGATGGCACAATCATTTTAAGCTTAGCCTAGAGATACAACGTGGAAACAGGCCCTTCAGCCCACTGAGTCAGCACCGACTAATGATCCGATTATTAACATTAACACTATCCGACACACACTAGGGACAAATTACATTTATACCAAGCCAATTAACCTACGAACCTGTAGGTTCTGTCGAATGTGGGAGGAAACCGAAGATCTCGGAGAAACCCACGTGGTCACGGGGAGAACGTACAAACTCCATAAATACAGCACATGTAGTCGAGATAGAACCCGGGTCTCTGGCGCTGCAAGACATTAGTTCTACCGCTACGCCACCGTGCCGGCCAATTATTTTCACTTCTTGCCTACTTACTAAAAAAATCTTTCTCTTTCCGCTTGTGTTGACTGCTTACCTTCAACTATCTCCCAGTCTTTTTAATTTCTCCTTACGGTTCACGTTCTTATATTATGAGTTATTTTTGTCCATGACATTTCTGTCTTTGACAACCTTTTCCCACCAACAGTGCTGTGGGTTAGTACAGACCCCCACTATTTACGCCTTAGTTCCCAACACATGCCCAAAAGGCAGTGTTGAAGAGTTTGGCCATCCTTGGCTGCTCTGGAAATGCCAAAGTGAGTTCGATCAGCAGGTGGCTCTAGACAACAGTGCGCAAATAAATGGTTCTGAAAGTTTGCAAGCAATAAAAGTCAACGAAGGTGTATTACACCAGGATCCAAAATCCAGTCTCTGTTGATATTCTAGCTGTTGATCATAAGTCTGAAAAGTTGCCCTAGTAGAGTTATTCCTCCAGTCTATCCATATGATATTCGGGTTGAGTCATTGCTTTTACTTCCGTCATCCGGAAGTGGCGGCGCTGCTTGTCAGCTGCGGCTCGCCTGCAGTCCGTCTGTTTTTTATTTTATTTTTGTCCTCGTCCCTGTTTTTGGTGTTTATTTTTGGTTTGTTGGGTTGTGTATGTGTGTGGGGGGGGGAGGGTGGGAGAAACGGGGTTTTAGTCTCTCCCTTCGGGGGGATGCGACTTTACCTGTCGTGTCCCCCGACACCGTCTCCGTCTGTGCTGAGGCCCTGGTGACGGCCTTCCAGCTTCCAGCGGCGGCGGCACGGCCTTCAGAGCTTCAGCGGCGACCTGGCTTCCGGCGGCGACCTGGTTTTCGGGAGCTGCGGTGCTCCAGCGGCGGCCTGGGCTTCGGGAGCTGCGGTGCTCCAGCGGCGGCCTGGGATTCGGGAGCTGCGGTGCTCCAGCGGCGGCCTGGTTCCCTCTGAGCTGCGGTGCTCCAGCGGCGGCCTGGTTCCCTCTGAGCTGCGGTGCTCCAGCGGCGGCCTGGGTCTCGGGAGCTGCGGTGCTCCAGCGGCGACCTGGGTCTCGGGAGCTGCGGTGCTCCAGCGGCGACCTGGGTCTCGGGAGCTGCGGTGCTCCAGCGGCGACCTGGGTCTCGGGAGCTGCGGTGCTCCAGCGACGTTCCGGCGGCGGGCCCTGTGGCGGTGTTCCAGCGGCGGGCCCTGTGGCGGTGTTCCAGCGGCGGGCCCTGGGGCGGTGTTCCAGCGGCGGGCCCTGGGGCGGTGTTCCAGCGGCGGGCCCTGTGGCGGTGTTCCAGCGGCGGGCCCTGGGGCGGTGTTCCAGCGGTGGGCCCTGTGGCGGTGTTCCAGCGGCGGGCCCTGGGGCGGTGTTCCAGCGGCGGGCCCTGGGGCGGTGTTCCAGCGGCGGGCCCTGTGGCGGTGTTCCAGCGGCGGGCCCTGGGGCGGTGTTCCAGCGGTGGGCCCTGGGGCGGTGTTCCAGCGGCGGGCCCTGTGGCGGTGTTCCAGCGGCGGGCCTGTGGCGGTGTTCCGGCGTCAGCGGTGGCGGAGGCCTGGATCTCCTCAGCGCAGAGGGAGAATAAGGAGGGGAGAAAGACAGTGACCCTAAGACTTTTGCCTTCCACCACAGTGAGGAGGTTTGGTGAACTCACTGTGGTGGATGTTAATTTTGTGTTTATTGTACGGTATTGTTATTTTTATATATGTATGACTGCAGGCACGTAATTTCGTTCAGACCGAAAGGTCTGAATGACAATAAAGGAATTCAATTCAATTCAATTCAATCAATTCAATGCTTTACCCTAATCAATGAATGAATGACATTTATTTACAAACCTGCAATGGGTAAGAAAAGTACCAATGTGTTGGCTACACGATGTTGCAATGAAAGGTTGCTATGTTGCTGAAGGGCCTGTTTCCCTGCTTTATCTCCAAACTAATCTAAGCACAAGGAACTGTAGATCATGAAATCTAATGTAGTTCCATGATGCTTTGTCAATATTTGAAAATATGATTCACTCTAGGATATGGAATGAAGTTATTTTACTGAGAAGGGGAGAAGCCAGGAACGGGATACTGATTGGGGATGATCAGCCATGGGCACAGTGAATGGCGTTGCTGGCTCAAAGGGTCGAATGGCCTACTCCTGCACCTATTGTCTATTGTCTATTGTCTGAGACAATCCTAATGGTTTACCATATAAACAAAATGTCTAACTTTGATATAGATTTCAGAATTTGGATGGGAACACATTTTTTTTTAAGGCTTTCTATTGTGTGGGGTGGATCCTAAGTTCAGATTCCAAAAAAGATTAGTGTCTCAAAGAAAGTTAAATAAATTCTGATTTGAACTAGGAATACAGGCCAAATGAGTGGATGTAGATTGAGCTGAGTAAATACTGAGAACAAGTATACTGCCAAGGCTATGACAGCACAATTGAAGGTTTGTCAGCACAGTTGAAGGTTTGATTTCCTTTTGTAGCAAAGGAATATTTGTCCAGACTTCCTCAACATTAATAAGGGTGAGGTAAGATCTGTGGTTTGGCATAATCAACATGGCAAAGCTGTTAGAGCCACGGTCTCACATCGCCAGAGATCCGGGTTCAATTCTGACCTCTGGTTGCTGCCTGTAGAGTTTGCACGTTCTCCCTGTGACCATGTGGGCTTCCTCTGAGTGCTCCGGTTTCCACCCACATCCCAAAGATGTGCTGGTTTGTAGGTTAAGTAGCCTCTGTAAATTACCTCTAGCATGTGGGGAAAGTGGGATAACACAGAGCTAGTGTTAGCCAGTGATCAAGGGATTTACTGGGCCGAAGGGCATGTTTCCCTACCGCATCTCCAATCTAAGCTAAACACAGGAACCGTAGATCCTGGAACCTAATGTAGAGCACACTGTACTAGAGTAACTCAGCAAGTCCGGAAGCATCTCTGAAGGAGGCTTCCAACCCTAAACGTCATCTACCCGTGTCCACGATCGATTGCTGACTGTACAATAATTTTTTAAACCTCGATATTAGAAAAAAAGTACTAACATTGTACCTAGAAACAATGATTTTCTATTGAAGCACAGCGCTGCATTGAGATAGCTCCTTGCAGCACAAGACCATGCTAATGAGATGAGTTCCAGGTCGAAGACAGCACCCAGGGAAAGCTGGAAAACGCAGCATGGCCAAGAGAAGGCACCTATCAACTTCAATGCAGCAGCAGATATGTCCTAATGCCAAGTATCCTGGGATGCTTCCTCAAAGTATATTTCTTTCTTCCATGTGAAACAGCAAATTCATTGCAGCCTTCCAGACTCGATATTGAATTCTCCAAATTAAGGTCCCTCAACATTTCTTTATTTTTGTCTCTCTCAGAACTAGGTCAGGTCGGGGGGAGTTCCACCCGCCGTGGGTACCATGTAATCCCGATCTACCTGCTCCATGGTCGGATAGTTGGCGACTAAACCATCTCCCCCACCTGGTTTGCTAGGTGAGGAGGGGGCTGTGGACCCTCAGCAGGACCATAAACAAGACCTGTCAAGGGGCGGATGAGCTCTTAGCGAGCCAACGGCCATCCACCCTTCGGTACAAGTTGCGATCACTGAGGTAGATAGCGTTGCAAGGAATGATGATAAAGCACACACACACACCAAAATCCTAAACTTCCAGCAGCGGAAGTCCACAGGACAGAGAGGTGTGGTGCATCCGTCATCGTTCCCGTCAGAAAGCAGCACCACAGCGTCGCTAAAGAGGCTGTCCCACTTGGGCGACTTAATCTGCAAGTTTAGAAGAGTGTCTTCAACCTTCAAACTTGCAGCATGATCGACACATGGTCCTAGGAGATCCTATGAGGCCGCTGGAACTCTCCTTCATGCTCGAGGGAAGTTACCAAATACTCGTGGCATCAGCTAGGTCGCAGAAAAATTTTCAGCATGTTGAAAATTTTTCCGCGAGTAAAATTTGGTCGGCATGGCTCTTTTTAACTCGTAGTGCAGTGGGGCGGGGTCGCTATTTAGTTACAGGCAGTCGAGGGCAGCAGTAGGCAGTCTCCTTTGATGACCGGGCATTTTGATTGGCTCACTGGAGTTTTCAGGACCAAGGAAGACTTACCGGTCGGTAAAATGCCCGCTAAACTTTATTATACTTCTTAAAAATGTCTCCACTCCTCTTCCCCCCCCTTCTCCCCCCCTTCTCCCCCCCTTCTCCCCCCCTTCTCCCCCCCCCTTCTCTCCCCCCCTTCTCCCCCCCTTCTCCCCCCCTTCTCTCCCCCCCTTCTCTCCCCCCCTTCTCTCCCCCCCTTCTCTCCCCCCCTTCTCTCCCCCCTTCTCTCCCCCCTTCTCTCCCCCCCTTCTCTCCCCCACTTCTCTCTCCCCCCTTCTCTCTCCCCCCTTCTCTCTCCCCCCTTCTCTCTCCCCCCTTCTCTCTCCCCCCTTCTCTCCACCCCTTCTCTCCCCCCCCTTCTCTCCTCCCCCTCTCCCCCCCCCCTTCTCCCCACCTCCTCCCCCCCCCCTCTACCCGCCCCCCCTCTCCTGTGCAGCCGTTTTACCTTCCTCTTCATTGCTGGTGTGAATTTCTGACAGTGCTCCCTCGCTTTCCCTGGCCCCCGCCTTCGCGTTGTGTTTGTGTGTGTTTGTCGGTCGATTCAGCTCACTGCTTCAACACAGGCGGTCGATCCAGCTCGAGGCTTTCCAGGCGAGTGCCCTCGAGGTTGAAGGTCAAAGACACTCTTCTTAACTCGTGGATTAGGTCGCCCAAGTGATGATGATGAGAACTAGCCATTTCTGCATGACCTCATTTTTGCTCAATTTTTCTTCTTTCTATTACATCCTTGCTATTACCAACACATAATAGTGACAAAGAACGTTAAACTGCTTCATTAACCCATTTGGTTTCACTCTATCAGAGATATCTCTTTGCTCTGCCCATTCCTCTCCAAACTTCTCTGCCCATAAAAACGTCCTCGTTTTCTCTCCTTCCTATTCTGTCAGATCTGAGATGTTACATTTGTCTCCTTGCGCAGATGTTACCTGAGTGTTTCCAGTACTTCATGTTATAATTTCAGATTACCAGCATCTGCGGTTTTTCTTTATTTTCAGCAAAATTCATCTTTCCTTGAATATGGGTCACGTGCAAGGAAACATATACATTTCAATTCAATGCTGATTTTGACTGTGTTGCCATTGTATTCCGGCTGCATGTTTACAAAACGGTAACATGAGCCAAAGTGTTAAAGAAGGAACTGCAGATGCTGGGGAATTGAGGGTTACATAAAAAGCTGGAGAAACTCAGCGGGTGCAGCAGCATCTAAGGAGCGAAGGAGATAGGCGACGTTTCGAGTCAAGACCCTTCTTCAGACCAGTTCATCATTTATGCTACGTTTATGGGGGCATATTCTAGCAGAGTAACTAACATGCTGGTATTTTTTATTTGCAAGTGATCTTGAATGTTAAGGATATACAACGGAATTCACAATCTATCTTGTTGTGGCCTTGAACTTTTTTATCTGTACTTTCTCTGCCGCTTCAACACCACATTACATGCTTCATGTCCTTTCTCTTTTTGCACTACTCTTTTTTGTTCATGCAAGCTATGATTATACTCGTGTATGGTATGATCTGTCTGTTCAGCACAGTGGTGCAGCGGTAGAGTTGCTGGCGTACAGCTTCAGAGACCCACGTTCGATCCTGACCTTGGGTAGTGTCTGTACAGAGTTCGTACAGTTATACATTCTCCCTGTGACTGCGTGGGTTTTCTCCAGGTGCTCTGGTTTCCTCCCACATTCCACAGGCATACAGGTTTATGTTAATTGGCTTCTGTAAATTGGCTCCAGTGTGTAGGAGAGAACTAATATACGAGTGATCACTGGTCGGTGTAGACTCAATGCGCCAAAGAGCGTTTTTCTATGGTTTATCTCTAAACTTAACCAAAGCACACAAACAAAGCACACCAAACAATATATTCCACCCTATCTCAATATGTGACAATAATGAACCAATATCAATTTTCAGTTAATTATTAGAAATGGAACATAAATTGTGCAAATGCAGATTTAATCTCAAACATTTCAGTATTCAAAGGATTGTTTTCGCTATCTGTAGACAGACACAGAGCTCCAGGAAGTAGAAGTTAATACCAAAAAAGAACCAATTCTTTCAGTGTCTTCCAAGGAAGCCAGCACAAGACAATTGGATGAGTTAATAAGTGACCTTCAGGTAAGAATGAATGGTTGTCATTAATTTTCATGGGAATTATAGTTGTACTTTTGGGTGAAGTGTTTGTGGACAAATATTTTTGTTACCTTGAAATGGATGTTCGAAATTTCTTTTTGCTTCCTGGAAAAATGATGATCAATAATTAGCTCAAATTATTCATCAACTCAATAATTGCAACTCAAAATAGCTGAAATGAAATATATATTTAGATTGCTTGAATTTTATTGGTGTTGGGCATCGAATTTGATTTATGTGTAGCCAGCACAAATGGAACCTTAGCAGTCAGCTTTAGTTTTATAAAGGCAGGTGTCAGTTCAATGCCCTATCAACTTATTTACATATCCTGGGTAGAGTTGATAACATTTGCATTTCTGATTAGATATCCTATGTTTAGAAATTCCCTGCTTGTGCAATGCTATCTTTTTTTGGTATAACTATCTCCATCTGGAAATATCAAATCCTGAACAGGTTCTCAACTGAAAGACAGTCTTTGTAAGACACAAAGAGAAGGCAATCTAATCTTTTAAGTCTGCTGTAGATTTCAACAAGATCATGGTTCAACTTCTATCTCAGCATCATTCCCTCGCACTCCTCATATCAATCGATTTACATGATACCCAGAAATTAATCAATCTTACTTTTGACTGAACTTATTGGCTAAGGCTTCACAATCGTCCAAGATATGCAAATCCAATCATGTAACATAATTTGCATAAATATTTCCTCATCTTAGTCCTAAATAGCCTACATTTTCATGTGATAGAAGTAGAATTAGGCCATTCAGCCCATCAAGTCTATTCAACCATTCAATCATCGCTGATCTATCTCTTAACCCCATTCTCCTGCCTTCTCCCCATAACCTCTAACACCTGTACTAAACAAGCATTTATCTAACTCTGGCTTGAAAATATCAACTGACTTGGCCTCCACAGCCTTCTGTGGAAAAGAATTCCACAGATTCACCACCCTCTGACTAAATAAATTTCTCCTCATCACCTTCCTAAAAGAACGTCCTTTAATTCTGAGGCTACAACCTCAAGTCCTAGACTCTCCCACTAGTGGAAACATCCTCTCCACATCCACTCTATCCAAGCGTTTCACTATTCTGTATGTTTCAATGAGGTCCCCCCTCATTCTTCTAAACTCTAGAGAGTGCAGGCCCAATGCCAACAAACACTCATCATACGTTAACCTACTCATTCCTGGGATCATTCTTGTTCACCTCCTCTGGACCCTCTCCAGAGCCAGCACATCCTTCCTCAGATGTGGTGCCTAAAATTGCTCACTATATTCAAAATGCGACCTTATCGGAACCTTATGGAGCCTCAGCATTGGATCCCTGTTTTTGTACACTATATCAGCGCCTTTGAAATAAATGGAGTTTTCTTTCTTTACTATCGATTCGACTTGAAGATTAACTTTTTGGAAATCCTGCACCAACACTCACAGGTCCCTTTGCACCTCCGATTTTTGGATTCTCTCCCCATTTAGAAAATAGTCTACACCTTTATTGTTACTACAGAATGCATGACTCCACACTTTGCTACACCATATTCCATCCGCCAGTTCTCTGCCCACTCTGCCAACCTGTCCAAGTTCTTCTGCAGAGTCCCTGCTTTCTCTACACCATCTGCCCTTCCATCTATTTTCGTATCATCCGCAAACTTGGCCACAAAGCCTTCAATCCCCTCGTCCAAATCATTAATATACAACGTGAAGAGTAGCGGCCCCAGCACCGACCCCTGCTAATCTCCGTTAGTCATTGGCAGCCAACTAGAACCGCCCCCTGTATTGCCACTCTTTGTCTTCTGTCATCCAGCCAGCCTGCTATCCTGCTATCTGCCCTTTGATACCATGGGCTCTCATCTTCCTTAGCAGCCTCACGTGTGGCACCTTATCAAAGGCTTTCCGATAAACAACATCTACTGACTCTCCATTGTCTGTCCTGCTATTTACTTATTCGAAGAATTCCAGCAAATTAGTCAAGCAAGACCTCCCCTTCACAAAGCCATGCTGACCGGCCTATTTTAGTGTGAACTTCTAAGTACTCCGTATCCTCATCCTTTATAATGAGCTCTCAGATCTTACAAACCACCGAAGTCAGACCAACCGGCCTATAGTTCCCACTATTCTGCTTTGCTCCCTTCTTATGCAGAGAGGAAATATTTGAATTCAGTTACTGTAACCATCAGGTTCCAGAGACACAAACATTATGTTTTCAAAAAATATAGTTAAGCTGAACATGTTAATGCTGGTTAACAAACACTTTTAAACACATTAAGATGAATGTTGGTGGCCAAATCCTAGTCTGCTGGAGGATCCTGAACAGAGCAAACACTGTCACCTGGTCTATTCATTCAAAACCAAGGCGGCTATGCCTAAAGAAGGAATGAGGGTCCACAACATGCACTGTGGTGATTTGCCTCGGCTACAACACCAACTCTCAAAATTGCAACCTCTATACAAAAAAGGGCAAGGTCAGTAATACTGGGGATCATCACAAGGAATAGGTTTCCCAAGTTGCCCAACAAGTTACTCCAAATTATTGCTGCCGAGTTTAATTCCTGGGGCCCTTTCCTGAAGTGCGCAGTGGTTGTACCTACAATGATATGGTTTGGTCTATTGAGTACAGTTTCCTCCCACACCCCAAAAATTGGACTGGTTAATGGGTTACTTTGTTGCTGTAAATTACTCCTAGTGCAGGTGTCTGGTGGAAACACTAGGTAGAGAGATGGAAGGGTGATGCTCATGAACATATGCAAGAAAATAAGTTACAAGGAAATGAGATTGCGCTGAGAATTTGCAGAGATTCTATGGACCAATTAGTGTCCTATGTCAAGATCAAATAATATGAAACTACAAATTTCCAAACATTAATGCTCCGTTGCTCTACACCACGCAGCAATGGAGATATCACATAAAAAGGTGAATTTAAAACCTGAAAATTGCCTCTGAGAATGTTTTGCATTGATCGAATGAACTTAGAATGATGCATTTGTGCTGCTTTTTTTACACTTGATCATCTTGTTTTTCGGAGGAATAGCTATCAATGATTTTTCAATCTATGTGCTTGGTGCCAGGCTGATTTGGAAAATGGCCTCGCGGATGGTCAGGTCCTTGAACGTCGGCAGCAGTTTGGATGGAATGATTTTGAAGTGGATAAGCCGGAACCAATTTGGAAGAAGTACCTTGGCCAGGTATTTCCTCCTGTTCATTTGACAAAACACATTTGAAAATAAAGATGCTGCTTGGCCTTCAGTATAATTTTGATGTTGAGTTAATTATGATTTTTTTCCTTCAATTTTGTGAGCACAGGACGTGGATTTTATAAGCTGGAATTTTATCGTCTCCTACAGCTTCCTCTGGCATTTCATTTCCGATACAGACTACCTTCTGAGTGGAAAAAGTTGCTCCTGAGAGCCCACTTAAATCTCTCACCGTTAACCTATTCCCTCTAGTTTTAGAATCCTCTACTCTGGGGGAAAAACAGACTGTGGCCATTCACCTTATCCGTGCATCTTTTTCAAATTTGATGATTTACAAAGGCTCTGATGACATATTTTGCTTCCGTGGCACAACTGATGTGTTGGTCATCAAAGTGTTTGCCACAAGATAAAGACAATTACCATATTACCTTTAAACATAACCTCTTGCAATTGCATCAATTTTATACGAACACATGGAAACATAAAATTCTGCAATTTGTTCCAAACTGCTTTGTTATAAAGATTTATGAATACTCTGATTTAAAATTGTTGTATTTCTGGAGGCAATGTTGCTGATTCATGGATGAATCAAAATGGTGCCATTCTGTAATGGAAATTTGCTATGCAAATTGGAAGAGCTTTTAATGTGAGTTAAATATTGATTTGCTTTCGCGACTTTTTCTGTCGATTAAAATAATCTGTGCTAAGATGTGTGAGCACTCAAGCAAGCACAGGCATAAAGGAATTGGAAATTATCAGTTACTCACATTGATTCTATGTTATTGAGTGTTTAACTAAGATCTTAATCCATTCTTGTATAACCTTGGTCCTTTATGTACCATGTATTCTCCTGTATTATGACATGTTCTGCTTCTCTGGCACAATTGATGCATTGTTCATTAAGGTGTTTGTCACAAGATAAAGCGAATGATCATATCGCTTTTCAACTTTTTATCAAGCTAATGATGTTTAAACATGAGCTCTTACATTTCATCCAAATGCATGTAAGATTAAAGTACTGGAACTTGTTCAGAGCTGCCAGATGTTCAGTAATTACCCAGATGTGCACCATGATTGGAATCCAGTGGTGGAGGAGAAACTTACCAATTTCTTCATGAATTGAATGTGGCATCCACCAACTAAACCTCAGCTTTGTGGAAGCTGGCACAGGGTTCTTAGAATGAATAGGATCAGCTGCCAGACAGAACAAAAAGAATAAGCTATGTTGCCTTAATTATGTTTGCTTCAATATTTTTAATTGTCAGTCTTTTGTATAATTCATATGTCCTGATTTTTTTTTAAGCATTTGATAGTTTTGAGAGTTTCAAAGTTATTTCAATGGACTCAAGTAGACCGGCATGGTGGCGCAGAGTTGCTGCCTCACAGCGCCAGAGACCTGGGTTTGATCTGTACGGACTCTGTACATTCTCCCTGAGACCGCATGGACCACACTCCAGATATGTACAGGATTGTAGGTTAATTGGCTTTGGTAAACACTGTAAATTGTCAATAGTTTGTATGATAGTGTTAGTGTACGGGGATCACTGGTCGGTGGAGACTCAGTTGCCGAAGGGCCTGTTTCCATGCTGTAAATCTCTATAAGCTCTAAGCTCTAAATACACACACTTTGGACAATTTATAATTATACAAAGCCAATTAACCTACAAACCTGTACATATCTGGTGTGGGTGGAAACCAGAGATCCTAGGGGAAACCTACGCAGGTCACTGGGCGAACGTACAAACTCCGTACAGACAGCACCTGTAGTCAGAATCGAACTCTGGTCTCCTGCGCTGTAAGACAGCAACTCTACCACTGCACCACCTTGCCGCCTTGTGATAAGCTGTAATAAGTTGAAATATTAATATGTTTATAAGTATATATATTTATTCCTCATCATTTTTTTCTTTCAATCTTAGTTCAAGGATCCCCTGATTCTGTTGCTTTTGGCTTCTGCGGTTATTAGTGTTATCACTAACGAGATTGAAGATGCAGTGAGCATAACAGTGGTACATAAAATTATGTGTCATTCAATTGTCAGTAATTAATGCCAGTAATTAAACAGTAATTGTTAGTAATTAATAATAATACTTCTATAGCGTTTTATGGGGTGGGGGAATCAGCTGAAAGAACATGTACAGATGGGCGATTTTAATTGAGTTTTTGGTCATTGGTGACACCCATTAGCAGATACTGGGAACTTGTTGATCTCATAATTGAATGTCAAGAATAATTGGTTAAATTCTCCCCTGCTGGAGATGATCATTGCCTCTGTTGCATGTATGTTATCTGGTGAATTATCAGTGCAAACCTGAATGTTATTTAGATCTTTCCACTGCAGCTGTGGATTGCTTCATTTGCTGAAAAGTTGCAAATGGAACTGGTAATTTTGTTCCACCCATTTATTTTCAAAGGGGAAAATGTATCATTAAAGCAAACAAGAGATGCTGGATATGTTTTATTTACTTGACACTATTTCCAAAAAGGGTAAAAGGCCTCAATATTTGCTGGTGGAACCAAGGAACTGCAGATGCTGGTTTACGCAAATGACTCAAAGTGCTGGGGTGACTCAGTGGGGCAGGCAGTATCTCTGGAGAAAATGGATAGGTCACGTAGGTGATGAAGAGATATTTTGCTTAGTTAATTTTGTTGTATATTTTAGCCTGGTCCTGGGAGCTCAGAGTGGATTTCTCCTTTTCCTCTGGCAATAAGAATTAACTCATAAAATAAGGATGAAATATGATCTCTGAGTTTTAAAGCAAAATGCTGCTCAAGAAAGATCTTTCCAAATATCTGAAAATTCAAGGGTAGGAGATTAGCTAAAGGACATTGATTATTAAAAAATAGGCAAAGGGTGAGGGAAATGCATAGATGTGTTAGTTTTTAATAAAGGGTGAGAAATTCTTCAAGGAATAATAGCAGGTTACAAGAATGAAATAAATGGAATTGAATGCTCTTTAAAGGTGGTTGCAACAAATTACATGCCTCTATATAAAATAGAATTTCCAGGATGTGCATACTGTAAGCAAAACCAGTGTTTATTGTCCATTATTAAGTGCTCTTGAGAAGAATTTGTGTTGAAAGCTGCTATGAACCACCACTGTCCTTCTATTGAAGACTCCCACAGTGCTATCAGAGAAGGAGATGAGGATTTAGACCCAGGGCAATGACAATGAAGGATTAAAGCTATATTTCCAAGTTTATTTCCACCCTTCCTGAGGTCATGTTCATAAGTTATAGGAGCAGAATTAAGCCATTCGGCCCATCAACTCTACTCCGCTTTTCAATCATGGCTGATCTATCTTTCCCTCTCAACCGCATTCTCCTGCCTTTTCCCCATAACCACTAACACCTGTGCTAATCAAGAATCTATTAATTTCCACCTTAAAGATATCCATTGACTTGGCTTCCACAATTTAAGAAACATTTAGACAGGTACATGGATAGTATCGGTTTGGTGGGATGTTATCCAAACGCAGGCAGGTGGGATTAGTGTAGATGGGACATGTTGGCCGGTGTGGGCAAGTTGGACCAACAGGCCTGTTTGCACACTGTATAACTCTCTATCACAATTCCTTTTCTCCAGAGATGCTGCCTGGCCCGCTGAGTTATTCCAGTATTTTGTTTCTATTAATTACCATATCAGGATGGTCTGACACCTTGGGAAGCCATTATTTGATGGTCTTCTCATGCATTTATTGCCCTTATTCGTCTTGGGGGAAAAGGCCATGGGCTTAGGTTGTGCTGTCAAAATAGACTGAGGGAGTAGCCATAGAGAGATACAGCATGGAAATTGGCCCTGTTGGATCAACACTGACTGTCACCCACTGATTTACACTAATCCTACAATAATAACATTTTTTTAATTTGCCACACATTCTCATCAACTCGCCAAAGATTGTACCACTCATGTGCGTACCAAGAGCAATTAATAGTGGCCAACTGGTGGGGAAGTCAGCACCCATGATTGGCTGGGCAGTGTTTGCCAATTTTTGCAATTTTCTTTGTTCCTGAGCATTCGAGTTGCCGCTCCCGGCCGTGATGCAACCAGTCAATATGTTCTCAACTGTTCACCTGTAGACCACACTGAATTTCTTGAGACAACATTGGGTCAAATGCTGTCTTGATGTCAAGGATGGTCTCTGTCACTTTGTCTCTGCAATTCAGCTCATTGCTTCATGTTTGGACCATGACCGTGATGGGTTCTGGAGTAAAGTGGTTGTGGTAACCAAACTGGGCATTAGTGAGTTGGGTGAGTAAGTGCTACATGACAGAAATTCCTCCTCATCTCCTTCCGAAAGGAGCATTCTTTAATTCTGAGGCTATGACCTTTGGTTTCAGACTCTCCCACCAGTGGAAACATCCTCCCCACATCGACTCTATCCAGCCCTTTCACTATTCAGTAACTTTCAATGAGGTCCTTCCCTCGTCATTCTAAACTCCAGCGAGTACAGGCCCAGTGCCGTCAAACACTCAACATATGGTAAACTACACATTCTTGGGATCATTCTTGTAAACCTCTGGAACCTCTCCAGTGCCAGCACATCAATCCTCTGATGTGGCGCCCAAAATTGCTCACAACACTCCAAATGCAGCCTAACCAGTGCCTTATAAATCCTCAGCATTACATCCCTGTTCTTGTATTCTAGTCCTCTTAAAATAAATGCTAGCATGGGAAGTTTGAGGCACAGGTCTGTTGGTGAAACTGCAAAAGACCCATACAGCTTAAAGAGAACTTGACTATGGACAGTTCCAAGCCAGATTCCATGGCCTCAACATCAATTAAGCAGCCTTTGCAAATATATATATTTAAAGTAAATCACCCCCAAATGGTTTACAAATATGCCCTGATATATGGAAGAATTTCTGGAACAGACTTTTTCTGATTGACCATCTGTTTCAAAATTCACTTTGAGCTATTTGAATGGGAAAGAGTGGGATTTAGAAAGCTCAGGTCTCTTGTGCCCTGGTCAAAGCATGGCTAAACATAAAGAAGTTTCCTTTGTGAAATGATGTATATATTTTAATTTACTCCCAATAATTTTATCATTTTCATCTTTGCAGGCTATAGTAATTGTGGTCACAGTTGCCTTTGTGCAGGTAAATTATTTATTTAGTAGCAATCTGTGCAAAATTAATGGCATAGCATCCGGAAGTGTAGTCTAAAAACATATTTGTTTTTCCAGGAGTACCATTCTGAAAAGTCCGTACAAGAGCTAGGTAAACTAATCCCTCCCGAATGTAACTGGTAAGTGCCGCCTTAAGATATCTAGCACAAGAAACATTGCAAAGAAAAGGAATTTAGGGTCTCGACCTGAAACATCATCCATCCCTTCTCTCCGGAGATGCTGCCTGTCCCGCTGAGTTACTCCAGCATTTTGTGTCTATCAAAGGAATTTCTTAGTTTAGTTTAGTGTAGAGACACAGTGTGGAAACAGGCCCTTTGGCCCACTGACTCCCCACTGATCACCTGTATACTAGTTCCATGACATACACATCAAAGGCAAATTACAGAAGACAATTAACCTACAAACCTATATGTCTTTAGAATGTGGGTGGAAACAGAGCACCCGGAGAAAGCCCGTGCAGCCATCAGGAGAACACCCAAGCTCTGCACAGGCAGCACCTGTAGTCAGGATCAAACCCAGGTCTCTGGCACTGTGAGGCAGCAGCTCTACCATTGCACCGCCCTTAGGAGGTGATGACAAACCTCTGGAGGAATCCAACTGGTCAGGCAGCAACTGTGCAAGTAGAGGAATGGTCAATGCTTCAGGTCGAGGCCATGCATCAGGACTAAGAGTGTAGCGAGGAAGTGATCAGTAAAGTTGAGTGGAAGGGGAGGTGAAGCATAGGTTGGCAGGTGATGGGTGGAACAAGGTGAGGAGAGAGGTGAGGGGCAGGTGGGGGTGGGAGGAAGTGGGGTGAAGGTGTTACACAGTGAGAGGTGGGTGATAGATAAAGACAGATAAGGAGAGAGAGAAGAAGAGTGAATGGAATTAGGGGAAGAATAGAGGTATAGCCAGAAGCTGCAAGGGGATAAATGGAGGCTCAAGAGACTGCGGATACTGGAATCTGATAAATAAGGAAGGTGTTTAGGAGAAGCAGATAAAGGAAGGGCGATGGGTAGATGGAACTAGTTGGAGGAACAGATAAGAGACTCCATAGGCATGAGGTGTGGGTGATGAGCTGGAAACTGGTTGGGGGAGGGGGCCAAACAAGTGATAAGGGGCTTGGGGGTGTCATGTTTGGACAAATGATCCACCTTGGTGTGAGAACCAGGATGGATCAGAAAGAAAGAGAAAAGAGCACAAGGGGTACTAGAAAATTAATTGCTCACATCATTGTCGACTGCCCTGGTGGAATGTGAAAGCTCCTTGCACTCTGTTACTGTAATTTCTAATCCACAGCAGGAAATCCATTTGTGGATGTTAACGGGATGTACTGTGCAACGATGGATTGCAGCCCGTGCAAGGGAATTCTTAACAATAAATGTCCAAAGAATAAGAAAGAGCAATGAAAGGAGTAAAAAATAAATGTTAATGATGCTGTATCTGAAAATAGTAGCCGATAACATTGGTGTGGCTGTTCTCTCATTTGTAGTGTCCGTGAAGGTAAAGTGGAACACCTGCCAGCGAGGGAACTTGTGCTGGGCGACACCGTGTGCATTTCCATTGGAGATCGAGTCCCTGCAGATATCAGACTGTTTGAGGTTTGTTGCATTTGGAGTTACGAACGTAAGAATATTGCAGGACATGACCTTGCCACCCACTGCATACTTCCAACAATTGGTTAGATAATAGCTGATATTTGTGTATTCAGAACAAATGACAATGAATCATACCCTATCTACTGAGCATATTGTTACAGCAAATATCATTCCTTTTATTTGCTTTGTTTTACAGTTTTTACTTGAGACAAAGGTTTAAAAAAAGATTGATTTCCTCTTGGCTGCCAGATCAGAGTAATGGGTCTGTCGAACAGAGTTTACAATATGTAATAAAGAGGCTGTATTGCAACAAGGTGTTCTGAAGGAAATTCAAAAATTAAGATTTGCCCACCTTTTAAAATGTATTATACACTCACATGACTTTACTTCTTTGCTACTAATAAGGTGGCACAATAGCTCAACAATAGAGCTGCTGATTTACACTGCCAGAGATTCTGGTTTGATCCTGACCACGGGTGCTGTCTGTATGGAGTTTGTACATTCTCCCTGTGAGTGTATGGGTTTTCTCTGGGTGTCCTGGCTTTCTCCTACACTCCAAAGATGTGCAAGTTTGCAGGTTGTTTGGCTTCAGTTTATAAAAAATTGTAAATTGTCCCTGGTGTGTAGGATAGTGTCAGTGTATGGGGTAATCGCTGGTCGGAGCAGACTCAGCGGGCTGTTTCCGCAGTGTATCTCTAAAGTTTAAAGTCTAAATATGTACTTCAGCAAACGCCATCAACTGAACATCATGGAGAATAGTCTTAATAGATATAAGTGACTATTTTAAAACAAGAATTGTACAAAGCAGTGAGTCATGACACTCATTCATTTGTAGTGCTCTGCCATATATAAAATGCTTTATATTTGTTTGGCGAAGCTCAAATAAATTTACAATAAATTCACTTTGGTATAAACCGAATTCAAAGTTACATATTTGCTCTTTGACAGATGGTTTCAAATTGCTGGATATTTATTTAAATATCTAGCAACCACCCGGCAGTTTTTGTAAGTATTGCATTTTGTTTCCAACTGTATGTTAAACCTAATTGGTTTATTGTCTGCAAACTAGGCTGTTGATTTATTGATCGATGAGTCAAGTTACACTGGTGAATCCGAGGCAAGTAATAAGAGTACAGCATCTTTGCCAGAATCTGGAGATACGACTTCTTTTCAAAACATTGCATTTATGGGAACCCTAGTGCAATACGGGAAAGGAAAGGTATCTACTTTATTAAATTACTATTTTAAAGTGCTGATAAACAGAGTTGCACAAGGAGCCTTAAGCTGCATCATGATATTACACTGGTGAACAATTCTTAACCTACAGGAACTGATGGAAAAAAAAACATTCTTCCAGTTTTTCGCTTGCAGCTTGTTCTTGTTTTTATGTTGAGGTAGTATGGATAGTTGCTCTCTCAGCTCTCTGTTGCACTTAGACGAGACACCAGAAAGGCAAAATACCAATTTGTTAATTCTATGGACTCCTATATATCGGCGAGACCAAGCGCAGACTGGGTGATCGTTTCGCTGAACACCTTGGCCTATGCAATCTCCAGGTGCCAAACATTTCAAATCTCCGTTCCATTCCCACACTGACTTTTCTGTCCTGGGCCCCCTCCACTGTCAGAATGAGGCCAAACTCAAATCTACCTCATATTTCACTTGGGCAGCTTACAACCCAGTGGTATGAATATTGATTTCTCTAATTTTAAGTAATCTTTGCATTCCCCCTCTCTCCATCAGTCCCCGACACTCATTGTCTTGCTAGCTTCAGTTTGTATCCCTTCCTTATCACCTCTTCCACAGCCACAATGGACCATTGTGAGCTCCACCTTTCTTGAGTCATCAGTGCCGGCTGTTTGTTCTGTACCTTTTCATACCTCTAGCTTCCCTCTCCCCCGACTCTCAGTCTGAAGAAGGGGGATGACCTGAAACTTCACTTATTCCCTATCTCCAGAGACGCTGCCTGACCTGCTGAGTTACTGCAGAATGTTATGTCTTACCTTTGGTGTAAACCAGCATCTGCTGTTCCTTCCTAACAATTTGTCAGGGCGGAATGTTCATTCTATGCACCTTCTTTAGGCTACATGTGGAAATACACCTTTAGCACAAGTAAATCTGCCACAATATTGCTGGTGTTGAATTCAGCCACATCTTTGAACCACAGGGTTGACAGGCCTATACAGTTTAGTTTTAGTATTTTCTCCCCCAATAAAGATTTCCCATAGTATGAAGTGTATGCGTTATGCGTCAACCTTGTAGATCGATAAAAAACTACGTTTGTTCCACTCTTATATTAGTTTCACTAGCAATTCAAGTTCAACACTTTCAAACATGTCAGCATCCCTGTGTTTTTAATCCAAATTTCCAGCATTGCTTCCATCTTTGTTCACCAATTTCACATCTTCATTGTGCTTCCTCTGAGTTTTGGCTTCCTTGTACTTTCCACCATTTTGTCATATAATTATCCTCCTTTTTATCTATCTTCTCCTGTCATCACCCTCTTTCTGTGCATTTTGTATATCTTTAACTGTTTCCAGTTCTGACAGTGCCTAATCGGTTTGAACAAGCGTCCCATCCCGAAATGTTGTCTATCCATTTCCCTAGCCGACCCGCTGAGTTCCTCCAGCAGTTTGTTTATTATTTATGATTCTATCATCTGCAGTCCTTTGTGCCTCCCTGATAAAGGGCCTGCCATTCAAACCATTAACGGCTTCTCTCTCCATGGATGCATTCTGTCCTGCTGAGCATTCTGTTTTAGACTACTGACCGACATCCACTATAAACCCACTGACTCCCATGGCTATCTGGACTACACTTCTTCCCACCCTGCTTCCTGTAAGGACTCCATCCCCTACTCCCAATTCCTCCGTCTACGCCGCATCTGCACCCAGGATGAGGTGTTCCACACCAGGGCATCGGAGATGTCCTCATTCTTCAGGGAACTGGGGTTCCCCTCTTCTACCATAGATGAGGTTCTCACCAGGGTCTCTTCTATACCCCGTGCCTCTGCTCTCACTCCCCATCTCCCCCACTCGTAACAAGGGCAGAGTCCCCTTGTCCTCACCTTCCACCCTACCACCCGTCACGTACAACAAATGATCCTCCATCATTTTCGCCACCTCCAACGTGACCCCAACACTGGCCACACCTTCCCATCTCCTCCCCTGTTGGCTTTCCGCAAATACCGCTCCCTCCGTAACTCACTGGTCAATTCTTCTCTTCCCTCCCGCACCGCCCCCTCCCCGGGCACTTTCCCTTGCAACCGCAAGACATGCTACACTTGTCACTTTACCTCCCCCCTTGACTCCATTCAAGGGCCCAAGCAGTTGTTCCAGCTGCGGCAGAGGTTCACCTGCACCTCCTCCAACCTCATCTACTGCATCCGCTGCTCTGGATGCAGCTGATCTACATCAATGAGACCAAGCGTCGGCTTGGCGATTGCTTTGCCGAACACTTCCGCTCGGTTCGCAATAACCAGCCTGATCTCCCGGTGACTCAGCACTTCAACTCCCCCTCCCATTCCGAATCTGACCTTTCTGCCTGGGCCTCCTCCATGGCCAGAGTGAGGCCTACCGTAAATTGGAGGAGCAGCACCTTATATTTTGCTTGGGCAGTTTGCACCCCAGCGGTATGAACATTGACTTCTCCAATTTCAGGTAGTCCTTACTTCCTCCTCCCCATCTCAGCTCTCCCTCAGCCCACTGGCTCCACCTCGTCCTTTCTGCTTTCCCCCCGCCCCCCCCCCCCCCCCCCCACCACCCTCACATCAGTCTGAAGAAGGGTTTTGACCCGAAATGTTGCCTATTTCCTTCGCTCCATAGATGTTGCCTCACCCGCTGAGTTTCTCCAGCATTTTTGTCTACCTTCGATTTTCCAGCATCTGCAGTTCCTTCTTAAACATCTGTTTTTATTGATGACTTTCTTCAAATAAAAAGCATAAAAAACTGGGATTACATAACTAGATTTTTCAAAGAAAATAAATGACAATAGCGTCATTTTAATCTTATTTGCCTTCTCTTATCCATACTATTACAGTAACTTTCATAAGCCTCATGTTTTCTTGATCCCAAAACTCACTTGTTTTGTTGGTTATGGGTGTAGACCTATTAAGCAGCAAAAAAATTGCATGCTGATTTTAAAGGTCAGATTAAGATAGTATCTTCATCTGCTGTTTGTCTCCATTCCATTAAACCAAAAGAAGGTAGCCATGGCTGCATTCTGGGATTGTCCCATTGATTGGCATGGGTGTGTTTTGAGAGTTATAATCTCCACCCATTTTAAACAGCACTTTGCAGACACTCAGGTAATAGTTCTGTGTAAACTATGAATTATGAGGCAGAACCCAAAAACAGTATATTGTGATGAAATCAATAGGCCAAAATATTTCTAGCATTCGTAGCAATATATAAACACAAATTATTTCTCTGAGAGTCCTTCTTGGTAGAAGCAACCCATCTTCTGTAAGATATCAAGACATAAGGAACTGCTGATGCTGGTTGACAAGATCAATGCAAAGTGCTGGAGTACTGTCACAATATATTGTGCGTGTGTCTACATTTATTTTTAATGTTGTACTTTCATTGTATCCAGGGCATTGTGATTGCAACTGGTGAAAACTCTGAGTTTGGAGAAGTTTTTAAAATGATGCAAACTGAGAAGGTATGATTGGCTTGTTTATTGTATATTTTGTTTATTTGTTTTTAGATAGCTATTATTAAAAAAAAACGTAGTTTACCCAGTGCATGTTGATTTTTAAATTTACCTCTCACACAGGGGCACATTGCTGCAAGACTGTTGCCCCAGAGCCTCTAGGTGTTGCTATATAGTTCCAGGAAGACCCTGGGTATATATAATATTCTGCTGGAATGTGGCAGAGGGTGATGCAGGAGCTCTCTCAGTGTAGACGCCCTTTGCCTGTGAGCAGCCTCTTTCAGAGCTGATTCAAGAGTCAAGAGTGTTTTATTTCAGTGGGAAGAATGGGAAGACTACATTTTCACATTAAAATTACGTAGAGTTAAGGTTGTATGAAGAAAATAAATACAATTACTATGGCTTATAGCATATCTGTTATGGAAGTTATGGAATTAAACCATGTGAAACCATTAACATTAAAACAATGCCAAGTGTTTATACTTGTTCATTATTATTCTGCCCCCCCCCCTCTTGTCTAGGCTCCAAAGACCCCCTTACAAAAAAGCATGGATAAGTTAGGGAAGCAATTATCGCTGTTTTCATTTTCAATAATAGGTAAGTTGTATTAAAAATCTTTATTTTCTTTTTGTCCCATAAACATAATGCATGTGTTGGTAGACCACCTTCCCCTCAGCTTACACTGAACCATTATATATTTTCTTATCATCGTCTGCTTTGATCTGTCATCTTCACACCTTACCCTTCCATATTTCCAGACTCCCTCTCCTCTGAGTCTCAGTCTGACGAAGGGTCTCGACCTGAAACGGCACCCATTCCTTCTCTCCATAGATGCTGTCTGTCCCATTGAGTTACTCCAACATTTTGTGTCTATCTTCAACATAATGTATGTGACTATTTTAAATGGAATAGCATCTGAGTGTAATACTAATAACATCATTCAGTCAAGCAGATTTGTGGCATCTAATTTATCAACATTAACTCAGGGTAAGTTAGGAGAATGCCACTTTCTCATCTGAGGTGTTGCCTTTCATAAATAAAAATTGTGAGACCACCGAAATTAAAGTTTTACCTTGTGCAAGGTCATTTCCTATTGATTAGAAGGAGATTATGTCAGGGAAGGTGTCAGAGGTTATGGGGAGAAGGCAGGAGAATGGGGTTAGGTGGGAGAGATAGATCAGCCATGGTTGAATGGTAGAGTAGACCTGATGGGCCAAATGGCCTAATTCTACTCCTATCACTTATGACCTTATTACCTTATGATTTGACATATGTTTGGCTGTTTATGAAAATATCCAAATCATCATCCAATTTGGTTGTAGAATCCTAGATGTAAAATGTGGGTGCAGATTGACTGTGCCTGCCCTGTCTAATTAAACCAGTCTTTGAAAGGAATAAGTGGCAGTGTTTTAAAGGTCTGTAGCTTCAAGCATAAAACTGCTTGGGGAACAGTTGTTTCTTTGGCCCCAGAATATGCAGATAAGCTCCTATCAGGTCCATAACATAGTTCATGCCTGATGTCTGACTGTTTTAGACATATCCCAAGGATTATATTATTCCAAATACTGTCCGATGTATCAGCAGGTTCAGCAGAAGCACCCGTTCATTTGTCGCTCTACCTCAACCAGTCTTCTACAGCTTTGAAGTAACGCCAACTCCAGATTTGTTTAAGGTCTCATGCCAAGGGCACTGAAAAGCAATGTGTAGCAAGGCTACAGGTCCATTTTCCTATAATCTGTCCGAAACCAATGTGTTGGCTTTAGGTGCATGGGGTCCTTTTCACTCTGTTCCATTACATATATAGGGGCAGGCATACTCCTCCACAGCCAGCATCATTATATTCTTCCATATATTTCTCCCTCAAGCCCAAGGTCAGGGCATTTATTTTGGTAGATGTAGAGTTTCACATCTATGGTGTATTAATAGAAAATAAACAATCTAAATCCCCCTTTTTTATTCTATCTTATTACATTACATACATGACAGCATTTTAATCTACTGCACAAGAATATTCCCCCCTTTTATGTGTTTTTGTTATATGCTGGTGTTGCTTCCTCAAAGCAATCATTAGCATTCTGCAGTGAAACTGTTTATTGCGCATTAGGTAAATAAGTTGGTTCAAAACTTTCAAGTTGAGATTCTTAACCAAACTGTTGAAGCATCCACTGTCCTGTTCAATCTGAGTTCTATTAAGTAAAAGCTAGAAGACTATAAGGCCATACCAAACACCTTGTGAGTCGGGAGCCTTCTCCAGTCTGAAGAAGGATCCTGATCCGAAACATAGCCGCACCCATAGTCAGGAAAACCCACACAGGTCATGGGGATAACATACAAATTCCGTACAGACCGCACCCACAGCCAGGATCGAACCGTGTCTCTGGCACTGTAAGCGATGTAAGGCAGCGACACTAATGCAGCGCCGCTATGCTGCCTAACCTGCTGAGTTACTCCAACACTCTTGTGTCCGCTTATAAACAAGCATCTGCTGTTCCTTCTTTCTACCAAACACCTTACAACTGATTATGTATTTTTTCAATCACTGTTATAATGCTGGATTTGTAAATGTGTTTTGCTCTACAATAATTAACCTTTTGTTTATCATTTTACTATCCACCTTTCATTGGGTGTTGTGTACTTTTTAAAAATATTATGGAGATTTAACAAAAGTTAGAACAAACAGTGATAGAAGATTATGGATGTAATCAGTATAAAATGGAGCACTCTTTAAACTTAATTCCCAAGAAATTATCTCTACCCTTGAGTGTTAACTGCTCTATGCAAGCACCTTGTGTTTTACACAAGGGTTACGGGCTTGAAAAGAAACGTGTAAATCAAAAAGCACGTAAATCGAACATATGCCAGGCACCGCATGTGACTATGCTGCCAATTGAAATAAATGAAGGCAAATCACATACAACATTTTAAAGCTTTCCCTTCCATCTGTACAATTCTTTACCTCAAATGCATGATGCTCCCCATCGGAGCATAGAAATGAGAAAATTACCCATTTATGCTCCATAATTGGAAAATATATATCCCGAAGGCAGATACAATTAAACATATAACCTAGTACCTGCAGACAATCATTTGAGTTGTCTTTCTGTTAAGCAAAACAGAACTTACAAGACAACTTTGGAAGCTGATGTGTAAGTTTACCAGGTGCAAATTTGAGGGCTGAAAATGGGAGCATGTAAATTAATCTTCAATAGTAATTAGACAAGCGAGTTATTTTTAAAATATGTAAATTATTCACAAGTAAAACAAGAGGTGCCTGTATAGTGCTGCAGTGTGTACTCTTCTTCAAAAAGGTACCTCAGTAAGTCAGGCATCACCTCTGAAGGACATGGATAATGACATTTTGGATCAGGACCCTTCAGACTGATTGTAGAAATTTGAATTAAATTCCATTGCATTCGGTGAGGTGAACTTTTATGCTGCATCTTACTCTGTTGTTGTGATCTCCATTTCATTAATGTTACAGTGATGTGGAAGGCGTGCCTCAAATGTCTTCATTAATAATTCTTGCATTTTTAAATACAACTGGCAAATTGTCGCCTTCAGGTTTAATGATGCTGATTGGTTGGTTACAAGGGAAGAGTCTCCTTGGCATGTTTACGATAGGAGTTAGGTAAGAATATAAGCATTTTGCTTCTTAACGTGATGTACCAGAAAACCAGTGTCGTGGTCATACACTGCGGAAACAGACCCTGTGGCCCAACTTGCCCACACTGACCAACATGCCCCATCTAAACGTCCCACCTGCCTGCATTTGACCCATATCCCTCTAAGCCTATCCTTTCCATGTACCTATTTCAATACCTCTTAAACACTGTGATAGTGCCAGCATCAACTACCTCCTCCGACAGCTCACACACCACTCATTATGTAAAAAAAAAGTTAGCCCTGAGGTCCCTATTTAATCTTTCCCCCTCACCTTAAACCTATGTCCTCTGGTTCTTGATTTCCCCTACTCTTGTCAAAAGACTCTGTGCGTTCACCCGATCCATTCCTCTCATGTTTTTGTACAGAGTGACATTTGTGTTGGGTTTTATGACCTGGAAATTGTTATACACAAGGGAAAGTTCATTAAATTGGTGATCTACGGTGCGCAAAGTATAATCTGTGCATGGGCTCCTCACTACAATATTCGATTATATACAAAACAAAGGCCATGGGTGCTGAAGCATTACCTTGTCACATTAGTGAACACAAAGAATTTTCATCCACTGACTCCCCAATGAACCCAGGTGGATAGAGGCCCAAGAGGCTACAGATGCTCTAAAATGTAGCAAAGAAAGGAGAGCTGCTGGAGGAACACAGCGAGTCACACAGCTGCTGTGGAGGGAAATGTTTTTGGTCAAGATCCATCATTTAGACTGATGTTTTGGATTAAGACCCTTCATCTGAACAGAATGATGTCTAGGCGCAGGGTCTTGACCTGAACTCGGGTAGATGTTGGGTTGTGGTGGCAGCAGTGTGAGCAGTGAAGTGGAGGGAGGCCTAGGGTAGGGGGTTAGGAGAAGCGGAGCTTCCATGGGGAAGTAGAGGTTGGAATTGGGCCAGAACAGGGAGAGGGATGCAACTGACATTAAACAAAACAGACTTGGCTTCAATCAGGATGCATGGAATCATGAGTGCACCGGGGTCCAGTTCTCAAGCAACATCCATAGCAAGGGGGAGGGGACATGGCTGGAAACATGAGTAAGGAATAGGCAGAGAACTTCACGGGACCAATCTGGAGCTGCATCCAAGCTTAAGATCCAGAAACCTCACTCTTGGTATCGCAGGTCTCGTTGAAAGTTAACACTGTGGCTAAGCCTGCTACTGAATGAGTGAACCACGAGCCTCCATGCTATCAGGCCTGAAGCTGAGTCTGGAACTCAAGTGAGGTAAAGGCTCAGACCTGTTGGTTGGCGTAGAAGGGACGAGAGTCGGCTGAGTCACTCATGGATGTCCGGGGGGGGGGGGGGGGGGGGGGCAGTAATAAAGTTTCTCTCAGTCTGAAGAAGGGTCTTCACCCGAAACTTCACTTTTTCTCTTCAGAGATGCTGCCTGTCCCGTCGAGTTACTCCATGCATCTTGCATGATAAGCAATTATTAATCATGTGGCTAAGCACTTTGCTGTGGTTGTCCTAGCATGGAAATGACAGGCCACGCTAATTAGTAAATAGTCATTGATATGAATGCAGCCTTTTCTATAAAAGCACCTATTATTTCCCTCCCAGCGAAGAAGATAATTGGTTAATTGTTTGGTATTTCTAAGCAACTTTGAATACAACAGGTTGAAAGAAAATGGCTTTATCAAGTTACCTGCAATATATGATCTTCATCCCATTGAATCCCAAAATAACATTGTTGGTAAATGCAAGAGAAAGGACTGCCAATGGATGTGCAATATCTCAGAAACTCTAAGTTAAATTTTTCCCAAAAGTCAGTGGTCAGTATTCCACATTTCTACCAGTTGAAATAACATCAGAGCTGAGAAACTCAAGGCATACAGTATGGCTGTAATCATTGACAGAGCCAAAATAATGGGAATACAGACCCAACCATCTCTAAGCAAAGATCACAATGTTTACTTGTTGGCTTACACAATTATATACATTCCTTAATATTGAGAGCCAGATTATCGACATTTCTTTTAATGGTCATGTCGACAAATGATTGATCGTTGCTCATCATTGCATACCGGATAACATCCTTTTATGCAGTGTGTTTGAATTTGGTTGATCAGCTTGTAATGTGGCACCTTATCTGGAGCAATCTAACTTTGTCCATGGTTCCCACATCACATTACTGTCTAATGACCCCAACAG
Organism: Raja brachyura; assembly: GCA_963514005.1. Next base: position 38,463,758 of record OY740797.1, on the reverse strand, counting down.
CTCCCTCTGTGCCCAAGCTATGTTTAGTTTAGTTTAGTTTAGTTTAGAGATACACTGCGGAAACAGGCCCTTCGGCCCACCAAGCTGGCACTGACCAGCAATCCCCACACATTAACACTATCCTACACTAGGGACAGTTTTTACATTTATACCAAGCCAATTAACTTACAAACCTGCACGTCTTTGGAGTGTTGGACAAAACTAACATTTTTCGGAGAAATCCCACACATGGGGAGAACATACAAATTCCGTACAGACTCCCCATAGCCAGAATCGAACCGTGTCTCTGGCACTGTAAGCGATGTAAGGCATCGACACTAATGCAGCGCCGCTATGCTGCCCAATCATAGATTGCAGCTGTTATCTCATAGAGATATGTATTCTGAGGCAGGATAGGATCAGTCCAGACTGTAACACAGTTCTTTGTTCTTTGATAGCCTGGCTGTAGCGGCTATTCCAGAAGGCCTACCAATCGTTGTCACGGTAACGTTGGCTCTAGGTGTGATTCGAATGTCGAAAAAGAGAGTCATAGTAAAGAAACTCCCTGTGGTGGAAACGCTGGGTAAGTCAACAACTTACTTGGTAACTTTCACTATTTGAAGTTAACATTGTGATTTATTTTATCTTTGAATATCTTATATTTTGTCACTTGCTTCCAGAAAAAAATTGCCGAGGTGCATCAGTGTGTGGAAGAGTCAATTTGTTTAAAAAAAACATTTTGTATATTTAACCAAAGATGTATAATTATGTCTACATTTGCTATGTATAGAGTTCTTTTTAGAGTCATAGAATCATACAACGTGGAAAACAGGTCCTTCGGCCCAGCTTGACAACACCGACCAACAAGCCACAATTGCACGTCGCACCTGCCTGCATTTGGTCCATATCCTTCTAAACATTTCCTATACATTTATCTGTTCAAAAGTCTTTTAAATGTTATGATAGCACCTGCCTCACCTTCTCTGGCTGCTTGTTTCTTATACCCACCACCATTTGCGTTTTTTTTTTTTTTAATGTTGTCCCTCAGTTTTGTATTAAATATCCCCCCACGCCTATACCTATATCATCTGATTCTCGATTCCCCTATTCTGGGTAAAAAGACCTATTTCTGTGAAAAACACTCCGAACTGCCAAGGCACTTGAAGTACCCTGTCTTGATATCTTAGTTTCCAAGTTAATTCTAAAGTATTGTTTGGGAGAATTAAGTACTGTTCCTAATGCAGGTAATTATTAATCGTGCTGTTAATTTGTAGGTTGCTGTAATGTCATCTGCTCCGATAAGACTGGCACCCTTACAGCCAATCAGATGACTGTAACACGATTACTTGCATCAGATGGCACGCGGGCAGAGGTTGGTATTAAATTACCTTAAAAACTAACTTAAGACTTTAACCTTGAGAGATACAGAGTGGAAACAAGCCCTTCGGCCCACAGAGCCTGCTCTGACCAAAGATCACCCACTACACTAACACTATCCTACACACTAGGGACAATATACAATTTTTACCGAAACCAATGAACCTACATATCTGTATACCTTTGGACGTGTTGGAGGACACTGGAGCACCAGGAGAAAACCTACACAGTCACGGGGAGAACGTATACTTTCCGTACAGTCAGCACCCAGTCAGGATCGGACATGGGTCTCTGGCGCCGTCATGCAACAGCTCAACTGCTGCGCCACTGCGCTGTCATAACCATGAAGAAAGTTACTAAATTTACCAATGTAAGAAAACATGCTATGGGGAAATGCTCCAGATCTCACACACACAGTCCCTCATGCCTGTTCTTGCATTTTTTGAAAGCAGCAAATTGAATTTCTAAATTTTGCTCAGAATGGCAAAGGAACTGCTTAAACTATGCACTGTGGACACAACTTCCGACAGAGGCTTCGTAGGTTTATCATCCTGGACCTCCATTCTCCTAGCCTCTGGTTAAAGATATACTTTCTGCAAGATATTACATGAAATAGAAGCAAGAGTGGGTCATGTAATCTTTCATTCCTGCAAAGGCATTCATTAATCTTCAGATGTAAGGAACGGATGTGTGTTTGATAACATAGAACTAGTGTGAATGGTCCCCAAGGACTCGTTGGGCTGAAGGGCTTGTTTCCATGCTGTCATGGATTGAGGGTCAAGTATTTCATTGTCTTGTTGTGCATGGGCCCTTGGGCAAGAGTGACCATAATATGGTTGAGTTCTTCATTAGGATGGAGAGTGACATACTTAATTCAGAAACGGGTTCTGAACTTAAAGAAAGTTTGAAGGTATGAGAGGTGAATTGGCCAAGATAGACTGGCAATTGATTCTTAAAGTGTTGACAGTGGATGTGCAATGGAAGGCATTTAAAGACTGCATGGATGAACTACAACAATTGTTTATCCCAGTTTGGCAAAAGAATAAATCAGGGAAGGTAGTGCATCTGTGGCTAACAAGGGAAATCAGGGATAGTATCAAAACAAAAGATGAAGCATACAAATTAGCCAGAAAAAGCAACCTACCAGAGGACTGGGAGAAATTCAGAGTCCAGCAGAGGAGGACCAAGGGCTTAATTAGGAAAGGGAAAATAGATTATGCAAGAAAACTGGCAGGGAACATTAAAAACTGACTGCAAAAGTGTTTATAGATATGTGAAGAGAAAAAGATTAGTTAAAACAAATGTAGGTCCCTTGCAGTCAGAAACAGGTGAATTGATCATGGGGAACAAGGCCATGGCAGACCAATTGAATAACTACTTTGGTTCTGTCTTCACTAAGGAAGACTTAAATAATCTGCGGGAAATAGCAGGAGACCGGGGGTCAAATAAGAGGGAGGAACTGATTGAAATCCAGGTTAGCCGGGAAGTGGTGTTGGGTAAATTGAATGGATTAAAGGTTGATAAATCCCCAGGGCCAGATAGGCTGCATCCCAGAGTACTCAGGAAGTAGCCACAGAAATAGTGGATGTAGTAGTGATAATTTTTCAAAACTCTTTAGATTCTGGAGTAGTTTCTGAGGATTGGAGGGTAGCTAATGTAACCCCACTTTTTAAAAAAGGAGGGAGAGAGAAAACGGGGAATTACAGACCAGTTAGTCTAACATCGGTAGTTTGGAAAATGCTAGAGTCAGTTATTAAAGATGGGATAGCAGCACATTTGGAAAGTGGTGAAATCATTGGACAAAGTCAGCATGGGTTTACGAAAGGTAAATAATGTCTGACAAATCTTATAGAATTTTTCGAGGATGTAACTAGTAGAGCGGATAAGGGAAAACCAGTGGATGTGCTATATCTGGACTTTCAGAAGGCTTTCAACGAGGTCCCACATAAGAGATTAGTATACAAACTTAAAGCACATGGTATTGGGGGTTCACAATTGATGTGTATAGAGAACTGGCTGGAAGGGTGGGAGTAAACGGGTCCTTTTCAGAATGGCAGGCAGTGAGTAGTGGGGTACCGCAAGGCTCAATGCTGGGACCCAGCTATTTACAATAAATATTAATGATTTGGAATTGAATGCAAGATCTCCAAGTTTGCGGATGACACAAAGCTGAGGGGCAGTGTTAGGTGTGAGGAGGATGCTAGGAGGCTGCAAGGTGACTTGGATAGGCTGGGTGAGTGGGCAAATGCATGGCAGATGCAGTATAATGTGGATAAATGTGAGGTTATGCACTTTGGTGGCAAAAATAGGAGGGTAGACTATTATCTGAATGGTGGCCGATTAGGAAAAAGGGAGATGCAACGAGAACTGGGTGTCATGGTACACCAGTCATTGAAAGTAGGCATGCAAGTGCAGCAGGCAGTGAAGAAAGTGAATGGTATGTTAGTATTCATAGCAAAATGATTTTGTATAGGAGCAGGGAGGTTCTACTGCAGTTGTATAGGGTTTTGGTGAGACCACACCTGGAGTATTGCGTACAGGTTTGGTCTCCAAATCTGAGGAAAGACATTCATGCCATAGAGGGGGTACAGAGAAGGTTCACCAGACTGATTCCAGGGATGTCAGGACTTTCATATGAGGAAAGACTGGTTAGACTCGGCTTGTACTCACTAGAATTTAGAAGATTGAGGGGGGATCTTACAGAAACTTACAAAATTCTTAAGGGGTTGGACAGGCTAGATGCAGGAAGATTGTTCCCGATGTTGGTGAAGTCCAGAACAAGGGGTCACAGTTTAAGGATAAGGGGGAATTCCTTTAGGACCGATATGAGAAAAACATTTTTCACACAGAGAATGGTGAGTCTCTGGAATTCTCTGCCACAGATGGTAGTTGAGGCCAGTTAATTGGCTATATTTAAGAGGGAGTTAGATGTGGCCTTTGTGGCTAAAGGGATCAGGGGGTATAGAGAGAAGGCAGGTACAGGATACTGAGTTGGATGATCAGCCATGATCATATTGAATGGCAGTGCAGGCCCAAAGGGCCGAATGGCCTACTCCTGCACCTATTTTCTATGTTTCTATGTTATATGTCCCAAACAGAACAATGGCATTCTTACTTGCAACAGCACAACAGAATATGTAAATAATATATATCAAAAAGAAGTTCTGCATATATAATAGACACACACATGCATGCACAACAAACAATAATAGCCAAACGTCTGCCAATCTCTATACTAAATATACGTTGTGATTGAGTCTCCGCACCCATTTTGGGTAGAAAATGTCAAAGATTCAGTACCCGCTGAAAGAAACAATTCTTATCATGCATGTCCCAATTGCCAACCAATTACTTTGAGAATGTCCCCAGCTTTTAGAAACTCCAGCCAAGGGAAAGGACATCTCGACATTTACCAAGCCCCGTGAGTGTTTAATTAAAAACATAAAATGCTAAAAACACTCATCAGGTCAGGCAGCAAATGTGGAAAGAGAAATAGAGTTAATATTTAGTTTAATTTTGAGATACGGAGCAGAAGCAGGCCCTTCGGCCCATCGAGTCTGCATCGACCAGCAATCCCCGCACATTAACACTACCCTACACATGCTAGAGACAATTTACACATACACCAAGCCAATTAATCTACAAACCTGTACGTATTTGGAGTATGGGAGAAAAACGAAGATCTCGGAGAAAACCCATGTGGTCATGGGGAGAACATACAAACTCTGTACAGCAGCACCCGTAGTCATGTTCGAACCCGGGTCTCCAGCACTGCCAACACTGTAAGGCAGCAACCCTACCGCTACGCTATTGTGCCGCCCTTAAGATTCCCATAAGCATATTATGTTTCAGTGAGATCACCTCGCACTTATCTAAACGGCTAAACAGACTGGGCATACACAATCTAATAGAATCCTCCTATCCCAGGAATCCATTTGGTGAACCTTCATTTTACCTCCTCTATAATATGTGCATCATTCTTCTGGCAGGAAGACTAAACCACAATGCAATTTTACAGAGCTCTGTGTTATTCCTGTAGGATATTGCTTCTCTTGAATCTAGGGCATAGAGTTTCACCAACCAGCCAGATGTGAGAATTCTCACAGACTACAAAGTTGGGAGTAATACCCACGCATTGTGTCAATACTTAGAATTGTAGGTGTGGAATAAACACGTTACTGTTATACATGGCATGTTAAGTACTATCAATAGTCCATTAATTTCCAGGCATGGGAATGAAAATTACATTTAATGCAATGCCTTTAATTTGAAAGAAACTTTAAATCCAAAGTTTTTGGCTGTAGTTAGAAAGCAGGTAATTTGTCTGCCTTCATGTTGTAACAGATGGTTAGGCATGTTCCTTTAGCAAGGGGTGCAGGTGTCCAGTCTACAGAACAGCATAGCATCACTTACACGGACTTTAACATTTTAATTTTAAATGGATACATGTGGGGAGGACAGAAGTTATGCTTACTTGTACTCAAAAATAAATGGCCAAAGCTAACAGCCTCACTTATTATTTGAACACAGCGATATACAGCTCATAGATGATAGCTTTACCCAATTAAAAAGTGAGGTAGAGATGAAAATATTTACCACGCTCCAGAAGCACTATTTGTCTTTAAAAATACTTTAGACTTCGGAGATACAGTGTGGAAACAGGCCCTTTGACCCACTGAATGTGCACCGACTAGCAATCATCCCGTACGCTGGCATTATCCTACACACTAGGTAAATTTACAGAAGCTAATTAACCTACAAACCTGGACTTCTTTGAAGTGTGGGAGGAAACCCAACCGGAGCACCCGGAGAAAACCCACGTGATCACAGGAAGAGTGTACAAACTCTGTACATGCAGCACCCGTAGTCGGGAGCAAACCTGCATCTTTGGTGCTATAAGGCAGCTACACTGTTCCAAAGTACTTGTGCTAAAAGATGAGCAAAATCAAAATGTAGCGAATATTACTTTAATTTCATATTTCTCTTACTTTGACATAAGCAGTAGTAATTCTAAGACTACAAGTAAACGTTGCCCCCAAATAAATGCTATTCAGTATCATTAAAATTATCATAATGTGTTTCGGGAACGATTTTGCGTTTAGTAATATTCTTACAAAAATGTATAATATGCATATTATAATTTGAAATACAAACTAGCTGGAGTATTTTTAATATCGATAAATAATGCTAAAATTGACCTGCGGTTCTGAGGTTAAGTGTTTCTAAATAATGGATGATTAATTGCAAAGTTAGATTATGGGTGGTGAATGTATTTAAGCAAAATATTATCTTTATTTATTATAGGTAACTGGCACAGGATACAATGGAAAAGGTGACGTGCATTTGTTACCCAGTGGAGAACTCGTAAAGGCATTCTCCAATGTGTCAATAGGAAAACTCGTTGAGGTGAGTAGTTTAAAAATGCATTATTTGGTTCTCTCTGTCACTGGCAACACTGATCTTTATTGTCCACTTTGAGCTGGCAGAGGTGCCAAAAATGGCATTGAAGTGCCAAAGATTTGCCCATATGAGGGGTGGTTATTGTAGTCTCCTTTCTAAAGTTCAGATTTAGCATCCATGTCCCGCCCAGACTGTAATGAAGTCTTGAGCCAAATCAGGGCCCAGAGTTAGAAACTGGGCTACTGGGGAATAAGTGCATTATGCCAGCAATTTCATCAATGTGCATTGGGAAGACCAATGATGTTGTAACTAGCAGCTTGAATTTGTCCTATTTCAATAGAATACACATTTAAGAAACTTCCCATCTTATTGTGTTATTAATGTTATTATGTTCCCATAATATTCTCAATAATATTGCCAAGTGAAAGGAATTTGCTCTCCTCTCTTGGTCTGGCATGTATGTGGCTCCAAGCCTATTAATATGGTTGGTTCTGAAATGACCTCGGTCTATGGGCAATGATGGATGGGTAGTAAATGTGGACCCACACTGTGATGCCTGCATTCTGTAAACTAAGAAAAAAAGTCTCATGAATTAACTTGGGGTTAGTTCTGGAGCAAACATAGTGAGGAATCTGTGTGCAGAGTACAGGGCACACAAATGTTTCTCAAAGACACCTGATCTGCATTGATTTGTAGGAAGACAGCAGAGAGGTTCATCTTCTTAGTTCTTGGGAGACATGCAGCATGGAGACAGGCCTGTTGACCTTCCAAGTCCACACTAACCATCAAGGATCTATTTACACAAATTCTGCACCCATCCCACATTATTCTCCCCACATTCTCACCAAATCCCACCCTCGGCTCGATCCTAATTATTCTACCACCCTGAGATGTGGGAGGAAGCCAGAGCGCACAGTGGAAGCCAATGTGGTCAAAGGAAGAATGTGTAAACTCCACACAGACAGCAAATAGATCACTGGAGCTGTGAGGCAGCAGCTCTACTAGTTGCGCCACTGTGATTGTATGTGTTTTCACATTTACAGTGAATTAAAGCACATTAACATGACTCATGTTCGATATATGTTTATCTTAGGCTGGATATTTATGCAATAATGCTGCAATTAATGAAGACACCTTGATAGGACAGCCAACAGAAGGAGCCTTAATTGCACTTGCAATGAAGGTACAGTGAAGCTATTTTAATTTTCATATTCTGTGTGGATCACAACAACAACTCCAGGTCAGAACATGTGGTAAATGATCAGGGTATCTTAAAAGAGCAGAACTTTGGAAGAGAAAAGGGACGGATTTTGCCAAAACATAATTGTTTACAATCGCAGTGCTTTGATGAAAATTCTACTGAAGAGATGATTAATGGTCGCAAACCCAATTGCTTTAATCCCCATTAGAAAGATAGTTAAAATGTTAAAAGTTTTGGACCCTCCTCCCAATGTTTTAGTAAAGTAAAAAGGTGGTGGAAGCCAATAGCCAATCTGCTCTCGGATGCTCGCTGCTTTTAAGGAAGCAGTTTGTGATCCATATTAGTAAATTGGATTCAGGTTTACTGATGACAAGCTAGTCGGAAGTGTGGGTATGAAGAGGACACGGAGAAAACTTCTATAGGATATAGGAAGGCTGGGACATGACACTTGAAATTTAATGTGGAAATATCCACTTTGGTAGGAAACGATGGTTTAATGTTTCCTTAAATAGGAATAGATTGGTCGATGGTCAGAGAAATGTGATTTATGGTTTGTCAGCGTACAAACAAGTAAAGCAGGAAGTGCTAAAAGATTATTGCTAACACCATGTTTTCTTGGTGACTTTTTTTTGTTTGTGGTTTAGTGTATCATTTTTATTCAAGTGTAGATCTTAAATTAAATCAATTTGTTAAAATCATTGAATAATGTTTGTTTTAAATTATATTAAAGATGGGACTTGATCAGGCTGAGCAGAACTATACGAGGAAGAAGGAATATCCATTTAGTTCAGAAAAGAAATGGATGGCTGTTAAATGTGTCCATAAAAGTCAGGTAGGAGCTATTTTGGTCATAAAATTCAAATATATATGTTTTAAAGCACAATACCTGGTCAACACTAACAGTTTCAATGTGATTTTAAGGAAATGGAAGAAATTTACTTCATGAAAGGTGCATACGAGGCAGTTATTCAGTATTGTAGCAAGTATAACAACAGTGGCATGCCGGTACCACTCACACCTCAACAGCGGGCTTTGTACGTCCAACAACAAGCAAAACTGGGAGAAGAGGGCCTGCGCGGTAGGATCCCTTATTCTGCTAAATATTTTCATCCAAAAGTGCATAATTATTTATTTCTGATTCTAATGCATTGAGTATCAAGATATAAATTCCAGTTATTTTCTATAGTATATTGTTCCAATTTAATTTTCTTTTGAAGATATGTGTTTCATATATGCATCTGCTAAAATTATAGGTTGATCTTTACTGCAAAACTGTGATGGATTGTGTCCTGTCTGAGTTTATATGGCAAACTATCTGGGACAGTATCTATATAATCTCAATCCAACACCTGGTATAAATATAGTCGTCCAGGATTCCTTACAGATTCCTTTGCTAATCTTAGAGGAAGTAAAATGCTGAGTAATGAAAATAATTGAATCTGTGACGTTTAGTTTTAGGTTTAGGTTTATTTTCACACATACTGTGTGTGCCCCTGCAGCAGTGCTTGTGGGTTAAATAAAGCTGGAAGTTGCCCATCCACAAACCCAATTAGCTTCCCTCTATGTGCAATTTATCTCCCCTGAGACCTCGTAGAAGAACGACTCCATTTTAGATTTGACTATTAGATTTGACAATTAGCTCTTTCATTAGGGATGCAAATCCATTCCCTGCATATGTTATTGATTGAAGTTCCTAACAATTATTTGCCACAACTTGGATGGTTTAATTCTTATAATAGAGAATAAAATCTTTTTATGCCCTATGATGTAGAATATATGTTCAGGAAAAGGTCAGATTTGTTATTAATTATCAGTTTGCTCTTTCCAGTGCTGACTCTAGCTGTTGGATGTGAATTGGGCGAACTTACCTTCTTAGGATTCATTGGTATAATTGACCCACCAAGGACTGAAGTCACAGCAGCGGTTCAAATGCTTCAGAATTCTGGAGTTGCTGTCAAAATGGTCACTGGAGACTCCATGGCAACAGCCATTTCAATAGGTATGATGACATTTGGCATCCCCGAATTGTTCTTGACTTACACATGTTTCAGTGGATTTTATTTCTTGCCTTTAGGTTTAATGCAGTTCTTTAGTTTAATTTAGCATGGAAGCAGGCCTTTCGGCCCACTGTGTTCCTGTTGACCATCGATCACCCATTCGCACTAGTTCTATGCTATCCCACTTTCGCATGCATTTCCTACACACCATGGGCAATTTACGGAGGTCAATAACCTACAAACACGCGTGTCTTTGGGATGTAGGAAGAATACGGAGCACTTGGAAGAAACCAACATTGTCACAGGGAGAAAGGTGCAAACTCCACATAGACAGCACTCAAGGTCAGGATCGAACATGGTTCTCTGGCGCTGTAAGGCAGCAGCTTACCACTGTGCCACCCTATTTAAGCTTGTGCTGGTTTAACACATGGCAGAATTCAAAATGTATTTAAAAATTCCCATCTTTTGTCCATTATAATTTACAATACTCTGGGTAAATTGAGTTTATTGCCACAAATTAAAAATTGAATGTTTGAAGGAACGAGGAATTGAAAGGGAAGTAGTTGTGGCATCGCATGCTCTTTAGCAGGGATTTTATGTGTGACTCTCACCATTGCCCCAATGGTTGGAACTGCATTTTGTTTGCTGCCATGAATCTCTTTATATTCATTTATGTGATGTAAATGTTGAAGACAGGATCAGCACTATTACCAATCCCTAAATGCCCTTTAGAGAATGATAATGAGTTGTCTCCTTGTGCCACTTGGTGGAAGTACTTTCAAATGGTCCACTTGAATAGTGAATTCCATTACGTGGACTCGATGACTTGAATAATCAACAATATTTATTCGGGTCGAATGCTGTGTGACTTGAAAGCAAAGGGCCTCTCCGATCAGCATGCGACCTGCATGCGGGAAGCGCGACCAAATTGTAAGCGGGGGCCACGCAGAGGTCGGGTGAGCAGCGCGGCACGACGCAGCACAAAGTTCGAGCGAAGTCTGCGGTAAGTTCGCAAGGACAGAGAGGGACACACAGAGAGAGGCACGGAGGCACATATAGAGAGGGTCACGGAGGCACACAGAGAGGGACACAGAGGCACAAATACAGAGGGTCACGGAGGCACACAGAGACGGTCACGGGGGCACACAGAGAGGGACACAGAGGCACACAGAGAGGGTTACAGAGGCACGATGTCGAGGGGTGCATAATACGTCGAGGTGACTGCTGGCCGACAGACCGTTGCCGCGCTGAATTTTTGAACACGGTCAGTTTTTCGGAGACCCGCGTGATATCGGGACCAGCTCCGCACAACTCCATACAGCTCCAGCGATCGAAGTGGGACCGGACGGCTCAAGCGACCACGTTAAGTCACGCTCACCGCATGGAGTTGCATGCTGGTGGGACAGGTCCTTAATTTGTGAGAGATGTCCTTCCCTATTCTCTGCTTGTTCTTTGCAGTCACTGGTTTTGTTGAAGAAATATTGGTGGATTTTGCTGCATTGGATTTTGTAGATCATGCTGTCATAATGGACCCATGGTGTATGGAATGCATGTTTAGAGTTTAAGACAGAACATCAATCAGGTTGCATACTTTGTCCTGGAGAATTCAAAGGACATTGAAGCTGTATCAGTCCAATGTGTGTTCTGCTTGCTAGATACAAAGCACTGGAGTAACTCAACGGGTCAGACAGCATCTCAGGAGAAAAAAGATGGGTGATGCTTCGGGTCAGAACCCTACTTCAGATGGTCTGATCAGAACCCTACTTCAGATGGTCTGAAGAAGGGTCCTGATCCGAAGTGTCACCCATCCTTTTGCTTCAGAGATTGTGTCTATCGAATGGTATGTTAGCATTCATAGCAAAAGGATTTGAGTATAGGAGCAGGGAGGTTCTACTTCAGTTGTACAGGGTCTTGGTGAGACCAAACCTGGAGTATTGCGTACAGTTTTGGTCTCCTAATCTGTGGAAAGACATTCTTGCCATAGAGCGAATACAGAGAAGGTTCACCAGACTGATTCCTGGGATGCCAGGACTTTCATATGAAGAAAGACTGGATAGATTCGGCTTGTACTCACTAGAATTTAGAAGATTGAGGGGGGATCTCATAAAAACCTACAAAATTTTTAAAGGGTTGGACAGGCTACATAAAGGAAGATTGTTCCTGATGTTGGGGAAGTCCAGAACAAGGGGTCACAGTTTAAGGATAAGGGGGAAGTCTTTTAGGACCAAGAGGAGAAAAACATTTTTCACACAGAGAGTGGTGAATCTGTGGAAATCTCTGCCACAGAAGTTAGTTGAGGCCAGTTCATTGGTTACATTTAAAAGGGAGTTAGATATGGCCTTTGTGGCTAAGAGGATCAGGGGGTATGGAGAGAAGACAGGTTCGGGATACTGAGTTGGATGATCAGCCATGATCATATTGAATGGCGGTGCAGGCTCGAAGGGCCTACTCCTGCACCTATTTTCTATGTTTCTATCCTGCCTGATGCTCTGAGTTACTATAGTCCTTTGTGTCTATCTTTGGTATAAAGCAGCATCTGCAGTTCTTTGTTTCTACTCTCTTCTGCTTGCTTTTCATTAAGAAATGTAATTACCGAAATGAAAGGACCTTCAGTATATGGCTGGTTCATAAAGGGAAGATTGCTTCTTTTAACACAAACACAGCTGTCACCAAATTTAAAACGCAATGTATTTATTGTATCTTAATTTCTCTTCTTTCAGTGTGTAGTAAACCTCTGTACAATCAACAAAGCCTTATTTTCTGCTTTGCATACCAATGCACGAAATGAACCATGCAGTTACTAAATGTTCTTGGAATGTGCTGACTTTTTCTTCTGCTTTAGGTCTACTTTAATAATAAATGAGTAATAATATTTTTTAAAGAATATCGAGTAGAATTTGGGTAATACAATTGATGCTCACAATTATTCTTCATGTGCTATTGAAACTACAATGTTACTGGGAAATTCAACATTGAGATCTGAGTTAGCAGACCTTCATTCTTTTTTTATTTTTTCTGTTTGCATTGATTGGTGCAGTTTTCAGTGAAGAAAGTTACTTAAGATTATAGAAGGATCTAGATGAACGGGCAAGAGTTCCAAGGAATAGCAGATGGAGTTTAACAAGGGCAAGCTTAATGTGCGGAGAGGTTGAGGGGTAGAGTTACATAGCTCCCTGGTGACACTAATAGATAGCGTGGTGAAGAAGGCATTTCGCATGCATGCCTTCTTCAATCAGGCAATTAAATACAGGAGTTGTGACATTATGTTGCAACTGTACAAGTCATTGGTGAGACCACATCTGGAATATTGTGCACAGTTCTGGTTGCCCAGCTGTAGGGAGGATCTCATTAAGCACGAAAGGGTGCAGTAAAAATTCCCAAGCATGTTACCAAGACTGTAGAGTTTCAATAATGAGGAGATGCCATGATCATATTGGATGGCGGTGCAGGCTCGAAGGGCCGAATGGCCTACTCCTGCACCTATTTTCTATGTCGATATTTCTATGCTAGATAGGCTGGACACATTTTCTCCCTTGTGTAGGAATCTGAGATATAACCTTATATGGTTAGATAAAATCATTGGACGAGGGGTGGTGATGGGGTGGAAGAGTACGTAGATAAGGTGAACAGTCATTATCGTTGTTGCAGGCACATTCCGGTGGGCGCTGATGATGACTGCCACGGTGTACTGCTCCTTGCTGTTTTGTATGTATTTGTGAAATCCCACAAAGATCACTTTCATGAGAGAGGTACTCATTAACATCAGACATACGGTACCTCCAAACCGTTCCGGATTTCTCTCACTCGTTGGAAATTATGATGTTTTGTTCTTAATGTTTGAACGTTTTATTCTTAATTGTTTTCTGTATGTCGTGTTGTGTGTGAGTGGAGCACCAAGGCAAATTCCTTGTATGTGTACGTACTTGGCCAATAAACTTATTCATTCATTCATAGTTGGGTTCTCTCAAACTAGTGGGAATAGATTTAATGTGAGAGGGGAATTATTTTGAAGAGAACCGAGGGGCAACTTTTTCTTACAGAATCTGATGGGTATATGGAACAACCCGCAGAGGAATATTGGCCAAATGGTACTAGCTCATATAGATCTTAGTCAGCATGGACATGTTGAACCAAAGAGCCTGTTTCCGTACTTTAAACTATGATCCAATCTTCTGTGAGATAGAATATTAATGGACATGACTTTGAGCTTCCTTTGACCCTCTGACAAAAGATTATTGACCAACACAATTAATTTTACTTCTCTCTCCATAGGTCTTGCCTAACCTTCCAGTACATCCTACATTGTTTTGTGTTTAATCTTAGATTTTATTAGTTATTTGGTAGTGTTTGTATCTTTGTGGTACTATCATAAAATTAGTTTAGGATAGAAAACTGTAATTTTAACAATGAAAAATAAATGAAATTGTTTGTGAGGTGACATATGACCCAAAGTAATAATCTTTTCCAATTGCATATGCTCATACAGGGAGAAGTATAGGACTTTACAATGATGATATGGCGGTCATGTCTGGGGAGCAGTTGGATCAAATGAATATTGAGGACCTTTCTCATTTGGTCATGAAGGTATGATGGCAAACTGAAAATGTGAACAAAATGTAATTTCTATAAAATAATTTCAAGTCACTTCCATTAAAATAAGTATTCTTTTATTAAATATTAAAAATTTGAATAAGCATAATTGTTTTTTTTCCAACATTAAAAAATGTCATTTTAGTAGTTTAGCCTCCAGGAAAGTAATAGTTGATTGGCAGTAAAGAAAGAGAAACTAAATGCTGGAGTAACTCAGCGGGTCAGGCAGCATCTCTGGAGAATCTGGGTAGGTTTCCCTAGATATGCTACCCAGCCCGCTGAGTTACTCCAACATTTGGTATAAACTACCACTTGAAGTTATTTTTTAATACCATTTCTCTGGCTTGCACATGGGGATAACACTGGAACCTCATCACACCGCATATTCTTGTGGTTTTATTACAAATTTAAAAATAGAACTTAAAACTGTAGAATTATATTTTGCTGTGATTATCTACAGTATATACTAACATTTGTTGCTTTTCCCCTGCCTCTTGCACTTTGCTCATTGTGTTTGGTTTCCCTTTCAGGTGGGTATATTCTTCAGGACAAGTCCAAAACACAAGCAGAACATTGTAAAGGTACAGTATCTTATTCATTTACACAACAAATGCATCCTTCTTTTGCTCTATCTATATACATTCATCAACTCTTTCAAATTACGCAAAACCGTTGTAATGATAATTAAAATTCCTTCCAATAGAAACCATTTCAGATACTCCAAATTTAATCTGGGATTTCAGTTGGAGTTATTTGACTATTTATATGTCGAATAAATCAATAGATTTAGTTTCAATTGAATACATCCATTGTCCATTGACTAGAATGTGCAAATATTTTACATCTTTCCTTGTTGCTGCCCAGGCTCTCCAGAGCAATAATGCAGTTGTGGGGATGACGGGGGATGGTGTGAATGATGCAGTTGCTCTCAAGTCTGCTGACATTGGAATTGCCATGAGAGGAACAGGAAGCGACGTCAGTAAAGAAGCGGCAGGCATGATCCTAGTGGATGATGACTTTTCATCCATTTTGTGAGTATCATATGGCTCTGTTTAACAACTTTTGGGGTGGCACAGAAGCACAGTGGTAGAGTTGATGCCTTACAGTCCAAGAGACTACAGTTCAATCCTGATTACAGGTGCTGTTTGTATGGAACTTGCATGTTCTCCCTGTGATTGCACGGGTTTTCTCCGGTTGCTCCGGTATCCTCCCACACTCCAAAGAAGCACAGGTTTGTAAGTTAATCGGCTTCTGTAAATGGTAATTTGCCCCAAGTGTGTAGGATGGTGCTGGTGGATGAAGGGCCTGTTTTCACAATGTATCCCTAAAGCAAAGTCTACATTTTGCTTGAAATATTAGCAATAGCATATACACTATCAATAAAGTTTGGGCGTACAGTGTTATTTTGTATTTTATGATTCATTTTATGGTTGACACATGGGCACAGCTGGTAGAGTTGCTGCCTTACAGTATCAGAGCCCCCCACTCGATCTTGACCTCGGGTGCTGTTTGTGTGGAGTTTACACGTTTTCCATGTGACCGCGTGGGTTTCCACCGGGAGCTCCGGAGTCCTCCCACATCTCAAACACATGCAAGTTTTAGGTTAATTGGCCTCTGTAAACTGCCTCATATGTGTAGGGAATGAACACGAATGTGAGATAACATAGAACTAGTGTGAATGGGTGATTGATGGTCAGTATGGGTGGGCTGAAGGGTCTGTTTCCATTGCTGCATCTCTAAACTGAGTGGGGAGTCAGTCTACCCCATGACAGAAGGGGGAGGAGTTATACAGTTTGATAGCTAAAGTGAAGAAGGATCTCCTGTGGTGTTCTGTATAGCATCTTGGTGGAACCAGTCTGTTGCTGAAAGTACTCCATAGATTGACCAGCGTGTCATGGAGGGAGTGAGCTGTATTGTCCAGGATGCTCCGCAGTTGAGGTGTTCCTCTCCTCCTAAAGTCTCCTCCTAAAGTGATATAGTTCAAATCAAAATCAAATCAAATACGTTTTATTGTCATTGCATAGAAACTGTACAACGTAATTTCAGTGCGTCTCCTTCAGTGGTATATAACAAAAGACACAGGATAAAAAGATTTAAAAGAACAAAAATACCATCAACCATTAACTCTCACATTTACCGGCAAGATCAATGCATAAAATAAGTAAAATAGATAGTAGAAATATTGCACATTAAATTTTTATATTGCACCACGAATTGTGTTGTGTTGCCCGTAGTGTTATCTATTTGAGTTTAGTTCTTTTATGGCACATGGGTAGAAACTGTTAGTTAGTCTACAAGTGCGGGCCGTCAGAGACCTGTATCATCTCCCAGAGGGCAGCAGAGTGAAAAGGTGGTTGGCAGGGTGGGATGAGTCCTGTGTGATGTTTGTGGCCCAACGTAAACATCGGGCCCTGTAAATGTCTTCCAGGGAGGGTAGTTGAGCGTTTGTGATGCTCTGTGCTCTTTTAATAACTCTCTGTAGTGCCTTCCGTCCAGCCACAGTGCAGCCAGCAAACCACACCAGGATGCCATAGGAGAGGATGCTTTCCACGGAGCACCGGTAGAAGGACAGCAGCAGCTGCTGTGAGACGTTTGCTCTCCGCAGAGTCCTCAGGAAATATAGCTGCTGCTGTGACTTCTTTACGAGAGTAATGGTGTTCACTGTCCATGTGAGGTCCTGGGAGATGTATGTGCCCAGAAACTTAAAGTCAGTGACTCTCTCCACCATGTCTCCTTTGATGTAAAGAGGAGCAGGTTCCCCTCTCCTCCTCCTGAAGTCAATAACCAGTTCTTTTGTTTTGGTTGAGTTGAGTACCAGATTATTGTTAGTGCACCAGACAATCAGCTTTTGGACTTCATCTCTGTTGTCTGGGCTTACTACTGTCTTTGTTAAGCTGAACCCAGCCATAAAATGTGAAAGATGGGAGAAAACATAAGTAAATACTAAAACTTGTATAATAATTTCCATGAAAGGGACTAACCTGCCAAGCCATTATTTTACAGGTCTGCAGTAGAGGAAGGCAAAGGAATCTTTTACAACATTAAAAATTTTGTGTGGTTTCAACTGAGTACGTGAGTATCAATTGACTGTTTAATGAAAGGACATTAATTGTCTCTGCACATTACACACTTGTCACAGAGGTCGCTAACATGTAAATACTTTGATTTAAATACGCAGGAGTATTTCAGCATTGAGTTTGATTGTTCTGTCAACGGCATTTAACATGCCAAATCCACTAAATCCAATGCAGATTCTGTGGATCAACATCATTATGGATGGCCCTCCAGCTCAAAGGTACTATTCAATATTAATCACCCCTGTTTCATGCTGAGGGCATCATTTATTCCTCTGGGGTTGTTGAGCTAGAGTTATTTGATTATTTATGTCTGAAGGGCAAATTATATTAATGATTTTTTTATATTTAAAAGTTTAATTATTTTCACACTTAATTTATAATTTTAGTTTAATGTCTGCATTGACATTCACACGGAATGACACATTTATGAATGCGTGTATTGTGGGATCTAATAAAATCATGTACGTTAGTTGAGTTCAATGCTTGTAACTTTACTTTTACGTTAGGTTTAATAACCAAGCATTAAAAAGCATATCAAAGAAGTAATCCAATCCTATTGTGTAGTGTATCCTCTTCTCATTCCTTTCTTAATTAATCATCGCTGTATTCCAAAACAATGCTGAATTTCCCAGCCAGGAAACATATCCTCATGGCATCTCCCCTACCAAATCCTTTCCGAATGCTATAGGTCTCATTGGGATCACCACTTGTTTGTGCTGAACTCCATACAGTGTGGGCCAAATCTGCTCAATATTTCCTCATAATATTCTACACCAACTCCAGTGGGGGGGGGAAATCATGTCAGTTGTTGCAAGAGATGAACAAGCATAAGGCGAGCTTGACTCCACCAGAATAATTTCACTTAGAATTAAAAACCCATTTGAGATGCTGAAGGTGATGGCATGCTTCAAATACCAGTGTAGAGACCATGATACATAAATTGTAGACTTGTCTATTTCCTGTTCAACTCATCGAGTCCATGCCAGCTCTCAGAACAATCGCATAATCCTTTCCCATACTTATTTCCCTGTCAACTATTCTCTCTCACATGTGACTTTAGTTAAGTTTAGTAATGCACCGTGGAAACGGGCCCACCAAGTCCACTCTGACCATTGATCACCCATACACTAGTTCTATCGTACACACTAGGGCGAATTTACACCCCAAGTGACCTACAAACCCAGGTGTCTTTGCAATGTGGGAGCAAACCAGAGCGCCTGGAGAAAACCCACGCAGTCACAGGAAGAACGTACAAACCCTGTACAGACAGCATCTGTAGTCGGCATTGAATCCCAGTCTCTGGCGCTGCAAGGCAGCAAATCTACCGCTGCCCCACTGTGCCGCCCTTTACACCCATCTGATTCTCATACCATCTGCCTGCACAAAAGGGGCAATTTACCACAGCCACATGTCTTTGGGATCTGAAAAGGAACCAAAGCACTTGGGTGAAACTCATGTGGTCACAGTGAAAATCCGCAAAGACATTCTTGTAGTTGATTGTTGAACCTAGGTCACAGGAGCTATGAGGCAACATTTTTGCCTTCAGCTCCAATGTACTCGAGTGGACTTGGCTGACTTTAGCGGTGTGTTAAATGAAATAACGGCCAATACATCACAGGAGACTGTGCATTTAAATGGCAGGGATCACAGTGGTCTATAACGAGGTACAGCAACTGATGTAATATAAGTCTGTCAGGTAGACTGCACAGCTGTGCTGCAGGGAGAATAGCAGCCTCACAGTGTTTGCAGCCTGGGTTCAATCCTGAACTCTGGCACTATCTGTGTATATATTGAACATAATATACATTTCCACCAATGAATTAATAATTCTGATAGATTAAAGAGCAGATGACACAGTGAGGTGGCAGCTGATGAGGCTGCCACCTCACAGCATAAGGCCCGGGTTTGATCGGTGCTGTTGGTGGAGTTTGTACGTTCTCCCTGTGGCAACATGGATTTTCTCCGGGTGCACCGGTTTCCTCCCACACCCCAAAGATGTGCAGGTTTGTAGGTTAATTGGCCTCTGTAACTCCCTCCTACTGTGTAGGGAGTGGATGTAAAAGAGGGAATAACATAGAACTAGTGTGAATGGGTGATCGATGATTGGCTTGGAATTGGTGGGCCGAATGGCCTGTTTCCATGCTGTATAAATAAAAAATCCATCTGAGTAGAAATTAAATAAATACATTTTATATTTTGTTCCAGATTCCATATCTGCAGTCTCTTGTGTATCTCTATAGGTTAATACTGCTGGATATATATTTGGATAATAACTTATTTCTGCTTTTCTTGCCACAGCTTGGGTGTTGAACCAGTTGACAAAGATGTAATTAAACTGCCTCCAAGAAATATCAAAGACTCTATTCTGAATAAGGGCCTGCTTATTAAAATATTATTCTCAGCAGTTATCATTATGAGTGGGACACTTTTTGTTTATTGGAAAGAGGTATGTACAATTGCAAATCCCATAACGACAACCTACTTTAATTCTCTATTCAACTTTTCTTGTTCTTGCCTATCCAGCCCAATCAATGATCTGCAAAGTGTACTCTGTTCATGATTATTTTAAGAAATGTTCACCAACATGTATGAAAACTGAGTGAAACAAAAAGGAAAGTCGTTCAGAATGAGATTTGTTGAAGAGTGAAATGCTACCATAAAATGTTCCCAATGATTTTGCCAAATGTGACAAGTTCTCAGCTATAGAAACTAGGTGCAGGAGGAGGCCATTCTACCATTCGAGCCAGCACCGCCATTCATTGTGATCATGGCTGATCGTCCCCAATCAATGACCCATGCCTGCCTTCTCCCCGTATCCCTTTATTCCACCAGCCCCTAGAGCTCTATCTAACTCTCTCTTAAATCCATCCAGTGATTTGGCCTCCACTGCCCTCTGTGGCAGGGAATTCCACAAATTCACAACTCTCTGGGTGAAAAAGATTTTAGGATAAGGCCTTCGTAGGATTTTAATCTTTTTCTCTTAATTCGTTTAGCAAGAAAAAGTACAAGGGTTCTTGAAACAGATGGCTCAATTATACGTTTTTTGTTCAAGGTATTTGGGTGTATTAACATCAAGAAGGTAGAAACAAAAAACAAATCAATAACATTGCCAATATCACCAATGTGCTGTTGGGACTCAAAAGACATCAATGGTAATTCACTTCTGATTGACCAAACGTAAAGAAAATGGTGTGCATCTTTCTGCTAGCAGAGAATGTTACAAAAAAACATTTTGTGCAGTTAGGCTGGGTGATATTCTATTGAAGCTGGTATCCTCCTTCCTCCCAAAGTCCTGTTTCCCCACCATCTCCCCCCACCTGTCCTGCTGCATGGCAAAGCTAGGGAATTGGTACATGGGAAGGTGAGTGAGGATCAGGTTGGTGGTGAGGGGTCTGTGGAAGAGACGAGCATTCACATGGTTACCAGGTGAAACATTCTGCTCCTTAGGCTCCTCAAAAGTGCCTCCAAAAACAACCTCTCAAGAGGTTTTTGGAGCAGATGCAATTGTGTCTTTAAAAGTTTGCTTGCTTTTTGGCTTCTTTTAATACCTGTTTGTGATTAAACATGGCACAGTTAGTAAAGTTGCTGCATCACAGCACCAGAGACTTGGGTTCCTTCCTGACCTTGATGCTGTCAATGTGGAGTTTGTGCGTTCCTCTGGGGATCACATGGGTTTCCTCCGGGTATTCCAGTTTCCTCCCACATCCTAAAGATGTGCGGATTGGAAGGTTAATTGGCCACTGTAAATTACAACTGATGTGTAGGTGAGAAGTAGAAACCGGGAGAGTTGATCAGAATATGAGAATTGTTTTAAATTAATGCAGGGTTAGTGTAATTGGGTGATTGATGCCTGGCTCAGACATGGGATGTTGATGGGTCTGTTTCTGTACTGTCATAGCAGTGGCAAATTATTAAAAAGTGTAGGAAAGAACTGCAGATGCTGGTTTAAATTGAAGGTAGACACTGGACAAATGCTGGAGTAACTCAGACTGAAGCAGGGTCTCAACCCGAAACATCACCCACTCCTTCTCTCCAGAGATGCTGCCTGTCCCGCTGAGTTACTCCAGCATTTTGTGTCTACCTACAAATAATTAAAATGTATTTTGTGCTCTTTTTAATGTTTCACTAATGTTGATATTCTGAGGGCGATCCAGACCACTGATTGTTTTTATTTCAGTCTTAATTATGTGGACATTTCTTTAAGATTTCAGAGACTGTGTAACTGAAAGATTGAGATAGTGGTAGTTTTTTAATTGGTTATTTCCTTTATGGTTTTGTGACTTTATTCAAAATAGCTTCCTGAAGGGAAGATTTCTACGAGGACCACAACCATGACATTTACCTGCTTTGTCTTCTTTGATATGTTCAACGCTTTGAGTTGCCGCTCCCAGGTAATATGTGATGCTAATTTATATTAGAATAGATTTGCAAATATTTTGTGTGTCTATTTTAAGTGGGAAGGCACCTGAAGCAGCTCAGGACAGCCCCTCCTGAACTCCTCATTGAAGCAGATTTATCTGCTAGCTTGGGTGTGTGGGAGCATGAGGGACGTTGTCTCCACAATGGCTGTGCAGTGGACATTTCTACGATGCATCAGAAACACCCAGGTGCAGGAAGGTTCTAATTTTCACCCAACAAACAGCTAACAATGGCCTGTTTCCTTTATCATTGCTAAATGTTTTGCATAATCTTTCATTCATTGTTATCTCTCTGCATCATCGTCTATATCTTGTTTCCCTTTCCCCTGACTAGTCTGAAGAAGGGTCTCGACCCAAAGCATTAGCCATTCCTTCTCTCCAGAGATGCTGCCTGTCCTGCTGGTATTTGTGTCTATTAAGACAGCTGGTCTGGTTGAGTTTCTGGTCAATGGGAAACGTGGCACTGGTAAGGCCATTGAAATGCCATGGGTATGTGGTTAGACTCCCACATAATGGTGAAAATGGCTATTGACTCGCACTTGAGTGGCACAAATGTTACTTGGCACGTATCACCTTACGCTCGACTGTTGTCTACGTTATGTTGCCTGAAGGTTTGGACTGCTTTCTTGGTTGAGTTGTGAATGGAATTGAACATTGTGTAATTGTCAGTAAACATAGTTACTCTGATCATATGATGGAAGAAAGGTCATTGATAAAGAGCCATCACATCCATCTACCTCTGAGCGAGGAATGACTCCAACCACTGGATAGTTTCCTCATTCAGCCCATTTACTTCAGTTTTAGAAGGACTCCTTGGAGCTACACATGGGTCCATTTCTGCCTTGTTGTCAAGGAGAATCAATCTCACTTCACTTCTCAAATTCTGCTTTATTTTGCCATATTTGTACTAAGATGATAACGAGGTGGAAACAACTAGTCCATGCAAGAATCTGAAGATGGGTCCTGACCTGAATCTTTGGCTGTCCATTCCTTCCACAGATGCTGCCTGACCTACTGAGTTCCTCCAGCACTTTGGGGTTAGGGGTTGGGCAAGGGGTTGGACAAGCTAGATGCTGGAAGATTGTTCCCGATGTTGGGGGAGTCCAAAACAAGGGGTCACAGTCTAATGATAAGGGGGAATTCCTTTAGGACCGAGATGAGGAAAACATTCTTTACACAGAGAGTGGTGAGTCTCTGGAATTCTCTGCCACAGAAGGTAGTTGAGGCCAGTTCATTGGCTATATTTAAGAGGGCGTTAGATGTGGCACTTGTGGCTAAAGGGATCAGGGGGTATGGAGAGAAGGCAGGTACGGGATACTGAGTTGGATGATCAGCCATGATCATATTGAATGGCGGTGCAGGCTCAAAGGGCCGAATGGCCTACTCCTGCACCTATTTTTCTATGTTTTCTATGTTTGTGTTTTAGTCCATGCAAAACTCACCTGGACATTATTGAGCAGATTATTGCTGCCAGTTGATAGTGCTGTTAATGGCACCTTTCATCACTTTTCTGATGACTGAAAATGGGGCTGCATAGTGATTAGCTGGATTAGATAGACCCTGGTTTCTATTGACAATTCATCACTGAGCAATTTTTCATATATTGGAGGAAATAACAGTGATACCATTGGAACCATTGACAAGTGTGTGACTCATTTTGGAGTAAAAGTCTTTAATACTGCACTGAGATGTTGACTGGGCCTTTGGTCTTTCCTGTATTTGGAGCTGCCAGCCACATTTGGATCTCACCTGGCTTGAATCAAATTCATTTTTGACAGTCACTATTGCAGAAACTAATCTAAGTGATGGATCTTCCATTTCCACAGTGCCTGCTTCAGCCTTGATCTCGGCAGCATATGCTGGGTGTATTATCTTGAACGCTCCTCTTCATGTTAGCTGCTAATCATCACCACCTTCAGAGGCGATATGGCAAGATTGCAAAAATTGGATCTGATGTGCAGGGTGTGAGCTCTGACGGTGGTTTTATCATCAACCATACATGAAGTCTTGCGATGCAGCTGTGAGCAGATTGGCATTTCATGTTAACATACATGTGGAGCAGCTCAGGACAGGCTGTCCTGAACTCTTCATTGAAACAGGTTTATCCCTTGGTTTGAGTGTATGGAAGAATGAGAGACATCGTCTCCATAATGGCCGTGCAGTGGACATTTCTGTGATGCATCTGCAACAGGCAGATTAATGACAAGTTTGGGTAGCTTTATCCCTTATGTTCGATAGATCACGTACTGCCATCTTCAGGAGAAGGCTGTGATGATGACACCAAGCAACTTCTGCCAGTGGATATTGATGTATCCCACCTAAGGTTTATCCTTTGTCTCTGCCAATTTCCGTGCTGCTTCTAAATGGAGGATCACGATCCACAACCTGAGGGTTGGTGGTAATCGCTAGAAGTTGGACTCCTAGTGATTACCACCAACCCTCAGGTTGCCATGAGTCTTAATGGAGTCGATGGCTGGGATTCCAGCCCTACTGAATCTTATCTGTATACACCTGCACCATATCCCAAAATATAAAAGGCTGATTGGGGGAGTACGTCACTGTTGGAGGTGCCAACTTTCAGATGGCACATTAAACTTAGCTCCCGTTTGCTTCATCAGGTGAGCATTAAGGTTTAATGGGCTGAGCCAGGCTGGCCAAGCCCAGTAGTGTTAGTGGGAATTTCTGCCATTCATCTGCTCTCGGGTAAGTAACAAGCAGATTTGTAGGGGCCTACGCCACAGGTGAATGATAATTTGTCACAGTGCTATTCTTTGTTTTGCATGCCCAAGATATGCAAAGAGTTGCCACATAAAGGGCACTGACAAAGTATTCCACTGTAACACAAAGTATTGCATTTGTGGTACCACTTAGTTCACGGCAGTCCCCCGCCCTCGCAAGGTCCCACTTTGTTCTCTCGTGGACCACCTGACTTACAGCACCCACGCGGGTCCATCCGACCTCTGGTACTCACCGCCGACCTGTCCACGACTGCTGACCCCTTCCTCATCAGCCAGCGCCCGTGACCTAGTCTGCCATCGTACGCCCTCCACTACCGGCCCAACCTCTACCTGAGAGACAGAGGGCAGCTTGTCTGTCACTTTGTTCCATCACTGAACCCTAGAGTACACCAATTGAACCAATTTTGCTAGAATGCAACTGTGTTACACTGAGAATGTGCCTCCAATTTGAATGCAACCAGAATTGGCAAATGGTCAGTGTCCCGACCTATCGAATGGAGATTAAGAAGGAAAAGGTAAATTGAAGGTGTCTTAATGTTTTTAATAGCTTCTTCATAGTTGATGTATTTCACTATATATCTATTTTACTTTTAAATATATTTTAATGAAAACTTTCAAACATTTTTTAATTATTTAAATCAATAATTTAAATGAATTTCAGAGGCTCTACCCCGAGTTTTGCCTTTCTTACCAGTCATAATCACAATGCTATTTGTGGAATCTTTCAGTGCGAAATTGTCTGTCACATCTCTTGCATTACAACAGCAACTGTACTGCAAAAGTACCCTATTCAATGAAAAGTGCTTTGTGACTCTCTGAAAAGGATGTGAACATCCTGATGTAAATGCGAGTCTTTTATATCCCCCCAGCCCCTCCGCCAAAGTCATGACATCCTTACAAAGCCAACGGTCAAAAGTCAATACAAAATATAGCTGGCTCTAAAGCCATGAAGTAACAGCAAAGAGTAGGAGTAAACGGGTCCTTTTCAGAATAGCAGGCAGTGACTAGTGGGGTACCGCAAGGCTCTGTGCTGGGACCCCAGCTATTTACAATATATATTAATGATTTGGACGAGAGACTTGAATGCAACATCTCCAAGTTTGCGGATGACACGAAGCTGGGGGGCAGTGTTAGCAGCGAGGAGGATGCTAGGAGACTGCAAGGTGACTTGGATAGGGTGATTGGGCAAATGCATGGCAGATGCACTATAATGTGGATAAATGTGAGGTTATGCATTTTGGTGGCAAGAACAGCAAAGTAGACTATTATCTGAATGGTGACCGATTAGGAAGAGGGGAGATGCAACGAGACCTGGGTGTCATGGTACACCAGTCATTGACAGTAGGCATGCAGGTGCAGCAGGCAGTGAAGAAAGTGAATGGTATGTTAGCATTCATAGCAAAAGGATTTGAGTATAGGAGCAGGGAGGTTCTACTGCAGTTGTACAGGGCCTTGGGGAGACCACACCTGCAGTATTGCGTACAGTTTTAGTCTCCCAATCTGAGGAAAGACATTCATGCCGTAGAGGGAGTACAGAAAAGGTTCACCAGACTGATTCCTGGGATGGCAGGACTTTCATATGAAGAAAGACTGGATAGATTCGGCTTGTACTTGCTAGAATTTAGAAGATTGAGGGGGGATCTTATAGAGACTTACAAAATTCTTAAGGGGTTGGACAGGCTAGATGCAGGAAGATTATTCCCGATGTTGGGGAAGTCCAGCACAAGGGGTCACAGTTTAAGGATAAGGGGGAAGTCTTTTAGGACCGAGATGAGAAATTTTTTTTCACACAAAGAGTGGTGAAACTGTGGAATTCTCTGCCACAGAAAATAGTTGAGACCAGTTCATTGGCTATATTTAAGAGGGAGTTAGATGTGGCTAAATGGATCAGGGGGTATGGAGAGAAGGCAAGTACAGGATACTGAGTTGGATGATCAGCCATGATCATATTGAATGGCGGTGCAGGCTCGAAGGGCCGAATGGCCTACTCCTGCACCTATTTTCTATGTTTCTATGTTTCTGTGTGTTAACATAATCTCTACCTGTTTTGTTTTCCTTCCTAGACCAAATCAATATTCGAAATAGGCCTATTCCGTAACCGTGTGTTTATTTACACTGTGCTTGGCTCACTTCTTGGACAAATGGCTGTCATCTATTTCCCACCTCTCCAAAGAGTTTTCAAAACAGAGGCTCTCGGACCACTTGGTATGTAACTAGGAGGTTTTCTGTGTCACTTATTTTGACCGGCATTGAAAAAGATTCTGCTACCCTAACATTAGTTGCCAATTTTCATAGCTTATATTAGTGGTGATGACAACACTTCACAGCTTCTTTCCCACAATATATAGAATACATTTTACTCCTTGCTGGAATGTTTGAATAATTTTATTAACAAAAAAATACAGCAACAGTATGAAACTGATTATTGGATCGAGGATATGAATAGGGACCCCGCAGCTCCACCCTTGTTCCACCTCCTCACAGTCGCATCAGAGACAGTCATCCTAGTCCTTACTTTCCATCCCATCAGACGTCGCAATACAACATACAATCCTCCAAAATTTCCACCACCTCCAACGGGATCCCACCACTAGCCACATTTCCCCATCTCCACCCCTTTCTGCCTTCCGCAGAGACCGCTCCCTCCAGCAACTCCTTGGTTAACTCATCCCTTCCCACCCGAACCACCCCCTCCCCAGGTACCTTCCCCTGCAATCACCAAAGATGCAGCACCTGTCGCTATACTTCCTCCCTCGACTCTGTCCAGGGACCCTGACAGTCCTTTCAGGTATGCAGAGGTTCACTTGCACCTCCTTCAACCTCATCTACTGTATCCACTGTTCAAGATGTGGACTCTTATACATCAGCGAGACCAAAAGCAGACCGGGCAATCGTTTCGCGGAACACTTTCACTCAGCCTGTGTGAACCAACCTGATCACCCGGTTGCTGGACACTTTAATTCTCCTTCCCATTCATACACAGACCTTTCCTCAGTCTCCTCCATTGTCAGAGTGAGGCTAAATGCAAATTTGAGGAACAACATCTCATATTTTGCTTGGGCAGCTGCAGCCCAGTGAATATTGATTTCACTCTATCCCTTCTCCACCCAAGTTGCACTAGCTTCCTAATTTCACCCTACAAACAGCCTTTATCATTGTTACTTTTTTGCATATCTTTCATACATTGTTCTTTATCTCTCCACATCACCGTCTATATCTCTTGTTTCCGTTATCCCTAACCACTCTGAAGAAGGCTCTCGACCCGAAATGTCACCAATTCTTTCTCTCCAGAAATGCTGCCTGGCCCGCTGAGTTACTCCAGCTTTTTGTGTCTATCTTTGGTTTAAACCAGCATCTGTAGTTCCTTCTTACACAAGGATATGAATGTTGGGTAGACATTAGACCATTGTTTTATTGAATAGTGAAGAATGTTTGAGGGGCACCTTGGTCCACTCATGGAAAAAGATGACACTGTAAATCTAATTATGTTAAAAGAAAATCTTTATATTTGAAGGTTTTCAACATACCAACTAAAATTCTGATGGAACAGCATAATTATCAGTTTATTTATTCTCTCCTGTCACAACTAGTTTATGTAAATAGTATTTTAGACTAAAATTGTTTAGAAAGTAGGAATACTTTGTCACATGTGACTAGGCACAGTGAGATTCTTTGCTCGCATACACAATGTATACAAATAGCAGCCACCTACAGCACTGACGTTACAAAGTATGAATCTACTAAGAAATTCCTTTATTATTAGGAAACTAATCCAATCGCCTTGTAATCTATTACAGACTTGCTGTTCCTAGTTGCCTTGGCCTCTTCGGTTTTCTTTGCATTGGAGCTATGGAAGTTAATTGAAAGAATATGGCTGTCAGTTACTGCAAGGAAAAAGAGTCAAAATTTCGGAGTGCATCCATGTTAATTGCAATGTAAATATACTGTGAAGGATTGTACACCTCCATATTGTGAAATGTAGTGGTGATTGACCTGAAGGTCTTTTCTGTGATACTGTGAAATTGCACTTGGGGAAACCGCTTTTGTTTCCAGAATGCACTGATGCCCAAAAACACTGATGTCCCATAATCCAATTTAAAGAATCTGCAAATCTTCACTACAAAGTAGCAAGATAAAAAGGATTTGGGAAATCGCTTGACAAATTATTGCAGAATGAGGCATGCAAAAGGACCTTGCGACATGTCAAATGTCCGCAAATCCATTCAGTACCAATTATAGGTGCAAAGTTTGACGATGTCCTTTACTTATGAGGAGTGAATGTTGCCATTTTTCTCCAAACATTTCACATGCATTGTCGTTGAATAACCATTCTAGAAAACATTTGCGGATGTCAGTAAAAAGCATCTGAAGAATTGTTCACATCTATCAATAAGTAATGCCGATCTGATACCTATGTTATCATTTTGAATGCCAGCACCCTGGCTAACACTTTTGTATGCTCAGCAACTCCACAACCAGTGCCGTTTAAAAATAATGACTTACTTTCAACTTAGTTGCTGATAAATTCTGCCAAGAGTTTAGATTAGTTTAGAGATACAGCACGGATACAGGCCCTTCAGCACCACTGAGTCCGCAACGGCCAATGGTCCCCATGCAGTAATACTATCCTACACACACTAGGGACGACTTACACTCGCAAAGAAGAAAGAAGATAATTGACAGGGATGAGATCTTGGCAGAGTGCCAAGATTTATGGTGGTCCGCTCTTCACCACGAGGGCACATGTTCATGCCACCAGCTACCAGGCATCAAAGGCCAAGAGGGAAGAAGAATCACATTGTATTTTTCTGCATGGATTATCTGGAGTACTTATCAATCATGATGGTAAATGCAACCCCAATTCACCAACAGTTCCAGAACGCCCTTTGATGCCGACTATCTGGATAGTCACAATGCCAATAAAGATGGTCTAAAACCAATTTATGAATCAAAACATGCCATATTTGGGAACAAGCAAGCATTGTCCATCACCACAGCACGTGGGATAATAGACTGTTCCTTTAAAAACATAAAACAAAGATGAATTAAACAACATTATGATGTGCACCACAGAATGAATGAAGAGAAAAGCCCTACATATCAAACTGCAAATGCACTCATTCTATTTTTTGTGATTGCAACCAAAGTTATCTTCTTTAAATACAACACTCTGACGCCACATTGTCTCCTCGTACGGATTGAGCCAGTTGCTGGAATAACAAAACTGGTTCAGATGTGGAGATGAGCTGATTTCTGTCAATGTACTTTACCTGGATGATGCACCAAATGGTGCAAAGGGATGATGTGAGTTTAGAGGAAATTGATTTATCTCACCATTTCAGCAGTATTCAGTGCCATTAGTTCTCCTAATCAGAGGGCAACCAGGAATTTGTGAGTAGTCTGGTAAATCTAAATGGGCAGCCAGGAGCGCACTTGAAAGTCTGATCAATTTACTGTTGTAGTTTAATGCCAATTAAATTCCAATTTAAGCATATGTTGGAATTTCAAAATTGGCCAAAAGCATTTGTGTTAGTTAATTTGCATTCTATTCATTTTACAAGGAGCCTAAAAGTTGAGATATAATTTCTCCCCCACTCTCTCCATTCACCATTTTTTTTCCCTCTGAGCTGTTCGGGAAAATTGGTTTAAATTTATAGTAATCTACTAATTGAATGATCAGTTTTAATAAATGAAACCAAAGAATTAGTAAAGAGCCAAAACGTAAAAGTAAAAGTTAAAATATACATTTTCATGCAAAATTAAACAGTGGGAACTGTATTTGGAAAGAATGTATGGATTGCGTGAAAATAATTGTGAATATTTTGAATATGTGGAAACTAGATCAATGATGTTTGTGTTTACATGTAATGGCTGTGTGTATGTGCCTCAAATCACAAAATACATAAAATATGAACATTAAACTCACCAATTGGTTTGTTTCTCTCTGACATTTTTGCATCCCATTGTGTTTTCCATTTTCTTCTGCATGGAGGTTGCTAGGAGTCAACACTACTAGGAGTTGACCCTTGGTCCATAGTCGTTAGTCTATCTATTCTAATTGGAGCCAGCTCAGATAATCCAGATGTAAATAAGAATTGAATGCAAGTGGAGAATTATATACCTGTGCAATTTACATGGGCTGGGCCAATTGAATGAGAAATGAAATATTCTGCAAATCTATATTTTCCACAGATGCTGCTTGCATGCAAGTCACTGAAACACATTGTGCAGGTGCAACAAGATATTAGAACAACTAAATGGTATATTTGCCTTTATTTCCAGAGGATTTCAATACAAGAATAAAGAACTCTTAATGCAAAGGCTATAGCCCTGGTGAGAACATGACTGGAGGAATGTTGTCCTCTCTTGGTTTCTTACATAAAAGGTAGTACAAAGATTCACTAGACTGGTTCCTGGGATTAACGAGGACAGATTAAATAAACAAGGTCCACACTGTCTGGAGTGTAGACTCATGAGGGGAGATCTCATTGAAACTTACAAACTCCCCACAGGACAGGGTGGAGGAAGAATAACCGTTTCCCTGGCTGAGAGTCATAACCATGGGGTCAGAGTTTCAGAATCAGGGACAGGCTGTTTTCGACCGAGACGAGGAGAATTATCTATTCCAGAGGACTGTGAAGATCACAGTCAATCATTGAATTAATTCAAAAAGTTTTCTGGATGTTTATGAATCCGGGAGGGAATACTATGCAAGAAAATGGCACTAAGGTGGAAGGTCAGCCATGATCTTGATAATATTTCAAAGGCCAACATGGCTTACTCCAGCTCCTATCTTTCATATCCTTAAGTAACACCTCACCCATGGATCGTCTAAATCGGCTCCTGAGCTTCCTCATGGTGCACATCATATTGACACCTGCAAAGCTGGGGTTCAGTAAATATTCATAAGCTACTTCAAAGCGTGGTACAAACTTTCCATCAAAGATAGATGAAGCTTCCTAATTAAAATCACAGAATGACCTCTCCCATCTTCAAAATATCAAACCCATGTTACAGAAAGTGCCTTCTTTTAATAGTGCAAGATGGATGCTTCACTTCTGCACACCAATATAGTCTCTTAAAACATACTGAAGTTTGCTTAGATATTTCTCATGAAAACACCCATTAAGGCATTATAGTTTGTTTTGCATCAGTATTACATACTGTATGTTTTGCAGTTACTAATGTTTTGTGCAATATAAATCACAATACTAGGTAATTAAATGACCAAAGTTCTTTTGTTGAAAATGCAGGTTAGATTTAGAAGAGAAATACAAAATATGAAACAGAGTTCGCTGAACTGTATCCTCCCATCCAAGGCAAATATTAATTTGGTACAAATTATTTTCTAACATTTGACTCCAAATGACACCAAATTCAATTCATATTTGCTCAATACTACATGATAGATAAAATGGACTGAGGTAGGCATAATAAAGTGACATTTCTTCCCCTAATTACCTACGTAATCTTTTCATCATATGCTTTCTTCCACAAACCTGCTATGTTCATAACAGAACAATGAGTCATTTGATTGACGTTGCCTTATGTGATAGCCAGCCCAGGAATCAATTGACAATGCTCTATTGCCCCAATACTTATGTTGCAAGAGAGAGCACATCTTTGAATATGCTTTGTTTGATTATTATTTCACGTGGAAGTGCAGAAGATTCTATCTTCGTCAACTGGCTAATTTAGGATTTCTCCCGTTTGTAAGGAATAATGGTGGCATTGTATTACATTTTGGTTTTTACTTTTTATAAATCGCTTCATTCTTCTCCTTGTTCTTCACCGGGTTCTCGCAGTCCGTCACTCACCCTCGTTTTTCCAATCATTTCTAGCAAGGCCTGTGCTTCCGGGTCAGCGTCAAGGACACTCTTGGTCTTCGACTAAAAGCAAAAAGAAGCAATTACTCTACAATTAAACTCTTATATTAGCCGAAAGCCATTCTAAAATTGGGTAAACTTTAAAAAACGGTCAGGAAAACATGCCAGGAATAAAAATCTACTTGCTTATGAATAACGTTTACTTTAAAACGATGTATAGGTAAACTGTGTTGAATGCAGAAGACAGATGGATAACAAAACACAGTTGATAGTGGATTAGTCTATTACACGGCTTTCCAAAACTGAAACTTTAAAAATCACCTACGAAAGAGAAAAATAAAGTCAAGGCCTAATTTTGCATAATCAAAAACAAAAATACTTTTTAAAATCAAGTTATTTTATTTTTCATGTTTCAGAATTGAGAATAAGTCTATGGAGCCGGGTGTAAATTTGAGGGCGTTATTCAAAAAGTACGTGCTTAAACTTTAATATTAAATGAACAAGCGTTATTCCAAAACACGTGCAAAACGCGAGGTTCCTGTATTTGATGCACCTGCAGCGATTTAATTATAACAATGTTAGTTCCATAATGCCAATGAAGCTTGGACACACAGGATTTCTGCACAGGTGCAGGAGGCAGCCCCAGTGCAGCCGGGAACAAAGAATGTTCAATGTAACCATTGTAAAAGGGAGAGAGAGTTTGGATGGGTGCTCCCCATTCTCCAGTCGAGCTGTTCTGTTTACCTCTGAGACACTCAAAGCATGAAGTGTAAATACACAGGTTGTCAGCAAAGTACTCAGGAAATCAATTGGTAACTATGAGTAGCTCTCAAAAAATACAGGATTCGGGGCAGATTTAATACTAATTCCAATGGCCCAATCGGTCAGGTTCAATAACCTTTTCAAGTGAATACCATTCGTAAAATGATTAGAATTCTTTTTTTTCCCCCAAAATAAATTCCTGCGTCAAATCTTCAGCCTCCTGACGTCTTTGCTTCTTGTTTTTCTAAAAGTGAACGTACTCACACCTTCCATCGGAAACCAGAAATACTAGTATGCTCCATAAAAACTGTCAGTCAGTGGTCATTGAGGCATGTCACCTTAGTCTTCTTGGACACTCGCATATTATTGACGCCCTTTTAAAGCAGCTGGAAAAGTCGAACATTAGTCATGGAAGATTTATGACGTCCGCAACAGAATCTGTACATCACACAACTTGACATGAGGTGTGCAGGAAGAAACTGCAGATGCTGGTTTAAACCAAAGATAGACACAAAAAGCTGGAGTAACTCAGCGGGACAGGCAGCATCTCTGGAACGAAGGAATGGGTGACATTTCAGGTCAAGCCCTTCTTCAGGCTAGAGTCGGGGGAAAGGGAAATAGACAGGTGTGGACGGTCTGTAGAGGGACATACAGTGCCCTCCATAATGTTTGGGACAAAGACCCATCATTTATTTATTTGTCTTGTACTCCACAATTTGAGATTTGTAATAGAAAAAAATCACATGTGGTTAAAGTGCACATTGTCAGATTTTAATAAAGGCCATTTTTATACATTTTGGTTTCGCCATGTAGAAATTACAGCAGTGTTTATACATAGTCCCCCCATTTCAGGGCACCATTACGTTTAGGACACAGCAATGTCATGTAAATGAAAGTAGTCATGTTTAGTATTTTGTTGCTTATCCTTTGCATGCAATGACTGCTTGAAGTCTGCAATTCATGGACATCACCAGTTGCTGGGTGTCTTCTCTGGTGATGCTCTGCCAGGCCTGTATTGCAGCCATCTTTAGCTTGTGCTTGTTTTGGGGGCTAGTCCCTTTCTGTTTTCTCTTCAGCACATAAAAGGCATGCTCAATTGGGTTCAGATCAGGTGATTGACTTGGTCACTCAAGAATTGACCTTTTTTTAATCTTTGAAAAACTCCTTTGTTGCTATAGCAGTATGTTTGGGATCATGGTCTTGCTGTAGAATGAACCGCCGGCCAAAGAGTTTTGAGGCATTTGTTTGAACTTGAGCAGATAGGATGTGACCATACACTTCAGAATTCATTAAGGGCCTGTCCTACCAGCATCCGACTCCATGCGATGAGCGCGATCAAACTAGAAGCGGGGGCCGCGCGGAGGTCGGGTGAGTGGCGCAACGCAGCGAACTTGGACCGAAGTCTTAAAGGTAAGTTTCACCAGGACAGAGAGGGACACACAGACAGGGGCACAGAGGCACACACACAGAGGGCCACGGAGCCACACACATAACGGGTCACGGAAGCACCTACAGAGAGGGTCACGGAGGCACGACGTCGAGACGGTGTGTAATGCGTCGAGGCGACTGCGAGCCGACTAGCCGTTGCCTGCAGAATTTTTGAACATAGTCAGTTTTTCAGAGCCCCGCGCGATGTCGGGACGAACTCCGCACAATTCCGCGTGGCTCCGGCAATCGAAGTGGGACCAGCTCAGCGACGCCGGACGGCTCAAACGACCACGTTAGGTCGCGCTCATCGCATAGAGTTGCATGCTGGTGGGACAGGCCCTTTATGCTACTGCCATCAGCAGTTGGATCAACAATGAAGATAAGTGAGCCAGTACCTTCAGCAGCCATACATGCCCAGGCCATAACACCCCGACTACCATGTTTCACAGATAAGGTGGTAAGCTTTGGATCTTGGGCAGTTCCTTCTCTCCGCCATACTTTGCTCTTGCGATCATTCTGATACAAGTTAATCTTCATCTCATCTGTCCACAAGACCTTTTTCCAGAACGGTGGTTGTTCTTTAAGTACTTCTTGGCAAACTGTAGCCTGGTTATTCTATTTTTGCAGCTAACCAGTGGTTTGCATCTTGCAGTTTAGCCTCTATATTCCTGTTCATGAAGTTTTCTGCAGACAGTGGTCATTGACAAATCCTGGCTCCTGAAGAGTGTTACTGATCCGTCGGACAGGTGTTTGGGGATTTTTCTTTATTATAGAAAGAATTCTTCTGTCAACAGCTGTGGAGGTCTTTCTTGGCCTGCCAGTCCCTTTGTGATTAGTTGATTTTGGTAAGCCAAAGGTTTGGCTGATGTCTCCATCAATTTTATTCTAGTTTCTCAGTCTCATAATGGCTTCTTTGACTTTAATTGGCACAACTTTGATCCTCATGCTGATAAACAGCAATAAAAGTTTCCAAGGGTGATGGCAAGACTGGAGGAAAGACTAGGTGCTGAGAGCTCTCTGAAACCTGCATTAAGAAGGAATTTTAACACACCGAGCTATTACAAACACCTGTGGAGCCATGTGTCCCTAACATTATGGTGCCCTGAAATGGGGGGGGGGGGGGGGGGGGGACTATGTATAAGCACAGCTGTCATTTCTACATGGTGAATCCAAAATGTATAAAATACCCTTTAATAGAATCGGACGATGTGCACTTAAACCACATATGATTTTTTTTCTATTACAAATCTCAAATTGTGGAGTACAGAGGCAAATAAATAAATGATGGGTCTTTGTCCCAAACATTATGGAGGGCACTGTAGAACAAATGAATGAAAGATATGTAAAAAAAGAAACAATGATAAAAGAAACAGGCCACATGTTCTGTGCAGACAGGTCAGTGGAATGGGTTCAGCTGTTCAGCACGCCTATTGCATAGTCCATGTATCGCAAGTTTAGTTTACTTTTAGTTAGTTTAGTTTAGAGGTACAATGTGGAAACAAGCCCCTCACCCCATCAAGTCCATGCCAACCTACAATCACCCATACACTAGTTGTGTCCAACATACTGGAGACAATTTACAGGAGCCATTTAACCTATAAACCTTTAGAATGTGGAATGAAACCGGGTCACCCGGGGAAAACTCACACAGACACATGGAAAAGGTACAAACTCCGTATAGACAGAATTTGTAGTCAGGATCGAACCTGGCTCACTGGCACTGTAAGGCAGCAACTCTACCGCTACGTCACTGTACTGCCAAGCATAGAGTAAGGTAGGCATGACAATAGCACAATACTGCTTAGTCTTTAGACTGATTCCTTTTCATTCCCACACCTCAGTTTCCAAAATCTTTTGCTGTCCTGATATGAACTTCATCAATGTTGAACTGATGTTGACAGTGTTCTGCCAAGGCATGGGAACTTGTCCATGACTGAACACCTCTGACCATTCACAAGGATGGTGGTTTCAGTAGAGGGTTTGGTGCAGATTGGTGCCGATTTTGATTTTCTCTCTGCCAATTGTGAGGCCAAACTGCAATTATACACCAACCTGCACCAAATATCCCACTAACAAACATCTTGGTAAATTTTAACAAATACATTCCTAGTCAAGGAGATTACAGAGAGCATTACTTTTGAAGTAATATGTAACAAAGGTAATGCCACTGTGGTGATGGGGGATTTCAATATGCAGGTAGACTGGGAAAATCAGGTTGGTTCAGGACCCCAAGAAAGAGAGTTTGTAGAGTGCCTACGAGATGGATTCTTGGAGCAGCTTGTAATGGAGCCGACCAGAGAAAAGGCAATTCTGGATTTAGTGTTGTTCAATAAACCAAATTTGATAAGAGAACTCAATGTAAAGGAACTGCTTGGAGGTAGTGATCATAATATGATTAGTTTTAATATGGAATTTGAGAAGGAGAAGGTTAAATCGGAAGTGGCAGTGATGCAGCTGAACAAAGGGGTGTATGAAGGCATGAGAGAGGAGCTGGCCAAGGTAGACTGGAAAGGAATACTAGCAGGAATGATGGTGGAACAGCAATGGCAGGAATTTCTGAGCATAATCCGGAAGACGCTGGATCATTTCATTCCAAAAAGGAAGAAAGATTCTAAGGGGAGTAGGAGGCAACCGTGGCTGACAAGAGAAGTTAGGAATAGATAGAATAAAACTAAAAGAAAAGATGTATAACACAGCAAAGAGTAGCCGGAAGCCGGAGGATTGGGAAACTTTCAGAGGACAACAGAAAGTTGTCGGGCTGAAAAGATGAAGTACGAAGGGAAGCTGGCCAGGAATATAAAGAAGGACTGTAAAAGCTTCTTTAGATAGGTTAAGGAAAAAAGAGTAGCAAAGTCAAATGTGGGTCCCTTGAAGGTAGACATGGGTGAAATTATTATGGGGATCAAGGAAATGGCAGAAGGGTTGAACAGGTACTTTGGATCTGTCTTCACTAAGGAAGACACAAACAATCTCCCAGAAGTACTGGAGGATAGCGGATCTAAGGAGTTTGAGGAACTGAAATAATTTTTCATTAGGCGAGAAATAGTATTGGGTAGGTTAATGGGACTGAAGGATGATAAATCCCCTGGGCCTGATGGTCTGCATCCCAGGGTCCTCAGGGAGGTGGCTCTAGAAATAGTGGACGCATTGGTGACCATTTTCCAATGTTAAATAGATTCAGGATCAGTTCCTGTGGATTGGAGGATAGCTAATGTTATCCCACTTTTCAAGAAAGGAGCGAGAGAGAAAACGTGGAATTACAGACCAGTTAGCCTGACTTCAGTGGTGGGAAAGATACTGGAGTCAATTATTAAAGAGGTAATAATGGGGCATTTGGATAGCAGTAAAAGGATTAGTCCATGTCAACATGGATTTATGAAAGGAAAATCATGCATGACTAATCATCCTGAATTTTTTTAGGATGTGACAAGTAAAATGGTTGAAGGGGAGCCAGTGGATGTAGTGTATCTAGACTTTCAGAAAGCCTTTGATAAGGTCTAAAATTAGAGCACATGGTGTTGGGGGTAGGGTGTTGACATGGATAGAAAATTGGTTGGCAGACAGGAAGCAAAGAGTAGGAGTGAACGGGTCCTTTTCAGAATGGCAGGCAGCGGCAAGTGGAGTGCCGCAAGGCTCGGTGTTGGGGCCGCAACTGTTTAATAATGATTTGGAAGAGGGAATTAGGAGCAACACTAGCAAGTTTGCAGATGACACAAAGCTGGCTGGCAGTGTGAACTGTGAAAAGATGTTAGGAAGTTGCAGGGTGATTTGGACAGTTTGAGTAAGTGGGCAGATGCAGTATAATATAGATAAATGTGAGGTTATCCACTTTGGTGGCAAAAACAAGGGAGCAGATTATTATCTCATTGGGGTTAGGTTAGGTAAGGGGGAGGTACAGCGAGAGCTGGGTGTCCTTGTACACTGGTCACTGAAGGTTGGCGTGCAGGTACAGCAGGCAGTGAAGAAAGCTAATGGAAATTTGGTCTTCATAACAAGAGGATTTCAGTACAGGAGTAGAGGGGTTCTTCTGCAGTTGTATAGGGTTCTGGTAAGACCACATCTGGAGTATTGTGTACAGTTTTGGTCTCCTAATTTGAGGAAGGACATCCTTGTGATTGAGGCAGTGCAGCGTAGGTTCACGAGATTGATCCCTGGTATGGCGGGACTGTCATATGAGGAAAGATCGAAAACACTGGGCTTGTATTCACTGGAGTTTAGAAGGATGAGGGGATATCTTATAGAAACATATAAAATTATAAAAGGTCTGGACAAGCTAGATGCAGGAAAAATGTATCCAATGTTGGGTGAGTCCAGAACCGGGGGCACAGTCTTAGAATAAAGGGGAGGTCATTTAAGACTGAGGTGAGAAAAAAAACGTTTTCACCCAGAGAGTTGTGAATTTGTGGAATTCCCTGCCACAGAGGGCAGTGGAAGCCTAATCACAGGATGGATTTAAGAGAGAGTTAAATCGAGCTCTAGGGGCTCGTGGAATCAAGGGATATGGGGAGAAGGCAGGCACGGGTTATTGATTGGGGACGATCAGCCATGATCGC
Source organism: Raja brachyura (assembly GCA_963514005.1). The sequence goes on along the minus strand of OY740797.1, from coordinate 38,424,412 downwards.
AATGAATGGCTGTGCTGGCTCGAAGGGCCGAATGGCCTCCTCCTGCACCTATTTTCTATGTTTCTATGAATCGATAACTTGCAATTAAAATAACAATTTCCCAAACACTTATTTTTCTGCCCCCATGAGGTTTCAGTGAACAGATTTGACTAATTCCACACTCTTGCATGCAATTAAGGATTGGTTAGCCTTGGGCTATATGCAAAGTTCTCTCAGATATTTGGTCTTTAGCCACTGTCAGGTATTCACCCTTGAAATTCAGATTCAAATCTTTGTGCTAATATAAAGCTCTCAAGTACATTCCATTCTTAAAACTTTACGAGCTGAAAAGTTTGTGCTTAATAATGGCGCATAACACTTTGAAGAATGAATAAAATCTAGGATTGGCATAGAGAATTAGGGAAGGGTTGATGATGGATAAGTGCCTAGCAATTGAGGTCATGCTCCTTTGATGCATTATACTGGTGTCACCATTAATCACAACACAAATTTCCAAATTAGCAAAAAGGTCAGTTAAAAAAAAAGTTGTCTTGGTGTTTTTGCACTGAACGATGAGCAAAACAAAACTGAGCCTGCACTGTTCCTGATCGCAGCTGCCTACAGAACATGCAACTATTGCAACTGATCGCTGGCAATTGCATACGCACACAAACCTCAACAGCCACAGTACAACAGTGTGAAAGGCTGCCATGGGGTGGAAGATTGCAACCTTCACGTGGTCCGCCCTGTTTTCACTAATGCAATCAACTCGACATGCACAAACGGAAGATCAAATAGAACAAGTTGTCCAACAACTTTAGGCTGTGCACGCCACACAAAAGAAGAAGAAAGGCTGCCATGCGGAAGAAAGAAAACTAAGGAGGCAATCCACAGGAGGTAGACCTATCAGATTATAAAAAGGGTTCGGCTGAGTTTTCTATTCTAATGCTAGCCATTGCAAAAATTGGGCCGCAAAATCAAAACTAAGTGTTGTTGGATCTCAGCAGGTAAGGTAGTATTTGGGGATGGAATGAACAGGTGACGTTTCGGGTCAGGATCTTTCTTCAGATGCTGTGTGAAAAACATTGATGTGGCAGGACAAACACTTTAATTGTTAATTCATTCTTCAAATGCCACACAAGCACTTCCATTTTGTTTAAATGAGTTAATTACAATTTCCCAAACACCTATTTTTCAGCACCCATGAGGTTTCGGTGAACAGATGTGCCTAACTCCACACTCTTGCATGCAATTAAAGGGCCCGTCCCACATACGCGACCTTGGCTCGCAAATTATGCGACCTCGTGGTCGCTTGAGGCGTACGGGCACCGTATGGCTGTGCGGGGTCGGTCCCACTTAGAAGCGCGGAGTTTAGCGGGGCTGGTCCCGACATCGCGCGGGGCTCCGAAATTTTTGCAGTGGCCTAAATTTTTGTGCGCCAACGGCCTGTCGGCCGCGTATGCACGCAGGCGCATTGCGGTCATGCGCAGCGTCTTGATGGCGTACGCCTAGCGCTTGGCGTTGCGTGATGACGTCACCGCCCGGTGTGGCGTTGAGTGATGACGTCACCGCCCGATGCCCAAATTCAGTCGGCCCGCCTCCTACCCAGCTGACTTGTAAGCATGACGTAAATGCCGTCACACGCGAACTTAGCGCGACCTCCGCTTCCGGTTGGTCGTGCCAAACACACGCAATCGCATGCAAGTAGGACAGGCCCTTTAGGATTAGTTAGCCTTGGGCTATGTGCAAAGTTCTCTCAAAGTTCTTTGGTCTTTAACCATTGTCAGGTATGCACTCTTGAAATCCAGATTCAAATCTTTGCGCTAATATAATATAATTATAACAATCATAGATTTGTCCCAACAGCTCCTGTTTCTGCTGCTGGCTGTAGCGGAATGTGTTACTGTCACTAGCCAATGGAAACAGCACTAAAAGAACCCAAAACATCACCTATCCATGTGCTCCAGAAATGCTGCCTGACCTGCTGAGTTACTTGTGCACTTTGAGTTTAATTTTAATCCATACTGGCAACAAAACAATGGACCACTGGGTGGCGCCAGCAATGGCTGCCTCGCCAACAGTCTGTCTTCCCTTCCTTCGTTGTTGTCTGTTTCTATGTGTTAAATGTATGTTTTTAGTTTTCTTTGGCTTGGTTTATGTAGGGGGTGGGGGGTTTGGGGGAAACATTTTCTAATTTCTTACCTTCACGGAGATGCAATTATTTCCGTATCGTACCTCCATCATAACTATGGCCTAACATCGAGGAGTTGGCGGCCTTTGCTGGAGACTGACTTTGGGAGTTTGACCACGGGAGCCTGTGGAGCCCACAATCTCTTTGCCAGGGATCGACCTCTGAGCTCTACCGCAGATGCTCGCAGACTTTAACATTGTGGAGCTCACGGTCTCTGGTCAGAGACCGACTTTGGGAGCTCCAAGCCGCAGGAGCATCGACCGCCCCGACTGCGGATCGTTCGACTGCCCCGAGGTGGGAGCTTCGATCACCCCGATGCGGGAGCTTCGATCGCCCCGACTGCGGATGGTTCGACTGCCCCGACGCAGGAGAATAAAGAGGAAGAAGATTGGACTTTATTGCCTTCCATCATAGAGAGGAATCTGCTGTGGTGGATGTTTATGGTAACTTTTATGTAGTCGTGTGTCTTGTTGCTTTTTTTTTAAATTATGGCTGTATGTTAATTCGAATTTCACTAAACCTTAATTGGTACATGACAATAAACTGACTTAAAACCTTGAACCTTGAAATTCTTACCTGCTGCAGCTTAACAGGCCCGTTAATGCAATATCAAATATAAATATGCAACAATCAATAATATTATAAATTAATCAAGATTGCACTTGGTAAACATAATCGTGCCATATAGAAGTCTGTAGTGCCACCAAAGACAGTCTCCAGAAGATCATAGTTGCTGAAGTAGAGGTTCGGGTGGTGCAATAATTCAGGGGTGCCAAGGGTAATTTACCAATCAACCGAGAAATAATTGTTTCTTGCAATCTAACATGCACAAAATAGCTTTTATACAAATGGATGTAAATTCTAGCAATTAATGTTGTGATACTGACTCTGAAAATAATTCTGGTACATCAAGTCAAGCTGCTGCCTCAGCGACAGAGACCCGGGTTCAGTCCTCATCACGGGTGCTGTCTGCATGGATTTTGCACCTATACTCTGTGACTACATGGGTTTCCTCTGGGTGCTCCAGTTTTCTCCCACATCCCAAAGACATGCAGATTTGTGGGTTAAATTGGCCTCTGTAAATTCCCTCCAGTGTGTAGGGAGCGGATACGAAAGTGGGATAACATAGAACTAGTGTGAACAGGCGATCAATGGTCCACTTGGACTCAGTGGGTTGATGTTTTCATGCTATATCTTTCGATCAATTCAAATAGAAACTTTGACCATGAAATGTGCAAGTAGGTTCTGCTTGGAAAAATATGGAACAAAGATAAACTCGGCCACAAACAAAAAAACAAAAAGACTTCTGCAACTCTCACTGAATGGATGAGCTATGATTAATTTGAGGAGCAGATATCTTCAAAACCACCACTTCTAGAATTTTAGATTTGAGAAACAGGTGCCCAAGTTCAAGTCTTGAAGGGTCAGATTTTGCAGTCAATGAGGAGCCAACAGCGCACTCTGCTGACCTTTGAAAAAACTGCATGTTCACCTTCAGTGATCAATCTGGCACGAATTTAGACAAAATGTTGCAGGGTTCTTCCATGGAACATGGTGAAGGGCAAGTATAACTAAAATACATCAAGTGAGACTGGCAAAATCAATCCTGCCCACATAATCAGGTTGAAGGAGCCAAGGAACACAGAGTTTTGGAGTCAGACAGCATCTCTGGATAACATGGATAGGTGACTTTTTGGATTGAGAGCTTTCTTCAGATGGATTGGGAGGGGGATACAGATAGAAAGCTGGAATGGGGGGTGGGGGAGGGTGGGGGCAGTCATCACAAAGCCTGGCAGATAATAGGCCAACACAGGTGAGGAGGGTTATTTGATAAATAGATGATTGGACAAAGGCAGAGGTGAAAACAACAGATGATCTGACACAAAGCATTGAAGAGTTCTAAATTATTAAGCTAGAGGAAGGAATGCAAATGGAAGGGGATGGGAAAGGGAGAAATAAGGAGCTGAGGTTGAACCCAGAGATCATTTAGCATTTAAAAGCTGGGTACCTCCAGCACTTTTTGTCTTAAGAATGGTCTGGCAAGTTCCATTTGCAAAGACTGGGTAACTATCCCAAGACTGAACTCAGTCACCAAACAGGTTGGTAGACCAATGATGACAAACATGAATGTTTACATTATCTCCATGGAAAAGTGTAGGCAAAGTACATGTGGCATTGGCAAACACCCAATGCACAAAAATACCAAGCACCATCCGGCCTTCCAATAACACCTCCAATTCCAATTCCACACTTGGTATTTGCCCGATGACAAGAAAATGTATTCATTCTGGAAACATGGAAAGACGGCAACGCATCAGTAACATTCCCAAAGTTCACTAAAGCCATTTAATTCATAACCTAATTTCTAGCCTGCATCTGTACATTGTGGACAGCTCGATTGTAATCATGTATAATCTTTCCGCTGACGGGATAGCACATAACAAAAAGCTTTTCACTGTACATCGTTAAACTAAACTACTGGCATTCAAACAGGAAGTAAACATATTTGACCTTTGCATGCATTATTAAAAGAAGAAAGGTCCCGACCCAAAACATCACCTATCCATGTTCTCCAGGGATGCTGTCTGATCGAACACGCCGAGTTACTCCAGCATTTTGTCTTTTTCTAATTGAAAAGCATCTTCAATTCAAAATCTCACCATTTCAATACTTTGGATCCAGAAAGTAAATACTTTGGTGTTAAAACATCTGATGTTGCTGGTATCAAATCAAATTACGTAATTATTGATGGTGTACCAATGAAATTTAAGATCTAAAGTGAATTATTCAAAAAATATTTTAAATCCAAAATTAGCTCAATTGCAAAGCTGTGGATTACTGAATTAATACAAACTTAAGATCAAAATATAAGCAGGGAGGTGAACAGAGGAATTCTGAATGAGAAGCAAATGCAGCTGTAATTTTCATAATTATAATTTTGTTCTTCTTTCCCCGAAGATTGGTATTTTGACTGACGATTTGTATGGTGTGCATCATTAGGGATTATTCAGTAGTTATGGAATGAATGGTCAACGGCTATTTTTATCCTTAAGACTATAAATCTCATGTACTTAGTTCAGTGAGGCTCTATTGAGACGGTCCCCAAGAAAATACATGCTTGACTTAATGAATAAAGATCTTTTGTATCTATCAGCTTCTGGTCTTCAATGACTCACTCACAGTCACAACATGTACCAGGAGAGTAAAGACTTTAGAGATACAGCACGGAAACAGACCCTTCGACCTACCAAGTCCATGCCGACCAGCGATCACCCCGTACATTAGCGTTATCCTACGCACTAGGGACAATTTTCAATTTTGCCAAAGCCTACAAACCTTTGCCTTTGGAATGTGGGACGAAACTGAAGCACCCAGTTAAAACCACACGGTCAGGGAGAATGTACAAACTCCGTACAGATGGCATCCATAGTCAGGATCGAACCTGGTTTTCTGGCGCAGTACATCTGCAATTCCTTCACTGCGCCACTAGGTCCAAAGGGACCAAATGTTGGTTGATTCTTTGCCTCCTTGCTGCCATCTTCTAATCTTCAATCTTTTGTGTGCAGCGAAAGGCTAGTTTTAAAAATTGCTTCCGCAGAGGCCATCGACAATAGAAAGCAACATGACATCCATTACCAAAGCATAACGTTTTCATGAAATAAAACTAAGTTGTAACCTACCAGATCACTCTCTGGGATATTCCCCACCAACCAAACCTCCATAGTATCAATGGTAAAATGTTCCCGGGCAGACAACTGAGGACTATTGTAAGTTGTACATCGTGGCTTTGCTTTGCTGTGGCCTGAACCATAGTTACTGTCAATCCACAATCCAAAGTAATTGTGCTGCCCACCCATGCCCTGTAACAGCACAGATAAATGGAATTGATGATTACCTTAATTTTATACGTTAAAATTGATATCACATGTTGCAATAAGAACATTTTAAACTTATAATTTTTCATAAACAGATGCTGAGCCTAATCAGGCAATGGTTCCAAGAAGGGTGTTAGGTGCTTTCCCCCCCGGTGAATGCTATGTACTTACCTTTTCTGTTTCTCTCCTGAGTGCAGGCCCCGTGGCTGGGGGTCAGGAATCAAGAGGTTAAGAGCTCCTGTACCTAATTGGCCAAGTTGCGTCAGGTGACCGGTGACTCATCAGAAGCTTAAATATCAGGAGTTCCCAGAATTCTCTCTCTTCTTCGCCGACCCTGACAAGTGAACAGGCTGCCGGTCTGAGCTGCAGGAGGCCTGGCCGCATGGCATAGAACTTTGTGTATTGTTACCTATATTTGTCATTTAATGTTGTATTGGGATGGATAAGGGCTGACCTGAGGGTTTTCATGTATTTTGTTTCAGGGTTACCTCTATTTAGGCAGGCTAGAGACTCTGGTTCGACGGTCCATTGCGAGGCTGGCTGGAGCACTGTTATATTTGGTTTATTAGTCGATTCTTGTCCCTGACTGTGTTGTTTGACTCGGGTTCGGGTGTTTGTCCTCTTTTAACTAAATTAAAGACTATTTTCTTAAACTTGAACCTGGCTCTTGATTATGTTACGCGGCTCTGAATTGCCTGCCTTCGGGAGTCGCAACAAAGGGTCTCAACTCAAAACGCCACTCCTTCCTTCTCACCAGAGATGCTGTCTGACCCGCTGAATTTCCTCCTGCATTTTGTGTCTATCAATCATTCCACTTAGTTTTGTTTAGAAATACAGCGTGGAAACAGGCCCATCGACCCACCTAGTCCGCACCGATCAGCGATCCCCGTACACCAGCACTATCCTACACACTAGGGACAATTTACAACCAAACTGAACTAAACAACAAACCTGTTGGTTTTTGGAAACAGAAGCACCCAGAGAAAACTCACGCCTATATCCCTCCCTCTGGCTTTACATTTCACTTCTTATCTCTAGAGGAAGGAACTGCAGATACTGGAGTCCTAAGCAAAAGCTCTGCCTGTTAGGCAGCATTTGTGGAAGGAATGGACAGGAGACGTTTTGGGTTAGGACTCTTCAAAATCTAGAGATTGGTGTAGCACTAAGGGAGTCTTGCAGATGGTATTTTTCCAAATGAAGCATTTTCTGAGGTTTTGTTTACACTCTCAGATGGATGTTACAGACAAAATTTTAGCTGTAATCTATTTCAAAATTAGTTGTGAATTTAAAAGCCAAGATGCTTGAACTGGCTTGGGACAGTAAATTACTGAAGTAATTACAGAACCAATTTACTCCCCCACACTAATTTAAAAAGTCTAGGACTTTAAAATCACAACTAATTGTCACAATAGATCACTGCTAAACATAATAAAAGTTGCTTTTTGGCTTTCAGACTTTCGAAAAACCATATGCATTTTGGCTACATGATTATGGAAATATGCAAATACTGAGAAAAACAAGTATTGACCAAAATGTACAGATGTACTTGAAAAGGTTAGAGAGATTTTAATTTTTGGCCTACGATGGACAGGTTGGGAGATGACAGCAAACATATTATTACACAATGTGTAGGAAGGAAATGCAGATGCTGGTTTAAACCGAAGATAGAAACAAAATGCTGGAGAAACTCAGCAGGATAGGCAGCATCTCTGGGGAGAAGGAATGGATGACGTTTCGGGTCGAGATCCTTTGACGCAAAACATCACCCATTCTTTCTATCCAGAGAAGCTGCCTGTCCCACTAAGTCACTTCAGCATTTTGTGTCTATATTATTATTATCACATCCATCTAAACTGTCCCAAAAGATCAAGGTTAACAGATCAAGATCATGCATCAAGTTGATATCTGAATAGTCTTCAACAATGTATTTCAATTCAAGATGGTTTACACATTACATTTTAGTTCATTAATTCCATAGTGAAGTTAGGCGGGCACAATACTTACAAGTCCATTTGGCATGGTTTGTTGGCCGTGGTTTAGATACATGTAGTGGTCGTTGTAACCTGTATACGTGAAGACCCCCAGATTTGGACTAAGCGTAAATAAAAAGCATGCGCTATTTCCTGCAAAATATGCCAAAAATGCAAAATAAATGCTTATGTTAATGGAAAAGAACAAATTTACATTTATACAACAGCTTGTTGCAACTTCAGAGTGACCCAATGTGGTTAATGTTGATGCATCAGTTCTTGCATGTTGTCCTGGAGGGAAACACGACAATAATCTGCACACATCAGCAATCCAAAACTAGCTGATGAATAATTGACTGGATAACCTGCTTGTGATAATGCAGCCATGGAGGCAGGTTGGAAGGACACCAGAAGAAATGCATGCTCTTCAAATATCGGTGCAGGTCTTTCTGACTACTCTCAACATTACTGCACTGAGGCATCCACTGGGTTGTGGCCTCAAGTCATGGACTGGGCAATTAACATGTTTTTCATTCAGCTTAAAGTTTAATTATGAGTTTAGTTTAGTATATTATCACGTGAATTGTGAGGTACAGTGAAAAGCTTTTCATTGCGTGCTATCCAGTCTGCAGAACAATTATACATGATTACAATCGAGCCATTCATAGTGTACAGACACGGGATGGTAAGAAATGCTGCTGTGAGGTTTAAAAAGTAGCACGATTATAATGAGTGATTGCAGATATGCTTCTGGGACCAGCGCGCAGAGAGTCGTCTGGCCTGGGCACCCTCTTGATTGAAACATTCTTATCATTCAAATCAAAAACATGGATAAAAAGTCTAAATAATCAGTTTATTATGAGGAAGAGTCAAACTATGCTTGAGGTAACCCAAGGTGATTATTTTTGCCTGTCTGGCAAATTGGAACTTGCTGATATTGGAACCTAGTTCCGCTTCCAGCTGGTCTTAATTTTAACTCTCAAAGATAGCAGAGACTCTAGACCTTCTGAGCTGCTCACTAAATTCAAACCTCACAGGAGATGGACTTACTGCACATATAACTTTGTGTAATGGGATAAAGTCAGAAAATAGAAAAAAGCTGAATGGGCCAACAGGTAAAATTCACAGCTCCCAAATGTAATTGCCAATGACAGTGGTAATGTGTACAGCTTGAACACAACTTCCATCTTGTGGGGGGGGGGGGGGAGAAGAGTTAATTGACCTCATACAAGATAAGTTTAGGAGATCTAATCTAATCCTGCATTGCTCATTTCTTTATTCGGTCTGCCAAAAGGGAAGAACATGAAGAATGAGGGGGAGCCCCATTGAAACATACAGAATAATGAAAGGCTTGGATAGAATGGATGTGGAGAGGATGTTTCCACTGGTGGGAGAGTCTCGCATTAGTTGTCATAGCTTCAGAGTTAAAGGACGTTCTTTTAGGAAGGAAATGAGGATAAATTTATTTTGTCACAGGGTGGTGAATCTGTGGACCATCTGTGGAATTCTTTGCCACAGAAGGCTGTGGAGGCCTTCGGTGAATATTTTTAAGACAGAAATAAATAGATTCGTGATTAGTACGGGTGTCAGAGGTTGTGGTGAGAAGGCAGGAGAATGGGGTTAGGAGGAAGAGATAGATCAGCCATATTTGAATGGCAGAGTAGACTTGATGGGCTGAATGGTCTAATTCTACCCCTATCCCTCAGGACCTTAAACAAATCCATGAAAGTTAACAACTCTTGAAGAATGTCCATAGAGACGAGAAAAAAACTTACATCTTCTGACTATGTGGTAAAACTATTTCCATATAATGGACTTTTCAAAATATTTTTGCTTAAAGTTCCCAGGTTCAACAGCTGCACCCAGATTCCTTTCCATAACATGGTAAAATAAAACTTTTAAAGGCATCCAGAAAAGAGGACTTGTAAATGCACATTTGTGTGTTGTTGCTATTGGTGCTATTGTTATTGTTGTACAAGCATTAATCGCAGCAGTTGTATGACGCTCTACACTAAGTATGAAGCTGAATGCTTGTTCTTTAGAATGATCGGAGGGGTGAAGATTTCAACCTTCACAAGGTCTGCTCTGTTTCGACTAATGCAATCAACTCGACATGCACAAATAGAACAAGTTGTCCTACAACTTTAGGCTGTGCACGCCACACGAAAGAAGAAGAAGAATGATCAGAAAGTCCCTGCTGGTCTTCTACAATCAGCTTTCATCCATGCAGTCTTTTGAGAAAAAGAATAATTGAAAGTTATTCCTAACAAAAAACAAACTTTCAGTAGCCACTAAAGACTTTTTTCCCCCACTTGCTGCTTATTAAGTAAAATGAGCTGGGAATTCTTGTCTGGCATTGTAATGGGTGGTTTTCAACATGAACCCTCAAATGGTATCCTAAATTGATGCCATGGTAACAGCCGTAGTTCTGATTTGGTGATTGTCTGATCGTGCAGGAATGTGGCACAAAACCCCTGGAGAAATAGAGCCCCAATGCATAGATCTCATGGTATTAAATGTTGACCACACCAGCGATACCTATCTCCTGGAAATAAATTAAATTTAGTTGAAGTCTAGTTTAGTTTAGAGATACAGCATGGAAACAGCCCGCCAACCCGTTGAGGCAACTGACGCCGTTCAGCGAGCCCCGCACACGAACACTATCCTACACACACTACAGACAATTTACACTTATACCAAGCCAATTAACCTACAAACCTGTACACCTTTGGAGGTGGAAACAGAAGATCTCGGAAAAAACCCATGCGGTCACAGGGAGAACGTACAAACTCTGTACAGACAGCACCCATAGTCGGGATCGAACCCGCGTCTGGCACTGTAAGGGTAAGGTGGCAAATCTACTGCTGCGCCACCGTGCCACCCTAATTAGAAGTTAAGGTTTAGTCTATTGTCGCACGTACACAGGTACAGTGAAAAGCTTTTGGTGCGGGCTAGCCAGTCAGTGAAAAGACAATACATGATTACAATCGAGCCATTTACAGTGCACTGATACACGATGAAGAGATTTTTTTGCTGGACGGAATGATTGATTGAAAGATTCAGCCTGGAAATAGGCTCTGCAGCCAAACGAGTCCATGCTCTCCATCAATCACCCGTTCAAACCAGTTCTACGTTTTTGTACTTTTGTATCCACCAGCTACATGCTGGGCGCAATTTAGAGTATCCAAGTAACCTACAATCCCACACACCTTTGGGATGTGGGAGGAAACCTGAGCACCCGGAGGAAACCCATGCAGTCACAGGGAGAATGTACTAACTCCACACAGACAGCACTCAAGGTTAGGATCAAACCCAGGTCTACCACTGTTCCGTCATTGAAAATGAAAACGTGTTTAGGGGATTTCAACTACTGTAATGTTAAAACCTTCTCCAAGCAAACCTAAACTAATTATTGATAGAAGATACTGCTGTTCTATTTGACCAAATATTTAGATATAGAAGAGTTAGCATATCTAATCACACATGCCCAGGCATGAAAACTGGGAGGTCCAGTCAGCCAATGTCAGCAATTTACCCAGCATCAACCCAGGAACATAATTTGCAGCATAAAATTAATATAAGAAAAAGATAAAAGCTGCCCATGATTAAACATCACACCGGCAATGATATTTTACCTTGGAACTGTGGTTTTACCTCCCAGCTGCACGAGGCAAATCCTCCAAAGACGTATCCAAATGTATCCTTTATGATCAACAACGTTGGTCCTTTCTGAAGAATCTGAGTGGAAAGACGAGAGAAACTTTCTCCGTGGATTTGAGAGGAGTACACCAGCCTCCACTGACTTTGGTTCTCTGAAGGCAAGTTGGATTTGAGATAAAGAACAGAAGGTATGTCCAAAACAGTATACATCCCAGAAAATTTGATGCCCAAACACAGTGGCAGCACCTGATTTGAATTGAAGATTTCGCCTTGGCCCTCTGATTTCGCAAGATGAAGACCCATAGCGACCAGTGCATGCAGCAAACTTGGGATGTGGGGGACTCTGTACACCCAGTCCTTAAGTGAACTCTTGTTTATTTCCAAAGAATGGAAATGCTCTGCAGGCAGATCTTCACCTGTCATCAATGGAAGAGAAAAGAACATTAAAAATCATTGATCAGCAGATCAGACTCACTATACAAACTGTACTTAGTCTTCAATATAAAAATCAAGTCCACCAACGGACTGTGCATCAGAGCCTTTCCTGATAGCCATGAATTCTGGAAAGGTCACTGTAATTCTCCATTAAGGTGCCAGGACATATAGAGTGATTCAGTGGGGAAACAGGCCTTTCGGCCCAACTTGCCCACACTGACAAACATTTTCCATCTACACCAGTCCGACCTGCCCGCATTTGTTGCATATCCCTCTAAACCTGTCCTATCCATGCACTTGTCTAATTGTTTCTTAAATTTGCAATAGTTCCTGCCTTAACTACTTCCTCTGGCAGCTTGCTTCACACACCTACCACCCTTTGTGTGAAAAAGTTACCCCTCAGAATCCTATTAAATCTTTTCCCCTACACCTTAAATCTATGTCCTCTGGTTCTCGATTCACCAACTCTGGGCACGAGACTCTGTACATCTACCCGATCTATTCCTCTCATGATTTTTATACACCCCATCCTCCTGCGCTCCAAGGAACAGAGTCTCAGCCTGCTCAACCTCTCCCTATAGCTCAGACCCTCAAGTCCTGGCAACATCCTCCTCGTAAAATGGAAAAAAATCACGTTCAAATTTGCTCTGAGACTATGAGAAAAAAGTGAGAAAAAATGTTTAATATCCTAAATGAGTTTGATTAAGTATACACAGATAATTTGTTTCAGTATAGAAAGGGTCAATAAACAAAGCAGTCAGATTTAAAGGTGATTGGCAAAGGAACTAGGGACCCAATGAGGAAATCAAAACAGAAAATGAACTAAATACTCTGCAAGTCAGGCGGTATCTGCGGAAATGGAGAGAGAACCAGTGATGTCAGGATGGGCCTCTGAACTAAAAGATTAATTTTGTTTTTTCTTTTCACTGATGCTGTCTGACTTGCGGGGTGCTTCCAGCATTTTCATTTTTGTTTCAAATTTTCAGCAGCTGCATTTTTTTTTAAGATTATGAGGAAGTATTTATTTTAGGTAGTGAGCTGCTATCAGATATGCAATGTCTGAAAAATGTGGTGATAGCAGATTTGACCAAATCTTTCCAAAGGATGTTAAGTAAATATTTGATGTGATTTTAAAGGGGAAGAACAAAGGAGAAAAATTGGAAGAAACGGGATAGCTCTACATAAAGTGTCAGTGCAAGAATGAAAGAATAAATGTCTTCCACTGATCTGCATCAATGAATGATTTTATGCTACACGTTCAGGGTGCAACACCAGTCTCAGGGGAGAGATAGAGACAGATAAATCACAATGCATGTTTTTCATCAATTTAGATAATTATTTGAAAAGTTACTCTTACTACTTCTAATGGGCCTGTCCCACTTAGGCGATTTTTTGGGCGACTACACGTTGAAAATTTATCGTCGACAATGGCGACACTTTTTGCTGGTGTAGGTTGATGTAGGTGCTGTCGTAGGTTGTCGCCAGATGTCGTAGGTGAATTCCATTAAATCTAGTCCCTGGCCATCACCTAAAGAGTCGCCTAAGTGGGACAGGCCCATAAGGGTTTTTAAAGGTTGAAAGTATGACCTTGGAGTTATTAAGATGCCACTATTGTTTATCAGAAAATGTACTGTGTACCTAACCCTCCAGCATTTCATTTCACTTTGTTTACTTGCACTACAACTGATGCACAAAAAGCAGTGTTTCACTTGCCTTCTTAAACAAATCATTGGAACCAAATAGAAGCATCACGTTTCTCTAAAGCAACAGAAATGTCATCCAGGAAATGTTTGTCTGTTCATAATCTGAAAGTAGATGTTTCCCTTGACCCAAAACATTAGCTTTAGTTCTCCCCTCACAGGGGCTCCCAGCTCTTACTGTATATTTCCAACAGGTTTTGTGGTGAAACCGGTTGGGGGAGTCCAGAACCAGGGGCCACTGTTTAAGAATAAGGGGTAAGCCATTTAGAATGGAGATGAGGAAAAACCTTTTCTCATCTGTTATTGAGATTTAATGAGATTCTCATCTGTTATCTCATTGTGAGTCTGTGGAATTCTCTGCCTCAGAAGGCAGAGGCGGCTGGTTCTCTGGATACTTTCAAGAGAGTTAAGGGCCTGTCCCACCAGCATGCGACTGCATGCGGCGAGCGCGACCAAACGTGGTGGCTTGAGGTGTACGGCCTCACGGGGCCGGTCCCACTACCAACCGCGGAGTCGTATGGAGCTGGTCCTGACATCATACTCACCAATCAGCTGGGCAGGAGGCGGGCCGACAGAATTTGGACGTTGCACGGCATCTGGCGGTGATGTCATCACGTAGCAGCAAGTCGGGCGGTGACGACATTGCGCAACGCCACGCACTAGGCGTACGCCGTCAAGACGCTGTGAACGGCGTCCAAACTCTGCGTACGCTGTCATGACACTGCGTACGACGTTGAGACGCTGCACACGTCACCGATGTGGAAACCGGCCAACAGGCCGTTGCCACGTGGGATCTTTGAACAGTGTCAGATTTTCGGTGTCCGCACATCGAAGTGGGACCGATCGAAGTGGGACCGGCCCCACGGCTCAAGCGACCACGTTAGGTCGCGCTCGCCGCATGCAGTCGCATGCTGGTGGGACAGGCCCTTTAGATATAGCTCGTAAAGATAGTCAGGGGATATGGGGAGAAGGCAGGAACAGAGTACTGATTGTGGATGATCAGCCATGATCACATTGAATGGCAGTGCTGGCTCGAAGGGCCAAATTGCCTACTCCTGCACCTATTGTCTATTAGAGGCAATCTTAGAGGAGATATAAGTTTAAAGATCAGCTTGGGATTTCTCCAGCAGGTCAGTGGGTACATTGCCACCAAATAGCAGGTCCTTGGTTCAATTATTAACCTGTGCTATGTAATTGTCCTCTTTAAAATAATAACATAATGATAAAATGTCTTGAGCCCTTGCTCCAACATTGCTTCAAGAAATAACAACCCTAATTTAGAAAAGATAATATTTTTCTATCAACCAACAATCTAAACAATTGCTCAAATGCTGGTATGATTGAATATTTTCTGCAATGTTTCGGATAAAATTACCAGGGACATCATTAAAAAGTCCAAACATCTGTGAAGGACATTAAGATAAAGGAGTTTTTTTTAAATGGACTCTACTTTATTGCAGGTCTGGGCTAGCTGTTCAAATGAAACAGTTAATACCAATCTCAATTCCTTACCACTTACAAGCCAACCGAACAGCAAATTATCCTATTTCAATCACACCCCTGCCTCCATTATCTTTCCCATGACCCCCTTCCTTCATAAACACATCTCCCACCAGTATCTCCTTCTTTATCTTCAATCCTTATCCTTCCCACTCATTTTACATTTTCACTGAGAGGAGTTACAGAGAGGTAGTCCCTTCAAAACCACAGGAGGCAGACAAGTGGGTCACGGTTAGGAGTGGCAAGGGGCAGAGGTGGGAACTAGAGAGTACCCAGGTGGCTGTGCACCTTGACAATAAGTACTCCTGCTTGAGTACTGTTGGGGGGGACAGCCTTCCTGGGGGTAGCAACAGCAACCGGGCCTCCGGTACAGAGATCGGCCCTGTTGCTCAGAAGGGTAAGGAAAAGAAGAGGAGGGCAATAGTAATAGGGGACTCTATAGTTACGGGGTCAGATGGGCGATTCTGTGGACGCAGTCCAGAGACCTGGATGGTAGTTTGCCTCCCTGGTGCCAGGGTCTGGGATGTGTCTGAATGTGTCCAAGATATCCTGAAAAGGGAGGGAGAGGAGCCTGAGGTCGTGGTGCATATTGGTACCAATGACATAGGTAGAAACAGAGAAGAGGTCCTGAAAGGAGAATTTAGGGAGTTAGGAAGAGAGTTAAGGAAAAGGACCGCAAAGGTAACAATCTCAGGATTACTGCCTATGCCACGCGACAGTGAGAGTAGAAATGTAGCGAGGTGGAGGATAAATGCGTGGCTGAAGGACTGGTGCAGAGGGCAGGAATTCAAGTTTCTGGATCATTGGAACCTCTTTTGGGGAAGGAGTGACTTGTATAAAAAAGATGGGTTGCACTTGAACCCGAGGGGGACCAGTATCCTGGCGGGGAAATTTGCAAAGGCTACTAGGGAGACTTTAAACTAGAACGGTTGGGGGGAGGGACTCAAATAGAGAAAGCTAGGAGACAGTGTCTGAGGCAGGAGGCAGAGAAGGAAAGCACTCAGACCAAACATGTAGGGGATAAAGAAGAAAAAATAAATAAACGGAGAATACGAGGTGGTGGGTTTCTTAAATGTGAGAGCAGAGAGAAAGAGGGGTATAAAATGAGGGTAGAAGCAATGAGGAAGGGTTAGTTCGCAGTCTTGTTGTGCGTGGCCCCCTTGGGCAAGAGTGACCATAATATGGTTGAGTTCTTCATTAGGATGGAGAGTGACATGATTAATTCAGAAACAAGGGTTCTGAACTTAAAGAAAGGTAACTTTGAAGGTATGAGACGTGAATTGGCCAAGATAGACTGGCAATTGATTCTTAAAAGGTTGACGGTGGATGTGCAATGGAAGGCATTTCAAGACTGCATGGATGAACTACAACAATTGTTCATCCCAGTTTGGCAAAAGAATAAATCAGGGAAGGTAGTGCATCTGTGGATAACAAGGGAAATCAGGGAAAGTATCAAAACAAAAGATGAAGCATACAAATTAGCCAGAAAAAGCAACCTACCAGAGGACCAGGAGAAATTCAGAGTCCAGCAGAGGAGGACAAAGGGCTTAATTAGGAAAGGGAAAATAGATTATGAAAGAAAACTGGCAGGGAACATAAAAACTGACGGCAAAAGTTTTTTTAGATATGTGGTGAAAAAGTTTAGTTAAAACAAATGTAGGTCCCTTGCAGTCAGAAAACGGTGCATTGATCATGAGGAACAAGGACATGGCAGGCCAATTGAATAACTACTTTGGTTTTGTCTTTACTAAGGAAGACATAAATAATCTGCCGGAAATAGCAGGGAACCGGGGGTCAAATAAGATGGAGAAACTGAGTGAAATCCAGGCCGGGAAGTGGTGTTGGGTAAATTGAATGGATTAAAGGACGATAAATCCCCAGGGCCAGATAGGCTGCATCCCAGAGTGCTCAAGGACGTAGCCACAGAAATAGTGGATGCATTAGTGATAATTTTTCAAAACTCTTTAGATTCTGGAGTAGTTCCTGAGGATTGGAGGGTAGCTAATGTAACCCCACTTTTTAAAAAAGGGAGAGAGAAAATGGGGAATTACAGACCAGTTAGCCTAACATCGGTAGTGGGGAAACTGCTAGAGTCAGTTATTAAAGATGGGATAGCAGCACATTTGGAAAGTGGTGAAATCATTGAACAAAGTCAGCATGGATTTACGAAAGGTAGATCATGTCTGACGAAACTTATAGAATTTTTCGAGGATGTAACTAGTAGAGTGGATAAGGAAGAACCAGTGGATGTGTTATATCTGGACTTTCAGAAGGCTTTCGACAAGGTGCCACATAACAGATAGTATACAAACTTAAAGCACACGGTATTGGGGGTTCAGTATTGATGTGGATAAAGAACTGGCTGGCAGACATGAAGCAAAGGGTAGGAGTAAACGGGTCCTTTTCAGAATGGCAGGCAGTGACAAGTGGGGTACCGCAAGGCTCAGTGCTGGGACCCCAGCTATTTACAATACATATTAATGATTTGGACGAGAGAATTGAATGCAACATCTCCAGGTTTGCAGATGACATGGAGCTGGGGGGAGTGTTAGGTGTGAGGAGGATGCTAGGATGCTGCTAGGTGCCTTGGATAGGCTGGGTAAGGGGGCAAATGCATGTCAGATGCAGTATAATGTGGATAAATGTGAGGTTATCCACTTTGGTGGCAAAAACAGGAGGGTAGACTATTATCTGAATGGTGGCCGGTGAGTAAAAGGGGAGATGCAACGAGACCTGGGTGTCATGGTACACCAGTCATTGAAAGTAGGCATGCAGGTGCAGCAGGCAGTGAAGAAAGCAAATGGTATGTTAGCATTCATAGCAAAAGGATTTGAGTATAGGAGCAGGGAGGTTCTACTGCAGTTGTATAGGGTTTTGGTGAGACCACACCTGGAGTATTGTGTACAGTTTTGGTCTCCAAATCTGAGGAAAGACATTCTTGCCATTGAGGGGGTACAGAGAAGGTTCACCAGACTGATTCCTGGGAAGTCAGGACTTTCATATGAGGAAAGACTGGATAGACTCGGCTTGTATTCGCTAGAATTTAGAAGATTGAGGGGGGATTATATAGAAACTTACAACATTTTTAGGGGGTTGGACAGGCTAGATGTAGGAAGATTGTTCCCGATGTTGGGGAGGTCCAGAACAAGGGTTTAAGGATAAGGGGGAATTCCTTTAGGACTGAGATGAGGGAAACATTTTTCACACAGAGTGGTGAGTCTTTGGAATTCTCTGCCACAGAAGGTAGTTGAGGCCAGTTAATTGGCTACATTTAAGAGGGCGTTAGATGTAGCCCTTGTGGCTAAAGGGATCAGGGGGTATGAAGAGAAGGCAGGTACAGGATACTGAAATGGATGATCAGCCATGATCATATTGAATGGCGGTGCAGGCTCGAAGGGCCGAATGGCCTACTCCTGCACCTATTTTCTATGTTTCCTCTTCTCTCCTTATCTGACATAGTTTTGTCTAATTTTCACCTCTAATCATTGTCACTTATTCCACCCATCAACCACTCCTCTCCTCTATCCACCCATCAATTGCAGGCTTGGTTCTGCACCTACCTCTTTTTTCCAGTTTTCTCCCCCTACTCCAATTAGTCTTAAGAAGGGTCCAGACCTGAAATGCCACCTGTGCATTCCCTCCACAGATGCTGCCTGAGCCACTGAGTTCCTCCTAGACTGTCTTTTGTCTGAGATTCCAGCATCTGCAACTTCCTGTGTCTCCATAGATCAATACCTTTAATCTTCAACTCAGACATCAGATAGGCAGTCAAACGTGTTGTCCCCAAAATACAATCTGCAGTTTTCTCTACGTTCCAGCCCCTCAGCATCTTCTCTTGCCGTAATAAATGGATCACCGATATGATCATATCTTCTGTGAACTGCAAGTGAGATAAGTTACATTAGTTTATTGTTATATACCAGTAGAGTACAATGAAATTCCCAGTTCACGTGAAGCTCACAGTATAAACAGTATGTACACAGTAATGATAAATATAACAATGCGTGTAAAACAGCTGAATTATGTAAAATTGCAGTGGAATGTCCTAGTGCAAAAGAAGATTAAAATCCATTAATGGAACTGGCAAAACTTTGTTTCTCTACTTGCCCAGACACAACTATTGTATTAATTCTGTTTAATTTCTTTTATTAGAAGTAATCGATTTACAATATTGTAAACAGTTTTGCAAACATCAACTTAATTCCAACATTTTTTTTAATAACCCATTGAAAGTTATTATCTTCTATTTTTTAGGAAAAAAGATAGAGATAGAGTAGTTTTAAATCAATAAGAGAGTGATTAAATAATAATTTGATTATATAAAAGAGAAAAAGAAAATAGAAAAAGAAAATAAGGTTACCAGAAAAATAAACAAAAATTATATATATATATAAATGAAAAACAACCAAATATGTTTTATCTAAAACTATTACAAATAATAGTATCAATGAAGACATGCTTATTAATCCTAGTATAAGAATATGTTATTCTCATCAAGTCCCGCAGGGTACCCGTCAAGCTGTGTTGTCAAGAGCAGCTACTTCTCTAGGTACTGTATATATGGAGACCATATTTGTTCGAAAGAATTATATTTGTCCAGTAGGACAAATCTGATTCTTTCCAATTGTAACGTCTCCAACATTTCTGCCGCCCACATTTTAATTGTGGGGGTTAAAGTTCCCTTCCAAAATTTCAATATTAATTTTTTCCCTATTATCAAACAGTAATCAAAGAAATTTCTTTGATTTACTGTAAGGACCGAGTTTGAATCCAAAATTCCAAGTATTATTATCTTTGGGTCTGGATCCAATCTAATTTTAAGAACCTCAGAGATAACCTTAAAAATTTCTGTCCAGTAATGATTCAATTTGGAACATGTAGCAAAACTGTGTGTTAAATTTGCTTCTAAATTCTTACATTTATCACAAATTGCAGAGAGATTGGGAAAGATACTATTTAATTTAGTTTTTGAGTAATGTAATCTATATAATACTTTAAATTGTATCAATGTATGTCTGGCATTTAACGAGCACCGATGTATTTGCTGTAAACTTTCTTCCCAGATTTCTTTTGTTATGGATAACCCAATTTCTTTTTCCCATGCTTGCCGATATGTTTCAGTTGTTGGTTTCTCCTTATCCAAAATTATGTTATATATATATATGCTATTAATTTTTCTGTATTTGGATGTAAATTAAACACATCATCTAATAATCCTGGTACTTTATTTTTGTAATCTTGTGTGTTGGATTTTATATAATCTCTAATTTGTAAGTACCTAAACAAATGTTGCGGAGACAGTCCGTAAATCTCTTGTAACTCTTGAAATGAAAGAAATTTTCCTTTACTATAAAGGTGTTCTATCCTTTTAATTCCTAAATCATCCCAATGTCTAAACCCTCCATCCAATATAGAGGGTCTAAATAATGGGTTTTTCGTTATTGGTAGTCTGAGTGAAAGATTATCTAATTGTAAAGTCTTAACTATTTGTTTCCAAATACGTCTATTATTATAAATTATAGGGTTATCCCTATACATTTTTTTTGTACTTCCTTTGGAGCAAAGAGAATCGAGCCTACCTTATAAGGTAAACAATCTTCCTTTTCCATCTTTAACCACATTGGTTCCTGATCCACATTTACCCACCAAAAATTCATATTCTTAATCTGAACTGCCCAAAAGTAATATAAAAAATTTGGAAGTGCTAATCCTCCATTTATCTTAGATTTACATAAATGTTTTTTACTTATTCTATGATTTTTATAATCCCAAATAAAACTATAAATAATATTATCTATTTTTTTTTTAAAGTCTTTGGGAGAAAAAAAGGAATAGCCTGAAACAAATATAATAATTGTGGTAAAAACACCATCTTTATAGCATTTATTCTACCAATCATGGATATAGGAAGTGTTTTCCAATACAGAATATTTTTTTTAAGTTTATCTAATAATAGAGGGTAATTAGATTTAATTAGCGAATTATAAGATTTAGTTACATTAATTCCTAAATATTTAAATTTGTCTTTAACTAATTTTAATGGATATTGTTGTAATATGTTTAAATTAATTCCTGTTATAGGCATAATATCACTTTTGTTCCAATTAATCCTAAATCCTGAAAATGTACCAAATTTAGTTATAACAACAAACAGCTTTGGTATACTAATTTCCGGTTTTGTAATATAAATCAACACGTCATCTGCATATAAAGATATTTTGTTGGTTGTAGTGTCGGTATTGTATTAATTCAATGAATGTTAATTCAGTTCCTACATTCTTCTGGACTCATTGTTACGCAGACTTGTTATTTCACGGATCTTTACCTGAGATTTCTCCACTTCAATAAATTATTTCCTCTCCACAGATGATGTTCGGCCTGCTAAGCTACTCCAGAACACGTGGCAGCACAGTGGCACAGCGGTAGAGTTGCTGCCTTACAGCACCAGAGACCCTGGTTCGATCCTGACTATGGGCATTGTCTGGATGGAATTTGTGCGTTCTCCCCGTGATTTGCACAGGTTTTCCCTGGGAGCTCCGGTTTCCTCCCACACTCTAAGGATGTACAGGTTTGCAGGTTAATTGGCTTGGAATGAAAGTAAAAATTGTCGCCAGTGTGTGTAGGATTGTGGAAGTGTGCGGGGATAGCTGGAGGGTGCAGACTCGATGGGCCGAAGGGCCTGTTTCCGTGCTGCATCTCAAAACTAATCTAAACATTGTCTGTTGCTGGGGGATTTCACAGTTTTTAAAGCTGATTCCAAGATCATGTTGCTTTTGGTTAGACCTTGGTCATGGGAGGTTATAATCAAAGCGAAGTTGAAAGGGAAACTCCACATCCCAAAAATGCAACTGCACATTGCAAAAAAAGTAAACGATTTGCAGAGCCTGTGGTTCAAAGGATTTGGAGCCAAATACACTTTGTAAAAGATAAACCACACCATTGCTGAGAATCGGGCCAACGCTAGCATCTTTACCTCTTTTACTTGCCTTCCTGTCACTGGGGCATCAGGATTAGTGGAAATCATCCTTTGAATGATGCAACTTCTTTCTTCAGCAGTCCCTCGCATGGCATGAAAAAGAAAGCTAAGAAACT
The DNA here is from genome assembly GCA_963514005.1 of Raja brachyura. Next base: position 38,402,010 of record OY740797.1, on the reverse strand, counting down.
GTTTCTTGCTTACACAGTCGGTGACAGTCGATTTTTTTATTGGATCAGTGCCCCTCATTCCATTGTATATTCGGATCGTCATTCTACCTATTACCGCTCTATGAACGTATGTCTAGAGAAGAACAAAAGAACATCAGAGCCTGGTCCATCACAGGTACTAACCTCCTCACCATTGAAGGGATCTATGGGAGGTGCTGCCTCAAAAGAGCAGCCAGCATCATCAAACACCCACACCAACTTGGCCAAGATTCAATAGTGTTTAATTGTCATTTGGCCCAGATGGGACAATGAAATTCTTGCTTGATGCAGCACAACGGAATATGTAAACATAGTACATAACGGAGAAAAGGTTTGGTATATATATATACATAGACACACCTATCTATATAATTAAAAGTCTCATCTTGACCACTTCCTGTCTGCGCTGTATATAGATTTTAGAAAAACGCTTCCCTATATCGCTATGATTTTTGGCAATTTTACATAGTCCTCCCCTTTGCTGAGCCAGTCCCGAGGATTTTTCAGATCGATGAAAAAAAAAGTTATGAGTGTTTAAAAAATCTTGAGATCAGCTGATTCGTCCTCTCACCTGTCAATCACCACAATGAAGGTAACGCCCCTTCAAGGAGGAGGGCAGGACTATAAACCCCGAATGCCTGCATGTGAGTCAGTCACACTGAAAGATTGCGAGGGAGAGGCCACAACTCTAATTCTGCTGTGAGTTTACTGAACTGTGAGCCTACTGAAACTGTGTGTCTACCCTTTATGTGGTTATGTGCTTTATGTGGTTATGTGCTTTATGTGGTTATGTGCTTTATGTGGTCAACCTTTTCTGTACTTGCAATAAATGATTTGTTAGCCAGCATTGTGCTTGCAATGAATGATGATTTGTTAACTGTTAATATGCTTGCAATGAATGATTTGTTAGCCAGCGATGTGCTTGCATTGAATGATGATTTGTTAACCCTAAATGTGGTTGGAATAAATGATTTGTTAGCCCTTAATGAAATGAAATGGGTTGTTTGGCCTGCCCTGTGCTTTTGCTTCGGCTTTGCTTTGCTTGAGCTCACCTGAAATGAAAGCAAATGGATTGTATTGTTGGCAGGCCCTGCCTACCCTGTGCTTTTGCTTTGCTTGACCTCATCTGAAATGAAAGTAAATGGATTGTGCTGTTGGCTGGCCATCATATTGTTGGTTGACACACATGCTAGCGCTCCAGAACCCCCCCCCACCGGCCACCAATATTTGAATTGGTGGAGAAGTGAAATATAGCGTTGGGGGACCAGCCCTCCCGTGGAAATCTGGGACCCAATGTGTCCCATTTAGTCTAGTACTCAATAAATAAACAAATATAGTCCAATAATGATAATAGTCTGTTGTAGTTCAGATCTTATTTGTTCTTGTGTCTAAGTATATCACTTTCAAGAAGAGCCTCTTCCCAGAAAAATAATCAGGCTGTTAAACACTGCACAAAACTAAACTCTACTATGAACTAATGGACTGTCTTTGGTTGCAGCAAGCACTTCTGGGCTTCTATTTTTTTTTTTGCATTAGTATTGGGGTTATTTAGTGTCCATTTTGTTTATTATATATTATCTCCAGGTCTGTTAGGCTGCCGCAAGTAAGAATTTCGTTGTTTCGTTGTCGTTACATACGACAATTAAATAGTTTTGACTTTTTGTACAACATGGGCATAGTTAGCAGAGCTGCTGCCTTATAACTCCAGCAACCTACAATCAATTTTCTCATCCAATGTTGACTGGAGAAATTGCTTGTTTTCCTGGTGACCGTGAGAGTTTCCTCTGGGTGTTCTTGTTTCTTCCCACATCCCAAAAGGTGGCAAGTTAATTGACTACTATAAATTATTACGATGCATCTGTAGCAGTTGGTGAGAGTTGTTGGGGACATGCCGAACTTCCTAAGCCATCTAAGGAAGTAGAGACATTGGTGTGCTATTTTGGCTATTGTTTCGATATGTCTGGTTCAATGAAAATTACTGGTGATATTTATTCCTAGGAACTTGAAGCTTTCAACTTCTTTTTTCAAGCTATCTCTTCTTTGCTGCTGTCACAGCCATGAAACTGATATTTGATTGGGAAAGAGGCTTAAAGTGTCCAAAATTCAATAAGACGACTATAATTTATTACATCCCAGCATTAACTCACTAGTAATTTACACCAGTTGTTATAATAATCAAAGAGAAGAAATTATTCTCACAATTCTCAGCAAAAAAATAAATAAATTGATATTGACTGCATCATCTATACTCCAATTCACACGAGATTCAGATTGTACCATGGTCATTGCAAAGAAACAGCAATTCTAATTTCTCACATGACAATCAGAATCACCATTCTCATTTGTATGTTATGGATTTTAATTTGAATCAAATCTATAGTTGTGAAATTATTTAGATCCTGCTAAAGTAGAACATCTCAATTTATAATCTCATTTGGAGGATCTCATTAAAACCTATGGAATAATGAAAGCCCAAGATGAATGTGGGGGAGGATGTTTCCTTTAGTGGAAGAGTCTAGAACCATAGACCAAAACCTCAGAATAAAAGGACCTACCATTAGAAAGGAGATGAGGAGGAATTTCTTTGGTCGGAGGGTGGTAATCTGTGGAATTAATTGCCACAGATGGCAGTGGATGCCAAATCATTGCGTATTTTTAAAGTGGAGATTAATAGGTTCTTGATAAATCCATCAAAGGTTATGGGGATAAGGCAGGAGAATGGGACTGAGGGGGGGAAATAGATCAGCCATAATTGAATAGCAGAGCAGACTCAATGTGCCGAATGGCCTCATTCTGCTCCTATGTCTTATGGTCACAATATCTGAAACAATTCCACGTAAAATTCAGTTACAATAGTACAATAATAAGGACAACAGATGGATTGGGCAGGAGATGTTCTGAGGGCAAGAGATGTTCTGAACTGCGGCAAAATTGTATGGTTCAATCCAATTGGAAAAATCCCAATTCAAAGCTAGGACAGAGTCTGGTTAAAGAGACATCCAGAGATGAAACTGAAATTGTTTTCTGTTTTTAATACATGTGCACATGAGGTTTGTAGAACCGAATTGGCCCTAACTTATAACAGCATCATCACACACTTATTTAATGTTATCAAGCTCGAAAGGGTGCGGAGAAGATTCACCAGAACTTGAGGGCATGAGCTATATGGAGAGTTGAGCAGGCTAGGATTCTATTCCTTGGAAAGCAGAAAGATGCGGGGTGAACCTATAGCGGTGTACAAAATCTTGAGAGGAATAGATCGATTAGAGGCACAGAGTCTCTTCCCCACAGTAGGGGAATAGAGAACTAGAGCACATGTTCGTCCTTTTATAGTGTATCTAAATGTGTTTTCGTGTGGTGGTGGGGGGGGGGGGGGGGGAATAGGGGGTAACCATTTTTCAGACCTTACCTCAACGGAGATGCGATTTTTCTCTTTGTCGCATCTCTCTCCTCCCCTCCCCCCCCCCTCCCCCCCCCCTCCCCCCCCCCGTGGCCTAACAACTAGTTTGGTGCGGACTTTCTCGGAGACTGGCCCAGAGCTTCAATAGCAGGCGCGGCTTATGTAACATTGCGGATCAAGGCAATCCCTTGCCGGGGACCGCCAGAAGAAGTGCTCCGACCACCGGCACCGACCGGAACGTTATTGCCTTCCATCACAGTGAAGAATGTTAATTCCACTGTGGTGGATGTTTATGTTAAATTCTATTGTGTATTTTTGATTGTATGGCTGCATGGTAACTCAAATTTGACCGTACCTTAATTGGTGTATGTGACAATAAATGTGAACTTGAACCTATAGAGGTGTACAAAATCTTGAAAAGAATAGATCAGTTAGAGGCACAAAGTATCTTTCCCACAGTGGGGGAATGGAGAACAAGATGACATAGTTCAGTTCAGTTTAGTTTATTGTCATGTGAACCGAGATAGAGTTCAAAGCTTTATGGTGCGTGCTATCCAGTCAGCAGAAAAACAATACATGATTACAATCATTCAATTTACCGTGTATAGATATAGGATAAGGGAATAATGTTTAGTGCTAGGTAAAGCCAGCAAGGTCCAGTCAAGGATAGTCCGAGGGACATCTGAGGTAGATAGTAATTCAGCACTGCTCTCTGGTTGTGGTAGGATGAATCAGTTGCCTGATAATAGCTGGGAAGAATCTGTCCCTGAATCTGGTGGTGTGCATTTTCACATTTCTATACCTTTTGCCTGATGGGAGAGGGGAGAAGGGAGAGTGACCAGGGTGTTACCCATCCTTGATTATGCTGCTGGCCTTGCCGAGGTAGCCTGAGGTATAAAGGCCTAGGCTTTTAGATTTAAGGTGAGGAGGGAAAGATTTAAGAAGAACCTGAGCGGTAACTCTTTTTTACACGCAAAGTGCGGCGGGTGTATGGAACGATCGGCTGACAGAGGTAGTTGAGGCAGGTTCTATCGCAACATTTAAGAAACATTTAGACAGGTACATGGAAGGGACAGACGTAGCGAGATCTAGGCCCAACGCAAGCAGGTGGGACCAGCATAAATGGGACATGTTGGTCGGTGTGGGCAAGGTGGGTCAAAGAGCCTGTTGAAATATCTCTTGAATGATGGGGATGAACATTTCTGCCCCAAACAAACAGAGAAAATGGGGAAACATTTGATTTGTTAACATCTGCATGTGCAATGGAGGCACATTGTGAATTTTTACTCCAAACGAGTTGGCAGAGCTTAAACAAAGTGCCATCATGAAGATTTCACGATGCTTACATCCCACTTGGGTACAATTATTAATGGGCTAAAGCCAGAAAGCGTGAACAAAATGATACAATTTCACAAGATTGCACGAGCAAAAGGATAATGACCATGCTCTAACATGTAGATTATACCGTTGCTGAGCCTTGTGCTTATTTTACAAGGTCCATTCCTATTGCTCAACTCTCGCAATAACAATAGTGCATACAATCAAAAGCTGCGCAAAAAACAAATAATCTACAATATCAGTGTTACAAAAATATAGCCTTGCTCTGGTGATCTGTTAATGATGAAAAGCTTGTCTGGCCACAGATAAGAGTTCTACTGATAATTTGCAGATACAGTCTGGATTTGAGGGTATCAGCTACAAACATGGTTTTACAAACTTGATATGTTTTTTTCTAAAGTGTTTGAGGCCGAGGGGGGGACCTGGTAGAAGAAATTATGAAAGCCATAGATAGGATGTACAGTCTGAACCTTTTTTTGCTAAGAGTAGAAATGTCAAGGACTAGAAGGCGTAGCTTTAAGATGCGAGGGATAAAATCTCAAGGAGGCGTGCAAGACAAGTTTTTTTTTTAACACGAATGGCGGCTGCCTGGAGAACACTGCCTGAGGTAGTAGAGGCAGATACGATTGTAGCATTTCAGAGGCCTTTATTACCAGCTTCTGCTTCTCACCTCGTAAACAGCCTGTTTTGTTTATCGTCATTACTTTTTTGTGTAACTTTCATTAATTTGTTCTATATAATCTCCACATCACTGTCTATATCTCTTGTTTCCCTTTCCCCCGACTCTCAGTCTGAAGAAGGGTCTCGACCCAAAACGTCACCCATTCTTTTTCTCCAGAGATGCTGCCTGTCCTGACGAGTTACTCCAGCACTTTGTCTATCTTTCTTTTAATACATATGGACATGCAGGGAAATTGAGGAATATGGACTATATGTAAGCAGAGAAGTTTAGTTCAGTTGGCATCATGTTCAGGGCAGAGACTGGGCCAAAGGGACTGTTCCTGTTCTGTACTATTCCATGTTTGTTAAGATTTCATGCAAGGCCCTTCAGCAGCATATTGAGCTTTGGAGAAGAGAACATATTCTGAGTTCTATGCTGGAATCTTGAGGAAAAGCATAGTGCTGGAGTAACTCAGCAGGTCAGGCAGCATCTGTGAATAGAATGGGCAAATAACGTTTCGTGTCGGGATCCTTCTTCATACTTTAGACTTCAAGATTAAAGAAGGGCAAATCCGAAACATCATCAACCCATTTCCCCCTCAGATACTGCCTAACAGCACTTTCATGTTTTGTTAACAAATACAGATTTGATGCGACTTACTCTTTAGATGGATTCTCCATTAATACCTTTGAAAGTTCAGCAGAGAATCTCAGGACTGATTTATATGAATCATAATAAATGTTGCGACCTAGGCTCTTTTACATGCTTACCTTTAGCATGGCCAGGGTAATCTGCTTCTTGACAGCTTTCCCGCCCTTTGTTTCTTCAGGGGTATCAGATCCAGAAAGAGTGTCAAAAATATTGCTCAGAAATGTCCGCTCTTCATCTGAGAATTGATTTCGACAGCCTGCCTGAAATGAATGACTATCGGAATTCCCCATCTTCCCTCACAGGTAACCACCGGCTCCTAAAAATCGATAAATTACATAGAGAAAAGTTGAGGCAGTCCATTTTCTAAGCCAACCTGTGTGCAGAATGTGTAAGGTGAATCAATCTCCTGTGAACAAACCCTGCTCAAACGTTGTTGTCACTGTTATTTTTGTGAAAAGTGAAACTATTTATAAAAAGGCACTAACTTCATTTCACAGGGCACATGATGGAAGACATACAGTGCCCTCCATAATGTTTGGAACAAAGACCCATCATTTATTTATTTGCCTCTGTACTCCACAATTTGAGATTTGTAATAGAAAAAAAAATCACATGTGGTTAAAGTGCACATTGTCAGATTTTATTAAAGGCCATTTTTATACATTTTGGTTTCACCATGTAAAGCTTACAGCAGTGTTTATAGATATAGAACAAATGAATGAAAGATATGCAAAAAAAGTAATGAAGATAAAGGAAACGGGTGACTGGTGCAACTTGGGTGGGGGAGAGATGGAGAAAGAGAATGCAGGGGCCCATCCAAGTCACACCAGGTTCTCATTTTCATTCTCACCTTGTAAACAGCTCTAACAATGGCCTGTTTCCTTTATTATTGTTACTTGTTTTGCATATCTTTCATTCATTTGTTCAATATCTCTCTACATCATTGTCTCTATCACTCGTTTCCCTTTCCCCTGACTAGTCTGAAGAAGGGTCTCGACCTGAAATGTCACCCATTCCTTCTCTCCGGAGTTGCTGCCTGTCCCGCTGAGTTACTCCAGCATTTTGTGTCTTTCTTTGGTTTAAACCAGCATCAGCAGTTCCTTCCTACAGATACCATTAATCTATGGATATCCAGTCATGAACAATTATCATGGAAACAGATAACTGAAATGGAAAAATCAGTTTGAATGTCAAATATTTGCTATTTCTGATGAAACAAAACACTTTTTTTTTGCTGAAAACTAAATGCAAACTCTTGCAATTCTACTGCAGGCCAGGGTAGCAAACAAAACAATAATAATTTCCTTACCTGAAATTAAAAGTTTTCAATCAACTCCCAGATTCTGATTGATGTTCTGTGTGTTTCTTCAACATGTTCTGTCTTTGATTCAGTAGTCCGTTATCCTTTTGGGTTCCAATTGTTATTTTCAGTTAAATGAAACCATCAGTACCTGAAGGAATTACACCTGGAGAGTGGGTAGAAACAAGAACAATCCCACACAAGATCTATAATGGCAATGCAGAACCATCTCTGACAAGTGTCTACTTAGCCTAAACTAAACTAAACTCTTCTAAAGCCTGCACATGCTGGAATCTGGAGCCAAATAACAAACGACTGGAGCATCTCAGTGGGCCAGGCAAGTAGTCGTGGAGGGAAATGGGCAGTCAACAATTTGTGCCATGACACTTCCTCTAGACTGAAAGAGCTGAGAGAGAGCCAGTGTAAAGAGTTGAGGAGAGTGCAGGATGAGCTGGCCCTCAATAGGTGATTCAAGGTGAGGAAAGAAGGATTGGTGGATGGAGTCACTTGGGAGAAGGGAGGGGTGAGGGCATCATGAGTCACAATAGGGGGGGGGGGAGATTCCCTGTTTCCCTGTGCAATGGAGGGGCGGGGGGGGGGGGGGGGGGGAGAATCTCTGAAAGAGCACATCTGTAATTCCCTGGAGTAGAAGGCATCATCCCAAGAACAGATGCAGTGGAGGCGGAAAAACTGAGAGAAAGGGGTGGCATCCATACAAGAGACAGGATGGGAGGAGGTGCGGTGGAGGTAGTCGGTGGGTTTCAGCTAAATGTCGCTGTGGTAGTCAGTAGGTTGGAGCTAAATGTCAGTGGATAGTTTGTCTCCTGAGATGGAGACAGAAAGATCAAGAAAGGAGAGAGAGTTGTCGCATACAGTCCAAGTGAACGCGAGGGCAGGGTGGAGATTAATGCCAAAAGTTGATGGAATTGATGAGTTCCACATTGGCCCTGTTCTACAAGATGTGCAGTTTTAATGGAATGAAATGAAATCATGAGAAAATATTTTTTTTTTAAAACATTGCCGGTTTTGAACGACACTAGCATGGGCAGCACTCATCACCCTCTGTATTCTGTGGCTCACTGGATCGTTTCAGATTGAGGATCTTGGAGTAGTAATATGTGGGCCAGGTTAGGTAATGATAACACATTTCCTTCCCCTACAGATATTTATAAAGTGTCTTTTTTTTTTTTAAAGTCATCCACTAGTTGTAGGAGCCATTTATGCTCAAGTTAGTATATTATAGTCATGTCTTATAGTTCTTATCTGTACGTACGCTGGTAGGTGGGATTTGATACGTAGAAGGTTGTGTCTACATCTGGAGAGGCTAGTGCAGACTCAGAGATTTAGGGTTTAGTTTGCCTCGAGGGATATTGAGGACACCAGTTTTTACCACAAACACGTTCATGTTCACGAGACGTCACACGGAAGAAACAGTTAGTTAGAACAAAAAGTTATGAATTATTTATTTTTGTTTTTCTTCAATAAAAGACCAATTAATCAAGAAACAACGACTAGAAGATTTGTTTTTGCTATCGACGGGTGAGTAAACTATAGCTCCACCACATCCCCGAGAAGTAATGGCTTTCAAAGTTGGACATTGAGAAAGTTAAAGAAACTGCCATTACACTAGTTTTGTAAACAATGTTACTGATAATACAAGTAATAAACTTGGAGTCAAAAGCCATTAAATTCTCCAATGCCATGATCAGTCATCTAGGTTTCTGTTTACTAGTTCATTAATTTAACCACTATGCTAATGAAGTAGTCCAATGCTTAAATACCCTGGTAATTTTCATATTTTGTTGTACAAAATCCAGCTGAGTTCTTAACAGAATACTATGGAAAGAATTTTAAAATGCAACAATGTTGAAAATGTAAAATGTATCAACTTTTTTGAAAGCCTTACAAGTCTTTCTACTTTGTAAAATGTAAGCCAAAACTGCGTATGTTTTTTCTTGCATGCTCCGCCAGTTTCATGGATCCTGGTGAATTGATACCAGATAGGAACCAACATTGGAAAATGGGCAGACTCAAGCCATGGACAATGTCAGATTTATGGGTCATTTTCATCCCAATCCATGGGACATTTTATACAGCTTGAATGGGATAACTATTGTAAAAATTGTGACACCCCAGTCAGTGAGGGGTGAACTTGTACCTCCCATCACCCCACTCTAACCTCTTTCATTAACACAAGTAATAAGTATTTGGTCCACATTTTAATTTCCTTTCACACTAAACTAACAAAATATTTTCCACGCAAAATGTTGAATAAACAGGTATTTTAAAAAAGGGGGGGTGGCAGGAATATGCAACAATTGTGGAGAGATGGTACTTAAATACACAAAACAGAATGAACAAGGGGCAATGGGGATAAAGGACAACATTGAATTGGAAGGATGGACAGAGTAATAGCAGATGGATTGTAATCCTGTTAAGAATAAGGTGATGCATTTTGAGAGGAATAATATGGCTAGGCCACGTACAATGGTTAGTAGGGCCCTAGGAAGCATTGAGGTCCAAGTGACCTTATTAAACATTCAAGTATCCCTAAAGGTGGCAGCACAGAAAGACTAAGTGTTGAAAAAGATGCACTTAATATTTGCATTCATTCGCAAAACCGCATAACATAGGAACAAGGGTGTTATGTTACAACTATATAAAACATAGGTTACACTGGGACTGAAATATTATATGCACGTCAAGTTACAACACCATCAGAAGGAAATTAATGTAAAGGAAGGTAATGGAGATTCACCAGGATGTTGATTGGAATTAAATATTTCTGTTTTCAAGAGAGACTGGATACGGTAAGATTGTCTTCCTTGGGGCAAAGTAGGCTGAGGGAGGGGTGGATCATATGAAGAAATACAAAGTTATGAGCGGCAGAGATAAGGAAGATAGCAAGGAATTTTCCTCCTCTCTAAATACAGGATTAAGTTTACAGTGAGTGGTGGAAGGTTTAGAGGGGGTCTACGGAAGATTTTTTTTAATTCACCCAGAGAATGGCTGGAATCTGGAATGCACTGTGGTGGAGGCAAAGACTCTCACAATATTGAAAAAAATCTAGACAATCACTTGAATCACCCTGGCAGCAGACAATAGACCCATTGATGGTAAGCAGGCATAGATAGGTACTAAATGGCTGGCATACACATGCTTCTGTGCTGTACGACTAAAAATTAAAAAAACAAAAAACATTTGGCTAGTCTTAAGTCTCCAGTTCAGGAAGGGAAACGGCGCCCATCTTTAAATGCCCATGCATCTACCTTCTGATACATGTCCTTCTTCCTACTCCCACAGTAAGAGACCTTTTGCGAGGTGTTCTTCAGGATGCAAATCGGCGTCCTTAAAGTCTCTTCAATCACAACCATGGTAGTTCTCGCTTTCAAACTGTGCCCCCTTCATTGGAAAGATCTTCACTGCTTCTCTTTAGGTCATAATCACTAGATTGTGGAACACTGTTGCCATGGGAACCAAAACCAAAAGCCTGGATGCTAACAATAGTTGTTGTGATTTTCCGACATTTATTGAAGTTGGCAGCATCATTGATTATCACAAGAAAAACAAGAAGCAGTATTCTGGCTGTGTATATTGCAAAACAGTATGCCGGAAGTAACTATTAGAGGTCACCTCGAGTATAAAATTACAGCCTAATCCAAACTCAACTGGCCCATAACCAATCTAAACCTGATCTGAGCCTGGAAACTTAGTTGCTGCCCATACACAACCATCATCATACGTTTAACAAACGCAAACGTGCTATTCAGATGCATTAATAGAAAGCAAATCATCCCGACTTGTATAAATTACTGAGCAGGGCAGGTGTGGCATGGCTTGACCCAAACTAAGCGTACAACAGAATATACACAGACCCAATCTTGATAACCTTTTACCCAGGATGGAAAAATATAGAGCTAGTAGAGTTGCATCATAATGCCAGAGACCTGGATTCAATCCTGACCTCAGGTGCTGTGTGTGTGTGAAGTTTGCACATTCTTCCTGTGACCATGTGGATTTCCTCCAAGTGCTCCAGTTCCCACCCACATCCCAAAGTCAGCAGATTTGTAGGTTAATTGGCCGCTGTAAAATTACCCCTGGTGTGTAGGGAGTGGATGAGAAAGTGGGATAACATAGAACGAATGTGAACATCGAGCTGCTTTGATCACGTTTTAAAATTTAATACAAATTGGCATTCTTGCCCATTAGAATTGGAACAGATTATCTTGTGGCACTGATAAAAGCTCATTCAAATGATGCACTGAAGTTCAACAATCTTGCTTTGAATAATTTGCCCTGGATCATCATAGTTCTTCTACTTGCTTAATAATATTGTTTATTGATTGATTCATTTTTAATTTATTTTAAACCATAAAGCAAACAGATATTTTGTTTGTTCCAAATTATTGGAGTAACTGAACAATATACACATTTTATCTGCAACTAGCTGGTCCATGTGTTTAAGTACTAGATTTTGGTGACAGGTTAAAATATATGCTCTTTTCAATAACCAGATTTATTTTCAATGAACAGACTTTCCTTAAAAAAAAACCACATAAAATATTAATATATAAAAATGTATTAATCCAGGCATCATGTTCGGCGGATATTGGCTTGTTCCTGGGCTGGCCTGTTCCATGTTCTAGAGGGCATGGCTTTAAGGTGAGAAGGGTAAAACTTAAAGGAGATTTTTTTCTTTATACAGATGATGGCGAATGCCTGAAACATGCTGCCGGGGGGTGGTAGTGGAGGCAGATATGATAGTGACATTTCAGAAACTTTGGGATAAGCACATGGATATGCAAAGAATGGAGGGATATGGATTATGCGCGGGCAGATAAGATTTGGTCTTGCCATTATGTTTGGCACAGAGATTGTGGGCCAAAGGGCCTGTTCTGGTGCTGTACTGTTCTATGTTCAAACCATCTGGGACAAGCAGAATCTCTGATTGGAAGGAATGGGTGATGTTTCAGGTCGAGACCCTTTATTTAGACTCGACCCGAAACGCTACCCATTCTTTTTATCCAGAGATGCTGCCTGTTTCGCTGAGTTACTGCAGCATTTTGTGTCTGGTTTCGGAGTAAACCAGCATCTGCAGTTCCTTCATACACATTTGGGTGCGAATGTGTGTGGTGAGGATGAAGCAAATAGCCTCAAGGCAAATACAGTATAGCATAGATTAATGTGTTCTGACCCAGAGCTTTATACCTTGACTCTTTAAGGCAAGCTGCTATCAAAGGTGTCGATGCCAAAGGCATCTATAGATATGTGAAGTGGAAAAGATTAGTGAAGCCAAATGTAGGTCTACAGTCGGAAACGGGTGAATTATAATGGAAAACAAGGAAATGGCAGACCAGTTAAATAAGTACTTTGGTTCGGTCTTCACTAAGGAAGACACAAACAATCTCCCGGAAATACTAGGGGACCGGGGATTTAGTGTGAGTGAGGAACTGAAAGGAATCTACATTAGTCAGGAAATGATGTTAGGTAAACTGTTGAGACTGAAGGCAGATAAATCCCCAGGGACTGATGGTCTGCATCCCAGAGTCCTGAAGGCACTAGAAATTGTGGATGCATTGGAGATCATTTTCCAATGTTCTACAGACTCTGGATCAGATCCTGTGGACTGGAGGGCAGCTAATGTAACCCCACTTTTTAAGAGAGGGAGAGAGAAAACAGGGAATTATAGACCAGTTATAGACCTGACATCAGTCGTGGGGAAGATGCTTGAGTCGATTATTAAAGATGTACAGTGGCTTGCAAATGTTTTCATACCCCTTGAACTTTTCCACATTTTGTCACGTTACAACCACAAACATAAATGTATTTTATTGGGATTTTATGTGATACAACACAAAGTGGTGCATAATTGTGAAGTGGAAGAAAAATGATACATGGTTTCCAAATTTTATTACAAATAAAAAACTGAAAAGTGTGGCATGCAAAAGTATTCAGCCCCCCTGAGTCAATACTTTGTAGAACCACCTTTCGCTGCAATTACAGCTGCAAGTCTTTTGGGGTATGTCTCTACCAGCTTTGCACATCTAGGGACTGAACTTTTTGCCCATTCTTCTTTGCAAAATAGCTCAAGCTCACTCAGATTGGATGGAGAGCGTCTGTGAACAGCAATTTTCAAGTCTTGCCAGAGATTCTCAATTGGATTTAGGTCTGGACTTTGACTGGGCCATTCTAACACATGAATATGCTTTGATCTAAATCATTCCATTGTAGTTCTGGCTGTATGTTTAGGGTCGTTGTTCTGCTGGAAGGTGAACCTCCGCCCCAGTCTCAAGTCTTTTGCAGACTCTAACAGGTTTCCTTCCAAGATTGCCCTGTATTTGGCTCCATCCATCTTCCCATCAACTCTGACCAGCTTCCCTGTCCCTGCTGAAGAAAAGCATCCCCACAGCATGATGCTGCCACCACCATTTTCACAGTGGGGATGGTGTGTTCAGGGTGATGTGCAGTGTTAGTTTTCCGCCACACATAGCGTTTTGCATTTAGGCCAAAAACTTCAATTTTGGTCTCATCAGACCAGAGCACCTTCCTCCACATGTTTGCTGTGACCCCACATGGCTTGTGGCAAACTGCAAACGGGACTTCTTATGGCTTTGTTTCAACAATGGCTTTCTTCTTGCCACTCTTCCATAAAGGCCCGATTTGTGGATGCACGACTCATAGATGTCCTGTGGACAGATTCTCCCACCCGAGCTGTGGATCTCTGCAGCTCCTCTAGAGTTACCATGGGCCTCTTGGCTGATTCTCTGATCAATGCTCTCCTTGCCCGGCCTGTCAGTTTAGGTGGACGGCCATGTCTTGGTAGGTTTGCAGTTGTGCCATACTCTTTCCATTTTCGGATGATGGATTGAACAGTGCTCCGTGAGATGTTCAAAGCTTGGGATATTTTTTTATAACCTAACCCTGCTTTAAACTTAACAACAACTTTATCCCTGACCTGTCGGGTGTGTTCCTTGGACTTCATGATGCTGTTTGTTCACTAATGTTCTTTAACAGACCTCTGAGGCCTTCACAGAACAGCTGTATTTATACTGAGATTAGATTACACACAAGTGGACTCTATTTACTAATTAGGTGACTTCTGAAGGCAATTGGTTGCACTGGATTTTATTTAGGGGTATCAGAGTAAAGGGGGCTGAATACTTTTGCACGACACATTTTTCCGTTTTTTATTTGTAAAAACATTTGAAAACCATGTATCATTTTCCTTCCACTTCACAATTATGCGCCACTTTGTGTTGGTTTATCACATAAAATCCCAATAAAATACATTTACGTTTGTGGTTGTAACGTGACAAAATGTGGAAAAGTTCAAGGGGTATGAAAACTTTTGCAAGCCACTGTAATAGCAGCACATTCGGTTAAAGTCAGCATGGATTTATGATGGACAAATCATGCTTGTCTAATCTTCTGGAATTTTTTGAGGATGTAACAAGTAGAATGGATAAGGGAGAGCCAGTGGATATGGTGTATCTGGACTTTTAAAAAGCCTTTGACAAGGTCCGACACAATAAATTATTGTGCAAAATTAGAGCACATGGTATTGAGTGTAGGGTATTGACATGGATAGAGAACTGGTTGGCAGACAAGAACCAAAGAGTAAGAATTAATGGGACTTTTTCAGAATGGCAGGCAGTGGCTTGTGGGGTACCGCAAGGCTTAGTGCTGGGACCCCAGTTATTTACAATGTATATTACCGATTTGGACAAGAGAATTAAATGTAACATCTCCAAGTTTGCGGATGGCAGAAAGCTGGGTGACAGTGTGAGCTGTGAGGATGTTATGAGGCTGCAGAGTGACTTGGATAGGTTGGGTGAGTGGGCAGATGCATGGCAGCTGCAGTACAATCAGGCTAAACGTGAGGTTATCCAGTTTGGTGGCAAGAAAGGAAGGCAAATTATTATCTGAATGCTGTCAGATTAGAAAAGGGAGAGGTGTTACGAGAGCTGGGTGTGCTTGTATATCAGTAACTGAAAGTAAGCATGCAGGTACAGCAAGCAGTGAAGAAAGCTAATGGCATGTTAGCCTTCATA
The DNA here is from genome assembly GCA_963514005.1 of Raja brachyura. Next base: position 38,386,591 of record OY740797.1, on the reverse strand, counting down.
ACAAGAGGATTTGAGTATAGGAGCAAGGAGGTCCTACTGCAGTTGTACAGGGTCCTGGTGAGCCTGCAGCTGGAGTACTGTGTGCAGTTTTGGTCTAATTTGAGGAACGACATTCTTGCTATTGAGGGAGTGCAACATAGGTTTACCAGGTTAATTCCCAGGATGGCGGGACTGACATATGATGAAAGAATGGATTGACTGGGCTTATATTCACTGAAATTTAAAAGGACCCTATAGAAACATATAAAATTTTTAATGGATTGGACAGGCTAGATGTAGGAAAAATGTTCCAGATGTTGGGGCAGTCCAGAACCAGCGGTCACAGTTTAAGTATAAGTGGTAGGCCATTTAGGACGGAGATGAGGAAAACCATTTTCACCCAGAGAGTTGTGAATCTGTGGAGTTCTCTGCCACAGAAGGCAGTGGAGGCCAATTCACCGGATGTTTACAAGAGAGAGTTGGGTACAGCTCTTAGGGCTAACGGAATCAATGAATATGTGGAGAAAGCAGGAATAGGACACTGATTTTGGATGATCAGCCATGATCATATTGAATGGCGGGGCTGGCTCAAAGGGTCGAATGGACCACTCCTGCACCTATTTTCTATGTTTCTACGCAAGGCATTGCCTCAAGAAGAGAACATCTATTGTCAAGAATCCCCACCATCCAGGTCCAGTCTTCTTCTCACTGCTGCCATCAGGCAGGATGTACAGAAGCCTGGAGTCCCATACCACCAAGTTCAGGAATAGTTAAGGTCTTCAGACCCAGTTTGTTTTGGGTTGCAGCTCGTCTTCAGTCCCAGTCTGAAGAAGAGACGCGACCCAGAACATCACTTGTCCATTCCCTCCCCAGACGCTGCCAGAGCTGTTGAATTCTTCCAACACCTTGTGTTTGATCACGATTCCAGCATCTGCAATTTCTTGTTATCCAGAGACTTTATCAACTTTGGCAAGTGAAACAGAAATGCAAATAACCTCATAAATGGTGTTAGATGGCAAAATGCTGATATAGTATCCTCATGCACCAGACCATCAGAAAAGACATACACATGCAGCCAATAGTTGACAAGGCACTGGCCTTCATATCAAGTTGAGTACAGGGGCAAGGAAGTATCTAATGGAGGCTCATAGTCATGGGCTACAGGGCAAGTCACTTAGGAGTGAGATGGGAAGAAAGGAGTGAGATGGGAGCCAAATGCAACGGAATTTCGTTTGGAACTGCATATATCGATGTATTTCTAAATGACAATAAAGTTTGTTTGACTTTGACTTTAAATGTCTTCACTCAGTGCCAGGCAAATGTATAGACTTTATCACCATAGATGGCAGTGGTGAAATTATTGGAATCTATGGAATTCCTTGTCACAAAAAGGCAGTGGAAGTGACACCATTGAAAACGTTGTAGAGAGATTTCTGTGAACAAAGACAGCAAAGGCTATGAGGAAATTATTAAGATAGGTCAGCTGGGATTGCATTGAATGGTGGGGCAGACCTGAAAGTCCAACTGGCCTACACCTGAGGCTGTTTTTAGAGTTATTTTTAAATATTAGCATGTACTTCACTGCTGCATTTTTAGGACACATTTCACCACTTCCTCAGGATCTATTACAACATGTAATGACAAGCTTGTTCAGTACGAGGTTTCAATGTAGGTCTAGGTGGGGTGATTGAGACAGACCTGGAGAGGTTTAGAGTTCCAGAGCTTCTGGCCTTACAGATCCTGACTATGGATGCTGTTCGTACATTCTCCCTTTGACCGCATGGGTTTTCTCTTGGTGCTCTGGTTTCCTCCCACACTCCAAAGATGTGCAGGTTTTTAGGTTAATTGGCTTTGGTAAAATTGTTCATTGTCCCAAGTATATAGGATAGTGCTAGTGTATGGGGTGATCGCTGGTCGGCACGGACTCCGTGGCCTGAGAGGCCTGTTTCTCTAAAAGTCTAAAGGCAAGTTGCCATCAAAAGTATCTACATGAGGCACTGCCTCAAGAAGGCAACATCTATCATCACAGATCCCCACCAAACAGACCATGCCCTCTTCTTACTGCTACCACCAGGCAAGAAATACAGAAGTCTGAAGTTCCCCACCACCAGGTTCAGGAACAACTACTTTCCTACAACCATCAGGTTCTTGAACCAACCTGCACAACTCTAACCATAGATAGACACAAAATGCTGGAGTAACTCAGCGGACAGGCAACATCTCTGGAAAGAAAGAATGGGTGACGTTTCTTTCAGAAGGGTGAGCCTTCTTCAGACTGAGAGTCTGAGGAGAAGGAAAAAAGATATGGAAGAGTATCTGGACTTTGCCCAGCTACAGCCCTGCTTAATCTCCTTTCTGTTTTGATTTTCTAAGAATTTTGAGAGCTTAATGGCCACGAGACTTACCATCGCCCACCGGGGGCTTTAACATAGGGAGCCCCAGTCGCCTCGACGTTGCAGTTGGACTGCTGGACCGTGGGAGAAGAACAAAGGGAAGAGATAAGACTTTTGCCTTCCATCACAGTGAGGAGGTGTTGGAGATTCACTGTGATGGAAGTTTGTGTAAATTGTGTTAACGGTGGGTCTTTGTTTTTTTTTGTAATGTTAAGACTAGAAATGCAATTTCGTTCAAACCAAGCTGTTTGAATGACAATAAAAAGGCATTCATTCATTCTTTCATTCTTGTTTTTGTTTTGCACAGTTTTCAGTCTTTCGGAATTTTGTGTGGAAATTACAGATAATTTAGTTTTCTGCCTGTGAGTGCTGCAAGCAAGACTTGTGTCCCGCCTAGTTGGTGCATACGATAATAAACTTGAAGTTTACATTTAGAATACACTCCGAGAGTTGCAGTGTAGGGGCGGGTATACAAGGTTGGGAAGGGGAGGGAAGGATAAGGTTATCAACAGACCTGAACACAAAGTGTTCCCTGCTAGTCCAGAAGCTGATGGGTGAATGGGACTTGATGTAGGATTTTGGAGACATTCGGATTCACAGACTATGGAGGTAGTAGCATTGTAGAAACCAGAAGCAAGTGTTTTATATCAATTGGAAAACGCGACAGAAAACAAAGCATGCAATCAACGGATACGTTCCAGCAAGGACGGACATTACTACAACTCAACACTCCGTAACTCTACACAAAACACACTTACAATGGCAGCTCTTTCGCCTGAGGGACGTTCCTTACAGTCAATGAAGGAAGGGGGTTTCAGGCAAAGATCGCTATAGGATCTTTGGTTTCAGGATACAGTCGTCCCTCCACAACGCTTTTGACTTGGGATCCTGGGAGCAATATTCACGAACACGTCGCTGCAAGCCGACTCCAAACTGCAGCGGAAGTGAAAAGGATTCACGTCGAAAGCAACCAATGCAACGGAGGGAAGGCGGTTTTAATTCCTCATGAAAGGCGAGCCTTTCCGTCTGGAAGGGCTGGACGCGGGGGTAGTTGTTCTCCGCTGCTCTTGTCCCGGCCCGCAGCGCTCGGGAAATGAAACCGCACACTAGGAGAGTGATATTGCATATTACAAGAGGCAGCACCGCCGACCGATCTTCACCAAGCTCTCTCCGTGCGGCCGATGATTCATAGGATCATAGATACCAGGATCAGAATTAGGCCATTCGGCCTATCAAGTTGCTCTGCCATCCAATCGCGGCTGATCTATCTTTCCCACCCAACTCCATTCTCATGCCTTCTCCCCATAACCCCTGACACCTGTACTAATCAATAATCGGTTCATATCTGCCTTAATGGTTGCAGTGGTGTAGACACTGCAACCATTAAGGCAGATATGAACAGATTATCAGCAAGATAGTAGTTCAGGCCACTGAACCATCCTACCAACAACTAGTAGCAATGTTACAAAATTTTGAGATTTAAAAAATCAAGCTGCAATTTATCCTATAAGATAAAGCATAAAAAGAAGTTTAATTTGATACCTAATTCACTTTCATATCTTCAGTATTAAAACAGTTATGGCCATTTTCATACTCGGAAATTAGCATCTTGTTCCCCATTGCCTTTCCATTGACTTAACTCAAAAGCTGTGATTTAGGACAGTCAAAACCTCATAACTTTATTAAAAATTAAGAGAATTACATTTTCAGTTATTATAGATTGAAGCATTCTAAAATAAATATGAAACAATCTTACTTGGATGACCTGAAATTAAAGCATATAATTAGTTGTACCTAATTGTAGCTAATTACAAAATTCAATTACTAGATCTAAACATCTATCCATTTCTTAAGAAAAGATAAACATTTTAAAATTGCATGTGTCCAAATAACATTCACACAATAATTCACAATCTAACATGATTTTTAAATCTCCTGTTCATGAATTTATAGGCCAAATGGAAGGAATTTAGTGTTTAATTCCTGTAAATTCATGGCCATTTAAATCAACTTGCGAGTGGGTTTTATTGGAATGCGGTGGATTGGAACGTTGTGGTTTGCAGTGAATTTAACCCACAGTCAGCAGGAAAAATGCTACCGGTTCGTAAATATTTTTCGTCTCCATTTCTCAACATGAAAATTTGATTAAATGCTTCCTAAGAACCTTGTTTTTATGTAAAAATAAACAGTGTACCTTCTTTTCTCCCCTCCGTAAAATCCTTCCCGTTGTCGGCCCTCACGGCTTTAGAAGATGATTTTTAAATTACTCTAGCTAATAAATTATCTAGTGTAGTTCAAAAAATACCTTCATAAAACAAATGTCGGAGCGATTTCTCTTTAGCGACGAAATCCCCTGAGATGGATCGACTTGAACTGTCTGGAGAAAAACGGCATTTTAAACCTGCCCCCTTCTGAAAGGCGCCAAAGTCGTGCACATGGGGAGTGGCAGAACTGCAGCGCCGCTAAAGGTAACTATTGTCACGTACCTACAACTAGAGAGCAGTACTACTATTTATCTCATTGGAAACCCTCGGACTATCTTTGATCGGGCTTTATCTTGCATTAAAGGTTATTCACGCTTTAGCATGTAACTGTACTCCGTTGTAATCATGTATTGTCTTTCCATAACTGGTTGGCACACAGCAAAAGCTTTTCACTGTATCCGGTACACATTGACAATAGAAACATAGAAAATAGGTGCAGGAGGAGGCCATTCGGCCCTTCGAGCCAGCACTGCCATTCATTGTGATCAGAGCTGATCGTCCCAAATCAATAACCCGTGCCTGCCTCCTCCCCATATCCCTTGATTCTACTAGCCCCTAGAGCTCTATCTAACTCTCTCTTAAATCCATCCAGTGATTTGGCCTCCACTGCCCTCTGTGGCAGGGAATTCCTCAAATTCACAGCTCTCTGGGTGAAAAAGTTTTTTCTCACCTCAGTCTTAAATGGCCTCCCGTTTATTCTAACATTGGGAAGATTTTACCTGCATCTAGCTTGTCCAGTCCTTTTATAATTACATGTTTCTATAAGATCCCCCCTCATCCTTCTACACTCCAGTGAATACAAGCCTACTCTTTTCAATCTTTCCTCATATGACAGTCCCGCCATCCCAGGGATCAATCTCGTGAACTTACGCTGCACTGCCTCAATCACAAGGATGTCCTTCCTCAAATTAGGAGACCAAACTGTACACAATACTCCAGATGTGGTCTCACCAGAGCCCTATAGAACTGCAGAAGAACTTCTTGACTCCTATACTGAAATCCTCTTGTTATGAAGGCCAACATTCCATTAGCTTTCTTCACTGCCTGCTGTACCTGCACGCCAACTTTCAGTGACTGGTGTACAAGGACACCCAGGTCTCGCTACACCTCCCCCTTACCTAAACTAACCCCATTGAGATAATAATCTGCCCCCTTGTTTTTGCCGTCAAAGTGGATAAACTCACATTTATTTGTATTATACTGCATCTGCCCACTCACTCAACCTGTCCAGGTCACCCTGCAACCACCTAACATCCTCTTCACAGTTCACACTGCCACCCAGCTTTGTGTCATCCGCAAACTTGCTAGTGTTGCTCCTAATTTTCTCTTCCAAATCATTAATATATATGGTAAACAGTTGCGGCCCCAACACCGAGCCTTGCGGCACTCCACTCGCCACTGCCTGCCATTCTGAAAAGGACCCGTTCACTCCTACTCTTTGCTTCCTGTTGGCCAACCAATTTTCTATCCATGTCAACACCTTACCCCCAATACCATGTGCTCTAATTTTAGTCAATAGACAATAGCTGCAGGAGTAGGCCATTCGGCCCTTCGAGCCAGCACCGCCATTCAATGTGATCATGGCTGATCGTCCCCAATCAGTACCCTGTTCCTGCCTTCTCCCCATATACCCTGACTCCGCTATTCTCCAGTCTCAAGTGCGGGACCTTATCAAAGGCTTTCTGAAGAGGTTATGAGGAAAATCAAATATGGCGTGCCATTGATGTTCGGTGATGTCTCTATCAAACTATTCAGGGACTATCCTTATGAAATTGTACAAAAGCGAAGTTTTCAAAGACAAAGCATATTCTCCAAGGAATTCAAAATGTGAGATATGGTGTTTTTTATCCAGCTAAGATGAGGATCTCCTACAATGGACAGGAATATCGTTCGTAAATCTGCATACAAATATGTTCAAACCATCATGGAAGACAACAAGCAGTTGGAAGGTGTGGACAGTATGGATAAATATTTTTTTTTATTATTCCACTGTCAGCGGCTGAACATTAGCGGAGAATCATTACTATTTTAAAAGACTAAGATGGAGAAACTTTCCATGTGCGCCTGTCTAGACTTCTTATCGGTGGAATTTTAATTCAAGGACATTCTGTGTTCCAAGCGAAGCAAAGAAAGATAAACACCAGAACGATGAATTGAAGAGCAGAATGTGGACAGAAGCAATTACTGTTGTTTAAGAGATTAAATGACTAACTTAAATTGTATAGATCTAACAATTTTAACAATATTAACATAGAAATAGTAACGGATGTTTACCAGAATTGCAGAACGGGGAAGAATTAAACCAAGTATTATAAAAAGGGACTTTCCCTGTCACAGAGGGTGATAGTAGATAATGAAATAACTAATAATAAATTTTAAAACAAACATATATAATTCAATACATTTCAATTTTATCTATAATTGGGGGGAGAGAAGGAGAAGCAGGCACCTGGCCCAGATCCAGGAGCCTGTTTCAGGTTAACCCCTTCAACCAACAGTTGATTATTACCGAAGGTAAAACCATACGTTTAAACAGTTAGTAGATAAAATTGTTAGATATATATGAGAAGTCATAATGAAATGTATTGTAAATGGGTACTATACATTTGATTTTGAACGGGTCCCGCTCCACTATGCTATGAGTAATTAAGGGAGCGGAGCCAATTGTTTAACATTGACAATGGAAGTTGATACAATGTTTTCCCCCACCTACAGGCGAGTCACTTGTTACAGTGTCGACAAGTTCGGACACTGTATTTTCACTTTTTTAAGTTTTTTTTTATTATCACAAGTCACATGTGTGTTTTTTGTTTAAGGATAATCGCAAAAGGAATCTACCAATTGAACTCTGTAGTGCAAATGTTCCCCAATATCTAAAGACCTGAGGTATGGATGCACCTTAAGATATATGGGTATTAAAACCATTCAAAATGCAAGACGATAAACAAAAGAAACTGGGAGGAATCTCATTCTGCAGTTGGAACATAAGGGGTGTTAATGAACCCATTAAAAGGGGTAAGATATTAGCTCAGCTGAAATTATACAATACAGACATTATATTTTTACAAGAAACTAATCTCAAATCCCAAGATCAAGCTAGATTGAGGGTGAATTGGATAGGCCAAATCTTTCACTCTTCATATACTTCGAAACTAGAGACATATACTTCGAAAACTACGACAATCATTATTCATAAGACATACCATTTAAAGCAAAGAATACTATAACAGATAAGGAAGGGAGATATTTGATAGTTACCGGTGAGATCCATGCTACCCCAATCACCTTGGCAAATATATATGTGCCCAACTTTGACAATCCTCATTTTTTCAATAAAATCGTGAATACAGTCGCAGAATATAATTACCAAAACGTCATAATTGGAGGAGACTTTAATTGTGTTTTAGATCCTTACTTAGACAAATCTAGGCAAAAACAGAGAGGTAATACGAAATCTAAAACTAGTGAACTTTTAAACACATATATAAAAAATACCAATATAACAGATGTTTAGAGGATCGCAAATCCGACCGGCAGGGAATACTCGTTTTATTCAATGGTACGCAAGACATACTCATGTATAGATTATTTCCTGGTGGATACAAAATTAATCCCTTATACTTCGACCCCAAAATACCACACCAACACGATCTCAGATCACTCCCCACTAACTTTATTTTTAAAACTGGAAGGAATGTCTAAGAATAAATCGTTTTGGAGGTATAATCCTCAAATTTTAAAAGACCCGCAAGGGAGTATATATCTAAAACAACAAATGGACCTCTTTATCGAAATAAATGACGCTCCAGACATATTGCCCACATTATTATGGGAATCCTTCAAAGCATTTATTAAAGGCATTATAATTTCATACCAAGCTTTTCAAAATAAAAAAAACAAGAAAGAACAAAGACAGTTAGAAGAACAAATTAGACAACTGGATATAGATAATGCTAAAGACCCAACTATGGATAAACACAATAAAATATTAATACTGAAATTTAAATTAAATAAATTATTATCAGCTAAAGTTATAAGATTATTCCAAATTACAAGACAGGAACATTTTGAATTTGGGGATAAGCCCCACAAACTTTTGACACGTCAGTTAAAGAAACGAGAAAAAGAACACACGATCCTAAAGATCAAATCAGATAGAGGGGAAGTATTAACTTTACCGAATTATATTAATAAAAGATTTGCGCAATTTTATGAGAATTTGTACACATCGAAAATGACAACGCACAACAGTAAAGTCACAGAGTTCTTGGATAATTGTAATCTTCCAAAACTAGAGTTGCAGAAACAAGAGGAATTTGGAGCACAAATTTCAATTAAGGAAATAGAAGACACAATAATTTCATTAAAGAATGGAAAAACACCAGGACCTGATGGATTTAGTAACGAATTTTATAAAAGTTTTTACGACATAATTAAACCACGTTTACAGAAAATGTATGCATATGCCTTTAAAGAACAAACATTACCTGAAACACTAGCTGAATCAACAATTACATGAATACTTAAGAAAGACAAAGGTATAGAACCCGGATCATATAGAGCTATTGCGTTGTTAAATACAGATCAAAAAATATTAGCGAAAATATTAGCTAGAAGATTAAGTAAGTATGTTAGTAAATTAATAAATATGGATCAAACGGGGTTTATCCCTAAGAGTCAATCATCTAATAATTTGAGACGTCTGCTCAACATATTGCATTCACACCAAACTGAAGAACAAGTATTTTGTTGATCAATTATTTTGTTGGATGCTGAGAAAGCATTCGATCAGGTGGAATGGGATGATATGGTTAAAGTATTCCAAAAATTCCAATTGGGAGAGAATTTCATCCTATGGAAATAAATTACTATATAATAAGCCAACGGCTAGAATATTAACTAATAACATTTTATCTATAAAATTTCAGTTATCAAGGGGTAATAGACAAGGATGCTCACTATCACCGCTGTTATTTGCTCTTATAATTGAACCCCTAGCGGAAAGAATTAGAACACATCCGAATATCCACGGCTACAACACTAAAAATTCAAATAATAAAATATCATTATACGCTGATGATGTACTACTGTACATCACAAAACCCCATATCACTATACCAAACATATTAAACTTAATTGAGGATTTTGGATCATTCTCAGGATACAGAATACTTTGGAACAAAAGTGAAATTATGTCAATAATACCGAAAGACTCAACACACCTCCTAAAATTCCCTTTTAAATTAGCTACAGAAAAATGTAAATACCTGGGTATTGAATTACCAATTTTTTAAAAAATTGGATTCAGACATTACAAATTTTATATGGGATTATAAATCCCATAGAATACAAAGAACACATTTGAATAAACCCAAAGCAGTAGGTGGATTAGCACTCCCTAACTGTATGTACTATTATTGGTCAGTAAATATTAAAAATATGATTCAACTGCTGGAACATTCTGCCCAGCAGCTGGATTGGATTATTATGGAGAGAGGGGACTGCTCCCCTTGTAATATTGGAGCGATCCTCTTCTCACCAATGAAGTTGAATAACACAAACTATAACAAAAAAACAATTATACATAGTACAATAGAACTTGGAAACAAATAAAATATAATTTAAAATTAAGAAACATATCTCTCTTATCTCCAATAGTTAATAACCCTTCATTTAAACCCTCCATTATAGACAAATCATTTATACAATGGGAAAGAATAGGAATTTTACTTCGGAGTCACGTGAGTGACTACATGAAGACCCCGCCAGCACGCATGCGCGACATATCGTCGTACGCATGCGGAAGCGACGGTCGGGAGGAGCGGGGCTCCTCCAGCATAAGTTTAAATAGCTTACGCCAGGTAAGTCTCACCGGAGGAGTGAGTCGACGACATAGTATACAGCGATGGAAGCACGAAAATCGAAAAGAACAGCGGCCAAAGCAGCTGCCAAGGAGAGCAGCCAGCAGAGAGCCGTCTCTCCAGAGCTACAGGTTTTACCTGCAGCTCCCGACTTTTCGCCCTTTGGGACCATTGGTACGCCACGGTCGGGCGGGAAAACCACCCGGAAGTCGGCCGGGGCCGACTCAGCGGAGTCCGGTCCCGAGGACACCCCGTTCGCAGATAGCGACGGAGGTCGTCTAAACCGCATGGAGCGGATGTTGGAGCAAATGCTCCAACGTGACCTGCTAATGCAGGGGCAGGGTCACAGTGGGACTCCTAGCAGGCCCACGGCAAGTTCCTATCGAGGACTGCCCAATGTCTCCCCCTCTATACAGGGGAGCATTGAGGGTCAGAACTGGGCTGACCCAGAAGAAGGGGAGCTGGCTGAATTGCCGACGGTGTCAGGGGTGTGTGAAGACTACATGGATATGGTAAGCAAGCATGCTATGCCTAACAAGAAGGGCTTACCAATCCACCCTAAGCTGGCTTCCAGCATTAACTATATGGCAACGAACCAGCTGCAGGAACAGGCCATTAATGCTACTGCAGATAAATATATGGCACCTGAGAACTGCAACTCATTGAATGTACCTGCAGTAAATAACCCTATATGGGGAAACATGAGCCCCTCAAGTAGAGGCCAGGAGATCAAACTTCAGAGGATTCTGAAGCTCCTAACCGCAGGGATTACGGCAGTGGCAAGAACTGCAGTGGGTGTGGATATGCCGGAAGAATTACAGGATGCTTTGGCTCTACTCTGTAATACTCAGTATGAGATCAACAATTTTAGAAAAAACATCATAAAGCCGGCGCTTAACCCCAAGTTTGCGGGGTTGTGTAAGCCTGGGAAGACTCAGCCTCCAAGCCTGCTGTTCGGGGAAGATCTCCCAAAGCAGGTTAAAGACCTTGATGAGGAGGCCAAGGCTTTGGGCCTTATAAAACCTGGCCACACTAAGCCGCACCACCCACACAGACAGCACCCCTACACATCCACCGGGCAGAGTTACCATAACAGGTCTGCCGGTGGTGAAAGCTCGAAGGCCGGCATTCCTGCACAACGGTCTTTTTTAGGCCAAGGCCCAGGCCGGCCTTCTTGGAAGATGCGCCACTCCCAGAACACCCACAACCAACCAAGGAAGCAAGGACAGAAACCTCCACACCGGCAGTAACCATGGAGGTAGGTGGGTCTGGGGTCCCCAGAAACACATCTGGTCCAAATTCACTTTGTGTAGGGGGCAGGTTGCACATGTTCTTCGAGAATTGGCTCACTTTTACCTCTGATCCTTATATACTCAGAAGTATTCAGGGCTACAAAATTGAATTCATTCACGAACTCCCTACCCCGGTACAGCATGCACCTAGCCGAAAATTCGTCCTTTCCCAAAAAGAAAGGGCAGCAAGGCATGCTGAACTACAGAGATTAATAGAAAGAGGGGTAATTGAGAAAGCCATCAAAGAACCTCAGGAGTTCGTGTCTAATATATTCACTAAAAATAAAAAAGACGGCGGGTGCCGCATCATCATAGATTTGACCGATCTGAATACTTTTGTTCAGTATATTCATTTTAAAATGGACACCTTCGATACTGCTATACAGTTAATAGCCAATGGGTACTACATGGCATGCATTGACCTCAAAGATGCATATTATTCAGTACCCATACACAAGGATCATAGGAAGTACTTAAAATTATCTGGATGGGACAATTATGGCAATACAAAGCTTTGCCTAATGGGTTGTCGTCAGCACCCAGATTGTTTACCAAGATATTAAAACCAGCTTTGGCCTATTTAAGGAAACAGGAACATACTGTTATGGCCTATCTTGATGACATCCTCATAGTGGGGGAGAATTTGGAAATGGCTACTTTGGCAGTTACAGCCACGAAACATCTTTTTCAGAAGCTGGGATTTTTGATACATCCAGATAAATCAATATTGGAACCCTCTACCACCATGAAATATCTGGGGTTCATTATTGACTCAGTGCAAATGTCTGTCACGTTGCCACCAAGCAAGGTGGAAGACCTGATAGAGGCTTGCAGGAGCCTCATTGGCATTAAGGACCCATCCATTCGGCAGGTGGCCAGGGTGATTGGGAAGATAGTAGCTGCATTTCCTGCAGCACAATTTGGGCCCTTACATTACCAAAACTTACAAAGAGCCAAAATTACAGCGCTCAAAAATCATACTGGCCATTTCGACAGGCCTATGAAAATTCCGGGAAAGGCAAAAGCCGAATTATATTGGTGGATGGGTAATGCCCAAAATTGCTCCAAACCTATCAATATCATCAATCCCTTGATCATCTTACAAACGGATGCCGGTGCCAAAGGGTGGGGAGCTACTAACACTACCTCTAGCTGTGGAGGTAGATGGAGTGCACCAAAGTTAACCCTATTCAAAAACTTGGGGATTAACTATTCAGAAATGCTGGCAGCATTTCACTGCCTTAAAGCATACTGCACTAATATGCACAAAGTTCATATTAGAATACAAATTGACAACACCACGGTGGTAGCATATATTAACCATATGGGCGGTATAAAGTCGATATCGTGTGATGAATTGGCTAACAATATCTGGCACTGGTGTCTGCAAAGAGAAATTTGGATCTCAACTACTTACCTTCCAGGTAAGCTAAATACAGTGGCAGACACCAGATCACGTAAATTCAACGACAACATAGAATGGATGTTGGATCGGAATGTGTTTTCAGATATTGTAGAACGTTATGGAACACCAGATATCGACCTTTTCGCGTCCAGGCTAAATTACCAACTACCAACATATGTTGCTTGGGAGCCAGACCCGGGGCAGTAGCGATGGATGCCTTCTCGCTACATTGGGGGGATCTATTTTGCTATGCATTTCCCCCTTTCTGCCTCATCAGTCGGGTCTTGCAGAAAATAAAGCAAGACTCTGCATCAGGTATTTTGGTGGTGCCCGACTGGCCTACCCAACCATGGTTCCCTATGGTACAGAAGATGGCCACAGAACCCTGTATCAGGGTGAACAAAAGACCAAGCCTGCTCGTGCATCCTGTTACAGGAGAATGTCATCCATGTCATGACCGCATGGACTTGTTAATTTGCAGATTTTAAAACGGCCACTTCACGGATTCGGACTCTCCAACAGGACCATTGATACCATCACAGCAGCCTGCAGAGAGTCCACAAGAAAACAGTACCTGACCTACATCAGGAAATGGGAGGGATTCTGCGTCACAGCCAACACGACATATGAAACCGCCACCATAACGGAAGTGCTGGAATTTTTGGCTACCCTTCATTTCGATGAAGGTTTGAGCTACAGTGCCATTAACTGTGCCAGGAGTGCCCTATCATCCTACTTGGGCAAGGGGAGTGACCAATTGGGAATTGGGTCACATCCTCTAGTATCCAAATTTATGAGGGGAATATTCAATTCTAATCCCCCCAGGGCCAGATATAGCCATATTTGGGATATCAGCACAGTCTTGACTATGCTGCGAGGATGGACACCAAACACGGGACTCCCTTTGGCTAAACTCACCTACAAGATGGTCATGATTATGGCACTTATCACGGCACAACGGGTCCAGTCCCTGCACAAACTCAACCTGGATGAAATGACAATCACCAGTGACAAAATCACTTTCTATGTGCAGGGACTGTTGAAACAAGATCGACCCGGAGTGTCTGGACATACTTTGGAGTTTCTGGCTTATCCAGCAGATCCTCATCTTTGTATCGTCACATTAATCTTACGATACATTACAGTCACTCAAAATCTCAGGGGCACGGAAACAGCTTTGCTTGTTAGTCACAAGAAGCCCCATCACAGAGTCACGGTGCAAACCATTTCCAGATGGTTAAGGGTGGTACTGGATGCGGCGGGGGTGGATACTAACAAATATAAATCTCACTCCACCAGGGCAGCATCCACCTCGGCGGCTAGAAGGATGGAGGTACCATTGGATCACATCCTGGCTACAGCGGGTTGGAGTAATGAAAAGACCTTCCACCGCTTTTACTATAAACCCGTGACCTCCCCTGACACTTATGCAGGGAGGATTTTGAGTGCTGCCAGATAGTTACCCTTTGGGGACACTATTTTTGTTTGGTATGAATAAATACCTGATTTTTGTTTTTCAGCCAGTGTCTTGTCTGAATTACGTTCATCCTCTTATCCCAACTTTAGCGGTGTGTGAGCATGGAGCTTCCAGGGCATGAAATCACAGAGCTTTGAAATCTTCACGTAGTCACTCACGTGACTCCGAAGTAAAATAGTAAGATTAAACGAGAACTTACCAGTTTGAAGTTTGATCTTTATTTTATGAGGAGTTACGATGAGGGATTACGTGCCCTCCGCTCCCAACCCTCTATTATAAAGATCACCTGGTATGGAAGTTCTCTTTTTTATCTTACTATATTAGTAATTGTGACTGTATTTTCTGTGATTTCACACCACTGCTTTGAAGAATGTCGCGCATGCGTGCTGGCGGGGTCTTCACGTAATCCCTCATCGTAACTCCTCATAAAATAAAGATCAAACTTCAAACTGGTAAGTTCTCGTTTAATCTTACTATTAAAATGCTCAGAGACTTGTATGAAACTGGAAAATTACTATCATTCAAACAATTACAACTAAAATATAATCTTGGAAACAATCAATATTTTAAATATTTTCAAATATGTGATTATCTGAAAATATATACACAAGATTATTACAACATGCCAACATAGATTTACTGGATGAAGCAATGAAGACAAAGGCCGAATCATCAAATTTAATATCATATTTATATAATATTATTTTAAATGTAGAAATACCAACAACCGAATGTATTAGAAGAGACTGGGAACAAGAATTAGCTATTAAAATTTCAAAAGAGAGGTGGGATAAACATTTATTATATGTGCACAAATGTTCAATTAATGTAAGACACACTTTAATCCAATTTAAAATTTTACACAGATTATACTATTCAAAAACCAAAATAAGTAAACTTTTTCCCAACGTATCACCTATCTGTGATAAATGCCAGTCTCAAGAAGCTACTATAGCACATTCATTTGTTTTTTCAGAGGTTACATGGTTATGTGGCACATTAATGTTGCCTTACAGCGCCAGAGACCCGGGTTTGATCCCAACTATGGGTGCTGGCTGTACAGAGTTTGTACGTTCTCCCTGTGACTGCATGGGTTTTCCCCAGGTGCTCCGGTTCACTCCCACATTCCAAAAGACGTGCTGGTTTGAAGATTATTTAGCTTCTGTAAATTGTTCCTAGTGTGTAGGATAGAACTAATGTATGGGTGATCGCTGGTCAGCACGGACTCAGTGGACCAAAAAGCGTGTTTCCACGCTGCATCACTAAACTAAACTAACCTAAACTAAGTTAAAGTACTCATAGATTTACAACCTTCCGAGTAGTCTCAGTACTAGGTGACTGACGTCTTCCTGAGTTTATGTCCTATTCTAGATTCATCAACCTCTCAGTATCTACCTTGGCAATGTTTTTCAGAACTTTACATGTTTCTGAGTTCTTGAAAAACATGGGCCAATCTTGCATGATTTCTGCTTCTTATTGCAGGAACTAATCTAGTGTAACTATGCTGCACTGTTTCCAAGGCTAAATGTATTTTCCCTCAGGGAAAAAGAAATCAAAACAGCACACAAATACTCCAATGCAGCAAGATTTCCTGATTATTGTGCGCCAACCCACTCTCACTAAAGGTCAATGTGCCATTTACCATCAGAATTGCTCGCTGCACCTGTAAGTTTATTTTATGCTTTTTGTGAACCAGCACACTCTGATCCCTCTGTGCACCATCATTTTGTTCAGTGGTTAAGAACAAAGCCCAGTCTGACATTAATGACTCTCCGGGTAATTAAGTTTAATGTTTGGAATTGGTATAGAAGCAGTTTTGAAATAAAAACACCAAATTATGTTAAGCCCGAAAGCACCGGCAAAACATTGGATAGTCTGCTCCTCAGATTTACATGAACCACAGCGGCACAGTGGTGCAGCGGTAGAGTTGCTTCCTTGCAATGCCAGACACCCGGGTTCGATCCTGACCAGTGATGCTGTCTGTACGGAGTTTGTAGGTTCACCCTGTGACCACGTGGGTTTCCTCCGGGTGCCCAAGTTTAGAGTTATACAGCGTGGCCAAAACTTGCTCACACCAACCAACATGTCCCATCTACGCTAGTCCCACCTGCCTGTGTTTGGTCCATATCCCTCTAAACCTGTCCTATCCATGTACCTGTCTAAATGTTGCTGAAAACGTTACGATAGTACTTGCCTCAACTACCTCCTCTGACAGCTTGTTCCATATACACACCACCTTTTGTGTACAAAGGTTACCCCTCAGGTTCCTATTAAATCTTTCTCCCCTCACTTTAAACTGTGTCCTCTGATTCTCGATTCCCTTACTCTGGGCAAGAGACTCTGTACATTAACCTGATTTTCTCCTCTCATGCTTCTATGCACCTCTGTAAAATCACCCCTCATCCTCCTGCTCTTCAACGAATAGAGTCCTAGACTGTTTAACCTCTCCCTATAGCCCAGGCCCACAAATCCTGGCAACATCCTCGTAAATCTTCTCTGCACCCTTCCCAGCTTGGAGTTTCATCTCACATTCCAAAGACATACAGGTTTGTAGGTTGATTGGCTTCGGTTAAAATTGTAAAATGTTCCTCATGTGCAGGATTGGGCAGGTGTACGGGGGGTGATCACAGGTCGGCATGGACTCGATGGGCCGAAAGGCCTGTTTCTACATTCAATCTCAAAAGATCATTTAATGAAGTGAAAAGATAATTTCATTAAGTGAGAACATCTGCTTTCCACAATGTCCAGATGTCTTTAAGAATCACCCTAACCATAACCACTCTGGTGGGACCACAACCAGGGTATAAAGGGATGATGAAGTGAAGAAGGATAAAACATTATTGTTAATGGGAAGGAAATAAGTTGGAATTTCAGTGGAAAGTAAAGTTCTGCAGTATTTACTTTGGCAGAATTAGTGTAAACAGGCGAAAAATGGCTTGATATTTATAATGTCTGTTAATTTTCCAAGTTATGATGCTTTCCCTTATTATTTTTCTTTTTGGCAGTGACATTCCTAACTCTCTAGAAGTCACTTAGCCTTCAGGATAGAGCTCCAGTAGCTAAATGTATCATCTTACCCAAGTGACCATTCATTATTCATTGTGCAAGAGTAGACTGGAGCAGAGAGGCAAGAAGATAAAACAGGCAAGTTTGAACTTATTATCAGCTGACATCGCAAACATCAATTTAGCACTTGGGTGATAATCAGGGAAAGACACGCTAACTAATATTTCAGCAACATTAACAGTTTGCATTTACATATATTGTTAATAAAATGTCTCCAGGACTTTAGCCTACCTTTAGCACAAAAATACTTTGCTGGAATTACAGCCTGATAACGACGTGCTCATGGTAACAGGGCATCTTGATAAACTGAGGACATATGGAACTGCAGATACTAAAATCTTGAACAAAACATTAAATGTTGGGAGTAACTCAGTGGGTCTGGCAGCATTTGTGAAGGGAATGGATAGGTGGCATTTCAGGTTGGAGCCCTTCTTCAAACTGATGTAGAATGGGGTGGGGTAGAAAGCTGGAAAAGAGAGATGTGGGTGTGACAAAGCCTCCATAGATACTGCCTGACCCGCAGAGTTACTCCAGCAACTAGTTACGTTTCTGCTTAACTGACAAGATGTAAAGAGAGGAAAATAAATAGATGAACTGACGTGAATTAGAATCAATCAAATGCAGAAAGTGAGTCAACAAGAAAGTGGGTAAAAGGCGGAATTGAAGGGAAGCAAAGCAGACATATAGAAAAAAGTTTAAAGAAAATGGGCATATAATGGAAGAGTTGGGCCGAAGGGCCTGTTCCCATGCTGATGATTTTAAAATCATCTATTAAAACTCTGATACTCCAGCATCTGATTGTTTGTAAATCCCAATGAACTGGCATCCGACTCACTCATTAGTCCGGAATGGGGGCTGGGTGCAACGAGGAGTGTGGATAGAGCTCAGTGTCCGGAATGTGCCTGGGATCAAGGTCCACATCATGGATTTGCATATGTAGCTGGGATTGGGGCCCAGAACAGAAGGATCAAGAACACGAGCAGGTTTGGATTTGCTGCACGTGTCCTGCATCTTCTAAACTCACTGGGTTCACTGGAAAGCCAATTATACCACTGTGTTGAAAAAATAAAAGTCTGCTTGAGTATTAATAGAAGTAACTTCCACTTTTCCAGAACATTGGCTTGTCTGGCACTACCAGAGCTCTAAGCGTGCTGGAATATCAGAGTTTTACTGGAATGACCATATCTTGGCTTCCTTTCTTACTAAAAACACAGAACAGTACAGCACAAGACCAGGTACTTCAGCCCACAATGACTATGCTGAACATGATGCCAAAACCAAGTCTTATTTAGCTGCACATAATCCATTGCCTTCTATTCCCCACGTATCCATATGCCTTTCCAAAAGTATTTTAAATGCCACTAATGTATCTGCTTCCACCACTATCCTCGACAGTGTGTTCCAGTCATTCACCACCCTCTCTGTAAAAAAATGTTCCCACACATGCCCTTTAAACTTTGCCCCTGTCATTGCCCTGCCCATCTCACCATGTGCGGCATGGTGGCACAGTGCTGCCTTACTGCACTTTCAATGCCAGATGCGCGGGTTCGATCCCGACTACAGGTGCTGTCTGTACGGGAGTTTGCACGTTCTCCCCGTGACCGCGTGGGTTTCCTCCAACATCTTCGGTTTCCTCCCACACTCCAAAGACGTACAGGTTTGTAGGTTAATGTGCTTGGTATGAATGTAAATTCTCCCTAGTGTGTGTAGGGCAGTATTAATGTGCGGGGATCGCTGGTTAGTGCAGATTTGGTGGACCAAAGGGCCTGTTTCCGTTAATCTTTAAACCTAGTGTTTGTTTCTTTGATCCTGGGAAAAAGATTCTGACTGTCAATATGTATCCCTCTCATAACTTATATACTT
This sequence comes from Raja brachyura, assembly GCA_963514005.1. The sequence continues at coordinate 38,366,991 of OY740797.1, read as the reverse complement.
ATATCAGGTTTCCCTGCAATCTCAGGAGTTTCAGAGAAAGCAATCCAAGTATGTCCAACCTCTCCTTATAGCTAATGCTCCCTAATCCAGGCATTATTCTGGTAATGTTTAAGAAGGAACTGCAAATGCTGGAAGATCGAAGGTAGGCAAAAGTGCTGGAGAAACTCAGCGGGTGAGGCAGCATCTATGAAGCAAAGGAAATAGGCAATGTTTCAGGCCAAAACCCGTTCTTCAGACTTCTAGTCATTCTGTGTTTCCAATTCTTTATCCACATGGTGGCAGCATTGTGTGTTTGAAAGGCTCCACAAGGCAATGAAAGTCACTGAATATCTCTGGCAGGAACAACATACATTCCGTCCTCTGGACACTCATACAAGATCTAATATGTCCTAAAATATATATCTTGCACATCCTCCCACATTTCACCAGAATGCAGAGCTCAGAACACGAATTACTCGTGATTCCCATCCATTAAAAATTCAGCTGTAGCCACAAAGATGAAATTGCAGAGATTTCCAGAGATTTAACGTCAGGTATTTCTTGATTACACTCGTTCACATATCATGCAGGTGACACAAGCATGGACGAGGGTTAGGTCAACCTGACAAGTTGTTGAATACTATGTTTGGTTGAGAAAGTAATTTTTTTAAATAAAGTTCTCTCCTCTCTTTGTTGCCTTATTTGTTAACCCTGTACATATCGTTAGTACACATTCCATCTTCTCTCTGTCTCTCTGTGTCTGTCTCTCTGTCTCTTTCTCTCTATGTCTCTCTCTCTCTCTGTCTCTGTCTCTTTCTCTCTATGTCTCTCTCTCTCTGTCTCTTTCTATCTATGTCTCTCTCTCTGTCTCTTTCTCTCCCCATCTCTCAGTTTCTCTCTGTCCTTGACTCTCTCTCTGTATCTCTCTCAATGTATTTTTCTCTCTCTCTCTCTCTCTCTGTGTTTCTCCATGTCTCTCTTTTTATCTATCTCGTTATCTCTCTCACCTTCCCTCCCTCCTCCCCCTTCTCTCTCTCTCTCCCTCCCTAACTATCCTGTGATCAGCTACTCATAATGAAAGATACCACTACTGAGTAACTTCTAAATCATAGCATCACAGGTTTGCACCGCGTTGCTGACTGCCAGGCAAATATACTCAGTGTTTGAATTACTTTATCTGTCTGAATTAACTGCCTTGGCTATGCAGAGAGGGAGGAGGAGCTACTCAGTCTTGTCAGTGGGGGAGGCAGTTGGAAGGAAAATTGACATCATCTAACTGGTACCACTAAAGAAAAACAGATGGTGAAACTATCAGTGCAGTTCCTGATAAGATCCTTGGGACGTCAGTTGTCTGCTAGAAGGCAGAATTAAGAGTGTAAGATTCACAGAGATTGATGGTGTGGTTGTAATTATTTGTGTTTAAAGCATTTGGGGAAAAGTCTTGTACCCATAGTTAGTCCTTTTTCTTTTGATTGACTGTATTTGCAGTTCTAGCCAAAACAGTTAGAATTCATTGTGCATCTGTGATTGCTCCTGAACTGACTGACTTCAGGGTCTTTTGACAGCAGTGAGATCTCAATCAAATTGTCATGGGTCTAGCCAAACTAGGCAAGGATGACAGATTGTGTAGGAAGGAACTGCAGATGCTGGTTTAAACTGAAACTAGACACAAAATGCTGGAGTATCTCAACGGGACAGGCAACATCTCTGGTGAGAAGGAATGCATGATGTCTCAGGTCGAAACCCTTCTTCAGATAACAGATTTCCTTCCCCAAAGAATGTTGGTGAACCAGATAGGTTTCCAATGTAAAACCGTGATTATTGGTCATCGTTAACAAAATTTATATTCCCCAGAGCTAAGGAATTTCCTGATATAATTCACCCTGATTATTGCTCCAGTAAATGCCAGGTAACTGGTTAAAACAAATATATCCAGCCATACAAAATTATTCTAGGAATGAGAAAAGATAAAGTAGGCCCATCCTGTATGATCCAGACATTGACCTGAAGTTGAACAGATGTCTCTTCATATCCCCAAGGAGTTGAAACTAGTTCAAGTCATTCCTTGATCATTTCAGCTAAAACTATCTTGATGCTGTTAATGGTCTGTCATGGAAGATCTCTCTTGACCACAAATGGGAGGTTTTTTTTTACCATAAATTTGTGAGTGTACTGGTTTTAGTTTTCCACACTGCAAGCATGTTTTTAACTAATTCTGGCTGGGAATCAAAACTCTTGCAAATGGTCATAAGTGTACTGACCAGAAAATGAAAAAGTACAAGGGAGTTTCAAAAATGTATTTTAGACTGCGAGTCATGGCAGCTATACAATACAGAAATGTGACTTTCAGCCCAACTCATCCATGGCAATCGTGATACCTTTCTATGCCTTGAAAAATAAACAGGCTATGATCCATGCTTACCTCCTTAAAAAAACCTCAATCCAATTTGTGAGATAGGATTTCCTCTGCACAAAAACACAGTGGCTTCTTCTAATTAGGGACTTTCCAAATAAACATAAATCCTGTTCTTGTGAAAATGTTCTGTTAAAATCCCTTTCTACTGATTTAATGCTTGCCTATTGTGGCAATGTTACAAAATTTTGAGATTTAAAAAATCAAGTCTGCAATTTATCCCATCAGATAAAGCATAAAAAGAAGTTTAATTTGACACCTAATTCACTTTCATAACTTCAGTATTAAGAAAGTTATGGCCATTTTCATACTCGGAAATTAGCATCTTGCTCCCCATTGCCTTTCAATTGATTTAACTCAAAAGCTGTGATCTGGAAAAGTTAAAAGCCCATAACTTTCTTAAAAATTAAGAGAACTCAATGAAATTGTCAGTTATTATAGATTGAAGCATTCTGAAACAAATATTAAACAATCTTACTTGGATGACCTGAAATTAAAGCATATAATTAGTTAGTTATCTAATTGTAGCTAATTACAAAATTCAATGAGTAGATCTAGACATCGATCCATTTCTTAAGAAAAGATAAACTTTTTTTAAATTGCCCTAGTGTCCAAATAACATTCACACAATAATCCACAATATAACATAATTTTTAAATCTCATTTTCATGAATTTCTGGGCCAAATGGAAGGAATTTAGTGTTTGATTCCTGTAAATTAATGGCCATTTAAATCAACTAGCGAGTGGGTTTTAGTGGAATGCGGTGAATTGGAACGTTGCGGTTAGCGGTGAAGTCGGGAGGAAAAATACTGTTTGTTCATACATTTTTTGGACCCCATTTCGCAACATAAAAATATTATTAAAGCCTCCCGAAAAACCAACTTTTAATATAAAAATAAACTATTTACCTTTTTCCTCCCCTACGGAAAATCCTTCCGGTTGTCGGTTCTCACGGCTTTTGAAGGTGATTTTTAAATTACTCTAGTTAATAAATAATTTAGAGTAATTTAAAAATACCTTCATTGATGAAATGTCGGAGCGATTTTTCTTCCGCAACGAAATCGCCCGACATTCATCGATTTTCCAGGTCTGTTGAAAAACGGCACTTAAAGCCCGCCCCCCTCTGAAAGGCGCCAAAGTCGCGCACACGGGGAGCAGCAGAACTGCAGCGCCGCTAAAGGTAAGTTTTGCAACATACCTACCTATTGTATCTTGGCTTCTGCACAAAGGAAAGAACGTTTTGTTTGTCACGTATAAGAGAAAGGGATTAAGTTGCTACATCTGAAAGTGATGAGTTATTTGGGATCAAATTAATTTCAAGTAAGACCAGTCACCTAGGTCACAGAAGATTTGAGTTTGAGTTTAATTTATTGTCACGTGTACCGAGGTACAGTGAAAAGCTTTTGTTGCGTGCTAACCAGTCAGTGGAAAGACAATACATGATTACAATCGAGCCATCCACAGTGTACAGATATAGGATAACATGAATAACGTTTACTGCAAGATAAAACCAGTAAAGTCCAATCAAAGATTGTCCGAAAGAAATGCAAGACATGCATTTGTGCATTTCTATGTGCACACAAGATGTTCAGTCAAAAGCAAGTTTTCACTTTAATTCCAGCCACAAGTGTCCTGATGGTTTTGTGTATTTAGTTGGTGAGTGGGTTTGTTTACTTTAATGGAATGACTTTCAGAAGTGGAGCACAAACCACTGGTGGACCACACAGCACACATTGCATTACCACCTGAAGATGAATAGCTAAACAAAGTAACTCTTAATTAAGATGGACACAAAATGCTGGAGTAACTCAATGGGACAAGCAGCATCTCTGGAAAGAAAAAATGAGTGACGTTTCGTGTCTCGACCCAAAATCTCAACCATTCCTTTTCTCCTGAAATGCTGCCTATCCCGCTGAGTTACTCCAGCATTTTGTGTCTATATTCGGTATAAATCAGCATCTGCAGTTCCTTCCTACACATTACAAACGTTTAAGTTGTCAAAAAGAAGTTGGCAGGGTTTTTCACCCAGTTATTCAGTGCTGAACCTCAATGCCTAACGTTGCATCTGCCGATTATGATTTTAGATTTGTTATCCCATGTGAAGCAAACGCTAGCAATTTCGGTTGAAGCGGCAGAAATCATGACAATAGGAGCTGTGGTTGACGGGTGGCAGTGAAATCATCTTCGAGGGGAACAAATCATAATATTGATTTTGTAATCTATGAATATCTCATTTTAGAAAGGAACATAAATGCCAACATGGATTAGTTGAACATAGACTATTTATATAAAGACAAGGAATTGCAAATGCTGTAAAATAATGAGCAAAACACAAAGTGCTAGACACAAGTACTAAATGGGCCCCGAATTAAATGTCACCTATCCATTCCATCCACAGATGCAGCTTCACCCTCTGAGTTATTCCAGCACATTGTGTTTAGTCTATTTCTATCTTTGATGTAATTCTATGTAAAGGAATTGATGGGAGGCCAATTGGTTTTGAAACATGGTATGGCATGTGAAGCTAGAACATACTGGCCAGCCTTGTTTGACCTGGTGAAGCAGGGGATGGGCTACCTTTGGAACTACTGCATTTATCTATTGAAGGATGTTAGCTGGAATCTCCAGGATTGCTGTGATGAATAACCAATGACAATTCCATGACAAATGTTGTGCATCTTGAAGGTAAACAGAGTTTGGAGTGTTCACAACTACGTGTTCTCCTTGTTTATCATTGGGGGCTAGAGTTTACATTAGGTATCACTTTACATCATTTGTCTGAAATCAGCCTCTTCCCAACAGCTATCAGGCTATTGAACACTACGAACTCCAACTTTACTCCAAACTGGGTGTCGACCCGAAACGTCGCCTATCTCCTTCGCTCCTTAGATGCTGCTGCACCCGCTGAGTTTCTCCAGCCTTTTGTGTACCCTTACTCCAAACTATCTTGGTTGCACAAGGGACTTTGGCTTTGTTTTGGGTTTATTTATTGATCTTTTTTTGTTTATTATGTTACCTATGAAGTAATATGCCCAAAACCATGTTGTGCTTCTGTAAGTAAGAATGTCATTGTTACATTTCAGGATATATGAGAATAAAACACTATTGAGACTTGACCCTTGAAATAATCAATCTACTAAAATGTCTTATTAAAAGTAAGTGGATCAGGAGATGAGCACACCCCCAGAATTTAACGTGATAAAAGTCCTTGTTTGACCATGAGCAATTTATGTTGCTGCGTGTATAATGTAAAGGGACATGTAATCTATGTCATGAACAGGTTACTGTTATCCTAAAAATGAATTATTTTTCATAGTATATTAGAATCTTAAGAAGTACAAAGCATTTGTTCTTTATTTTTGTCGCTCCTGCAAATCTGTGGCGCCATTAGATATAAATGGAAGTAAATGGTGTTAATGTTTCAACAAGGAGCCACTCTTTCATTGTTCATTTTAGTTGTTGTTTAGTGTGAAAAAAGGCCCTTCCGCCCACCAAACCCACACTGACCATCGATCACCCTTGCACTAGTTTTGTGTTATCCCACTTTTGCGTTCTACACACTAGGGGCAATTTACAGAAGCCAATTAACCTACAAACGTGCACCTCTTTAGAATGTGAGAGGAAACCGGAGCATCTGGAGACAACCCATGCGGTTTCAGGGAGACCGTGCAAACTCCGCATGGACAGCACCCGTAGTTAGGATCGTACTCAGATCTCTGGTGCAGTGAGGCAGCACTGTACTGCTCCACCACTGTGCCGCCCTTAATTAGTAATTTTCTTCTTCCTCTTTTCACAGCTAGTTTCCTGCCCAATATTTTGCCCTCTCTGAAAGACTTTGAGTTTTTAACAAGACACGTTTCCCTAAGTTTGGGTTGTGCTGCAGAACCTTATCTTACTGATGCTCACTCTGAGCACAGGCAGTGAATGAAACAGGGAACCTTAGCTGAGCATAAATCTCTCATCAGCTGTGAACACTTCCACACAATCTTCCACAGGAGGTGTTTGTGGATAGCGATCAACATGAGTATACCTCGCCAAATATCCTTCCTAACTTTAAAAAATGAAGGCCAACCGGCTGAAATCAGTCAAATTCATTTTGTGTTTCTCAGCTAAGCATTTTCATTACAATGCCATGCAGCTGGAAGCTGAATATATATCAAGGACAATACTTTTGATTAACCTTTACCTTTTTTTATTCTGTCTGGTAACAATTAAATGACCTTTAATTGAATTGTTCACCATGATTCTGAGGCCTGATCACTATAATATTAACCTGCCTCTCCCTTTAAGCCTGCTGTTCATCCACTCCCTTTGGGGAAATGGTCTAAATAGATCCTGATCTCAATTAGACACAAATTATTCTTGTTATTGGAAATTTCACCGGATTGGCAGCTGCTTGGCTTCTCTCCAGGTTATTGCAAGGTCCAAAAACAACGGGACAGAGCTGCAGGTCTTTCCTGTTTTTTATTTTAAAGATTGTTCAGTCGCATTTTATTTGGTGTAACATCCTAATTAAGATAAGTGCTGTGAATAATGTCAAGAGAAGTTATAAATAAAAAAAAAGAGTAACCTTGATATTTTAGTTTAGTTTAGTTTAATTTAGAGGTACAGCATGGAAACAGGCCTTTTGGCCCACTTAGTGTGTGCCGACCAGCGATCTCCGCACACTAACACTATCCTACACACAAACTAGGGACAATTTACAATTTTACCAAAGCCAATTAACCTACAAACCTGTACATATTTGGAGTGTGGGGGGAAACCGGAGAAAACCCACACAGGTCACGGGGAGAACGTCCGTACAGACAGCACCCGTAGTCAAGATTGAACCCAGGTCTCCAGCGCAGTAAGGCAGCAACACTACTGCTGTGCCACCATGCAGAGCGATTAAAAATAGCAAAATAAGGGAAAGTTTGAATATGACAGGCTGACTAATTTGAATTCATGCACATAAATATACTCTACAAATATTAGCAGAGCAAGGAACACAATGTGAATACAAGGCACTGCAGATGCCTGTTTACATAAAACAATGCAAAGTGTTGGGGTAACTCAATGGGTCAGGCAACATTTCTGGAGAACATGGATAGGTGACGTTTCAGGTAGGCACCATTGCTCAGACTGATTGTAAGGGGGAGAGAGACAGAAAAAGCTGGAGTAACTCAGCGGGTCAGACAGCATCACTGGAGAAGATGGAGAGGTGACGTTTTGGGTCGCGACCGTTCTTCAGACTGAGTGTCAGGAGAAAAGGAAAGGGAGGGCAGGACAAAGGCTGGCAGTTAATAGGTTGATATGGGAGAAGGCGTTTTTATTAGGTAGATGGTGAACAAAGGCCAGAGATGAAAAGACAGAAGGTGTAAGCCAAAAGGCGAAAAGACGAAAGGAACAAAATTTGCCTATTGAATCTTTAGTTCAATCTACATGGCCCTATTGGGGATTATTTTAGCACATCACTGCCACTATAACTGACATAGAGAAATAGGAAGATCAGGTCATTGTGCAAGGCTCCACAGATGGAATCTACACTGCTGAGGGGAAAAACAGGCTAAAGAATATTTTGAAGAATTGATGACGACTAATTCAAGGAGTGGATAAATATACGATTGGGGAGAAATTATTGTATTGTGATCTGAATGGGCAAGCTGACTCCTGACTCCTCATAAAATTATAGGCACATTTCAGAGCTAAGCCTGGCCTTGTCCTCAAAAATGGTTTGGACTTTCCCAGTTGACATTGGTCATGTGTCGATCTCCAGGCTGAACGAATCAACGGGAGACACAAGAAAGTGCAAATGGTGGAATCCTGAGGAAGAAAACAGAGGAATATTGCAGGTCAAGCAGCATCTGTGTAGGGAATGGACAGGTGTCGATTTAAGTCGGGACGCTTCTTCAGATTGATGAAGTGCTGGGAGAGAGCTGGGCAAGAGAGGTGGGCGTAGGGTCACTAACCTTTGTCACTATCTCCACCCATCTACTAATCATCCCGTCCCCTCACCTGTATCCACCTATCACTTTCATGGCTTTGCCCCATCCCCAATCTCTTATCAAGTTTACTCCCCTACTCCCATCAGTCTGAAGAAGGGTCCCAACCTGAAATGTGATCATCTGGTCCCTCCACAGATGCCGCTTGACCCGTTGAGTTCCTCCAGCACTTTGTCTTTTGCTTTCTGAATCACCAGTTGACCTAGGTATGTGGCTGAATAAAAGACACCAGAGCCTTAGTTCACCTAACGTTTGATGACTAGATCTAATTGGAAGAGGACCTATTTTAACTTCCCAATTCATCTACGGTAATATGAATCACTGATTAAGCAGCCTACTTTGTCCTGAATGCTGCAAAGAACTAATTTCTGGAGGAACTCAGCGGGTTGGGCAACATTTGTGGAGGGGAATGGCAAGTCGACGTTTCAGGGCAAGACCCTTCCTCCAGTACATTACTACAGTGGTTCGTCAGAACAGTGTCTGAGACCTAACCGTTTTCTGCTGCCTCATCAATGACCAGTGCATTATTTGGTCAAAGTGACAATGGTTGGTGATGAATGTTAAGTGTCCAATTCCTATCAAAGCTCCCGGCTTGGCAAACAATTCAAGTCTGTGTCCAAAAAAGACGTAAGCAACATTCAGAGGGATTGATAAGAGCCAGACAACATTTGTGCCGTATAAAGTATCAAACAGTGGCCATTTACAACAAACAAGAGTCTAACTACCAATAATTAATATTGAACTGTAGTACTTTCATTGAATCTGCCACACCAAAACTGGACTAACTTTTCCCAGGAGCGTTATTGGCCTTAGAAAAAACACTTAAATACATGTTATATATAAGTAGTTGAGAAGCTGGGGTATTTAACAGTGAGTGACTCACCTTCTCCAAAGGCATGGCAGGAATGTGATGGAGCATTCTCTGCTTGCCTGACTACAACACCAAAGAATCTAGACTCCAGTCAGTACTATGGAGACACAAAAGACTGCAGATACTGGAACAGAGCAAAAAAAACAACAAAGTGCCAGAGAAAAAGACAGGATTGGCAGCATCTGTGGAGGGAATGAAATGTTGACATTTCGGGTCAACACCCTTTCTCTGGACTGGAGGAAGGGTCTGAACTGAAACATTGTCTGTCCATTTTATTTCACAGATGCTGCCTGGCTAATTGAGTTTCTCCAGCAGTTTGTTTTTGCACCATTCAGGCCAAATCAAGCTGCAAATCAAGGCACCCCATCTACCACACAAAACATTTAATTCTCCTATAATCCCTCGAGACACAACAGACTGCAGATGCTGAAATCATGGGATTTCTGTGGAGCATCTGTGGAGGATATGGAGAGTTGAGACCAAATGCAGACTGGGCGATCATTTCGCTGAACACATACGCTCAATCTGCCTTGGCCTACGCGATATCCTGGTTGCCAAACATTTTAACTCCCCTTCCCATTCCAATATTGTCCTTTCTGTCCTGGGCCTCCTCCACTGTCAGAGTGAGGCCACATGCAAATTGGATGAATGGCACCTCATATTTTACATGGCCAGCAGTTTGAGCATTGATTGCTCTAATTTTGACTAACCCTTGCATTCCCTCCCTCCCACCCTAGTTGTCCTACCAGTTCCAATGAACGCATCTTTGTACCCCTTTATAATTCTCTCTTCCCCAGCCAACAATGGAACCATTATGGGCTCCACCCTTCCTTGGTCACCTGTTATCGGCCCTGCTTTGTTCTGGCCTTTTCTTACCTCTGGTTCCCTCCCCCTTACTTTCAGCCTGAACAAGAGTTCCAATCCGAAACATCACCCATATTTTTTCTCCATAGATGCAGCCTGACCCGCTGAGTAACTCCAGCACTTTCTGACTATCTTCGGAGAGATGGCATTTTGGGTTGGGACCATTGCTCTGACCTCCACAATTGCAGCCTGTTGCATTGAACTCCACCAGCAGTTGCTCTGGAAACAGAAAATGTTTATTTTCATTAATCTAAGCCAAAGAACCTCTCCACAGAGATTAATAAATCTGATGGCCTTTGGGGATGGATTTCTCACTGTAAGGAATTTGACCCACCCAGTTGCAATAAAAAATTATGATCTAAAACTAATGTTTACACAGGAAGTTCGGAATATTTCAAATGAAGCAAGCAAAAAGATATGCTAACCATATGCCTTTATTTTATTTAATTTTTTTGCTTGACTTGGGCAAGTGATGGCGGAAAAGTGCATGTTAAAGTTGAGGTCTGAAAGCCAGTTCTGTCCATCTGGGTCTGTTTTGTGGATTGCTTCAGTCCCCCTGGAGTTTGAAATTTCAGCCCTTGAGTTGTGATGCCACCCTATAATCGCAACTTTTTGTGAGTCTTTAATGCCCCATGTCCATGATAATTTACACATGTGCATGAAAAACCTTTCAGATATATGTTGCTGACAAGAAATCCAGAAGTGTGATTGCTGGATCCTTGTGTTTTGTTCGATATCGGTGCTGAAGAACAGATTCTACTTCATTGTTCAGTGAGATACAGCATGGAAACTGGCCCTTCGGCGCACTGAGTCCATGCCGGCCATTGATCACCATTCAAACTAGTTCTTTGTTATCCCACTCTTGCATCCACTCCCTACACGCTAGGGGCAATTTACAGAGGCCAATTAACCTACAAACCCAAATGTCTTTGGGATGTGGGAGGAAACTGGAGCACTCAGAGGAGACCCATACAGTAACAGGGAGAACGTGCAAACTCTGCAAAGACGACACCCGTGATCAGGATTGATCCCGGGTTTCTGGCACTGTGAGGCAGCAGTTCTACCAGCTGTGCCCCCGTGCCTCCCACTTCCCAGCGTCTAATTGACAAAAGCTGAACTGTGTGGATGATCAGAATTATTTCCTTGACTAAAACATGCATTTACTGACATGGCAATATCTTCATAGGACAATAATCTTGATCTTGTAATTGTGAAACATTAACAAATCTTCCCAATTATGCAGGAAATGTAATAATTCCGATAGCCAGCACAGTTGCATGGATTTTAGAGCACCACCATCAAAGGTGGCATTCATGAAGTAAACAGGAGCACAGTACACTGTACTGATTTCCAGTGCCTGGGGCAGTCTTCAGTGGGTAGGATCATTACCTACTCAGGCTGCACCAGGTCGAAGGGTCGTTGACCGGAATCATTCCCAGTATCTCCCTCCACCGATGCTGCCCAACTTTCTGAGTACCTCCAACACTTTAATGCTTTCACATCAGATTTCCTGCGTCCACATTATTTTGCATTTTCATTGCACCCACCAGTTTTATATTCACCCTGGCTGCTATCTTTTTCTAGTTGTCACATCCAAGAAACGCAGGTGTTTTATCGCATTGTTTTCTTCCCAAAACTGTGCTGAGGTCAGCTGAGATAAAACAAGGATGTGATTGCTAGAAAACAATAAGATTTGGAAGCATTTAGTGCTGAAGTAACAGCTGGTCAGGCAGCATCTCTGGATGACATAGGTGACATTTTGAATCGGGATTCTTCTTCATACTGCGGAAGGTCTTGAGTCTGAAGAAGGGTTTCCAACTGAAACATCACCTATCCACGTCCTCCAGAGATGCCACCAAACCCACTAAATAATGCCAGCATTTTGTGGGGTTTTTTGTAAACCAGCATTTGCAGTTCCTTGTGTCTCTGGATTGAAAGCATTCTTCTATAGAGTGCAGAATAATTTCAAGATTGTTTTCTATTGTCTCAAAAGGATTACCTTGTTTGGCTAGTGCAACATCATCATTAAACATAGATTTATTTGAACTATCAACTTGCTTATTCAGTGCACAAGGCACCCTAGCCAGTTCACGTGACATATTAAGGCATTCAATTTAACTTAAATCCCGAGTTTTCCACTTTAGTGATTAGTAATTAGTTTCTTGACCCATGCAGATGAGATGTCATTGCATTGGCAGTAGCGAAAGGTGGAACCAGCTGCCCAGACAAGAAACTGATCACAGTTTAATGAGTTGGATCTTTATGTATTGATTGCAAAGAAAAGCACTTATCATCAGAAGATTGATGGACGTCACCATCAGCCCTGGGCTGTCATTGCCAAAAGGTCAATAGGCATTCCAAAATGCACAAGACAGCAAAACACCATTAAAAGCAAAAGTGAATTGAAATAGACTGATGAAGTTCAGCAGCAATAATAAAAACAAAATGTCGATGCTTAACTTGGCTTCTTGGGCTATGGGCATGATCACTAAGGCGCGTTCCGTCAGGGTAGGCAAGGTAGGCACTGCCCACCCTGACTAAAATTATGAAATAGCAATTATTAAATATAAATAGTAACGGCATGGGAGAATTATGCCTGTCTAAGAAATGATCACTTAGGTAGGCATAATTCTCCGTGCCTTTCAACCGCAGCACTTGTAACACGCAAAGGTCTGTGAAGCCCATGTGCCATCGGCGCTGCTTCAAGACGTAAATTTCAAGCGGAGCTGAAGACAGCAGAAATTCTGCCTTTGCCGTACTGTGCATGCGCAGCAGCCTACTGTGCATGCGCAGCGCGAGTTTCTTGGTGGGTTTTTCAAATATGGATTGCCATTATTTTAAGAATATCTTAGGAAACAAAGCGAGAAGAATTGAGTTTGTGAAGCAATAATGTGGTGAGTACATTTCTTGGTGCTTTATGTTTTTAAATACTGTATTTCCCGGGGTGGGTGGGGAGAGCTCCTTTCACAGTGTTTGGGGAGTATGGCCCAGGGTAAAGCTGCGGTGAATGCAGGAGCATTGTGAAGGAGGGGATCGGGGCCAGTAACCCATTTGCGACGCTCCGGGCACGGAGCCACCGCATTGCGGCCGGGGAATGAATTATTGGGTGGCTGCGATTGGCCGCCGGGACCGGACAGCCCCTTCTGCCCATCCACGCTCACCTCTGGCAGTGCTCCCCGTCTGAAAACCTCTTTCCTGCCACTTGCCGGCTTCGCTCATGTCAGCCGCTTCCCGCAAATCCTCATGCAAATTGGATGAATGGCACCGCAGCGGTGAGTGAGTTACTGGCATTATCTCCGACCCCCTCCTTCTCAACACCCCTGCCCTCCCCGCATCTTTAACCCTTGGCACAGACTCCTCACACGCTGCAAAAGGAAATCTCCCTCCAATGGACCCTTGAATTAGTGTTGTCATTCAATAAGATGACAATTGATGGGACGTTGAATCAGCCTGTGGACTTTGGGAGCCGCGGTCTCCGGTCGGAAGTGGTCGACTCGTACGTCCAAGCCGCTGAGAAAGTTCTCCCGTTCTGACGTCGGATGGTGACCCCAAATTTCATTGTACCAATTGGTGCATGTGACAATAAGTGTCTCTTGAATTGAATGTGGAATATTAAAAATAAAGAAACTACAAATACACTAAGAACAAAAATGTTTTTTTCTCACCTTCTTCATAGCAAAATCATCCAGAATTTCACCAAGATCTGTTTGTCTAAGTTTGTCACTCTCAATGCACAGAATGCTCATTGCAGACAACCTCTCTTGAGACATTGTGGACCCTAATTCATTTTTAATTCTTTTGAGTCTTGAAAAAGACCTCTCCCCCGAGCAGTTGGTGACCATTAAGCTACGAAACAGTCGCAACATTGCTTCCACATTAGGGAAGACCATCTGAATTGTTTCCTTATATATTAATTGATAATGGTCTGTATGAGACAGAGAGTGCTCTTCCGTATGCCTATGGCTTTGTCTCACATACGAGTGAAAGTGCAAACATTCATCAGTATGTTTCAGGTCAACATCTTCTGGGTTTGCTTCCATCAACAGTTCAACACCTTGCTGAATTTCTTGCTTAGATGCGGTCAGATTAGCAAGAAAGGAAAACTGTTGTGCAACTTCACTGTACACAGTGCCTCTTCTTTTTTAATTGGTTTCAAGTGCATCTAGTATAGGAATAAAGGATTTTATCCTAAACTTATCTCTTGAAGAGATTTTATCTAAAGCATCAGGACCAGGTGCACTTCCATCATTTCCTTGCCATTTCCTTACTCTTTGTCTCCCTGTGACACTTCTGTAGTTAACATCTGGCAAGGTGGCCTTTGCTTGTTGCTCAAGCTCATCAAAATCTTCTCTAATTTTACTTACAAAATCCTGAAATGAACTGTACAAACTAGCACAAGTACTCAATAACAGTTTGGATTTCTGAATGGCTTTGTTGACCTTTGCGGAAATGACCTAGCACACGGGTCCAAAAATGCAGCATAAACACAAATTCCAGTTCTTCCATCTTCTGCAAAAGATTGTTAGCTTGAACCCTGGTATCACCCTTCACATTAACATCAGAGTACAAATGACTGAGGACATCAGTGATAGTGCTGTAACTTTCCAAAATTGCTTTTGTGACTTTTGCATGTGCCTCCCACCTAGTGTCTGACAAATATTTAGGCACTTTTGACTGAGGTTGCAAAAATGATTTTAGAACTGCCCATCTCTTTGTGGAGGATCTTCTTCTTCTTGCGTATGGCATGTACAGTCTAATGTTATAGGACAACCTATTCTATTTGATCTTATTTGATTGTGCTCGCCGGGTTGATTGCATTCGTCGAAACAGGGCAGACCACGTGAAGGTTGCAATCTTCCACCCCTTTGTGGAGGATGAAAAGAAGGTATACATTTCTTTGATAATTCCAAAACAGTTCACTGCATCAAGGCAGCAATCAACAGCCGAACGGCCCACCAAATTTAATGAGTGAGCAGCGCATGGAATAAATCTTGCTAATTTGTTTTCTCGAGGATTTTTTGCTGCATACCCTTGTACCTACCAGCCATGTTGGCAGCATTGTCATAAGACTGCCCTCAGAAGAAGAGCTCCAAATTGCGGTTGGCACGGAACTCATTGAGGTGGGGACGGAGGGGGACAAAGGTGAGGCCTCTGCTGCGGACAGACAGTTCGGTAATCTGAGAGGGGGAGGTCAGGGGGGGTGGTGAACACGCGGCAAGGGCAATGTCTGCTGGCGGGCTAGTAGGTGGTCAGGGGGTAGGGGGGTATGAGAACTGTAGTGTGGGTGGGGAAGAGCTGGGGTCACATGGTTTGAGGGGAATGGGGAAGACCCAGTGGAACAGCCACTGAGTTTACCAGGGTTGGGGGTGACTAGCACTAGGACCCAGCGCAGTCAAACTCAGGGGAGTTGGAGTCTGCAGCATGGAAACCTCAGGCCCGGTGCTGAGTCCAGGCTGCAGGTAAGGCGATGGCTGTGGGCTGCTGGAGGGCAGTGGAGTGGCGAGGATCAGCGGGCAAAGCGTGGACGGTCCCGGTGGGCAGGAAATCAGCCCCATCCGAGACTGTGAGCAGGGTTAACTATAGAAAGGACCATTCCGCCTATCGTAGCGGGTGGCTGCTCATTCCCACCCACTCTTTACCCCGCCAGGAGCCTTATCTCTTCTCCTCTGAAGCAGGCAGGTCTTAAGACAAGTCCTTCTTTGTTAAATTTATAGTTTGTTATAGAGTCATAGGGCCATGGAGTGATAGAGCGTGGAAAGAGGCCCTACAACCCAACTTGCCCTCGTCGACCAACATGCTCCCTCTACACTGGTCCCACCTACCCTCTATCCCTATCCCATCCATGTACCTCTCCAAGTGTCTCTTATATGTTATGATAGTACCTGCCTCAACTAATCTTTCAAAATCAAAATAACCTTTACTCAGAGTGAAAATTAGATATACAAAACAGGAACTGTGCAAAAAAGTCTTCCGAAATTCTCGGAGGTTATACATACATTAATTTGTGTCATATTGCAGTGTTCACATGTATTTTACCTGACTCCCTTGCCACTCAAATGCCCCCCGGGGTGATATCACTTCCCTCATGTGAGGGGCGTCTCCACCACACCCTGCCCCCCAATGTCCAGCAGTAGAAGGACCCTAGACCATGGTGCTCCCCCACAGAGCCTTGGCGTTGCCTGCCCTGAGCTTCAGTGCGTCCCTCAGCATGTACTCCTGCAGTCTGGAGTGGGCCAGTCGGCAACATTCCTTGACGGACATCTCACTCTGCTGGCGGGTCAACAAGGTTCAGGCAGACCAAAAATTGTCTTTCACCAGACCTCCTCCAGCAGCTCATTCCATATACCCACCACCCTTTGTGCAAAAAAAGTTATACCTCAGGTTCCTAGTAAATATTTTCCCCCTCACCTTAAACCTATGGTTGTTGAAGGACAGACTATATGAGCCAAGACATCAGATGCTTGGACAGTCCATACAATGCAACCCCTAGATCAGTTCATGCCTTATTTCCTGTGACATGTAAATAGACAAAAAGAACTCCCTAGTGATATACTGTACCTGAATACAAGGAAAATCAATCAAAGGAAATTCCTTCATTTAACCCCTCATTCTGTGGATTGCTGTGCTCTGATTAATGTATTTAAGTAGATCATCATCTAGTGGATGTGTCAAGAACAAATGAGGCTTAGCCTTAGAATAGAAATAGGTCGTTTGACAATTATGTTGCCGGCTGTGACAAGGGATAAGCATCCATTTTCTGCTCACTATTCTCACTCATGGAGATTCAGTTTCACTAGAGACGGCCATTTTGATCTGGACCACGGCATCATTACCCTTGTCCAATTCCACTTACCTTTATTAGGCTCAATTTTTTCTTATTCTCTAAGTCTTCGTCGTAAGAGGGATTCTTCTGGGTTTAGAGGCACAAAGTGATGTTTAGTGTAGGACTCACCATTAACATGATACAGGGATAGTAGAGTTTAATATCTGTCACCCTGATAGGGTTAGGGGGTGAAGTGGAAAGTAGTTATTTGCACAAAAAATAATGGTCTTGTGGGTCTTTGTTCCTCACAAATCAGATAGGGATGGCAATAGAAATTTTTTTTAAATAGATTCATAGATTTATGTTGGAAAAGGGTTGTCAGCAACACACATGCGGAAATTAGTGTCCTGTTTTCAGGTGATGTTGTGAAAGGAAAAATGTGGATGAGAATATGTCAATGACAGGCACCAGATAACGGCTGAATTGAGATCGATGAGGCTATTGTGAATAGTACATTAGTGCAGCACAGTGACACAGCGGTAGAGCAGCTGCCTGACAGTGCCAGATCTTGGCCACGAGTGCTGCCTGTATGGAGTTTCTACATTCTCTCTGTGACCGTGTGGGAGTTCTCCGGGTGATCCTGTTTCCTCCCGCACTCTGAAGACAAAGATTTTAAGAAAACAACTGCAGATGGTGGCTTGGGTGCTTTGGCTTGAAGTTAGAAGGCACCACTTCAAATGGTGGCTTGGGTGCTTTGGCTTGAAGTTAAAAGGCACCACTGCAAATGGTGGCTTGGGTGCTTTGGCTTGAAGTTAAAGGACACTACTGCAAATGGTGGCTTGGGTGCTTTGGCTTGAAGTTAAAGAGCACCACTGCAAACAGCACCACAGCACCCAAACCACCATTTGCAGTAGTGCCTTTTCACTTCAAGCCAAAGCACCCAAGGCACCATTTGCAGTAGTGCCTTTTAACTTCAAGCCAAAACACCCAAGCCACCATTTGCAGGCAGTGCCTTTTTACTTCAAATCAACCATATTTTCATTTTCAAACCACATTAAGGGTATTCACAGTTGAGCAGACGTGTTCAGTGCGATTCAGAGCTCAGAGAGACGTGACGCTCTGGCTTGCTCCATCTTGCAGAGACTGAGTGAGGCACACGACTTCCTGGTTTTATAGTCTCTCCCCCTCCCTCCACCAGGGGCTGCAGAGAGAATAGGGATTTTTTAAAAACATTAATATCTCTCTGATTTTTCATCAATGGGAAAAATCCTCTGGTCCAGGAAGGTGGAGGGGGGCTCTGAGCGAGCTGTCCAAAAATGACAGCCGTAGGTGGCAGCGTTCTCTTGGAAATCACAGCACAGTGAGCCAAAAGCAGTCAAGATCAGACTTTTAGTAATATTGAATACAATATATATATAGTATTCCTGGCAATTTTGCTTCTTTCCAGAATGCCAGTATCCTGTAACAAAGCAGAGGACCAGTGGTAGAAGCTAGAGTTCCCAATCCCTTAGTTCCCAACAACCTCAGTAGTAACACACCTAATGGGACCTGGGTCCAGTTGCATCATGCCATGGTCTGCTGCAGATAGAAAATGAAATGCTTGATGTTGTTGGAATGTCGGCTCATTTGTAGAGCATGCTTTAGATATCTGGTCTCCAGGAGCCTGCAAGACACCATTATGAACCTCTGGTGATGTAGATTCCAACCATTTTAAACAAGTTGCGGGATCTCCCATTACCCTTTGGCATGGTCAGCAATGAAATATCCAAGATGGGTGTAATCCATCAATCACATTAAAATTCCACCCTGTTCCTCCCACTTTGAACTTGACACAGAAACTATCCTTCTGGGAAAACTCAATGGAGATTTTCAGTTCTACTTTTCATTTCTGTGGAGCAATCCCCTCCCCCCCCCCCCCCCCCCCACCCCTAATTTTCTGTTTTCTTCTAGAGCTCTGTTTAACCACAGTTGACTATTATTCATTTGTCAGTGAGCATTGATGCATTAGCCGGCCAAACAATTTCATAGTTGGAACTGATCCTAGCCTCTTTTTAGGATACCAAAATGCACACTTGGCAGTGGGAATTGTTTAACCATCACGAGGGGCTCTACAATTCCCCCTGTCTAGCAGTTCTGAGGCTAATTGCTGTGTCTCACCAGTTGTGATCTTTCATTTCCAGTGGGATTATGATTGAGAACAGATGTTGGTTTAAGTCGCATTCTTGGACATTTAACATTAAAGGAGAAACCATAAGCCCAGTCAGGTCAAAGGTTAATGAGGAACTTGAGGATCAGGTGCATTCCATTCATGCTGACAGGATCATTTCTTCCAATAGAAATGGCGTTGGTTCAACATGTTATCTTATATTGTTCAAGTCTATGACCTTAAGAGGCTAAAACGGGATCATTTTACAACATTTGTGAGTAATCCTGTGAAACACCAACATCATTAATTGTACTTTGATTTTATTTTGACAAAAGAAAATCAACGGAAAGGTATTCAAGAAAGGTTCTCTGGTTATTGAATTGGCTCAAAAGATACTGCATGCGCTTCGGCCCATTGAGTCCACGCAGACTATCGATCACCTGTTCACACTAGTTCTATGTTATCCTACTTTTGCACCCACTCCCTCCACACTAGGAACAATTTACAGAGGCCAATTAAGTTACAAATCCGGGATGTGGGGGGAAACTGGAGCATCTGGAAGTAACCCATGGGGGTCATATGGAGAACGCGCAAACACCACACAGGCACTTAAGTCAGGATCGAACCCGGGGCCCTGGCAGTGTGACGCAGAAGTTCTACCATCTATGGCACTGTGGTGTGTCACATATAACCTAACTTTGAGAATATCATTGACTGAACCTTCTAATTTAACCATATAAGGATACATCATAGATTCACAGACAAATACAGCACAGACACAGGTCCTTTGGCCCAACTCATACATGCCAAAAAAATGTCTGGCTAGTCTTAGTCACCTATGTTTGCCCCATATCCCTTTAAACCCTACCTGGCTGGCTTGAAGGGCCGTATGGCCTACTCCTACACCTATTGTCTATTGTTTAGACAATTAGCTGCCAAGTCTATAACATGTAGAAAGGAACTGCAGATGCTGGTTAAAACCGAAGATAGACACAAATAGCTGGAGTAACTCAGCAGGTCAGGCAGCATCAAAGATCCTATAGCGGAGCTCCGCTATAGGATCTTTGGGCAGCACCTCTGGAGAAAAGGAATGGGTGATGTTTTGGGTTGAAACCCTTCTTCAGACTCATAGGAAAGGGAAACAAGAGATATAGACGGTGATGTAGAGAAATATAGAATAAATGAATGAAAGGTATGCAAACAAGTTCTGCTGATAAAGGAAACAGTCCATTGTTGGCTGTGAGCCAGGGGATAACAAGTTCCACAAACAATAAACCTCACCAGGATGACAGTGAAACCAATACAATGGCTAGGGTGGGGGAGGGCCGGGGGGAGAGGGGATGTACGGGTTACTTGAAAATAAAGAAATCATTATTCAAACCGCTAGGTTGTGAGCTGCCCAAGCAAAATATGAGGTGCCGAAATATGAAGCGGTGTGAGGTCTTTTATATGTCGTTATTGTGTCCACATCAATTAATTCACCTGGCTGCTTGTTGCATAAACCCACCGCCTTCTGTGTGAAAAAGTTGCCTATCTGATCCCTTTACATTTTTCCCCTTCTCAGCTCGAGTCTCTGTCCTCTAGTTTTAATCGCTTCCACTTTCGGAAAAACAGGGTGGAACTTATGATGATTTTAGAAAACCTCTAAATGGTCGCCCCCTCAGCCTCTTATGATACATGGAAGAAAGTCCCAGCGTATCCAATCTATCCTTGTAACTCAAGCCCTCAGGTTATGACAACATCCTTGGTGTCCATTCCATTGGATATGAAATATGGAGATGGGGGATTGAAGGGAACACCTGCAGTAGAACACAAAGTGCTGGAGTGACTTAACGGGTCAGGCAACCTCTCTGGAGGACATCGGTAAGCGATGATCTTGGATCTTCCAACCAAAATGTCATCCATCCATGTTGTCCAGAGATACTGCCTGACCCACTGAGTTACTCCAGCACTACATGTTTAACTTTGTAAACCAGCATTTGCAGTTCATTGTGTGTCTGGAGTAGAAACAATTCTTCCACAGTTCACAAAATGGTTTGAAGAACTTTTCTATTGCCTCAAAAAGGATCACCTTGTATGACCGAAGATAGACACAAAATGCTGGGGTAACTCAACGGGAGTTACCCAGGCAGCATCTCTGGAGAGAAGGAATGGATGACGTTTCGAGACCCTTCTTTAGACTGATGTCAGGGGGGGAGGGAGATACATAGATAAGGAAATTGAAGGTGTGAAAATAGAGCAAAGGGAATGGAGATCTAGGAAAATGTAGATTAGATCATTGTTGGTTGGGAGAAGGTAACAACAAAGCAAACAGAGATAAAATGTAGTCGGAAATAGTAAGACATGTCAGAGAACTGGGGGGGGGGAGAGAGAGAGGGAAAGCAAGGATTACAAAGTTAGAGAAGTCAATGTTCATACCGCTGGGGTGTAAGCTGCCCAAGCAAAATATGAGGCGCTGTTCCTCCAATTTGCGCTGGGCCTCACTCTGACAATGGAGGAGGCCCAGGACTGAAAGATCAGTGCGGGGATGGGAGGGGGAGTTAAAGTGTCCAGCAACCAGGAGATCAGGTCGGTTTAGGTGGACTGAGCAGAGGTGTTCAGCGAAACAATCGCCGAGCCAGCGCTTGGTCTCACCAATAAAAAGGAATCCACACCTGGAACAGTGGATACAGTAGTATATGAGGTTGGAGGAAGTGCAAGTGAACCTCAGCCTCATCTGAAAAGAGTGTTGGTGTCCTTGGACGGATTTGAGGGGGGAGGTAAAGAGACAGGTGTTGCATCTCCTGCAGTTGCAGGGGAACATACCTAGATACGGGGTGGTATGGGTGGAAAACCATGTATGATGTTTTGAGTCAGGTCACTTCTTCAGGTCACCTGCAGAGTTGACTATCTGCTGAAAGAGTGTCACAGCAGGAGGTCATCAGGGAGATACATACACATGAGCAATGAATAAGGAGTACATAAGCACCCATGGCTGAGTGTGTTGTATCTCAACTGCACTGGTGCTTGCAAAGATTTTCCCTCCCCCCCCCCCCATCACATCCTCCAAGGTCTATCGAAATGCTTCATAAAATCAGCATGTTTACTTATACAATCTGTCATCCCATCAATTTAAGGAGACTTCCATTAGCAATGTTACAAAATTTTGAGATTTAAAAAATCAAGTCTGGAATGTATCCCATCAGAAAAAGCTTAAAAAGAAGTTTAATTTGACACCCAATTCACTTTCATATCTTCAGTATTGATAAGGTTCTGGCCATTTTCATGACACATGTTTCATTTTCACAGCAACACAAAAGCTGTGATCAAGGACAGTCAAAAGCCCAAAACTTTCTTAAAAATTAAGAGAACTGAATGAAATTTTCAGTTATTATAGATTGAAGCATTCTGAAACAAACATGAAACAATCTTACTTGGATGACCTGAAATTAAAGCATATAATTAGTTAGTTACCTAATTGTAGCTAATTACAACATTCAATTACTAGATCTAAACATCTATCCATTTCTTAAGAAAAGGTTAACATTTAAAAAAAAGCCTAAGTGTCCAAATAACATTCACACAAGAATTCACAATATAACATGATTTTTAAATCTCATTGTCACGAATTTATAGGCCAAATGGAAGGAATTTAGTGTTTAATTCCTGTAAATTTATGGCCATTTAAATCATCTTGCGAGTGGGTTTTGTGGAACGCAATGGATTTGAACGTTGCGGTTTGCGGTGAATTTAAACCGCATATCGGCAGGAAAAATACGGCCGGTTCGTATATTTTTTTTGTCACCTTTTCGCAACATGAAATTTTGATTAAAGGCTTCCTAAGAAGCATGTTTTTATGTAAAAATAAACTGTAATCCTTCTTTTGTCCCCTACGTAAGATCCGTCCCTTTGTCGGCGTTGACGGCATTAAAAGATGTTTTTTAATTTTTCCAGCGCTAATTTTAATAAAATTAATAAAACGGAAGTCAGAGCGATTTTTCTTCAGCAACTAAAAAGCCTGTTCAAAATTGATTTGAAAAGTCTGAAGAAAAATCCCGTTTTAAACCTGCCCCCCTCTCAATGGCGACAAAGTCGCGCACATGGGCAGTGGCAGTACTGCAGCACCGCTAAAGGTAAGTTTTGTAACATACCTACTTCCATCCCAATTTTCATGCATAAGCCACCTCTGCTTCAAGAAATAACTGCAGATAACTTTAATCAGTGCTGCCTAGTTTGAACTGGCCAAAGCCAATTACAATAAACCAAGCCGCAGGCTTCCACACTATGCAATGAACAGTATGATTAGCTCTGGCCAGTCACTGCAAACATGTTAACTGAAGTCATGGCAACATTTTGTATGCACCCTGCATCAGGCTCAACCCTTAATCGTTCATCTCTGTGCCCGTTTTCTCATAGAATCCTACTGGCCCACTGAACCGTGAAAAATAATGTGACTGCAAATTAAAATTTATAGTTGTACACAACTCAGAGTCATGGTGATCTGAGATCTGAACTACAAATAAAGCACGTGCGATAGATGCTTTATTCTTAAGCCGCAGGAGCTTTGATTGCCCCAACACGGGGGCTTCGATCGCCGACTACAGGAGCTTCGATCGCCTCGACTGCGGATGTTCGACTGCCCCGACCGCGGGAGGATAAAGAGGAAGCAGATTGCACTTTATTGGCTTCCATCACAGTGAGGAATGTTTGTTGACTTTTATGTAGTTTTGTGTCTTATTGCTTTTTTTTAGTATTGCTGTTTGGCAATTCAAGTTTCGCTGTACGTTAATTGGTATACGTGACAATAAACTGACCTTTGAACCTTTGAATATAGGCAAGATGGGTTTTTTTCTTACCACCCCCCCCCCCCCCCCGGCAAGACTATTTCCAAATTGAAAGGTCTCCCTCTTCTACTCAAAACTGCTTGTTAAAAAACACAAAGTGCCCTTCTTGGAGGAGGCTCATTTAGGGCGGCACATGGCGCAGCAGTAGAGCTACAGCCTTACAGCGCCAGAGACCCAAGTTCGATCCTTCAGAGTGCTGTCTGTACGGAGTTAGTACTTTCTCTTCGTGACCTGCATGTGTTATCTCCAAGATCTTTGGTTTCCTCCCACACTCCAAAGACCTGCAGTTATGTAGGTTAATTGGCTTGCCATAATTGTAAATTGTCCCCAATGTGTCTAGGATAGTGTTAATGTGCGAGGATCGCTGGTCGATACAGACTCAGTGGGCCGAAGGGCCTGTTTTCGCTCTGTATCTCTAAACTAAACTAATCTGAAATTTGGGACTAATTATCTGGAAACATGTGATCTGCCAACTGATGTGAGTTTTGCTTCATGGCTGAGATGAACACTTTCTCATTAGATGATGAGGGATGTCAAGGAAAAGATGGGGAAATAGAATTAAGAACCGATCCATTGGTCTGTCATTCTATAACAGAGGATTTTATAGAATAGCACACCAGATCGAAGGGCTGAATGGCCTGCTTCTGAACCAATACTGCCAAGTAACCATGAGTCGCTTTTAAGTTATTTCTACTTATTTGAGCAATAAGGTGTGGAGCTCTTTAGATTTATCAGCACAGCACAATTTAAATGATTTCTTAGCAAGTTGTAACAAAAAGTGATTAAAACCATTCATCAAGCAACAACATGTGACATGAAATGAACAGCTATGCTACTGGCAAAGTTGAAGAGCCTGTTACAACCTGATTATAAACCCTGAAATGAGAGAGAGGCCATAGAACAGAGAGCAGTAAAGCACAGGAAAGGCCCTTCGGCCCACAATGTCTGTGCTGAACATAATGCCAAGATAAACTAATCTCACCTGCCTGCATGTCATTCATATCTCTCCAATCCATGCTTAGCCATGTACCTATCCAAAAGCCTCTTAAGTGCCACGATTGCAACTGACTTTACCACCATCCCTGGCAGCTTTTCCCAGGCACCCACCAGCCTTTGTATAAAAAAAACTTGCCCTGCACATATCCTTCAAAGTTTCATAAGTTCCTAAGTAATGGGATCAGAATTGGGCCATTTGGCATTCATCATGGCTGATATATCTTTCCCCCTCAATCCCATTCTCCTTTTTTCTCCCCATTACCCCTGACACTTTGCCCCTTTGACCTTAAAGCTAAGCCCTCTGGTCTTTGGTCTTTGGTCATTTCCACCCTGGGAAAAAAAGGTTCTGGCTGTCTACCCTATCTATGAAGCTCATTATTTTATAAACTTCTATCAATTCTTCCTTCAGCTGCCTGGCGCCCAAGAAAAAACAATCCAATTTTTTGCAACGTCTCCTCCATCAGGAGGAATTAGAAAATGTTTAACTGAACAACCTCCCTTGGGCTAGCCCCCTTGGCATATGTGTTTACTATTTCACTACATTTTACTACTTGCCAAGTTACCTTTACTACTTGCCCAGTTATAAGTACTTGGGAAATTTCATAGAATGAAGAAATTCGATGGTAATCACCTTGCCCATTGTGAACAAGCATCTCAACAGACAGTCCATCAATGTTGTGGTTGAAAGATTGTGCAGGTTATTGTACATAATGAGAGTTAAACTGAATCACTGAAAGATAATCTGCAAGTATTACTCGGAATTCAGTCAGCAAACTATATTTTGGCAAGAGGATAAAAGCACAAGTGTAAAGAGGTACACGTACATTGGAGTTTACCTGGACAGTAAACTGGACTGGTCCAGGAAAGCTGGGGCATTGTATAAGAAGGGACGGAGCCGTCTGTACTTTCTGAGGATGTTCTGCTCTTTCAGCGTCTGCAGTGAGATGCAGCAGATGTTCTACCAATTGGTCAGTGCCATCTTCTTCGCTGTCGTGTGCTGGGGTAGCAGGGCGAAGGCCGCGGACGGCAACCAAATGAACAAGCTCATCAGGAAGGCTGGGTCCGTCCTGGGGGTGGAGTTGGATTCACTGGTCTTGGAGGGGAGGATGCTCCTCAAACTGTGGAGCATCTTGGACAATACAGCTCACCCCTCCATGACACACTAGTCAACCTGAGGAGCACCTTCAGCAACAGACTGGTTCCACCAAGATGCAGCACAGAACACCACAGGAGATCCTTTTTCCCTGTGGCTTTCAAACTGTACAACTCCTCTCCCTTCTACCGTGGGGTAGACTGACTGAATTCCCCCAATCTTTGCACATCCTGAAATCACTTTAAGTTAACTTTAATTTCATGTATCACGTACCTTGTTGTGTTTTATGACTGTCGGCAGACCAATTTCCCTCCGGGGATAAAAAAAGTTCTATCGTATCGTATTATTCCAAGTACACAGGGCCCTGAAGAGATTGTAACTAAATTATGTAGAGATCTGGATTGTATAGAGGCTTACCTATGCAAGAATATACTTGTTATATAGGGAATGTAACAAAAGTTCATAAGGTTTTTTCTCTAGAATGGGGCATTAGGAGAGATTAAGCAGCCCTATTGAGTTTAGTACAATGAGAGATAGACACAAAATGCTGGAGTAACTCAGCGGGTCAGACAGAATATCCGGGAGAGAAGGAATAGGTGATGTTTCGGGCCGGGACCCTTCTTCAGACTGAGAGGTAGAATGAGAGATGACTTAATTGGAACATATATTTTCACAGGATTTTACAGATGGATGCAGGGATGATGTTTTCGTTGGCTAGGATTTCTTTAATCAGATATAGACATTCAAGACAAAGATGAGAAGAAATATATTCACCCAGAAGGGTAGTAATTCTTGGAATTCACTACCTCGAGGGTTCAGTCACTGAGTACATTCGAAACTAAGGCTGATCCATTTTTTAGATCCTAGGAGAAAAAAATGAAAGGAGGTTAGTGTTGAAATATGGTGTTGAGGCAGACCAGCCGTTATGCTATTGAATGGCTGAGCGGATACGAGGGGATGAATGTTCTTCTGCTCTACAGTTAGTCCAGAGGCAGGCCAGCGAGAGAGAGACAATAGAAAAAGATGGGACTAGTTAATGAAACCAACCATGTTACGTTTGGGAAGGACAGGGAGACAGAATGCAAAATGCACACTCAATCCAGATGTTCTTTTAGTCACAGTTTAAGCGATATCAGTGTAGGTAGTAACTGTTATGGGCCCAGTTCTTCTGTTGGTGGTTTCATGGGGGTTTAACAGCGTATCCCTACTGATGGCTCGGCTTCCGTTGCTGGCTGAATTCAGCCGAAGCTGGTGGCAACACCTCCCATCCTACTGCCACTGAGCTGCTCCAATGGATTCCACAAGTAGTTCGAAAATAAATAGTGATCTTCAACAAGCTTCCCAGCTCTCAAGATTAGACTTTTGCCCAGTGAGTATATTCAGAGTTCAATGTGACAAAAACTCAGCAGCCCCTGTGCAAGTGAATGAGAGATCTGCCTTAATATTTGTGTTACCTGTCATTTATTAATAGCCCATACACTTTAAGGAAGTGTAATTAATCATTTTTTACACAGTATTTCACAGATATAAATAAAGTGTTTGCAGTATAGATCACACTGTAAATGTTCACGGCATTGCCAAAATTCCTTTGTATTATATGATACTTATTTGAATTGAAAATGATGGTGACCTATTCTATTAGTGTCTGAAGGCTGTGCTGTTTTATGGTACAGTTTAGTTCAGTTTAGAGATATAGCACAGAAACAGGCCCTTCGGCCCATGGAGTCTGTGCCGGCCAGCAATCCCCGTACACTAGCACGATCCTGTGCACTAGGGACAATTTACAATGTTACAGCAGCCATTTAACCTACAATTCTCTAAGTCTTTGGAGTGTGAGGGGAAACCGGAGCAGCTGGAGAAAATCCACGTGGTCACGGGAAGAACGTACAAATTCTGTACAGACAGCACCCGTAATCAGGATCGAACCTGGGTCTCTGGCGCTGTAAGGCAGCAACACAACCGCTGCGCTATCATGCCGCCCCAGGTCACTGAGCATAAGAGGAACTTGGGGCACGAAGACCTGTGCTTTGTAGGTTGTTTACCTGAAATAGCTGACATCCAATATATTTTCTCAAACGCCACTAGAGGTTGCTGCTAAGTAGTGAGTCACTGCAGGGTTCATTTCTGCTGAGCATTTCTGCTTTTTCTACTGACGAATTAAGCAATTGCATTCCTTTTAAGGAAATCTAAGTCAGCTCAATCCTCTTATCATTGGTCTTTCATCATTCAAATGTGTCTCAGTTTCACACAGAAGGGATGTGACTCCTGCCGTTTTTTGTGCCATTGCTTCTGTTCTGAAATGCATCAGTGCAGATGCATCCATGCATGTGTTTCTTTGGATAACTACTGGTGAGGGACCCGAGGGGGTGTTGCAATCAATACCCATCAGAAGCATGCAAAACAGATGAATTGTGATATCAATCTACATGAACTAATGATCCGATGTTGGTTAGAGTTTAGTTTATTGTCGCATGTACCGAGGTACAGTGAAAAGCTTTTGTGGCATGCTAAACCAGTCAGCGGAAAGACTGGTTAGCATGCCACATGATTACAATCGAGCCACCTGCAGCGTACAAATACATGTTAAAGGGAATAATGTGAATAACGTTTAGTGCATGATAAAGCCAGTAAAGTCCGATCAAAAATAGTCCGAGGGTCTCCAATGAGGTAGATAGAAGTTCAGGACTGCTCTCTAGTTGTTAGTAGGATGGTTCCATTGCCTGGTAATAGCGGGGAGGAAACTGTCCCTGAATCTGGAGGTGTGCATAGTTTGGTGTAGGTACTTTGGAGTTGAACCGTCGGGTTAATTCACTGTAGTATTGCTGAACATATATTCATATGTTCATAAGTTATGGGAGTAGTATTTGGCCATTCAGCCCATTAAGCCTACTCCACCATTCAATCGTGGCTGATCTATCTTTCCCTCTCAACGTCATTCTCCTGCCTTCTCCTCATAACCCCTGACACACATACTAATCAAGAATCTTATCAATCTCTGCCTTAAAAATATCCATTGACAGTCTCCACAGCCATCTGTAGCAATTAATTTCACAGATTCACCACCCTCTTACTAAAGAAATTCCTCCTTATTTCCTTTCTAAAGGTACATCCTTTTATTCTGAGGTTATAGCCTCTGTGCTAGCCTCACCCACTAGTGTAAACTTCCTCTCTGACCAGGCCTTCACTATTCAGTAAGTTTCAATGAGGTGTGCCCCTCATCCTTCTAAACTACAGCGAGTACAGGCCCAGTGCTGTCAAATGCTCATCATATGTTAACCCAATCATTCCTGGGATTGTTCTCATAAACCTCCTCTGGACCCTCTCCAGAGCCAGCACATTCTTCCTCAGATGTGGGGCCCAAAACGGTTCACAATATTCCAAATGCGGTCTGACCGGTGGCTTATAAAGCCTCAGCATTTCATACCTGTTTATATGTTGTGTTCTTTATATTATAAAAATTCAGGACAGAATTTGTCCTGTCCTCAAGGTTTCTTCATAGTGCTTGTCGGAGTTCATTTGCGGACATTCTTTTTTTGGATTACAGCATAACTGGGAAACTAAGTAGAAAGGCCATGGGTCCGGCATCCCTGGAGAAGGAAGGAAACAGGTCCCTTAACATCTATCCATTGTGTTCCGAAAATAATTCTCCTCTCTGAGCCTCAACAAAGAGCTGTGGTTCAGTAAGATCCTTCGCACTGTCTGCTTCTTGCTCTTGTAAGCAATCACAGTACGCATTACCATGGGTCACTGATACCAGTGACATATGTACATGACTGCGGCAACAGATATTTGCAATGCTTATGTTGCACTTTTGCATAGATTCAAAGGTACTATTGAAAACAAACTGGCTGTATTTAATTTCTTCTGAGCAGGGTGCAGCAAACCTAGGGATCATGAGTGGTTCATGACGCTCTCCACGATGCAGGCTGCCATCAACACATTATTTGCACACACTGAATGGTAACTGAGATGGATTCATACAGCCACTGTGTATGGAAATGCTCTACAGCTGGAAAAGGTTCCTACATTGTCTGGCTGGTGTGCAACCATTGGAAGTGTGCAACTGATCCAAAACGCCGCAGCGAGACTCCTGACGGGCACCCGTAAAAGGGACAACATTACCCCGATCCTGGCCTCTCTCCACTGGCTCCCTGTGCGGTTCCGAATAAATTTCAAGACCCTCCTCTTTGTCTAAAAAGCCCTCAATGGGCTTGCATCCACCAACATTAAACGTCTTCTCACCCACTACACCACCTCCAGGTCCCTCAGATCGGCCGACTTGGGGTTGCTGAATGTCCCGCGGTCTAGACATAAGCTCAGGGGCGACTGTGGAACAACATCCCCCTCCCCATCAGAACTGTCCCCTCCACTGACTCATTTAAGTCTAGACTAAAAACGTATCTGTTCTCCCAAGCCTTTCCTGATGTCCTTTGAGCAAGGGCTATTTGTATATATGTATGTAGCTTGCTTGTGTATACTACTCTTATAACAAATGTAAAGCACTTTGGTCAACGAGAGTTGTTTTTTAAATGTGCTTTATAAATAAATGTGACTTGACTTGACTTGACTTGTTCCTTGCTACCAGCCATTGAAAGGAATATAAGGAAGAAAAAGACAGGAGGCAATATTAACATCCCCTTTCTAATGGGAATCTCCAAGTATAACTCCTCTAATTGCAATAGCAGAAATGACAGTCCCTAATCTCCATTTGCCAACTCATTCCCTTTCCTTTGTTATTATGATAGTTGGCAATCGGATGTAATTTAAGATTAAAGTACAGACATTCCAAATGAAACATATACTTCGTTCCTATTCAGTGTAAACCTATAGTTGCAACATGGCAGATGGAAGTTCACTGACCTCAGTGAAGGAACCTGTAGCTTACCTCAGAAAATAACCTTCAACAGCTCCATGCCTAGATGGCTTGACTTCAGACAACATCATCTTGGCATGGGCAGCAGCAGTCTGGCTATCGGTCACTGCATCAGAGGGCGGCACGGTGGCACTGTGATAGAATTGCTGCCTTATGGGCCTGTTCCACTTACGTGACTTTTTAGGCAACTACAGGAGACTATGAGGTCGCCACATGTTCGCTGGAGGTTGCCGGGGTGTCGCCTGCATGGTGGTGAGTAGTTCCCGCATTCTCATAACTAATCGCGGCTTCAATCTGGCCGCCGCTAACTTTTCAACATGTTGAAAATTTAGCGGCGACCAGAATTTTGACGCCGTGGAGAGTAGCGAGAATTCCGATGAATTATGTGCAGTGGTTGTGGGTTGCCAGGAGGTCGTAAGTTGTCATAGGTTGTCGTATGTAGTCGCCGGTGCTGACCGGTGAATTTCATTGGCTCAATAGGGAAAAAAAAATCATAAACAGTAGTTTTCACAACCAAGGATAACCGACCAGTAATGTTAATGCCCGCCGAGCTTCACAGCCGTGTATCTCTGGCTTCTTAAAGGTTGTCTCCACTCCATCTCCACCCCCCCTCTCCCCCCTCTTTTAAAGGACTTAAGTGAACCTTCCCATACACTGTGCTTTCACCGTCTTAATTACAGCGCCAACCTTCCTGTTCATCGTGGTGTGTGTCTGTATCACATTGGCTTTGCACCATGTGAATTTCGCTCAATCAGCGGTCCCTCCGCTTGCCCTGTCCCCCGCCTGCATAACGGGCTGGTGAAGGAAGCGATGTGTGTATATATGTGTGCGTGTTCCACTCTGATAGCCGCCGGTTTTTCAGCGACCTGCTACGACTTGACAGTCGCCGGCAATCGTCTGAAAAATTGCTTAAGAGGGACAGGCCCATAACAACGTTTGCCGTGCCGGAGACCCAGGTTCGATCCCAACTACGGGTGCTGTCTGTACGGAGTTTGCACGTTTTCCCCATGACCGCGTGGGTTTTCTCAGATAACTTTGCCTCCCACACTACAAGGACGTGCAGGTTTGTAGGTTAATTGACTTGGTGTGTGTGTAAATTGTTCCTAGTGTGTGTAGGATAGTGTTAATGTGCGGGGATCGCTGGTCATCGTGGATTCGGTGGGCCAAAGGGCCTGTTTCCGCATTGTATCTCTGAATGAAACTATCCTGGCTGGCTGTAACCATGCTAAAGATGTGGCCCACTATTTCCACAATGCCATTCCCACAGTGGTTGGTGCAGGTACAGATGTGATTAGTATTTATGGGCATCATATTTGGCACAGACATTGAGGGCCAAAGGGCCTGTTCCCGTGCTGTACTGTGCTACGTTCTCTGACATTCTTGCATCATTGCAGGTGGACTTTCAGAGAGTCATTGCATTGTACTGACCTATCCATGCTAATCCAAATGCCTATCTGCATTAATCCCATTTTCTCTCTATCCATGGACCTGTCCAAATGCTTTTTGAATACTATGATTGCACCTGGCTCTACTACCTCTTCTGGCATCTTATTCCACATACCTACCACCATCTGTTTCAGACACTTGTCCCTCAGATTGCCTTTAAATTTCTCCCCTTTCATTATAAACTAGTGGTGCAGTGGTAGAGTTGCTGCCTTATAGCACCAGAGACCCGTGTTCGATCCTGACTACGCATGCTGCCTGTTCAGAGTTTATACATTCTCCCTGTGACCATGTGGGTTTTCTCTGGGTGCTCCGGTTTTCTCCCACATTCCAAAGTCGTACAGATTTGTAGGTTATTTAGCTTCGATAAAATTGTAATTCATCTCTAGTATGTAGGATAGTGTTAGTGTATGGGGTGATCGCTGTTGGCGCAGACTCGGTGGTTTGAAGGGCCTCTTTCTGAGCTGTAGCTCTAAAGTCTATAAACATATTCCCTCTGGGGAAAAGGCTTTAATCTTCTTCCTTGTTAATTTCCCTTTAAATTTGTAAACCACATTAGGTCAAACCTCAGACTTGTATGTCCAATGAGGTAAACCCAGCCTATACATTGCCTCCTTGTAAGTAAACCCCTCTATACCAGGGAACCTGGTGAATTTCTTCTGCATTCTTTCTAGCATGTCTACATCCTTTCCATAGTGTGGTGACCAGAACTATGCACAATGTTTTCAGCCTAACCTATGTCCTGTGCAGTGACTACATGGTATCCAAACTCTCACACTCAATACTCCTCCCTATAAAAGAAAAAGAAAGCTAAATGACTTCTTCATTACCTTATCTATCTGCA
The DNA here is from genome assembly GCA_963514005.1 of Raja brachyura. The sequence continues at coordinate 38,333,901 of OY740797.1, read as the reverse complement.
TCGTCATTTCCAGAGAGCTATGAACATAGGGTCGCCCAGGATCTCTGTACATCAACACTTCCAAAGTCCCTGCTGTTTACTGTATATGTCTGGCTATTATTAGACAACTTAAAATGCATTATTTCACATTTGTATGGACTAAATTCCATTTTCCATTCCTCCAGCCAAATTTTGAGCTGATCTATGTCCCTTTGTATGCTTTGGCAACCACCTTCACTGATTACAACTCCACCCAATCATCCTGTCATCAGCAGCGTTACTTATCAGACCACAGACATTCCCTTCCAATTCATTTAAATTTATATTCCAACACAGATCCCTGCAGTACACCATTGGTTACGGACTTTCAGTCATAAAAACTTCACGCCACCAGTACCATTTGTAGGGTACATCGAACAATCCTTGTTCAAGGCGTACGATGGCCCTATCCCCGAACTCTACCTCTGCTACATTGACGACTGCATTGGTGCTACCTCCTGCACCCATGCAGAACACACTGACGTCATCCATTTCACCACTAACTTCCATCCGGCACTCAAATTCACCTGGACCATTTCCGACATCTCCCTACCGTTTCTAGACATCACTATCTCCATCGCAGGTAACAGACTACTGACCGACATCTACTACAAACCCACTGACTCCCATGGCTATCTGAACTACACTTCTGCTTCCTGTAAGGACTCTATTCCCTGCTCCCAATTCCTCCGTCTATGCCGCATCTACACCCAGGATGAGGTGTTCCAAACCAGGGCATCGGAGATGTCCTTATTCTTTAGGGAATGTAGGTTCCCCTCTTCCACTATAGATAAGGCTCTCACCAGGGTCTCTTCTATATCCCGTAGCTCCGCTCTCACTCCCCATCCCCCCACTAGTAACAAGGACAGAGTCCCCCTTGTCCTCACCTTCCACCCCACCAGCCGTCACAAACAACAGATAATCCTCCGACATTTTCACCACCTCCAACGGGATCCCACCACTGGCCACATCTTCCCATCTCCTCCCCTTTCAGCTTTCTGCAGAGACCACTCCCTCCGTAACTCCATGGTCAATTTGTCCCTTCACGCACAAACCACCCCCTCCCCTGGTACTTTCCCTGGCAACCACAGGAAATGCTACACCTGTCGCTTTACCTCCCCCCTTGACCATCCAAGGACCTAAACCGTCTTTCCAGGCGCATCAGAGGTTCACCTGCACCTCCTCCTACCTCATCTATTGCATCCGCTGCTCTAGGTGTCAGCTGATCTACATCGCTTCGCCCAATGCCTCTACTCAGTTCGCAATAACCAACTTGATCTCCCAGTGGCTCAGCACTTCAACTCCCCCTCCCATTCTGTATCTGACCTTTCTGTCCTGGGCCTCCTCCATGGCCAGAGTGAGTCCCACCGTAAATTGGAGGAGCAGCACCTCATATTTCGCTTGGGTAGTTTACACCCCAGCGGTATGAACACTGACTTCTCCAATTTCAGGTAGTCCTTGCTTTGTCCCTCGGATCCCTCCCCTTCCCAGCTCTCCCACAGCCCCCTGTTTCCGCCTCTTCCTTTCTTCTTCCAACCCCCCCACCCCCACATCAGTCTGAAGAAGCGTCTCGACCCAAAACGTCACCTATTCCTTCGCTCCATAGATGCTGCCTCACCCGCTGAGTTACTCCAGCATTTTGTGCCTCTCTCTCATTGTACCTCCAACTAAATAGGGCTGCTTAATCTCTCCTAATGCCCTTAGAGAAAAACCTTATGAACCTTTGTTACATTCCCTATATAACAAGTATATTCTTGCATAGGTAAGTCTCTGTACAATCCAGATCTCTACATAATTTAGTTACAATCTCTTCAGGGCCCTGTGTACTTGGAATAATACGATAGAACTTTATTTATCCCCGGAGGGAAATTGGTCTGCCAACAGTAATAAAACACAATAAGATACATGATACATGAAATTAAAGTTAACTTAAAGTGATGAGAGGAAAGTCCAGGTTTCGGGATGTGCAAAGATTGGGGAGGTGGGGGGGGGGGGGGGGTCAGTCTACCCCACGGCAGAAGGGAGAGGAGTTGTACAGTTTGAAAGCCACAGGGAAAAAGGATCTCCTCTGGTGTTCTGTGCTGCATCTTGGTGGAACCAGTCTGTTGCTGAAGGTGCTCCTCAGGTTGACCAGTGTGTCATGGAGGGGTGAGCTGTATTGTCCAAGATGCTCCACAGTTTGAGGAGCATCCTCCCCTCCAAGACCAGTGAATCCAACTCCACCCCCAGGACAGTCCCAGCCTTCCTGATGAGCTTGTTAATTCAGTTGGCGTCCGTGGCCTTCACCCTGCTACCCCAGCACACGACAGCGAAGAAGATGGCATTGACCAATTGGTAGAACATCTGCAGCATCTCGCTGCAGACGCTGAAAGAGCAGAACCTCCACAGAAAGTACAGGCTGCTCCATCCCTTCTTATACAGGGCCTCAGCGTTCCTGGACCAGTCCAGTTTACTGTCCAGGTAAACTCAAATGTTTCTCCAGCATTTTTGTCCACCTTTGAAACCATTAATGTACTTTTGAAATACTTTACAAAGTAACCTCATCAAAAAACTCATTTGTCAGATTTGTGAGGCAGGACCTTCCATTAAAAAAGCAAACTGACTCCTCCTATTGAGTCCCAACCTTTCCAAGTCATCGTAAATCCTATCTTTTAATTGAGCATGGTCATCCACCTTTACCTGAGGCTTTCTCATTGAACATTCATCAGTAACAGGACTTGTGCACAATCTTGCCTTCAGAGTACCTTGGTACCTCAATTTCTGTAGTCTTTCCTATAACATATTTTGTATTGATTTTCAAAATGACATTCCACCGTTCATTCAACTGAACCAGCTCCAACCACAGCTCCAAAGTATATGATCCATTTCATTTCTTCTATTCTCCCTGAAGACTTTGCCAGATTCTCAAATTCAGCACAAACTTCAATGCAGCTGCTTATTGCCAGGTATCTCTTGTAATAATTCCTCTTGTATTGATTTTCAAAATGACATTCCACAGTTCATTCCACTGAACTGTGTTCCAACCTCATTGAGCACCATAATCTGCCAAAGAGCAGTCATTGGCACCATTTTATTTCTCATCCAAAAAGTCTCCTTTGATGTGCGGGAAGGAACTGCAGATGCTGGATATTACAATGAAATAACATTGGCAGACGACAGCCCAGCTCTACCTCGGCACCATTTCTTTCAACACTCCAGTCCATCAATTTTGTCAGACTTCTCAACACGTCTTGAAGTAACCACTATTTCATTGACTGTAAAGCCACTTGGCCGTAAACAATGGACCTGGTCCCACATGGCCCACCTCCACCCATTCCTCACATCTGGAGTTGAAATCTGCATCCATACTATTGTTAATTGAAGAATCAATGATACTTAGCAGACGCCTATCCTTCACCCTCCTCTGGACTACCAAAATGTTGTGAGATAATATTTTGGAATAACAGCTATGAGGCCACAGAGATACTTATACATCTTTGGCACATGTTACAGTTCCATTAGACGTTGGTGAGGCCACATTTAGTGCATTGTGTTCAGTTTTGGTCACCATGTTATAGGAAGGATGTTGTCAAACTAGAAAGGGTTTCAGAGAGGCTTTACCAGGATGTTGCCAAGACTCGAGGGACTGAGCTACAGGGAGAGGTTGAGCAGGCTAGGGCTTTCTCCATTCCTTGGAGTGCAGGAGATGGAGAAGTGATCTTTATAAAGCTGTACAAAATCATGAGACAAATAGGTTCGATAAACACAGTATTTTGCCTGGAGTAGGGGAATCAAAAATCAGAGGACATCGGTTTAAATTAAGGGGGGGGGAAAGATTGAATGGGTACCGGAGGGGTGACTATTTTTCACAAAGGGTAGTGGGTGTATGAAACAAGATGCCGGAGAGAGTAGTTGCGGCCAGTACTATTTCAGAGTTTAAGAAACATTTAGATAGGTACATGGATAGCAGGCACATGTCGTCAGGGTAGGCAAGGTAGGCAGTGCCTACCCTGACTAAAATTATAAAATTGTCATTATTTAAATATAAAATATATATGAAGTATATATAAAATATATATAAAACATATTTAAATTGGTCATAAATAGTAAAGGCACGGGAGAATTATGCTTCCGAAGAGATCAATCTCTTATGGAGGCATAATTCTCCCGTGCCTTTCATCCGCTGTATATTTAAAACGTGGATGTACGTGCTACTCACGTGCCGTCGATGATGCTTCAAGCCATCAGTGAGAACGGTCCGTAACGGCAGCTGAAATTCTGCCTTTATACCGTGGACTGCGTGCATTTGCTGCACTGCGCACTGTGCATGCGCAGCAGCCTACTGCACATGTGGAAGCGCAAATTTCTTGGCGGGTTTTTCAAAGATGGACATTGATTACCTGAAGAGTTTTTCAAAGAAACTTACGAGGAAAAGACCAAAAAATGGCAGGCAGACCAACGCCGGAACTTAAAGAACTTCAACAGCGCAAAGGAACAAAAATAACTAGAACATTTAAAACAGCTTGGTACAACAGAAAACGAAGAGAGAAGAATGGATTTCATGCACAAATAATATGGTAGGTAAATTTCTTTGAGCTATATGTTTTTAAATACTTTATTAAGAGATAGGACCGATTAAAGACAAATTACTTGATTAAAGTCGAGAGAACAATCTGCGCATGGGCGGTTTTCAAGATTTTTAAAAGCCACTGCCTACCCTGACTAATTACTCACAGCACGTGCCTGATGGATAGGATTGGTTTAGTGCAGGGATTCCCAACCTTTTTCATCCCGTTTACCCCTGGCAACTTTAATAGGGCATAACAATGTTATTTCAACTTATTTAATGATGAACAGATACTGGTATTCCAGAACCAAACACAGCCAGTCAATGAAAAACATATGTACAGAATCAACACATGTACCCCCCTGGGCAGGCGGAATTTACCCCCGGGGATAAATTGACCCCAGGTTGGGAATCCTTGATTCAGAGGGATATTGGCCAAAAGCAGACAGATGGGATTAGTGTTGGTGGGCGCAAGTTGGACCGAAAGACCTGTTTCCTTGCTCTATGAAGCTATGACTCTATTTCCACCTAGCCAACTCCAGCTCCAGTTTTAAGATACCCTTAAAACCATCTGTAATATGTCTCAAATCTCCGTTAGTTTGGCATGCGTCTCACTTTGTATTTGCATTGGTGATAAAAGGTTATAGAAATGCATTTGTACTTTGTTTTTTCAGCAGAAAGGTTATTATCACCAGGTTTGAGACCTCGGATATTTTGCGACAAGAAACATACCATATATATGGACTGAAAACCTGCTTGCAGGGAAGTGTAGAAGTTTGTTTTCCCAGTATGGAGTGCTAGTCCGCATACTCTGTTGATAGCGTAATAACCTGTATTTTAATTTGATGACGTTCCATGCCAGAAGTGAAGTCCTGTAAAGTTTGTTCTTGGCAATACCTCCATTATTGTTGCTGCTGGAATGGTCTAAGATCTTTATCTGGCTGTCGAAGGAAAATGCAAACAGTTATTTTCAAGTCTATGCAAATAGATAGATCGTTCCAAATAGATTTTGGCAATAGAAAATGGTCATAATTGGTCATGGGGGTTGGAAAAAGAAAAAAGAGTAGGTGGTAGTATTACCTGAAATTGAAGAATTCAGTGGGTGGGAGATTGCAACCTTCAAGTGGTCCACCCTTTTTCGACGAATGCAATCAACCTGGCATACACAAGCAGAAGAACAAACAGAACAAGTTGTCTTACAACTTTAGGCTGAGCATGCACACGCTAGAAGAAGAAGAATTCAGTGTTCGTACCATTAGGTTATAGGCCTCCTAAACAAATATAAGGTGATGATCTTCCAATTTAGGTACAGCATTGTGGTACTAGTGCCATCCCTTCACAATAGTCTTTTGGATGTGCCATGAATGTTAATAAGACACTCAAGGTCAACAAAGCGAAACTAAAACTGCTGGAGGAACTCAGCAGGTCAAAGGGGAGGTAGTTGGTACAAAGAGGTAAGGAAGTGGGGTGGGGCAAGAGCTGGAAAGCATAAAGGGGCTGTCCCACTGCGGCGACCTAATCTGTGAGTTAAGAAGAGTGTCTTCGACCTTCAAGCTCGAGGGCAGTTGCCTAGAAAACCTCGAGCTGGACTGACCGTCCACATTGACACTGCGAGCCAAATCGACCGATCGCACACGCACACACACATACACAGATTACAAATGGGGGGGCAGGGAAAGCTGTCTGAAATTCACACCCGCGATGAAGAGGAAGGTAAACGGCTGCCAGTGTACAGTAAGTCCTTTAGAGAGCGCGGGGGGGGGGGGGGGGGGGGGGGAGGGGGCGAGAGAGAAGGGGAGGAGACACTTTTAAGAAGTATAATAAAATTTAGCGGGCATTTTACATACCAGTCGGTTTTCCCTGGCCCTGAAAACTGCAATGAACCAATCAAAATGCCCGGCCAGCGAAGGAGATTGCCTACGGTTGCCCTCGACTGCCTGTAACTAAATATCAACCCCACTCCACTGCACTACGAGTTAAAAAGAAACATGCCGACCAAATTGTACTCGCGGAAAATTTTTCAACATGCTGAAAAATTTTCCACGGCCTAGCTGAGACCACGAGTATTCGGGAACTTTTCTCGAGCATGAAGGAGAGTTCCAGCGACCTCATAGGGCCTCCTAGGACCACATGTCGACCATGCTGCGAGTTTGAGTCGAGGGCAAACTCGTCTAAACTCGCAGATTAGGTCGCCGCAGTGGGACAGCCCCTTTGGGTGGATTCAAGTGCGGAGTTCATTGGCAGAATTGAGAAAGGTGAGGGAAGGGAGGGTGGAGACAGCAGTTTAGAGTGGGAGGTTATAAATGGAGAAGACAAAGGGTTGCTGATTATGGACTTTGATAACAAAGGAAGAGTGGAACCAAATAAGTGATGGACAGTGGGGCAGAGTATAGAGGATCAAGTGGGAGGATGTGTGAAAGATGGGCAGATGGAGAGGTGTTGGGATGTGGAAAGAAACTGGGTAATAAGGTATTGGAAAGCAGGTTGTGTGGGAGATGAGCTGCGTAGATCAGAAGGAGAGAGAAAGGGACAGAGAGGGAGCAGGTTACCTGAAATTGGAGAATTCAATGTTCATGCTGCTGTGGTTGTAGACTACCCAACAAAAAAGATTGTCTCACCAACATATAAAAAGACGTACAGTCCGAAGATGGATCTCGACCTGAAATGTCACCCATTCCATCTCTCCAGAGATGCTGCCTGTCACGCTGAGTTACTCCAGCATTTTGTGTCTATCCGTTTTAAACAATCATCTGCAGTTCCTTCTTAGATATAAAAAGACGTAAAGGGCCTGCCCCACTTGGGCGACCTAATCCGCGAGTTCTGGTGAGTTTGCCCTCGACTCACACACGCAGCATCATCGACACGAGGTCGTAGGAGGTCTTCGGAACTCTCCTTCATGCTCGAGAGTGGTCTCCGCGTACTCGAGGCCTCAGCTAGGTCGCGCCGGTTTTCTCAATATGTTAAAAAATGCCCGCGGGTAAAAAAGGTTGCCATGGAAATAAATCTATACGTTTTTTACTCGTTGGTTTAGTTGTAGTGGGTCGTAGTAGGTCGCATGTTAGTCGTAGGTAATCGAGGGTAGTCGAAGGTAGTCGTAGATAGTCTTCATCATAGTCGAAGGGAGGTCAAAGGAGATTGAAGGAGGTCGTCTTCACTCTCCACTATTCGGTGTATAATTTTTCCGAAGTTAGTCGCAGCTAGTCGTAGCTAGTCGAAGCTGGTCTTCAACATAGTCGAAGGAGGTCGAAGGAGGTTGAAGGAGCTTCTACATAGTCGAAGGAGGTCTTCACCATGTCATTCAACTCTTCTAAACTCGTCAATTAAGTCGCACTAGGGGGACAGCCTCTTATCGCACGATTCTGATTGCCTGCCCAAAGCAAAGTCTCAGTTGAGTTTTTTTACATCTTCAAATGCACTGGTTATCCACCATTCTAAGCAAAGGGAAATGGGATCAGAAATAACGTTATCAACAATGTATGGCATGCAATTGCACTGCACCGCACAAGCTGGTAGGATGTGGGTTTGCACCTCGGCACGCATTGAGGTGTTGTTCATGACTATGCTTTCACCAGACAGATTCTGAGAATCTTAGTTGAGTTCTAATGAAATGGGATAGGAAATTAGAAATTGGATTATTTGACATGGATTGTAGTTGCATAACATTTTGAGACGATACCGGCTTTTCTCTAAAGCAAGGGGTATTAGAAATGTGCACTAGAAAAACAGTCATACTTTTGCAGTTTCTTGCAATGCCAAAGGGTTTTAGAAATAACTAGTTAGAGATGAAATGATTGGATTATTCCACTATCAATTAAGTTTTCTAATTGCACTATAGTTGGTTTTCCAGGAATAATTGAAGTCTAACTATCCTACTCACTGCATCTGCTGGGAAATTTATCCCATTTATATAGGTGGAAGTTTGAATGGTTTCTGTTTTCTCTGACATTTCAATAGACACTGGTACCAGATCAAATAATCTTATTTACTAAACGAAGGGATAAATAAAAGACAACACAGTGGTGCCGCTGGCAGAGCTGCTGCCTGAGAGCAGAGACCCAGGTTCGATCCTGACCTCTGATATTATTTATGTGGAGTTTGCATATTCTACCCGTGAGTGCGTGGGTTTCCTTCGAGTTCTCTGGTTTCTTCCCGCATCCCAAACACGTGTGGGGTTATGTCAATTGGCCTCTGTTAAATTGCCCCCATATGCCCAGAGTGGATGAGAAATTGGAATAACATAAAACTAGTGTGGACGGGTGATCGTTGGTCGGAGTGAACTCGGTGGGCAGAAGGTTCTGTTTCCATGGTGTATCTTTAAAATTAAACAACTAAACTAAACAATCATTCATTTCTTCCGAGTAGATACATGATCACATCTCCAAATATTTGGTTGATGCTGTGTTAGGGGTAATAATGCTGAATATGAAGCATACGCAGTAAGAAGCTTAAATTTCATCCTGACTGAAGATGAACATAAGCAGAAGGCAAAAAAGTGTTAAAAAAAGCTCAATGATTTTGAAAGCCAATGACCTGATAAACTGAAGCCAGAGTCTTAACAAAAAAGTATTGATACAGATAAAGGATACTCTTGCTATAACCTAAACTTATAGAGATTTTAGAACTGTTCTTGTTTAACAAAAGGTTATCATTTTTACTACACCTGCCTAGAATTTCATTGCCATCAATAGCATGATAAAGTCACAATAGTGTATTGTATTGTGCTTGAAGTCAGAGGGAAAGTACAAAGCGTTAATAAAACTCAGGGACAATATTCCAAGAAACCATTCCCGACAATGCCGTGCCCATTAACACTGTACTGAAATGGCATTCAAGAATATCTGTTGTAATCCAAAAATGAAGGTTAAACCCATAAATTCATAAATTCACAGACACTGGAGCAGAATTAGGTCATTCGGCCCATAGAGTCTACTCCGCCGTTTGATCATGACTGATCTATTTTTTCCTCTCAACCCTATTCTTCTGTCTTCTCTCCATAACCCTTGACATGCTTACTAATCAAGGACCTTTCAATCTCTGCTTTAAAAATACCCAATCACTTGGTCTTCTCCACCATGTGGCAATGAATTCCACAGATTCACAACCCTCTGGCTGAAGAAATCCACTTTATCTCCATCCCAAAGGTATGTCCTGTTATTCTTAGGCTGTGCCCTCTGGCCCTAGAATGTCCCACTACTGGAAACATCCTCTCCAAGTCCACTCTATCTGGGCCTTTCACAATTCAGTAGGTTGCAATGAGATAAGTAACATCTCATCGATAAGCATCTATCAACAGGGTCATTTTGCGCATCAGGAACACGTAATACATTTTGTTCATGGACCGATACCAATACTCAAAAGTTCAGGCAACGATTCACTAACCCAGTGGGACAGTGGCGCAGTGGAAGAGTTGCTACCTTACCAGCACCAGAGATCTGGGTTCGATCCTGACCTCAGCTGTTGCCTGGACATAGTTAGCACATTCTCCCCATGACAGTGTTGGTTTTCTCCGGGTGCTCCGGGTTTCATCCCACATTGAAAAGATATGCAGGTTTGTAGGTGAATTGGCTTCTGTAAATTGTCCCTAGTATGTAGGACTAGTGTACGGGTGATCGCTGGTCAGTGTGGGCTCGTTGGGCAAAAGGGCTTATTTTCATGCCGTACCTCTAAACTGCTAAACTAAACTAAACCTTACTAAACTAAACTAAACTGAACCCAATAGCACTACACTGAAGCGGCAGCCGAGATTATCTGTGGTAATCCAAAAATAGGGTTTAAATCTATAACTATTGTTTCACAGGTAAGAATCTAACAACAGAGTAATTTAGCACAACAAGAACATGTAATCCATTTTGTTCATAATTCTACTACTGCTGAAACATTTCACTCTAATTAAGGCTTCCATCACTGTGCATCTGCCCTTTGGCCTCTTTTTAATTGTGAACCCTAACAGTAAACGTCGACAAGTTGTTCTTCTAGTCGACAACTTTTCCAGGGTTACATACTCTGCAGACTATGATTGGTGAATAACACTGGAGGAAAACACAAGGAACTGCAGATGCTGGAATCTTGAGCAAAACTCAAAGTACTGGAGAAACTCAGCATCTGCGGAGGGAATGGACAGATGATGTTTCAGGTCAGGACCCTTCTTCAGCTGGAGGAGTCCTGCATGTGTTCATTTTCCTCCTGCAGTGTTCAGTGCATGTGAACCTTCCTAACTGCTGCTCCAGCTAATGGAAGACCATTTCCATGAAAGTTGAAACTTGAGTTTAAAACCTAAATGGTTCACCTTTCGACTGGGTTAAAGATGTTGATGAATGTGGCAGTACACACACGTTATCCACTTACTCTCCCAGGAAACGCCTTGGAGAATATGCTGAATCCAAAAATTAAGAATCCTAGAGTCCAGAAGGCATCTATCATTTAACCTCAATTGTTCTGCACTGTCAACAGTGCAATGGAATGTTCCTCACTTAAACCAAATACCCCAGCAGAAAGAGTTCAGGGGATAATATAATTACTAATAATACATCATAACAACCTGGTTGCCTAGGTGACAGATTTTTCTCAATGTCTGCTATTCAATCTACGTAGTTATTCTCTAATGTTGAATATTTTCTATCTACTTGGTCTATAAATTATAATGTTTGAATTCTTCAGTGATTACTGTTGCCAAGTCCATTTGGTTAAATTCCTGGAGATGTTACATCACTTTTTCAAATGCACACCCTCTACATACCCACTGCCGTTTGCCTGAAATTGCTGCTAATGGCAAAGAGAACAAATATTTTGATGCTTGATTAAATAATTCTTGATTGCAACTCGGGTCAATCGCCTGTCCTCCAAGTTCAATTATCAGTTTTTTGAGTCTGAAGAAGAATCCCGACCTGAAACGTCACTTATCCATGTCTTGCAGAGATGCTGCCTGACCCAGTGAATGACTCCAGCTCTTGGTGTTGTTATTTTTTAAAACCAACATTTGCAGTTCTTTGTGTCTCCATTAGTTTTAGACGTTTTAAATTTAATAAATATGCATTAAAGAATGCTGCAGATTGGTCGATTGTAATTTTATTGCATCACACTGATCATGCTGCAATATAAAGGTACATTAAAAGAGAAAAAGAGTTTAGAGTTCTGTATGCAATTGAATGTAAGACAGTGTTCCAATCTGAAATATCAGCTATTAATGTTCTCCAGAGATACTGCCTGACCCCCTGAGCTACTCCAGCACCTTTAGAGATACAGCGTAGAACAGGCCGTTCGGCCCAGTGAGTCCGCGCTGACCAGTGATCTCCATACACTGGTATTATCCTACACACTAAGGACAATTTACAATTTACAGAAGCCAATTAACCAACAAACCTGAACGTCTTTGAAGAGTGGGAGGAAACTAGAAAACCCAGAGAAAACCCACGCAGTCACAAGAAGAATATGAAAACTCTGTACTGGCAGCATTCGTGGTCAGGGTCGAACCTGGGTCTCTCGCGCTGTAGGGCAGCAACTCGACCATTGTGCCACTGTGTCACCCACACTTTGCTGCCTTTTTAAGATAGTTTCAGTTGTCTTTTGAGCATTTTAAATACATGTTTTAATAAAGATCTTGAATCTAATTGAACCACAGTGTGTTTCATATTTAGAATCCATTGTGATGCATTGAACGTGAGCTTTGCACTCTGAATTTGCATGGAAGCAAAGTGACCTTTACCTTATTAGGAGTAAAGATTTCAGCTATCGCGTCTGACCACAGGACTGAAGTGTATCTGAGATTCATTCACCCCTACTTCAGCAATCAGTGGTTAGCTCTATCATGTCTCCACAGTCTCTAGACATGTTGCCACCTACCTGCCGTGCCATCCTCAGTACTGATGACCATATATGGTCATAGAAATTCATGCTTCCAGCTAATCAGCCACTTGCTAACACGCAGTACCTAAATGCAATCGAGAATGAGGAAGGGCTCAGATAAGCTGCGGGTTTTATTTGCAGAATCATTGCAGACATTGAAAAAATACACGGAAGCAAGGCATTGTTCAGAGTATGTAGAGCATATGAGTTGTGCAACTGTCTTAGTACTTCTACAATGTATATGCAAATCAGATTGGCATCAACTCTTACTGAATAGACATCGTGTCAGCCTAATACTTTTCAGCCTAACACTTGTCTACTTCTTTACGAATTTTTTTAAAAAATAAATTAAATTCAAAGCTCATTCAAAGCACAATTCAATCAATCTTTTCCCAGTTTGTTTTTTACCCTCAGATGACAGTAGTTTGACCTCATTCACAGGTTGTGGTTCACATGAGGAAAATGTAACTGCTAAATGTATCAATGAAGGTCCTATTGCCTGTGCATCGAAAACACTGCGTAAACATATTTAATCTTTAAACCGCAGTCTCACAGATAGGGATTAATTTGTTTATCAGACATCTGAGTTACACCTGAAAACTAAACTAAACTTAAAAACCAGGCATAATCCAGACTGATCCCCCAAAACACTTAAAAAGAATCAGCGATAAAAATAAAAGATGGTGGAAACACTCAGCTGGTCAGGCAGCATCTGTGGAAAAAGAGCAGAATTAATGCTTCAGATCCAAGGTTCTTTATCTCGACCGAATAGTTTACTCTTATAACTCTTTGACCCTTTGTCGGAACTGTGAAAAAAGTTGCAGAGAAACTATCAGAAACTGTGATGATGGTGTAGAAAAGGCAGAGGGAATGCCTCTGATAGAGTAAAGTCAAGGTTGCCATTGGAAATAAATTGTTACTAGACTAAGTGGGAAGCGTTGGGTCCCAGTCACACGGGAGGCCTGGTCCCCCAACGCAACCCATTCCCCAACGCAATATTCCACCACTCACCTGTTCCCCCAATGCAACCTATTCCAAAGACGTTCCAAACATGTAAGGGCGTTCACGGTGGTGCAGCGGTAGAGTTGCTGCCTTACGGTGAATGCAGTGCCAGATACCCGGGTTTGATCCCGTCTACAAGCATTGTCTGTACGAAGTTTGTACGTTCTACCCGTGCCCTGCGTGAGTTTTCTCTGAGATCTTCGGTTTTCTCCCACACTCCAAAGACGTACAGGTTTGTTGTTTAATTGGCTTGGTGAATGTAAAAATGATTCCTAGTGGGTGTAGGATAGTGTTAATGAGTGGGGATCGCCGATCAGCATGGACCCGGTTGCCCGAAGGGCCTGTTTCCATATAACCATATAACCATATAACAATTACAGCACGGAAACAGGCCTTCTCGGCCCTTCCAGTCCGTGACGACCATTTATTTTCCCCTAGTCCCATCTACCTGCACTCAGACCATACCCCTCCATTCCCTTCCTGTCCGTATACCTATCCACTTTACTTTTAAATGTTAAAATCGATCCTGCCTCCACCACTTCTGCAGGAAGATCATTCCACACAGCCACCACTCTCTGAGTAAAGAAGTTCCCCCTCATGTTACCCCTAAAATTCTGTCCCTTAATTCTCATGTCATGCCGTCTTGTTTGAATCTTCCCTACCCTCAATGGGAAAAGCTTATCCACGTCAACTCTGTCTATCCCTTTCATCATTTTAAATACCTCAATCAAGTCCCCCCTTAACCTTCTGCGCTCCAAAGAATAAAGACCTAACTTGTTCAACCTTTCTCTGTAACTTAGTTGCTGGAACCCAGGCAACATTCTAGTAAATCTCCTCTGTACTCTCTCTATGTGCTGTGTCTTTGAACTAAAACAGGAGCACCCAGAGAAAGCCCACACAATCACACAGAGAATGTACAAAATCCATACAGGCACCACCCATAGTCAGGATCGAACCCGGATCTATGACACTGTAAGGTAGCAGCTCTACCACTGAGCCACTCTGCCACCCAGGGTCTTCAACTCTGTTAACTATGTTTCCCTTTCAACAAATACTGCCCAAACTGCTCAATCCTCTGTCATTTTCAGTTTTTATCTCAGATGTATAGCATCTGCAGCTTTTTCGATCACAGAAAATAGCACTGTTCATTGTGTTATTTTTGAAATATGGTAATCTGAGGGTGTCCATTTTGCACCAGAAAAAAAATAAAGTCCTAATTGAGCTAAAGTTAGCTGAAAGTTGGGAAGTGTGTGTGTCTATAATGCATGGTCTATAACCTGTCATAACTGTCAGGAAGTGTGGTTTTATTGCTGTCGTCATCTCGAGATACAGTGTCTATGTAAAACAAGCTGTAGCGACCTGATAAATACCATAATGCACATTGAGGCATAACACGGTTGGAAATTTGAAACAAAAACAGAATCACACGGTAGATCAGGCAGTAACTGTGGACAGACGAACAGAATCATGCTCTAAAAATTATAAGTGTCTCTGAAATATGCTAGGAGTCCAGTTATGGACAGCATTTCAGTACCACCTTGTGATGGATGGAAAACTAAACATGGCCCTAATGCTCAGTTATTCAAGTCACATTTCAAATACATCCCTTGATGGATGTCACGAATTTTCCCATTTTAATTGTGTAGCATAAATGCACCACTTATCTTTTCTAGAGAATGTAATATATTTTTTCCCTTATGGAAATTATGTCGACATGTTCTTTAATGATTGTTAAGACATGCTTGTGGAAAATTGTCTCAGTGCTACCTTAGTACATGTACCAACATGTTAGCACGCTCCTCTCTTAAGTTAGCCAGTGTTCTGGAAAAGAAAATGAAGTCCCATCCCTATCCCAACAAAGTTACTTACTACCTGCACCATATCTTCACCTGTGACTTCTATCCCTTTACCTGCCATCCATCTTTCTGATATTTCTTTCAGGCTCTGAACGACACGGATCCTTCTACCATTCAAAGGAACATTGAAAGTAACAGAAGCTTCCATAAGCAAACAAAAAGGTGAGTTGATTGGTTTAGCTGCTACTTTCCATGATTTGTCAATGTTAATTAGATGCGAGCAGGCAGTTTGTTGATTTTCTTCCGTTGACCGATTCTAGGAAAGTTGACAGGATGGAACATTTTTCTATTTTCGGCTTCCATCCTCATCACAGAACAATACTCGTGTATCTATAAGAATGAGGATGCAGAAGATCTCTCTCTGTACTCTCTCCCAACATCGAGGATCGACACAGTCCAAGAACACCACGCCTAGTCAAAGTCATGGCCTGAACAGAAATGCAGAGTCTGTGTTAAATCATGGACTGGTTTTGCTCTGACTGAGAACCAGCTCCCCAAATTAAATTTTAGCAAGTGATCTCTCCGTTTTCCCGTAAACGACATAACACTGGCTGCAAAGTAATCTTGGCAAGATTTTTTGACTTCTTGAATAGTTCTGCAGAAAAGGCATGAAAAACAAGCAACATACAAGCCTGCATGAAGCAAGTTTGCATGATGCAGTGATGCATTCAGAGATATTGAAACACATCGTTTTAATTTTGCACTGCAACCTTATCTTGCAGGTTTAGTATTGGTATGACTATTGGGTTATTATTGTCACGTGTACTTAGATACAATGAAAAATGTGGTTTGTGTGTCAACTAGTTAAATCATGCAATACAATTTGAATGAGTACAATCAATCTATACACAAGAACAACAGGTGGTGCCAACATATAAACAAAACAGAGTGCAGATAACATGGGGTCAAGGACAGCATGAGGTAGATTGGGACTACATCCTTAGTTTATGAGAGGTTCATTGAATAGCCTGATAACAGTGGGGTGAAAGCTGTTCCAGAATCTGCTGGTGAATGCATTCAATACGTTGATTTGAAAATTAAAAATAAAATTTCCATTGTCCTTAACAACCTCTGCCTTTAAATGTCACTTGGTTAGAATAACAACTTCCAAAGATTTCTTTGTTTATCTTATATTGCTAACATCTTGTTAGTGTAACTGCTGGGAGCCACTGATTGGAAGGCCAAGCTTCACCTGATACCATCTCCAGGGATTCCTGACGATCTTTTGGGTGTTGCAAAGTCTCTCCTGGGCATTTTCTGACTCTTGAATAGCTGCACGAAATTCCATGTTGTTGATCAACCAGCCACACAAACTAATCCGATACTATATTTTTGGATTGTTGGCTGACTTCCTGTTATGTTACTCAGACGGAATGGAATATATAAGCATTGTATTGCAAAAGAGTGCTGTTACAATCGAGAGAATCAGTGGGATGCGAGGATGCAAAATGCCAAAAGTTACATTTGCAGATCATAAATAAGATATATATTTGGGGCAAAATAAAATTTGGCTTTAATTTCCATATCGGTTAATAATAATATATTGCAGAGAGTTAAAAACACAACACAGTCCATCACACAAACCATTTCAAGATGCCACGGGAAAGCAGCCAATATAATCAAGGGCCACTCACACCCCACTCACTTTTGAGAATGGAAATTACTGGCCTAGGAGGTGCGACTGCCACAGGAGGCAGTGGAGGCCAATTCACTGATTGTTTTCAAGAGAGAGTTAGATTTAGCTCTTAGGGATATGGGGAAAAAGCCGGAACGGGGCTACTGATTTTAGATGATCAGCCATGATCGTATTAAATGGCGGTGCTGGCTCGAAGGGCTATATGGCCTACTTCTGCACCTATTTTCTATGTTTCAATGACTGAATTTGAAAGTTTAACAAAGGTAATTAATTTTTAATATGAAGAAAGATAAAATGAATAAGCAAGTGGTAGCAAATCGAACACAGAACAGTACAGCACAGGAGCAGGTCCTTCGGCCCACAATATCTGCGCTGAAGAGAAAATGCTGTTGGCTCCTTCCATTATCGCTCTGTGCATCTGCCACAGGCTGCATTCAATTCTCTCACTCACCCGGTCATGTACAATAATGGTCGACCAGACAAATTATTTAACCAAGAGGAACATTGTTCTCAAAGCATCTCTTCTCAGGGCTCAGATAAAACAAGCCCACGCCACTAATGCCTCTCCTGATTGTCCTTAATCCCCTGTGATCACTCCTTTACCCACATTTAATGCTCATATTCGAGTGAAATGCTGACAAAGTCAGTGTTGTGGTGTGGGATAAGTGGTGGTGATGGTGGAAGAGGGAAATGGAAAGCCAACAGAGGTCTAAAATCTTCTTTGTATTGTCCCAAACAATCATTCTGCATTTGTCAGCGAACATCATCACCTCTGATGATATGATTGAACAAAGGTCATTAGTGAAGCAGCTGAAGATGGTTGAGCTCAGGTAAAGCAGCAGGTTAACAAAATACTCAATTGTACTTGTGTCATAATCCACAAATAATATTCAAATAAAAGTAGAAAGCTACTTTCAGCAGGTGCAGTCTAATGTTACTTTGTCCAGCATTCATACATTGTGCTACTGAAATAAATATAAAACACATTTTAAATAATGGAAAACAACATTCACACTTTGTTCCAAATCAAAAGTATAATGACAAAGAAAATAATAAAGAAATGTTTTTGCTGGTTTCATACACATTCAATGCTCAGAAACAATTATAACTATTGATGGATGGATGTGCAGATATGGAAGCAAATTGACATATTTATGCCCCAAAGATAATTATGGTTTTTCATTAGAGTAAATTAATGCAAGGGAATAATTTTTAATGTATTTATTTCTGAAAAAAACTGTACAAATCCATAGAAATGTTGCTTCTGAGGTTACAAGATGAGATAGATCTAAGGGCAAAGAAAGAATGCTGTTTGAGTGTTGGCTCCTTTGGGGAAAACATACTTTCAAAACGGTGAAGTTCAAATCTGTAGCAGATTAATTTTGTGTGATACACTAGGGGAGTTTTACACTCCATGAAAAGTATTCAAGGCAAAATGAGGAGAGATATTTCAAGTCAGGCATTGATGCCCATAAATGTGAACAAAATTGATCTTCACCAATTTTCAACAACGCTACATATGGTCTTCCCAAGGTGTTGCGGCTTTGGTGCCCACCCAGTAGACTCATCGGTCGATAGGACTGGGACCTTGCCCACAGGCTTGTTTGCCAACAGGACCAAGAACCCCCCCCCCCCCCCCGCCCCAAAGGCTCATCGGGGTCTTCTCAAAGGATTGTCGGTCGGCGGGACCAAGAGGGAGCTTGAGACATCGGACGCAAGGAGCGAGGGTCGGTAGGAGGGTGAACCGGGGTAATGTCTCCAGCGCCTTCAAGGTTGTCTGCAGGAGACACCCCCGGGACACTAAGATGGCCGGGTGAGGAGAGGAGAGGGACGTTGAGTCACGTGGGCCGACCGGACTTTGGATTTTGAATAATGGCACCTGAAATAGCCGTGCCAGCATGTGTAATACAGTACATTAAAAACAATTTCATTGTGCAGTTGCATATGTGGTAATTAAAACATCATTGAATATTTTTATCAGCTTCATCTGAATTAAATTGGATTGGTATGGAATGGAATATAATGGAATGGAATACTGTATTGTTGTTGATTGGTTATTTCCTACTAACCAATTGTAGTGCTTGTTAGTAGTAGCCCTGCCTACAATGTGATTTATATTACCAGTACTTTGCTTACGTAATTCAGTCTGTGTAGCTGCCAGTTACTGTAACACCCTATACAATGCTGTAAGTGAACTTTAATAAATATGTGTTGTACCTTGACGTGTGCACGACTCGACTCATTACAATTGTCACATGTCACAGGTCCTCCATTGTACTTCCCCCTCCCTCACGGCAGTCCCCCCTCACTCTCATCGACCGGCGATTGATCCACAAGGCTTCACTGCCGCCGCAAGGCTTCACCTCGGCTAAGGTCCCATCAGCGTGAGGCTCCAGCACCTCTGCCACCGTGGCACCACCACCGCCGTCGAGACTTCACCGCCGCCGCTGAGACCCCATCACCGACGAGGCTCCACCGCTGCCGATACAATCCAAATGTTTAATTTTTTTAAGTTTAAAAACAACAAAAATTATGTGAACTGAAGATATAGAAGCAGATTCAGTTACGTATTTCAAAAGACATTTAGACAGACAGTAGACTAAGTGGAACCCGTTGGGTCCCATGTTCACACGACGCAATATTCCACCTCTCCACCAATTCCAATATTGGTGGCGTGTGGGGGGGCTTTCTGGAGTGCTGGCACCGGTTCTTGAGGTGGCAGCTCAGCCCCTCAAGCCTGATGTGCTGGTAGCTCACTCACAGCTGGTGGGCTGGCAGTTGACTCATGGCTATTCCTTGAAATTCCATTTCAAGCAGCGTGCAAGGCCACCAAATTTAAATCAAATTTCCTACCATTTCAAGCAGGGTGCCAGGCCAAAGAATTCAAGTGCAGTTTCATAACACTTCAAGCTGGATCCAAGGCCACCAAATTCAAGTTCAGTTACATACCACTTCAAGCAGGGTACAAGGCCACCAAATTCAAATGCAGCTTCATACCATTTCATGCAGGATGCAACGCCACTACATTCAAATGCAGTTTCATTCCATTTCATGCAGGGAGCAAGTCCACCACATTCAAATGCAGTCTATTCACAGCTCAGATTCATGAACTCTCCCTCCCCCATCATGCAGAGACTGAACCACACCCACACTTCCGGGTTTTATAACCCCTCCCCCTCCTACCGGAAAAGGTGTGGCCTTCAGGACAGGAGAGAGATTCTCAACATTTTTTAAACACTAATAACATTATTATTTTTAATTGATGGCCAAATATCACAGCCGTAATTGGCAGTGTTCTATCTAAAATCAATATACAGTGCAAATGGTGGCCAAAGTCCCCAAGCCACCATTTGCAGCAGTGCCTTTTCACTTCAAACCAAAGCCCCCGAGCCACCATTTGCAGCAGTGCCTTTTGACTTCAAGTCAAAGCCCCCCAGCCACCATTTGCAGCAGTGCCTTTTCACTTCAAGCCAAAGCCCCCGAGCCACCATTTGCAGCAGTGCCGTTTCACTTCAACCCAAAGCCCCCGAGCCACCATTTGCAGCAGTGCCTTTTCACTTCAAGTCAAAGCCCCCAAGCCACCATTTGCAGTAGTGCCTTTTCACTTCAAGCCAAAGCCCCCAAGCCACCATTTGCAGTAGTGCCTTTTCACTTCAAGCCAAAGCCCCCAAGCCACCATTTGCAGGCAGTGCCTTTTCACTTCAAGCCAAAGCACCCAAACAAACATTTGCAGGCAGTGCCTTTTTACTTCAAACCAACCATACTTTCATTTTCATCCCACACTAAGGGCACTCACAGTTTAGTAGAAATGTGTCCAGTGCTATTCAGAGCGCAGAGAGACGTGGCCCTCTTGTTTCTCCATCTTGCAGAGACTGAGTGAGGCACACCACTTCCTGGTTTTATAGTTCCCCCCCCTGCCTCCAGCAGGGGCAGCAGAGAGAATGGGGAATTTGTTAAAAATATTAATATATCTCTGATTTTTCATCGATCGGAAAAATCCTCTGGTCCTGGAAGGTGGAGGGGGGCTCTGTGCGAGCTGGCCAAAAATGATGGCGGTAGGTGGCGGCGTTCTCTCGAAAATCATAGCACAGCAAGCCAAAAGCGGTCAAGATCAGACTTTTAGTAATATAGATATGGATAGGAAGGGCGGTCATGGTGGAACAGCGGTAGAGTTGCTGCCTTACAGCGAATGCAGCGCCAGAGACCCGGGTTCGATCCTGACTAGGGGTGCTGTCTGTATGGAATTTGTACGTTCATCCCGTGATCTGCGTGGGTTTTCTCCGAGATCTTCTGTTTCCTCCCACAAGGACATACAGGTTTGTAGGTTAATTGGCTTGGTAAATGTAAAAATTGTCCCTAGTGGGTGTACGATTGTGTTTAATTGCGACTTTGCACATGACCCATCTAACGTATGCGACAACCAGTGATGGTGATTATACATCAAAGATACAGATACACAAGGGCTTAGAGGGATATCCAACCTGTTCGGCATGGATAAGATGAGCCGAAGGGCCTGTTTGCATGCTGTATAGCTCTATGACTCCAGGGTAGAAATATCCGCTATAATAATGCTCCACAGCAAACAGTTTTAAATTCTGATTAGAATTCTAATTAGAAAGCAAAATTTACATTTTAAACTTTAATTGTGGAAGTAATGTGCAGTTGCATACTTCCACTTCCTATGAAGTTACTTCCTTAATTAAGTGCCTTTAAACAGTTTCATTGGCACACAAACGTACAATGCAGAAAGTGTTCTGGAAAAGCCCTGCCTTATATCTTTAGCATTGGTGCAATCATAATTAAGGCCAGTGTGAATTTCTGGGGATGTTTAGTTATTCAATGAACTATGTTTTAAAGTGTTTTTTTTGCAATGACTACTTGATGCCTTCTGACATTGACTTTATACTGTTATACAACTAATGTAGCCGTGCACCACTTCCTCGTCTAATCACCACATCCTCCCCTCTGTTCAAGAAATGATTGGTCCCTGTGAGTTCAAGCAGTTCCTGTAGCACATCAGCAGCTATTTCTTCAAGTGTTTTGCCTTAAATATGTCCACAGTTGAAAGAAGAAAGAAAATAGAATCTCCACGTCAAAGGACGATGATTCGTGCAACAAATTTTCTAGGCCATTGTGTTATGTTTCAGCACAGTGTAAAACCACAGAAGCTAGTCGTTGCTGTTCTAACCATCACATTTCCTTCTCTAACACGGTTGAAAATATTTATTAGTTTAATATTTGCACGATTTGAGATACACAAAATAACGGCACTATCAGAGAATGCTTTAAATCTATGCACTTCAATGAAATTAATTGTGTAGACACATTTTGGATGGTTAGTAAGAAAAGAATGACTGTAATATAAGGACAAGCATTCCTTCCTCTGCTAATTCCCAGCAATGAGCCCAACCTCAAAACCAACTGTTGAACTGAATTCTTCATCTCTTTGACACCTAATATGGTATTATTAGAAATGTAGAAACAAAGAACTGCAGAAGCTGGTCGATACACAAAAGAACACAAAGTGCTGGAATAACTAAACAGGTCAGGCAGCATTCCGGGGAAAATGGATAAGTGATGTTTTGGATCGAGAAGAAGGGTCCCAACCTCAATAATAAGGGGTAAGCCATTTAGAACAGAGATGAGGAAACACTTTTTCACACAGAAAGTTGTGAGTCTGTGGAATTCTCTGCCTCAGAGAGCGGTGGAGGCCGGTTCTCTGGATACTTTCAAGAGAGCTAGATAGGGCTCTTAAAGAAAGCGGAGTCAGGGGATATGGGGAGAAGGCAGGAAAGGGGTACTGATTGTGGATGATCAGCCATGATCACATTGAATGGTGGTGCTAGCTCGAAGGGCCAAATAGCCTACTCCAGCACCTATTGTCACCTATCCATTTTCTCCAGGGATGCTGCCTGACCAGCTGACCAGCACTTTGTGTCCTGATGGTAATATTAGACCAGCAATATTCACCTTTAATAAAAAGTTAAGATGATATCTGTGAGGTGGCGCCAGCATTACATGCAAAATAAATCTCACAATGTAATGGACAATTGCATATGTGACAATTTATCTTTCCCTTGATCCATTGAGTATCATTTATTTACTGACACAAACTTATCATTTCAGAGTACGTCAAAACTTCTGCTACTGGTTTTTAGCCCACCAAGGAATCTTTGCATTAGATTATTCTAACTTTTGGAATAAAATAAAATTGCAATGCATCAACAGGACTAAATTCTCTTTAATAGCCCATATTTTAATGACTTGTGAAGCAAAAAGCTCCACAAAGGTCTTTAGAATAAGTCCACTCGTGGTGTTGTCTGTTATTCAGCCACAATTTCTGCAGGACCTTCTGGAGCGCTAGTATGGGTGTTATGGGCCAAAGGGACTGGTTTCCAGAGGGCTAGTGTGGACATTGTCATTCAGGCCTGGTGGGCTGGTAGTTCAGTCACTCATTCCTGGTGGGCTGGCAGCTCAGAAACTGCCAGAAATTCCACCCAAAACAGGTGAGAGACTCTGTGAGAGAGAGATAAGGGGGAGAGGGTGGAGAATCAATTTTAGACATTTTTCATCTTTTTCTGCAGATCACAGCAATGAAGGAGGGAAGTCTATCATGACCTAGATCTCACAGTGAGCCAATGAAGGGAGGGAGAAAAATACTGGGGAGAGGTTTAATACTTGCAGGGGGAATACTTACTGATGGGCCAAAGGGACTCCTCCTGGGCTAGTACAGCCCTGATGGGCCGAAGGGACTCTTTAAAAATAAATCTCAGTGAAAGGCACTTTTTCTGGAATTTTCCTGGCCTGGCACGGCCTTTTTGAACCAGAATGCTCCTCCTGGGCTAATATGGGAGAAAGGGACTGGTTTCTCAGCTAACATGGGCCTTGTGGGCCGAAATGAGTGGTTTCAGGCAGGCCAAACAACGCATTTCATTTCATTTCCATTTCCATTTCAAGCACAGGGCAGGCCAAACAACTCATTGCATTGTCATTTCATTTCCATTTTGCATTGCAGTTTCAAGCACAGGGCAGGCCAAACAACTCATTGCATTGTCATTTCATTTCCATTTTGCATTGCAGTTTCAAGCGCAGGGCAGGCCGAACAACTCATTGCATTGTCATTTCATTTCCATTTTGCATTGCAGTTTCAAGCACAGGGCAGGCCAAACAACTCATTGCATTTTCATTAAGAGCTAACAAATAATTTATTGCAAATACATTGCAGACTCACAGTTCAGTTGATTCACAACTTAGAATCACAGTTGTGGCCTCTCCCTCGCAATCTTCCAGAGTGACTGACTCATATCCAGGCATCCAGGGTTTTAGAGTCCTGCCCCCCCACCCCCGGAAGGAGCCTACCTTCACCGTGGTGATTGTTACGCGAGAGGACCAATCACCTGATCGCAAGATTTTTTAAACAGCAGAGGAGGAATGTGAGTAAGATGGCCAAAAATCATAGCGAAATAGGATAGCGTTTTTTCTAAAATCAATTAACAGCTCAGACAGGAAGTGGTCAAGATGAGACTTTTAGGTAAATAGATATACACAACACACATACATGCATATGAAAAACAAACAAACAATAATAGTGCAATAATAACTCCGGGTCAGATCAAATTCACCCTTTGGGATCAAAGCATTGATCTCAGCCCAGCCTCAAAAATCTACTAGTGGCTTCAGCAAATCTACTAGTGGTTCAGCGTGGAAGCAGGCCGGGCCCTTTGGCTCAACGAGTCTGCACCAACCAGTGATCCCCGCACATTAACACTATTGTACACACATTAGGGACAATCTACAATTATGCCAAGCCAATCAACCTACAAACCTGTGTGTGTTCGGAGTGTGGGAGGAAACCGGAGTGCCCGGAGGAAATCTATGTAATCCACAGATAGAACCTACAAACTCTGTACAGCTAAAACCTGTAGTCAGGATCGAACCCGGGTCCCTTGCGCTGTCAGGCAGCAACTCTACCGCTGCGCCACCATGGCACCCTAGTATGTCCCAAATCAAGCTATCCTCTGCCCCTCCCAGGCTGAAATGTTATTTATAATCATCTTGAGATGCTCTCAGACCTATAGTCCCATTACAGCCATTTCTGTTGTAAAGTAGGGCTCCCTTATCTCTCTAGCCTCGAAGTCTGTACTTTTGTTTATGTAGAACAAGTCCTCACATGATTAAAAAATGTATGCCTTTTATTTTTTTTATTACGAGAGATCCTATTTTCTGATATATGTTTCTGGACACATCTCTGGCAATATATCAAGAGTTTATTAACACAACATGTTGCTGCCAATTGTTAGCTCATACGGAGGAGGAATGATTTCAGTGACTGCTAAACTGTGCTAAACTGTAAAATGACTAAGACCATGCAACTGTGTTAACTATGTAGGTTTCCTGTTCAATAAGTAGAGAAAGCATTGGTAACTTTGCTACTGAAAGTCTGTACTAGGAATTTTTGTGAGAAATTACGAAAGAGGAACTGGCTACGGAATAAATAGCTGAGGCAGCATGTGGTCCTGGCAGCCATGGATGCTGTTTGACCATTTAGTATCCTGAGGAATGTGTCTCCTTGTTGCTGAGCAGTGTAAGAAGGAAGTGTCTAGTTTAGACATGAGCAATTGTCTTCCTTGGCATGATATTTCCTTGGATCCATCATTATCAGATCCAGTATGTTTCATCAGGAAGACAATTATTTCAGTGTAAACTTTCTCTCTCGCCTAAAATCTTATTTCCAACCAAATGTGTTTTAAAAGATATTCTGCATAATATTGCTCACTCTTGATGTGTTCCCAACTCAAGTAATGAAAAAAGCTTCCCTTTCTTGACGTCAATTTTGTGTTCATGTATCCTAGATTTGAACTCACTTTTTAAGTTAATTGGGTACCTTGAATCTACATTATCCATTAATTTCTGCATTTTAATTACTAATTTTCATCCTCTCACAATCTTCTTTGGGTATTTTGTTTTGGATGTTTCTTTTCATGTATCTAAATCCTTTAGATCTGCATAAACCATCAGCCTCCAAAACTGTGAAGAATCTTTCACAAAGTACTGGAGTAACTCAGCAGGTCAGGCAACATCCCCAGAGAACATAGATAGGTGATGTTTCCGATTGGGACCCTACTTCCAAAGAAGTTTGGGTTGGGATGGAACCTTCCTCTTCCATAAAACATCACCAATCCATGTTCTTCAAGGATGCTGTCTGACTCAATGAGTTACTCCAGCATTTTGTGGGGGGGGGGGGGGGGGGGTTCTGTAAACCAGCATCTGCAGTTACTTGTTTCTACAAGAATCTTTCACGTGTAGCCTTGCCATGATCTGTATAGTGTCAGAATTATTTGCGGTGACCACTTGTCAAACATACTTGGCATACAACTTTAGAATTAATTTAGAATTAGAATCACAATTAAAGGGTGCTCTTTTAGAAAGGAGGCGAGGAGGAACTTCTTTAGTCAGAGGGAAGTTAATCTATGGAACTCTTTGCCACAAAGGGCTGTGGAGGCCAAGTCAGTGGATATATTTAAGACAAATTCATGATTAGAACAGGTGTCAAGGGTTATGGGAAGAAGGCAGGAAAATGGGATTAGGAGGCAGAGATCAGCCATGATTGAATGGAGGAGTAGATTCAATGGGCTGAATGGCCTAATTCTACTCCTACAACTTGTGAACAACTTAATGTCTGATTAGGTATTCAAGTTTACCTTTGAACAAAAGGAAACTGCGACTTGCTGTAATTATTGACAGTTTGTTTGCTTGGCATGTTAGACAGAAAATGGTTAATGTTCAAAGTATTGTCAAACAAGCTATTTCAACACATTGCTGTAGGATCACTTCATGATGAGGCTTGAAATGAATGCAGACTCCAAACAAGAATGAGGAACAGATGCAGTGAACATGTTTCCCCGTGTATGCGAGAGCTTGTCGCGACTTCAGTGTGTGGAAAGAATGTGCTTTTGCCTTTGAGATTTGGATGACTAATTTCTACAGAATCTGATTTCACAGCATTGATGGCGAGATCTTAGCAATCAAAACTTTTTTTCACAGTTCAGGGAAATTAATCCTTCTTCAAAAGACTTTCTTGAAGTGCTGGAAACTCTCGGCGGGTAAAAAGTGTAAGTAAAAAGAAAAAGAAGAGTTAAAGCTTCAGTTTGGTGCAAAGAACTGGAAAACAGTTGTCCGCTGAAGGAAAACAAAAGCAGTGTAATTCTACCTACCCAGCTATTGTATTTAACAACTTTCTGTCAGTTGACCCCTAAATTAAGTGCCAGCTGATAACGGAGGGAGGAGCCAGTAGGGGGGCGCCGAGAATGAAGAGGGGACACGGCAGGGAACCATCGGGTATGAAGGATGGCCCAGTGGGGTGGGAAGGTGGTAAGGGTGGCCTTCTGCCGGGTACAGCAGCCAGACAATCAATAGGACTGTTCGGTGAACTTTTATAACTTTGTCTGAGCCAGACACAAGGCAACACTGCCCAGGTGAGGTCTGATTGTGCCAGGTTGTATGCAAAACAAAGCATTTCATTGCATCCAGGCACATGTGACAATAAAATATCATTGAATCAATGAATCTTTACTGCAACTCCTGCCTTGTTAATGGACAAGAAGTATTTAGGAATATATTTATTATTATTATCTCTTTGATAAGTAATGGAAAGGTTCTTTATTCACTACTCCAGAACTAAAAGGCTGTATTTTTGCTCTGAAGTGTTTGTTCTTTGAACATTATCAATGCAAAATTACCTTCCCTCAGTCCAGCAAAGTGCTTGAGCATTTGCATTATGAGTCACGGCAGTCATCAAGTTGGTGACGACGTCAGTGTGAGAGCATTATGTAGTCAGGCACCTCTTTCAGTGTGCAATGCTGATCTGATCTCACTGCTGATAAGGTATTGCCATTGTTAACATTTCTCTTGCCCGTGCATAGTTGGATTGATGCTCGCCAATTCACTCCAGCATGACCAGCACCATTTACAGGAATCAGTGACCACAGTAGGTCAGCAGCAGGCTGATTCCCACGGTTGCATCACTTTCACATGTGTATAAGGTCTTTTTGAAAACTATTCAAATCTACAGGAAGGGTTGTGGCAGTTTCTGAAACATTTTGCCTTGACTTCTGCAAACCAGTTGCTGCCAAAGAAAAGTGCATTAATATTGATTTATTTTGCAACATGAGGGGAGGATGGTCGAGGGCATGTAGAGCAAGGCTAGTTACAAGAAGGAGGAAGAAGCTCTTGGTAAGATGCATCTCCACTCACAGTGTCCAAGGTTGCAATTTTTCCAACTCAATCACAGCACGAGAATATCTAACGAGAAGATGGAATTACTCAAGGATAAAGGATGCAATTTATCCTTGGAGTCAGAGGCTGTCAGCGAGACAATGGCATTTATGAAGGAGAGGGAAATGGAGGATAGTTAGATCAGTGTGGGGTATACTAATATGCATTAAGGTGGATCAATCCCCAAGATCTGATGGAATCTATCCCAGATTGTTGAGAAAGGCAAGAGAGGAGATTGCAGTGGCCTTGACAAAAATTCAAAAAGGCAAGGTCTTAGAGGACAGGATAGTAGTTAATGTTGTCCCTTTGTTTAAGAAGGGAAGTAGAGATACTCCAGGAAATGATATGCTGATAAAACTCTCATCGGTGTTAGGGAAGCATGGAGAGGATTTTTCAGGATAAGATTTACTTACTTTTGGAAGAGAATGGGATAATTAGGGACAGTCAGCATGGTTTTATCCACAGCAGATCATGTCTTATGAATTTGATTGAGGTTTGTGAGGAGATGACAAAGGTAAATGATGAGGGAAGGACAGTGGATGTTGGCTACATGGATTTTAGTAAGACATATGAAAAAGTCCCCCTTGGTAGACAGATCCAGAAGATTAAGATGCATGGGATCCATGGTGACTTGGTAGTTTTGATTCAGAATTGGCATAGAAGACAGATTGTAATGATGGCATAGAAGACAGATTGTAATGATGAAAATGTGTTATTCTGGTTGGAGGTCTGTGACAGGGGTCTGTGATAGGACCTCTGTCATTTGTTGCATATATCAATGACTGAGCCATAAATATCTAAGAAAGAACTGCAGATGCTGGAAAAGTCGAAGGTAGTCAAAAATGCTGGAGAAACTCAGTGGATGAGGCAGCATCTATGGAGCGAAGGAATAGGTGACATTTCGGGTCGAGACCCTTCTTCAGACTGATGTGGGGCTATAAATGTCAATGGGTTGGTTAGAAAGTTCGCAGAGAATACAAAATTCATGAGGTACAGACAGTGAGGAAGGCCGTTCGAAGGATACAGGACCTACAATGAGGTTATCACACTGATGATACAAGAGCAAATGTGGGTGACGATGAGGAAGGGAAGTAAGCGTGGAGTGCAGATGAGCCAGGTGGCTGTCCTATTGAAAACAGGTACACCCTCTTGGACGCAGTCGGGACGGACGACACTTCCAGTCTGAGCAGCGGACATATCTTCCAAATCAACTCCTGGTGCTGAGGCTCAACCAGAGAGACCTACATCAGGTAACGCCGTAGTGGTAAGTGACTCAATAGTGAGAGGTAAGGGCAGAAGATTCTTTAGCAAAAGGTGAGACTCGAGGATGGTTTGTTGCCTCCCTGGTGCCAAGGTCCAAGATGTCTCGGACCGATTGCAGGGCATCCTCAAGGGAGAAGGGGAGCGGTCGGAAGTGGTTGTGCATGTCGACACAAATTACACCGGGAAGAAGAGGAAAGAGGATTTGCAACATGAGTTTAGAGAGTTAGGAAGAAGGCTGAAATGCAGGACTTCTAGGGTGGTTATCTCTGGTTTACTTGTGGTACCTCGTGCTGGTTAGGGCAAGAACAGGGAGATACGTGATCTGAATATGTGGCTGGTGCAGGGGGCAGGGATTTAGATTTATAGATCACTGGGATCTCTTCTGGGGTAAGGGTGACCTGTACGAAAGGGACAGGTTGCACCTTAACTGGAGGGGGACCAACATTCTGGCAGACAGGTTTGCTGATGCTACACGGGTGGGTTTAAACTAAATAGATCGGGGGAGGGGTCGACAAATTGGAAGTATAAGGATGGAGTTAAAGGGAAAGAGTACAGGAAAAGTTACAAAAGAAACCCAAATTAATGGGATGGAAAGTTCAAGAAGGGTAAAAGAGTAAGGTCAGGTGAAGTAGGAACCGGTGTGAGAGGGGAGGTGAATACCGAATTAAAAGTGTTACATATGAATGCGCGAAGTATAAGAAATAAAGTGGATGAGCTTGAAGCTCAGTTAGAGATTGGTAGGCATGATGTTGTGGGAATTACAGAGACATGGCTGCAAGAGGATTGAAGCTGAGAACTGAATATTCAGGGTTATACGTCCTATCAAAAAGACAGACAGGTGGGCAGAAGGGGTGGGTTAGCTCTGATGAATGAAATTTAGTGCTTTGCAAGGTGTGACATAGAATCAGAAGATATAGTCATTGTGGATAGGACTGAAAAATTGAAGGGTGAAAAGACCCTAATGAGAGTTATCTACAGGCCCCAAAACAGTAGCCTGGATATTGGGTGCAAGTTGCATCAGGAGTTAAAATTGGCATGTAACAAAGGTAATGTTACGGTGGTTATGGGAGATTTCAATATGCAGGTAAACTGGGAAAATCAGGTTGGTAGTGGACCCCAAAAAATTGAGTTTGTAGAATGCCTCCAATACAGATTCTTAGAGAAGCTTGTACTGGAGCCTAGCTGGGAGAAGGCAATTCTGGAGTTAGTTGTGTAATTAAGTGGATTTGATAAGGGAACTCAAGGTAAAGGGAACTATTTGGAGGTAGTGACCATAATATGATGCATTAATCTGCAATTTGAGACGGAGAAGGTAAAATCTGAAGGTTGACGGTGGAACGACAATGGCAGGAATTTCTGGGAATAATCCGGAAGATGCAGGATCACTTCATTCCAAAGAGCAAGAGAGATTCTATGGGGAGTAAGAGGCGATCATGGATGACATGGGAAGTTAAGGACAGTATAAAACTAAAAGAGAAGACATATAACATAGAAAAGATAAGCGGGAATCCAGGGGACTGGGGAACTTTTAAAGAACAACAGAAGGTAACTAAAAAGGCGATACGGGGAGAAAAGATGTCACGAAGGTAAGCTAGCCAAGAATATAAAGGAGGATAGTAAAAGCTTTTTTAGGTATGTGAAAAGGAAAAGATTAGTTAAGACAAATGTGGGTCCCTTGAAGACAGAAACAGGTGAATGTATTATGGGGGAACAAGGAAATGGCAGACGATTTGAACAGAGACTTTGGTTCTGTCTTCACTAAGGAAGACACAAACAATTTCCCAGATGTACTAATGGTCAGACGATCTAGGGTGTTGGAGGAACTGAAGGAAATTCACATTAGTCAGGAAATGGTGTTGGGTAGACAGATGAGACTGAAGGCTGATAAATCCCCATGGCCTGATGGTCTGCACCCCAGGGTACTTAAGGAGGTGGCTCTAGAAATCGTGGATACATTAATCATTTTCCAATGTTCCAAATATTCTGGATCAGTTCCTGTGGATTGGAGGATAGTTAATGCTATCCCGCTTTTTAAGAAAGGAGGGAGAGAGGAAACAGGGAATTATAGACCAGTTAGCCTAACATCGGTGGTGGGGAAAATGCTGGAGTCAATTATGAAAGATGTAATAGCGGTGCATTTGGAGAGCAGTAACAGGATTGGTCCAGCATGGATTTATGAAGGAGAAATATTGTTTGACAAATCTTCTGGAATTTTTTGAGGATGAAACAAGTAAAATGGATAAGGGCAAGCCAGTAGATGTAGTATATCTGGACTTTCAGGAAGTCTTTGATAAGTCCCTCACGGATTATTGAGAACAATTAGAGAACATGCTATAGGGGGCATGGTATTGACATGGATAGAAAATAAGTTTGCAGACAGGAAACCAATGGTCCCTTTCAGAATGGCAGGCAGTGACTAGTGGGGTGCCGCAATGCTCGGTATTGGGACCACAGCTATTTACAATATATATTAATGATTTAGATGAAGGAATTAAAAGTAACATTAGTAAATTTGCAGATGGCACAAAGCTGGGTAGCAATGTGAAATGTGAAGTGGATGCTATGAGGATACAGGGAGACTTGGATAGGTTGGGTTAGTGGACAGATGCACGGCAGGTGCAGTATAATGTGGATAAATGTGAGGATATCTGCTGTGGTGGCAAGAACAAGAAGGCAGTTATTTATCTGAATGGTGTCAGATTAGGGAAACGGGAAGTGCAATGAGACCTGCGTGTCTTTGTACATCAGTCACTGAAAGTAAGTATGCAGGTACAGCAGGCAGAGAAGAAAGCTAATGGCATGTTGGCTTTCATAATAGGAGGATTTGAGTATAGGAGCAAAGAGATCCTTCTGCAGTTGTACAGGGCCTTGGTGAGACCACACCTGTTGTACTGTGTGCAGTTTTGGTCGCCTAATTTGAAGAAGGACATTCTTCCTATTGAGGGAGTGCAGCTATGGTTCACGATGTTAATCCCCAGGATGGCGGGACTGTCATATGATGAAAAAATGGAACGACTGGGCTTGTATTCGCTGGAATTTAGAAGAATGAGAATGGATCCTAAAGAAACATATAAAATTATTAAGGGATTGGACAAGCTAAAAGCAGGAAACACTTTCCCAATGTTGGGGGAGTCCAGAATCAGAACATTTTAAGAATAAGGCCATTTAGACCTGAGATGAGTAAAAATGTTTTCTTCCAGAGAGTTGTGAATCTGTGGGATTCTCTGCCTCAGAAGGCAGTGGAGACCAATTCACTTGTTGCATTCAAAGGAGAGTTAGATAGAGCTCTTAGTGCTAGAGGAACTAAGGGATATGGGGAGAAGGCAGGAACGGGGTACTGATTGTGGATGATCAACCATGATGACATTGAATGACGGTGTTGGCTTGAAGGGCTGAATGGCCTACTCCTGCAACTATTTTCTATGTTGAATGCCTAAAATGGGAATGATCTCTTGCTGAGAACAAGGACTAGTTTGCCAGGGGTTACCTAGGCCAATGTGGACATGATATTCTATGCTCTGGCTCCTTGCAGGCTGAGACGACAAACCTGAAACATCCCCCAGTTTGCAATCTGCAGTTGGATAACAAGTCACTGATGTACTGAATTCCATAAGTGCTTACTATATTTCACCTCTCTCGTCAGAGAGCAATAGATGGGGTGTGGACATGTGGACATGGCTGTGATATTTGATGGTGCGGGATGACACGTCAATCTGCAGGCATCTCAAGTCACTCAGGGCGTCAAAAATGCTGGAGAAACTCAGCGGATGAGGCAGCATCTGTGGAGCGAAGGAATTGGTAACGTTTCGGGTCGAGACCCTTACTAAAGTCACTTAGGGATATGCTTTAACTGAAAGGGGGCTTCAGTGCCTCAATAACCAACTGGTATATCAGCAGGGCATCAGACTATGTCCTGTCAGCAATTACCTTGTTTTGATTCATGGGGGGAGGGGGGGTCACAGAATAATGCATCTTAGAAACTGGAATTTTGGACCATCAAGTACTTGCAGCAGTTCGTTATGCCACCTCCACTTCAACCACCATGACCAGCATTGATTCTACATGCAGGAAGAAGCATGCATGCAACAAACCCCATGCTGGCATACAAAATATGATACTAGGATGTTAATACGTTACTGCTACTAAGCTAATTAAGTTACTAAATTACAAAGTTAGTCACTAGTTACTCCTAATGACTAACTAGTCACTAGGATGACTATTTAGGCTCTATGTATCCCTGCAGTGCACAGCGGAGAAAGGTCTTTGGTTTTGTAACGAGTTGCTAAATGCTGCATGACTCAGCATGATGTGTCATCTGCCAGCCACCACACAGAGAGAGGTTGAGGGTGGGTGGAACAAGAGGAAGTGAGCAGATAAGTGAGAAATGCATTTTCAGGCCAAGCCATCCATGACATACATTGTGGGCTGGGTAGTAGGTCAGTGATTAAATGACTGGACATTCGGGACCTTTGATCCAAGGATGAGAGTATAAATCAAAATATTGCTCTGGGAAAAGTAAATTCAGTGTGGAATTTTAAGAAAGTTGCTCTCCCCCGCCAAAGAAGAGCTGGTCTGTAAGTTAATTGGTTTCTGTAAGTTGTCCCTAGTGTGCAGGATAGAACGAGGGTGCGAGTCAATTATCCCTGCTTGGTGTGGCCAAAATATAATTCCAAATTTAACACTGTTTTTGACTCGGTTGCAGGCACTTATGTTTCCTTAGTTCTGGGGCCATTGCAGATGCACAGTAATTGCCGATAATATCAGCAATGTCGAGGTCCTGTAAATTAATAATTAGAACAATAAACACTACCTCAATACTCCATTTAACAACAGTCGCTAAAGTTACCCTCTGGATTTAAGAGAGAGTTGGAATGGATTTAAGAGAGAGTTGGATAGAGCTCTAGCGGCTAGTGGAGTCAAGGGATATGGGGAGAAGGCAGGCACGGGTTATTGATAGCGGACGATCAGCCATGATCACAATGAATGGCGTTGCTGGCTTGAAGGGCCGAAGGGCCGAATGGCCTCCTCCTGCACCTATTTTCTATGTTTCTATGTCTACTATCGACCACAATCACATCCACTTGACTGAAATCCCAAAATGAAAACCAAGGCAAAATAAACATTCCAAACAAAATGTATAAATCAAAGCACATGGTGTAGCGGTAGAGCTACTGCCTTACAGCGCCAGAGACTCGGGTTCGACCCTGACTACAGGTGCTTGTCGGTACGGAATTTGTGCATTCTCCCCGTGGCCTGCGTGGGTTTTCTCCGAGATCTTCGGTTTCCTCCCACATTCCAATGACATACAGGTTTATAGATTAATTGGCTTGGCACAAAATGTAAAATTGTCCCTACTGTGTGTAGGGTAGTGTTGATGTGCGCGGATCGTTGGTCGGTGGGGACTCTTGTGTTTCTGCGCTGTATCTCTAAACTAAACTAAATACCACTCAAGCAGCGTGTATCATTGACAGTCACTATCCCCTTTCATTCCACCATAGGTAGTCATGCAAAGGGCTTTTCGAATGGTTCTGCCTGGCTGGTGGAAAGTTGTAGACTTGCAGAGGAGGAAGTTACACCAGCAACCACCCTCCACAAATACATCTCAAATCTGCAGATGCTGGAAATCTGAAACGAAAACAGAAAACTCCAGAAACACTTAGCAGGTAGTTTATGTTCCTCTTACCGCAGGGGTGTTTCCAGCAGTTTTTGGTTTTGTTTCAAGCAGCTTAGTTTAGTTTAGTTTAGAGATTCAGCGTGGAAACAGGCGCCTCGGCTAAACGAGTCTGTGCCAGCCTTCGATCACCCGTACACTAGCACTATCCTACACACTAGGGGCAATTTACAATTTTACCAAAGCCAATTAACGTACAAACCTGCACGTCTTTAGAAGATGGGAGGAAACCGGAGCACCCGGAGAAAATACAAACTCTGTACAAACAGCACCCAAGGTTAGGATTGAACCGGGGTCTCTGGCCCTCTAAGGCAACAAGTCTATTGCTGCGCTATCGAGCCATCCACCGGGTCTAGGCCTGGGATGCTTGGCTTTCGGTTGCACCTTCTCAACATGAACAACAGTATTCCTTTCCTGCTGGCTGACAGAATGGCAGTAGTGGGCTCACACATAGAGTGGTCCTCAGGGAGAAGACTGCGACGTGAGACCACAGCCACTCCCTCATAACAGCATCTTGGCAATCCTGGTAACTGCGAGCCAAACACTTTTTTCAAAAGAGAGTTAGATAGTGCTCATATGGGCTAGCTCTCCATGTAGTGGTGTTTGGGCCATGGATTGTTTAGTTAGGAATGAAGAATGATGGAATGAAGGCCTCCACCGCCTTCAGAGGCGGTGGAGGCAGGTTCTCTGGATACTTTCAAGAGAGAACTAGATAGGGCTCTTAAAGATCAGGGGTTATGGGGAGAAGGCAGGAATGGGGTACTGATTGTGGCTGGTCCGCCATGATCACATTGGATGGCGGTGCTGGCTCGAAGGGCCAAATGGCCTACTCCTATTGTCTATGTATCTACGTATCTATGCAGAACTGCTGTGATATTAGCAAGTTAATTAAACTCTGGAATGCAGAGCCATAACAGTGTGATGCACCATGGCAGCAAGCTGAATATCTTCACCTATTCCTTCGCTCCAGAGATGCTGCCTGTCCCGCTGAGTTTCTGCAACATTTTGTGTCTATCCTTGAATATATTTGGGAAAGGTTGAGCTTCCAGTAGAACATCCAGAGGTTGAATGGTTAGGTGGACAAGTGTGTTAATGGAGTTTCTTCCCAATTCCATGCCGTGAAGAATGGACTCCAAACACTGCATACGCCCTGGACAAAGATGGTGTTTGTCTCCTCACTGACACATGGAACAGTTGGGCTGCCTCACAAGGTGTGTTGGTAAATGCTTGAATCACCAAGGCATTGACAGCTTCTGGCCAAGTGCTAGAGGATGGGATTAATAGGTATGGGTGACACTGGTCAGCATAGACATAATGGGCTGAATGGCGTGTTTCCATGCTCTCTGACACCCTCTAAACACCAGTGCATACAATTCTTGCCTGTCAAAACTTTACTCATAAAGTAACCTACCTGTTCAAGGTATCAGAGGGAGATAAACACCATCATTGTACGGGGATGTACGCAGAGTTAGAAGTCCATTCTTCTGCCGCTCTCTCCATGAGTGTATTCCAAGTCCACACCACTTTCTGGGTATAAGGTTTCCCTCTGTATCACTTACCCCTTCCCTTCTAATTAGGGGAAACTATTCCTGTGGTCTATCAAATCTACACCCCTGGTAATTTTGCATATCCCAGTCATATTTCCCACTGACTCTTCTCCACTCCAGGGCAAAAATACCCAGCCTCTCCAGTCTCCCCTCATATCTGAAACCCTTCATCCCAATCAATATCCTTTGCACCCTCACCCTCGGATTGGGACTCGTCGGTTTAAAGAATGGTCCTGACATAAAACATCACCACCCTTTTTCTCCACATATACAGCCTGACCTGTTGATACTCCAGCACTTTGTGTCTATCTCCTCTCCAAACTATGTTGTTTTAATATCTGTGCCAATGGCCTCATAAGATCATAAAATCATAATTGATAGCAGTAGAATTAGGCTATTCGGCCTATCGTCTACTCCGCCAATCATGGCTGATCTATCTCTTCATCTTAACCCAAATTTCCTGCCTCTCCCCTTGGCCTCGGGCACCTGTACTAATTAAAAATCTATCTATCTCTGCCTTAAAAATATCCACTGACCTGGTCTCTGCAGCCTTCTGTGGCAATGAATTCCAAAGATTTACCACCCTCTGACTGGTCTGCCCTATGAAATTTAGCGAGAGTGCTTCTCTCTCACCTCCCACTGTCTAGCATGTTTGCAGCTACATGAAAGGGCTAAAGCAAATGGGAGTGAAGGAAAAGGAAGGAAGAAGTGCAGGCATATATCATGTGGGCTGAGGAGCTAATTGAGAGTGACTCAAAGCACAGTTACATCCAGTGTGTATCCATATTGACAGCTACAAAAAGAGACTTGGATATAAAATCCAAATTGCTGGTGGAACTCAGCGGGCGAAGCAGCATCTGTGGAGGCAAAGACATGGTCAACGTTTTAATCAAGATGCCTTGGAGGCACTTTGTTACTTTGTCTCAGATCTGGAGGTTTCTGAAGGCCAATATCCAACAAAAATGCATGAACTAAAGAAAAGAAATATGCAGTAAGAGGGAAGGTGTTCCAACAATGTATTGAATGCATGCATTATTATAGACAAAGACAATAGGTGCAGGAGTAGACCATTCGGCCCATCGAGCCAGCACCCGCCATTCAATGTGATCATGGCTGATCATCCCCAATCAGTACTCCGTTCCTGCCTTCTCCCCATATCCCCTGACTCCGCTAACTTTAAGAGCCCTATCTAGCTCTCTCTTGAAAGTATCCAGAGAACCGGCCTCCGCCGCCCTTCATTCCTTCATTCTTCATTCCTAACTAAACAATCCATGGCCCAAACACCACAACATGGAGAGCCAAGAGTGAAGGAATAAAGCAGTCAACCCCCGTTGTGAAGAGCACTTTGAAGCCTTCATTAACAAAGACTTTGTCTTTGATTAAATATCTTTGATTCCAACCCACAGCACCACATCCACTACAATCTCGGAACAATGTCAGCTCAGCGACAGGTCGTCCAACAGTTAGACAAATAACAAGGCCTCTGCAGCAAACAACATCTCAGCTAAACCGCTAAAGCAGAACAAAGAGGTACTTCTGTTGTGAATTCATGACCTCATCTCCCCTCATCTGGGAAGATGAGAGCATGCCTGGGGCTTCAGAAATCTCATAACCATGTCTTGTCTTCAAGAAAGGAGATATTTGATTGTAATTATGGAGAGGTCTGCCTGCTGTTTGCCACCACCTCAACTGCCTCCTCTGAGTGGTTGCATATCTTCTCATAGAGGTATAATAAAAATGTTATTCATCAGGAGATGCATTGGACAATAATCTCTCCATGCCATAAATCTAAGAACGATACAGACCTTATCGATTTCTCAAATGCCATCATCTCCATCAATCATGTTGCACTGAGCGAATCTTTCCCTAATTTGACAATCAATGGAAATTCTTTAGTCAGATCTGTGAATGATTTCAACCAGCAGATCCATCACAAACCCAATCCCAGTGTGGACAACCATCAACGTTGTGCTGTTACTCCAAATTTCCTCCACTAACTTCATCCATTGCATGCGGTGTTCCCGATGTGGGCACTGTACATCGGCGAGACCAAACATAGACTCTGAAACTGTTTTGTCCTCCACATCTTTCCTTCCAGCTTTCTTCCCCCAACCCCTTCGCTCAGTTTGATGGAGGGTCATGACCTGAAACGTCTCCTATCCACGTTTTCCAGAGATGCCTGCCCCGCTGAGTTACTGCAGTATTTTATGTATATATCTTTGGTATAGACCAGCATCTTTGTGGAGGAAGGAACTGCAAATGCTGTTTATACCAAAAATAGACACAAAATGCTGGAGTATCTCAGTGGGTAAGGCAGCATCTCTGGAGGAAAGGAATTGGCAGACTCTGAAGGGTTCCGACCCGAATGTCACGCATTTGTTTTCTCCGGAGATGCTGCCTGACCCGCTGTGTTACTCCCGCATTGTGTGATTGTCTGCAGATCTTTGGTTCTACTGGGTTTAATAACGTATCTCTATGTTTAGTTTAGTTTAGAGTGCAGAAACAACCCCTTTGGCCCATCGGGTCCGCACCGACTAGTGATCTCCTCACACTAACACTATCCTACACACACGATGGACATTTTTTGTTTACATTTTACCAAGCCAATTAACTTACAAACCTGTACGTCTTTAGAGTGTTGAAGGAAACTGAAGATCTCAGAGAAAACCAACGCCGGTCATGAGGAGAACGTATAAACCCTGTACAGACAAGCACCCATAGGCTGGATCGAACCTGGGTCTCGGGCGCTGCAAGGCAGTAGCTCTACCGCTACGCTGCCGTTTTGTATATAAAATGCACAATGGCCAAATTGGTCACATTTATTTGAGTAAAAGTACAGCATTGACAGAGTCTGCACTAAGCCAAGTGGAGACATTGCTTTTAAATGTCACAGTGAGCATTGGGTTATTTTCTGATCAAAAGGGTTTCTTGAGCTTGCAGCTTTATTGGTTGACATTTTTATGCATCCATGTGTGCTGTCAGCTTTCATTAAAGCTAAGGGGTCAATAAGATGCATTAAGATTCAACAGCACAAGGCCATGCAATGCCCTTCTAGCATCAAGAGACATGCATGCAATAACAGCATCATTTATTTACCTTGTGGAACATCCTGAGAACATCCATATTCTTCTCACATCAAAGGTAGACACAAAATGCTGGAGAAATTCAGCGGGTCAGGCAGCATCTCTGGAGAGGAGGAATGGGTGACGTTTCGGGTCGAGATCCTGAAGAAGCATCTGCAGTTCTTTCCTACACATTCTTCTCACATCTACTTATCTGCTGTTAATAGACTAGTATGTTGAGCAGCCCAATAAGCTTATAATAAAACAACAGTCTAATCCCATTGTCAACATATTTTAGAGTTATAAAGTCATAGAGTCACACAGAACATGTCTTTTGGCCCAACTCCTCCATGCCAACTAAGATACCCATCTTTGCTAGTCCCATTTGCCTGAGTTTGACCCACAGCCCTCTAAACCATTCCTATCCATGTACCTATCCAAAAGACCTTTCAATGTAGTTATTGTATCTGTCTCAACCGCTTTTTCTGGTAGCTCATTCCATGTACTACTAACGTTGAAAAAGTTGTCCCTAAGATTCTTCTTTTTCTTTTCACCTTAAACATAAGGTGAGAACCTCTACTCCTTGCTTCCCCAGCACTGAGAGCACACCTGGAGTATTGTGTGCAGTTTTGGTCCCCTAATTTGAGGAAGGACATTCTTGCTATTGAAGGAGTGCAGCATAGGTTTACAAGGATGGTGGGACTGTCATATGCTTAGAGAACGGAGCAGCTGGGCTTGTACACTCTGGAGTTTAGAAAGATGAGAGGGGATCTTATTGAAACATATAAGATTGTTAAGGATTTGGACGCGCTGGAGGCAGGAAACATGTTCCCGACGTTGAGGGAGTCCAGAACCAAGGGCCACAGTTTAAGAATAATGGGTAAGCCATTTAGAGACGAGGAAACACTTTTTCTCACAGAGAGTTGTGAGTCTGTGGAATTCTCTGCCTCAGAGGCTGGTTCTCTGGCTACTTTCAAGAGAGAGCAAGATAGGGCTCTTAAAGATAGCGGAGCCAGGGGATATGAGGAGAAGGCAGGAACGGGGTGCTGATTGAGGATGATCAGCCATGATCACATTGAATGGCGGTGCTGGCTCCAAGGGCCGAATGGCCTACTCCTGCACCTCTTGTCTATTGTCTATTCTCACTCACCTTGTCTATGCTCCTCATGCTTTTATACATCTTTATAGGGTCACCTCTCAGCCTCCTACGTTCCAAGGAATAAATTTCCAGCCTGCCCAACCTCTCCCTAAAACACAATGTACTCAAGTGCAGTTTCTTTGGCATTCAGATGCAGTTTATGTTGCCCTGATCAGGATGGAGTATTAAACAGGAGAAAGGCACATGATTCGTTCCTCTTTCAGCTGCCTCTTTTAAAACGATGAAGGTTTGTTTCTCCAGAAAACCCCCACTTATTGACACTATTGAAGAGAGCTAGTACAGGTCTACAAAATTATAAGCGGAATTGAAAAGAAAGATATTAAAAAATGTTCCTTCAAAGTAAAGCTATTTAAACAAGAGGACAGAAGTTTAAGATTAGGGTTTAATGGTTCAGAGGGAATCTGAGGAAGAACTTTTACATCCAGATAATGATTGTAATCTGGAATGCACTGCCTAAGTAGCTGGTGGAAGCAGGTACTGTCATGACAATTAACAGTATGAGGCCTGGAGCGGCGTTTCCTGAGGGGACCGCCCAGAACCTCGGCTTCGGCGGCGGCACAGCGCTGGAGCCCTATCGTGGAGCGGGCAATGCCTTGCCCGGGTCACCGCGCTAGATCTGAGACTGCCGAGAAAAACATCGCAGGGCTGCGGATCTTCAGGCCAACATGAAGACTGTTCTCCCACACTACTACCAGCATGTAGACTTTGCAACCAGGGGAATCAATACACTGGACCTAGCCTACACTAACATCAAGAAGGCATTCAAGGCAGTCCCCCGCCCCCACCTTGGCTCCTCAGACCATATCTCTGTGATGCTAATTCCTGCATACAGGCCCCTGCTGACCCGAGAAAAACCTACGGTGAAGCAGGTCAGGGTCTGGCCAGAGGGAGCTATGACAACACTACAGGACTGTTTTGAATGCACGGACTGGGACATGTTCAAGAAGGCTGCAACTGTCAGCCAACACATCAACCTGGAGGAGTATGCTGCGTCCGTGTCTGCTTACATGGAGAAGTGCATTGAGGATGTCTGTGTCACCAAGACCATCACTGTACGGGCCAACCAGAAACCCTGGATGACCACAGAGGTACGTGGAATGCTGAGAGCAAGTAATGCTGCGTTTAAATCCGGCGACGTGGTGGCACTCAGATCCGCAAGAGCCAACCTGAACCGAGTCATCAGGCTGGCTTGCGTGCCCATGGTCAGAAAATCCAGAGCTTCTTCCATGACCCCAAGAACACCAGGCGCATGTGGCAGGGAATCAAATCAATCACAGACTATAAGACTGCTTCACCACCCTGTGATGAC
Organism: Raja brachyura; assembly: GCA_963514005.1. The sequence continues at coordinate 38,291,716 of OY740797.1, read as the reverse complement.
AACATTGAGTTCCTCAATGAACTCAATAACTATTTTGGTCGGTTCGAGGCATTAAATAACACACCTGCAAGCAAAGGCATTCCTCATTGTGAGGAAAAGGCACTCAGTCTTGACATAGTGGATGTTCGGAGGACCTTAAAAGGAGTGAACGCACGAAAGGCGGCAGGCCCTGATAACATACCAGGGCGGGTGCTCAGGGAATGTGCTGATCAGCTGGCACATGTACTTACGGACTTATTTAACACCATATGAACCAGGCTGTCGTCCCATCATGTTTCAAGACTGCCACCATCATACCTGTGCCAAAAAAATCCAACATACAATGTCTCAATGACTACTGCCCTGTAGCACTCACCCCCATAATGATGAAGTGCTTCGAGAGGCTGGTCAGGGACCACATTACCTCCAGACTCCCCTCCACACTCGACTCATACCAGTTTGCTTACAGGCCAAACCGCTCCACAGAGGAAGCTATATCCTCCGTGCTCCATCTGAACCTGGAACATTTAGAGGAGAAAAACACCTATGTGCGAATGCTGTTCGTGGATTTCAGTTCAGCATCCAACACCATTATCCCACAGCACCTGATAAGCAAACTGGTTCCATTGGGCCTCAGCACCCCCATGTGTAACTGGCTACTGGACTTCCTCACTGACAGACCCCAGTCTGTGAGGGTTGGAAATAACACCTCCAACACCATCTCTCTGAGCACCGGCTCCACTCAGGGCTGTGTCCTGAGTCCACTGCTGTTCACCCTGATGGCTCACACCTGTTGTGCCAGGTTTAGTACAAACCACCACATCATGAAGTACGCAGATGACACAACAGTGGTGGGCCTCATCAGGGACGACAATGAGCTGGCTTACAGGGAGGAGGTGAAACAACTGGTGCAATACGAACAACCTGATCCTGAAAGTCGAAAAAACAAAGGAGGTTATCGTCGACTTCAGGAAAACCCGGCACAGTCCCACACCACTTCCCATCAATGACAGCGATGTGGAGGTGGTCAGTAGCACAAAGTTCCTGGGGGTTCAGATCACTAACAGTCTGACCTGGTCGAATAACATCTCATCAACTCTTAAGAGAGCACAGCAGCGGTTGCACTTTCTGCGCCGGATGAGAAGAGCTCATCTCCCCCATCCCATCCTCACTACTTTCTACAGGGGCACCATAGAGAGTATTCTGACCAGCTGTATCTCTGTCTGGTTTGGGGACTGTAGAGCCTCCGACTGGAAGTCTGTGCAGAGAGTGGTGAGGACAGCGGAAAAAATCATCGGGACCTCTCTCCCCATAATCGGGGATATTGCGACCAAACGCTGCGTGTCTAAGGCCAGCAGTATTATAAAAGACCCCACACATCTCCATCACGGACTGTTCACTCTGCTGCCCTCGGGAAAAAGATATCGCAGCATAAGGAGCAGAACATCAAGGTTCTGCAACAGCTTCTTCCCACGAGCCATCAGACTCCTGAATGCCATGTAATGGGCTGCCACCATTGTCTATTTATCCTTTTCATCCATGCCTATCCTTCGGTTAATTTATTGTGTTGCACAGGGAGCCAAATGCAACGTAATTTTGTTTGGAACTGCATATATCAATGTATTTCTAAATGACAATAAAGTTTGTTTGACTTGACTTGACTTGACTGTGGAGCGACCAGCTGCGGGCGGCGGCGCTGAACTTTACATCGGGAGCCAGAGGTGGAGCTCTATTCAGCGTGGCCTTGTTGGCTTCGGAAGCCGTGGACTCCGGTAAGGAAGCGGCCATTCCAGGTGTCCCATGCCGCTGAGAGGATTCTCCCGACGCCTGGAACATCGGGCCTCCGCGAAGGCGACTGCGGAGGCCTCAATAGGCCCGACTATGGGAGGACATGGGGATGGGGACTGGACTTTGTGCCTTCCCTCATAATGGGAACCATTGTGGGGGTTGTTTTTTATGTTGAAATCTCTTTATTATTGTTATGCCTGTATTCTTTTTTCCTGTGTTGCATTGGCAAGAAGCATTTCACTACACCAATTGGTGTATGTGACAATAAGTAACCTTTTGAACCTTTTGAACCTTTTGAAGTATCTAGATGAGCATTTGAAATGCCAATACACAGAAGTCTATGAACCCTGATAAATTGAATTAGGAATGATAGGTACTTGATGGTCAACATGGACATGGTAGACTGAAAGGCCTTTTCCTTGTAGTTTGATTCAATGACCCCTTGACTTCTAATAGCATGTGAACATAAGAGTGAAAGTTAGCTCAGATTTATAACATAATCATGTGGACACATATACACAATCGGGCGCAAACACACACATATATACACACAAACATACATATACACACACACACAAATTAACCAATGCTGTCAAGACCATGCGGTATCTGGTGTGCAATGACCACCCCACCTTGCAACTCAAGACAATATTTTGCCTCACATCTGGAATGGAGGTAGCACAGTGCACAGTGGTAGAGTTGCTGCCTTGCAGCGCTGGTGACACTGGTTCAATCCTGATTACGGGTGCGGTATGTAGGGAGTTGGTATGTTCTTCCTGTGAACGCATAGGCTTTCTCCGGATGCTCCAGTTCCTTCCCACACTCCAATCATGTACAGGTTTGTAGGTTAATTGGCTTAAGTAAAAATGGAAAATTATCGCTAGTGTGTAAGATAGTGCCAGCGTACAGGGTGATCGCTGGTCAGCGCTGACTTGATGCGCCAAAGGACATGTTTCCGCGCTGAATCCCTAAATCTAAAGTCTAAAGGAAGCAATTCATCCTCAACACCAAGAGACTGGCTTAGAAGAAGAAGAAAGTTATCACGTTGAAGTTAAATAATTAAATAGTCTTAAATATGGAAATAACTAAATGCTTCAATGTTCAGATCAGCTAAGTTTAAACTGGGGCAATTATATATTTTTTCCAAACTGAATGGCAGTGCTATTCATCTGCCAAAGCTAATTTTATACAACATACTTGATTAAGAAATAACAGTAAATGTCCTATTTTCGCTATTAATTTTACTTTTTATTGGTCTTCCTTCACCAAATTTCTGACTCAGTAATCTTTATTAAAGTGGTGACATTTTAACAAAGAAAATTCTTTGCCATTTTTAATAGTTTATAAACTCATTTGTAAGTCGATGCATGAATATATGGTAATAATGCTCATTGAATGATGATAAATAATATTAAACAACCATGTCTTCACCTCAAATAGAAGCATTTTGGGAAGCCTATTCAAAGCTACATCACCATTGTTAATTTATCTACATTGGACATTTAGAAAGATGTCACAAGTTGTCAATGATAATATGCATCTACGTTGAAAGATGTAATTGATGTCTAACATTTAGTCTCAAATTACAGGGCCTGTTCGCAAATCACATAACATTTAATCATCTACATGAAACAATTCATTTGTGCTTTTATGCACAGGGATTGTAAATTCTGAGCCAAGGACTGTGACTAATGTTTATTTATCTTAGTAGATTGGTACAAAGGAAGGCATACTCTTCATATCAGCCTCTGTAATGGGTCTAACATGCTGAATCGTGGCACCAAAGTAATCAAGTATCTTCTGATCTAAGACTCAAAACACTTAACCATGATATATTAGCAAATTGGAATTGATTTTAACAATTTGCGCACTTTAATGATATTCAATTAGGTATGGTCATCTGGCCAGATGGTAGATGTCCCCTTTATCAAAGTAACCAGAGGCTTCTGTCTGCAAACAAGAATGTCATCGGCAATATTGGCAGCAACTATTTACATGCACATTGCACATGGCTGATCTATCTCTCCTTCCTAACCCCATTCTCCTGCCTTCTCCCCATAACCCCTGGCGTACTAATCAAGAATCTATCTATCTCTGCCTTATACATATCCATTGACTTGGCCTCCACATCCAAGTTCCCACCAAAACCTCTACCATGATACGGACATCTAAAGTGTTTCTGAATTATTTGCCCATCTGAAGCTGAAAGCTTTTCCCTGATGCATTTGGATTCTTAGAATTCACTTTAACCTTTGAACTGATAGAACGAACCAGCTAGCTTGGGCCATCAGTGGTGAATGGACTGCCAAGGTTTTATTGATCGAACTACATTTAGATCAAACCAATCAGCTATAAACACCAAAATTGACTTTTTATTGCCGATTACCTGGTTAATGTTGGCCAATATTGTGCTGCACCAGTCAGCAACTTGTTCCATTTGACGGGACCATATTCATGGAGGAGATGATTCTCAGTGGAGGAAAGCACCCAGAAGATATGATGCCTTATAATTGTTCGGTCAAGGCCTATGATATCGAGTGAGTCCTTTCAGTTTAGTTTAGTTTAGTTTAGTTTCGAGACACAGAGTGGAAACAAGTCCTTCGTTCCACTGAGGGCAAACCGACCAGCAATCACCCGTACACTAGTTCTATCCTACACAATAGGGAACATGTACAGAAGCTAATTAATCTACAACCCTGTACATTGAAAAATGGAAGCATTAAATAAAAATAAATGTAAAATATTGAAAATTAAATTTAAATGAAATATTTGCGACCAATTTCGATCCTTTGCAGACCAATTAAGGGTGACAGCCAGAGATTGGGAACAAGTGCCTTGAACCATTAATGATTATTGACAACCCTTATTTATGACAGATATGTTATAGTCTAAATATTTAATACAATTCGTCACCGACAAACAGCAATAATTCCTATCTCTGCGCATCATGACTCACTATTGCTTGGCAGTAAGTAAATGCACTTATATCTGGACTGAATTGCATCTTCCTTCTGCAGAGACCCTTTCTCAGTGATTCATGAGATTCTGAATACATCACGCACCTCATAAATAAATGCCCAACCGCCACCCAATAATCATGGTTTCTAACAAAATTACAATACTGAAATAAACAGCACCTCCAGCAAGTCGAGTCTTTACTGACATTTGTATTATTTCATAAGTGTACATTTTGCAGCTTGCGTGAGACAAAAGTAATTGAATAATGGAGTAATGTTGTCTGCAGAATGGTTTTATCACTTACTGAGACCTGTTAACTAAATTCCTGACCTTTCATGCCCAAATAAGATTGTTCATGGCCATTAGCAATTTATCCTGGACACACGAGGGCAATTCAGGGCGTAAAATGAAATGTTTGCCTTTAGAATTGCTGCCATCCTCTTAAATCATGGAATAATTGATGGAGTTTACAGTGAAGAGAAAGACAGCAATGATTAATTACAAAACCACAGAGACATGTTCAGTTTCAGAAATGCAAGGATATGAATTGGAGCTTTGAAAAAAAAAATGCAACTATGCCAAATAATAAAATGCCACTTTGTTCAAAAGCTAATGACGACAGAATTGTGATATTTTATGTATTTGTGTTTTTTTTTAATATTTTATTGATGCAGAGTAACTTTGCTTTAAAACACTAACACATTGACGGTGTAAATTGTTATTGCACTTCACCTAATGTCTTTTGGAGGGGACGTCTGCCCTGGTGGAAGGATGAAAATAATCCCACATGGTGGTCTTACAATAGACCAAAGGAATTCTCCTGCTCTGCTGGCTAACATTTACCTCTCAACCCACATTATCAAAAAACTGGTTTATTATGCTCTCATTGTAACTGCAATGTTTTCGACATTACTACAGTGGCAACGATTCAATAATTGCTCATTCAGTGCGAAGCTACTTTGGCTGCCCTGAAGTTGTGAGACTACAAGAATGCAGGGGGTAAGATGGAGGCAGCGGTAGTGTTGTTGCCCGACAGCGCTAGAGACCCGGTTTCGATCCTGAATATGAATGCTGACTGTAGCATTCAGGCATTCTCCCTGTGACCACGTGGGTTTTCTACGGGTGCTCCACTTTCCTCCCACACTCCAAAGAAATACAGATTTGTAGGTTAATTGGCTTTGGTGAGTTGTAAAATTGTCCCTAGTATGTGTAGGTTAGTGAATGGGTGATCGCTGGTCAGTGCAGACTCGGTGGGCCGAAGTACCTGTTTCCCCGTTATATCTCTAAAGTGTATAGTCTAAAGTCTAAAATCCAAGTTTGTAACGTAAATAATTAACTAACTATATAAACTTAATATTATTAATTAATGGTTATGCTATTTTATTAATTTTATACTAATATGATTAACCAAGGTATTAACCTAATGGATTTAGGGGAGAAGGGGCATATAGAGATGATTATTATTAACAGATATATAAGGTTAATTTGGCTGAAAAGAAATGAAATATAATTTAGGATGTATACTAACACACTACAATTAATGAAAAGGGGTATAAGAATATTACAACATCATAAACTTGTGGGAAGAAAGTGGCATTAATGATCTGGAAAAGTTCCAGAGGTTTGGGCTGGAAGATGGTTGTATTTAAGATAAGAAATGAAACCCTTGAAACAAGCTGGTAATTAAGGTACAGATGAATACTGTATATTTGGACAGGGACAGGGCAGGTGTTCGCATGTTTTTTTAATTCTATGATTCGGGGATTACAAGCAAGTAACATAGATGGTTTAAAATTGGGGTAGGAAAGAGAATATTTGAAACAGTAAAGATGACTTTTTTTTTCTTTAGATATACTAAGACATATTAAGATATATTTAGATGAAACGGCATGTAGTTATAAATGCCATTGTATTTAGGGGGCTGAACTCAATATATAATTCCATCTACGGAGGTCAATCAATTTTTATCCATTATAGATGGCTTCTTATATTTAGGGTGTCACCTTTTTGATACCTTTAATTCACGTTTTTTGTTGTTGTTGTATTTACTTTTATGTGGCTTATTTAACAATTTTTCTTTTTTTCCTCACTATTTGTCAACACACCTTTCTCTTTTTCTTATGGAGGTTTAATATACGGAGGAGAGGTAAAATAACGTCAGATGTGTGGGATGATACCCATATACCCAAAAGTCTGAGGTACCTATCTACACCACGAAGTAAAATCACTAAAGCCTATTTATAATACAGGATAATAAGGAAAAAAAGAATGGAGGAGTCACATTTTGTAGTTGGAATATTAGGGGTGCGAATGATCCAATTAAAAGGGGCAAGATTATGGCCCATTTAAAATCTTTAAAGGTGGATATAGCTTTTCTGCAAGAAACGCATACGAAACTACAAACACAGATGAGACTAAGGGCAAACTGGATAGGCCAAACGTATCGCTCGTCATTTACTGCTAAAGCTAGAGGAACGGCTATTATTATTCGGAAAGGTATACCGTTTATATTAAAGAATACAATATCTGATAAAGAAGGAAGATACACAATAGTGGCGGGAGAAATTTATTCCACTCCACTGACTCTGATAAATATTTACGCACCAAATTTTGATAATCCCCAATTTTTTAAGAAAATTATGGATAAAATAGATGAGTATAATTTTCAAAATGTAATACTAGGGGGGGGACTTTAACTGTGTCATAGATTCATACTTAGAAAAATCAATAAAATTAAGGAAGGGTAGTGCTAAATCCAAGTCTAGTGAATTCTTAAACACTTATATAAAAAACTCTAATATAACAGATGTATGGAGAATAGCTAATCCAACAGGAAGGGAAAATTCGTTTTACTCATCAGTACACAAAACGTATTCAAGAATTGATTATTTTTTAATGGACACAAAATTAATACCATATACGATTAATCCTAAATACCACAACAGTATTATTTCTGATCACTCCCCGCTGACTTTTACTTTAAAACTTGAGGGAATGCCAGGTGTAAAATTATTTTGGGGATTTAACACACAAATAGCTAATGACTCACAAGGTTACAAGTATTTAAAACAACAAATGAATTTTTTTTTTGAAACAAACGAGACACCATGTATTTCACCATCTCTATTATGGGAATCTTTTAAGGCATTCATTCGTGGAGTTATAATTTCGTATCAAAGTTTTCTAAATTAAAAAAACAGGACAGAACAATGGACGTTAGAAAAGGAAATTAAATTATTAGAATTAGGAAACGCAAAAGACCCAACCATAGACAAACATAATAAGAACATTATTAAAATTTAAACTTAATCGAATATTATCGGCAAGAGTAAAAAGATTATTTCAGATCACAAAACAAGTACAGTTTGAATTTGGGGATAAACCACATAAACTTCTAGCATGACAATTGAAGAAGCAAGAAAAAGAAAAAACAATTTAATTAAATCAGAGAAATTGAATCAGAGAATGGGGAATTTTTAACTGTACCTATAGACATTAACAAAAGGTTTACTCAATTTTATCAAAATTTATATACATCTAAAACTAACATTGAAGACAATAAATTATAATTTTTTTAGATAAGTGTAACTTGCCAAAATTGGACATCTTAGAACAAGAGGAATTAGGAGCTCAGATTACAAGTGAAGAAATAAGAGAAACAATAAAAGAACTGATAAATGGGAAGACACCAGGGCCTGATGGTTTTAATAATGAATTCTATAAACGATTTCAGGAGTTAATGGTCCCACAATTACTTAAATTATATAGTTATGCTTTTACCGAAAATAAATTACCAGAAACTTTAGCAGAATCTACAATTATGCTTATACCAAAAAAAGATAAAGATCTATAAGATCCGGGCTCGTATAGAGCTATATCACTTTTAAATACAGATCAAAAAATATTAGCAACAATTTTAGCAAGAAGATTGAGCAAATATATTAATAAATTTATAAACCAGGACAAAACGGGGTTTATACCCAAAAAACAATCATTTAACAATTTGAGACGACTTTTTAATATTATGTATTCACATAAAGGGGAAAAGGAAGACTTATCAGTTATATCTTTGGATGCAGAGAAAACATTTGACCAGGTACAGTGGCAGTATTTATACATAGTACTCCAAAAAATTAATACGGGAGATACTTTTATTAGATGGGTAAAATTATTATATGATAATCCAACAGCAAGAATATTAACTAATAATATGTTGTCTCCAAAATTCCAATTATCGCGGGGCAATAGGCAGGGATGTGTTTTATCACCCCTGCTATTTGCCCTTATGATAGAGCCACTGGCTGAAAGGATAAGAATACATCCGAATATTCAGGGATACAATACTAAGGACTCTAATAACAAAATTTCATTATACGCGGATGATATACTTTTATATATTACAAATTCAGAAACGAGTATCCCGAATTTATTAAATGTAATAGAGGAATTTGGCTCCTTTTCTGGATATAGAATAAATTGGAATAAAGGTGAAATTATGTCATTACAGCCCCAGAAAGCGAATCATCTATTAAAATTTCCATTTAAAATTGCAACGGAAAAATTTAAGTATTTAGGTATTCAAGTTACCAGAAGATATAAAATCATTATTTAACATTAATTTGAGTCCTTTGTTAAATAAATTGAACGCTCTGATTAAATTTTGGAAAACGCTACCACTATCATTAATTGGCAGAATAAATGCTATAAAATTGATAATGCAACCACAAATAATATATTTATTTCAATCCACACCAATATATATACCAAAATATATATATTTTTAAACTAGACTAATATTACTAATTTTATATGGGACTACAAAGCACAAAGAATTAAAAGAAATCATTTGTGTAAACCTAAAGATGTAGGGGGACCTGCACTGCCTAATTTTTTATATTATTATTGGGCAGTGCATATTAAGAATATTATTTATTGGCTGCATTGCCCTTCTCAACAGATGGAATGGATAAGAATGGAGCAAGAGGATTGTTTTCCTTACGATTTAGGAGCCATCCTCTTCTCCCCGATAAAATTGAATAATATATTATATAAGAAGAATCCACAATACACAATATAATTCGAATTTGGAAACAAATAAAATTAACTTTAAAATTAAGAAACTTATCATCATTAACACCAATAGTGAATAATCCAGTATTTCAACCATCTTTTATGGATAAAACATATAGACAATGGGAAAGATTGGGAATTAAAAAGTTGGGTGACATGTATGAAATGGGAAATTTATTATCATTTCAACAATTAAAATCAAAATTTAATCTGAATAATAACCAATACTTTTAATATTTACAGATATGTGACTTTATAAAAAAATATATATACCAAGGTTACAGAATATAACGATAGACCCACTGGAAGAAGCAATGAATATTAAGGCGGACTCACAAAAATTAATATCATATCTATATAACAGTATTCTTAATAGAGAATTGCCATCAACAGAGGCAATTAGAGAAGACTGGGAAAAAGATTTAATGATAAAAATTTCTAAAGAAACATGGGAGAGGTATTTGATATATATACATAAATGTTCGATTAACACTAGACATAATTTAATTCAATTTAAAATATTACACAGATTATATTATTCAAAAGTTAGGTTGAATAAATTTTATTCAAATATTTCTCCCATCTGTGATAAATGCCTTTCTCAAAATGCCAACCACACATTCTTTTGTTTCTTGCACAAAACGTCAAAGATTTTGGTGTGATATATTTGATATATTCACTAGTTTATTTAAGATAAAAATGGAACCTAGCATGGAAATGATTATCTTTGGAGTATTAGGAGATGGAAACAAATGAAATATATCCCAAATATCATTTTTCAATTATGGTTTAATAATAGCGAAAAAACTCATACTCAAATTCTGGAAAAAGGCTACTATACCAACACTCAAAATGTGGATTGGTAATATGTTGGAAACGGCCCATTTTGAAGAAATGAGACTCCTCCTAATAGAAAAAAAAGACCAATTCTTAACGAGTTGGTCTCCCTTTATTGATCTTGTGGATTCATGGGGTGTAATAACATCGTAAAATTAAAAATTCTGGGTTTGAGTGAAAAATGATTAAGAACAAAAAAATATATGTCGACTTGTGGCGTGTGAGAATCTCCTTTCTGCTTCACTTTCTCACTTATTTCTTTCTTTACACTACACTCACTGGACTATTCTTTACTCTTCGATACTTCTTTCTTTCTCATTTCTTTGTAAAAAAAAAGGAAGTTGTACAAAGAATGTTTTAATAATTCTGGGAACCTGTAAAAAGGTACCATGAAAACGTAATCTACTTACTTCTAATAAATAAATTTTAAAAAAATAATAATTTAAAAAAGACATCCAAGTCCTTACTTCCCTTTTGTTAATACTTTGTTATTAAGTGAAAATTTTAAAAATGTGAGCCGAGGTGTAGATTGGATCTGTCATCTCGAGTGCTGCAATTGATATCAGGACTCTTGGGTAAGGAAGTGGGAAGAGAGCCAAGTTTTCCCTTCTCCTGATTACAGTTTATTGACTGCTGTCAGAGTATGTGCATTTACAGGTGAGGAAAGAAGCAGAGCCAGCTGTGGGGACTCCACCCTTGTAGTCAAGGCATTCTGTTGAACTCTGGCAACCCAAAGGAAGGAAATTGAAAAGCAGCCGCCAGATGTGGATTTACACTGTATGAGTCAGCTGCACAGGGCAGGAAGTTTTAAGAAAAGAGTTAAGCAGAAATTAGACAATAATATACCGTTCTCTTCAGAGACCCTCCTATATAACACAAGAATGCATCTCGTAGGAGATTTAAACTGTTCTGTACAAGATGGAATCTAAGAACTGAGCATATAAAAATAAATATCTGCAAAACACTGTGATCTCAAATTTCTCTGTTAATCATAAATGGGACGGCTGTCTGAATATCTTAAGAGCACACAACTTTCACATGAGTAATTATTAATTTTCAGTTGTAATTCAGAAAGTGATTTTTCAACAGCCCAATTAATGGGCAAATAGCCTGGCAGTCTTCTTATTTTCCACTAAAAATACAATGTCCTGCCTGCCTGTCCTGCAATTGAAGATTGACACAAAAAGCTGGAGTAACTCAGCGGGACAGGCAGCATCTCTGGAGAGAAGGAATGGATGGTGTTTCAGGTTGAGACCCTTCCTCAGTCTGAGTTCCTCCAGCTTTTTGTATCCATCTTCAGTTTAAACCAGCATCTGCAGTTCCTTTCCTCACCTGGACATGCACATCTCCTTGGTGTCAAAGCGTAGATCAATGCAACTATACTTAAGAAGGTTTTGATAAATGCCATATCAAGTCAAGTTGAGTTTATTTTCGCATGCAATAAAAGTCTTCCTTGCAGCTGCATCACAGTTCCATAGACTCAGACTCTATGTTAGATTGTATAATAATTGGGACAATCTGTATTCCAATATATTGTATAAACACTGATTCGTAATATCCCACAAGAATTTTTTTTTTCAACAATGGAGCTCATCCTTACGCTAATCAACCTGTGAGTTTTCAGTCTGAAGAAAGGTTCTGACCTGAAACATCACCTATTCCCTTTCTCCAGAGATGCTGCCTGACCCAGGACGGCACGGTGGCAAAGCGGAAGAGTTGCTGCCTTACAGTGCCAGAGACCCGGGTTCAACTTTGAAGACGGGTGCTGTCTATATGGAGTTTGTACGTTCTCCCTGTGACCACGTTGGCTTTACCCAAATGTTTTGGTTTCCTCCCACATTCCTAAGACACGCGTTTGTATGTTAATTGGTTTTAATAAAGATTGTAAATTGTCCCTAGTATGTAGGATAGACCTAGTGTATGGGGAATGCTGGTTGGCATGGATGTTGTGGGCCGAAGTGCCTGTTTGCATCCTGTATCTATATTACTAAAAGTAAGATCTTGACCACTTCCTGTTTTTCTGTTTCATGATTTTGAAAAAAACTGTGCCATTTACGGCTGTGATTTTTGGCCATCTTACACAGAGTCCCCCTCCGCTACTCTGGACAAGAGGATTTTTCCCATAGATAAAAAATAAAACAGTTATCAATGTTTTAAAAATGTTTACATTCTCTCTGCTGCCCCTGCTGGTGGGAGGGGGGAGGGACTGTAAAACCCAGAAGTGTTGTGCCTCAGTCTCAAGATGGAGGAAGTGAGAGGGTAACGTCTCTCTGAGCTGTAAATAACACTGAACACATGCCTACTCAACTGTGAGTGCCCTTAATGTGGTTTGAAAATGAAAATGTAGTTGCTTTGAAATGCTGAACTGCAAATGGCCGTTGGTGGTGGTAACTGCTTTGAAATGCTGCACTGTAAATGGCCGTTGGTGGTGGTAACTCCTTTGAAATGCTGCACTGCAAATGGCCGTTGGTGGTGGTAACTTCCTGTTTGCACTGTGTATTGATCTTAGATAAAACGCTACCACTTGCGGCTGTGATTTTTGGCCATCTTACTCAATCCCCCTCTGCTCATCAGGTGCAGAGGATTCTTCCCATCAATAAAAAATAAAATTGTTATTGGTGTTTAAAAAATTGTTGAGAATCTCTCTTCTGTCAATCACGCCACGTCCCTTCCGGTGGGAGGGATTATAAAACCAGAAATGTGTGTGTGGCTCAGTCTCTGCAAGATGGGGGAGGGAGAGGTCACGACTCTGTTTCAGCTGTGAGTCAACTGAACACACTGAATGTCTACTGAACTGTGAGTGTGGTTTTATGGTGGTTTCACCCTGCTTGAAATGGTATGAAACTGCATTTGAATGTGGTGGCCTTGCACCCTCCTTGAAATGGTATGAAACGGCACTTGAATTTGTTTGTCTTGCACCCTGCTTGAAGTAGTATGAAACTGCACTTGAATTTGGTGGCCTTGCACCCTGCTTGAAATGGCATTAAACAGCACTAGCATTTGGTGGCCTTGCGCCCTGCTTGAAGTGGCATGAAACTGCACTTGAGTTTGGTGGCCCTGCACCCTGCTTGAAGTGGTAGGAAACTACACTTGAATTTGGTGGCCTTGCACCGTGTTTGAAGTGGTAGGAAACTGCACCCGAATTTGGCGGCCTTGCACCCTGCTTGAAATGGAATATCAAGGAATAGCCGTGAGTCAACTGCTCGCCCACCAGTCGTGAGTGAGTTGCCAGCACATCAGGCTTGAGTGACTGAGCTGTCACCCCAATAATCCATTTGGCCCACAATGTCCATACTAGCCCTCTGGAAACCAGTCCCTTCAGCCCACAATTCCCATACTAGCATTCCAGAAAGCCCCCCCCATTGGCCACCAATATTGGAATTGGTGGAGAGGTGGAATATTGCATTGGGGGATCAGCCCTCCCGTGTGAACATGGGACCCAACGGGTCCCCCTTAGTCTACTTTCTAAATTAAAAATTGTCAAATCTCTCTCTCTCTCTCCTCACATTCCCCCCCTCTCTCCCCCTCTCTCTCCCCCTCTCTCTCCCCCGCACTCTCTCCCCTTTCTCTCCCCATCTCTCCCCTCTCTCTCTCCCCCTTCTCTCCTCTCCCTCCTCCCCTCTCTCCCCTCCCCCTCTCTCTCCCTTCCCCCTCTCTCTCCCCCGCCCCGTCCCCTCTCCCCTCCCCCTCGCTCTCCCCCCTCCCCCTCTCTCTCCCTCCTCCTCCTCTCTGCCCCCTCCCCCTCTCTGTCCCCTTCCTGTTCTCTCTCCCCTTCCCCTTCTCTCTCCCCCCTCCCCCTCTCTCCCCTTCTCCTCTCCCCCCCTTCCCTCCCCTCTCTCTCACTCTCTCTCTATCCTCTCCCCTCCTCCTCTCTCCCCTTCCCAATCTCTCTCCCCCTCCCCTCCTCTCTCTCTCTCTCTCTCTCACTCTCTCTCCCTCCCCCTCCCTCCTCCCCCCTCCCTCTCTCTCTCCCCCTCCCCCTCTCTCCCCCTCCCACTCTCCCCCCTTCCCGTCTCTCCCCCCTCCCCACCCCCTCTCTCTCCCCTCTCCCCCTCCCTGTCTCTCCCCTTCCACTCCCCTCTCTCACTCTTCTCCCCTCCTCCTCCTCCTCACTCCCCCTCCCCCTCCCCCAATCTCTCCCCCCCCCCCCCCTCTCTCTCTTTCCCTCTCCACCCTGTTAACACCATGATTTATAATGATATAATTGCCGAGGTTTTGAGTTCTGCAGTGCCATCGTGTATGATTCAATCAATTAATGAGCTTCCACCCATCATTTTCAAAGACGATTTTGTCTGATGCAGTCTCAAAGTTCTCCTTTCCAAGAAAGCTGTGCTACTTCAATGTCCATTGAAAGGAGAATAGTCAAAAAAGGTATTTGATGGTTGAGGCAAGACTTACTTGCATGCTTCATGTGGTGTTGTTTGCCATGGCCTGCAGCCTACATATGACATCCAGCCGCCAATTGTCTGGATTACGTTCTCTCTATCACTGTCCAAGGAGACACAGCTGGTATATTGGCCACCGCAGACACTTTCATTTGGAGATTTAACTGCTAATTTACTTTGATTTATTGGGTGTGAAGTGCCATTAAGACCATTCTCTCTCCCCCTTCCCCTTCTCTCTCCCCCTCCCCCTCTCTCTCCCCCTCTCGCTACCCCTCCCCCTCTCTCCCCCCTCCTTCTCTCTCCCCCCTCCTTCTGGCAAAACATAGGTATTAATTGAGATATTTGGGTAGATTCCATTGTTGGCCAAATTTCACGTGGTTATTTATTGATGGAAATCTGGAATAGTAAATAACATTTTAATAAGGTCATAAGGTCATAAAGAATAGGAGTACAATTAGCAATTAGGCCATTCGGCCCATTAATAGTGTGCTGGTCATTCTAGTTCACCTTACTGATATGTTTATTCAATGTTCCAACTGCATCTTAAACCAGGTGAAGAAGAGCAAAGAATGGGATTAAAATCATGAGGTAAGTTCAATTATAAACTTCATTGTGGTATTTAAAGGGAAGTTGCTACTTAAGGAGAAAAACACCTTTGAACCTTAATAAGATAGTTCACCTCTGAAAACGATCTTTGATCAATTTGTAAAGGGAAAGGCACCAGGCAAAAAGATAACAGCATTTCCATTGTAATGTATTGTTCACTTCCAAATCGCTAAGTAAAACCTGCTCAAGGAGCTTCAAATTAAGGAAAAGAGACTGACGCGAATCAGGATATATCAAGGCAAACAACCAAAGATTTAGTTAAAAGATAGGTTTATGGTGTCTTAAAGGAGGGGAGACAGATCGAGAGGCAGAAAGGTTTGGGAAAATAATTCCAGAGCTTGGGCGTGGCAGCTGATGGAATGGCTGTCAGTGAAGAAGTGGTTACATTCAGTGATCCACGGAAGTCCAGAACTGAAGGATTGCAGATATCTGCAGGATTAAATGGCTGGAAAAGGTTCCAAAATTAGATAAGGAAGCCTTAATAGGGCTTAGCAATCAATGAGTAGCAATGTTACAAAATTTTGAGATTTAAAAAATCAAGTCTGCAATTTATCCCATAAGATAAAACATAAAAAAAAGTTTAATTTGACACCTAATTCACTTTCATATCTTCAGTATTTAAAAAGTTATGGCCATTTTCATACTCAGAAATTAGCATCTTGTTCACTATTGCTTTTCCATTGACTTAACACAAAAGCTGTGATCAAGGACAGTCAAAAGCCCATAACTTTCTTAAAAATTAAGAGAGCTGAATTAAATTTTCAGTTATTATAGATTGAAGCATTCTGAAACAAATATGAAACAATCTTACTTGGATGACCTGAAATTAAAGCATATAATTAGTTAGTTACCTAATTGAGCTAATTACAAAATTCAATTACTAGATCTAAACATCTGTCCATTTCTTAAGAAAAGGTTAACATTTAAAAGCTAAGTGCCCAAATAACATTCACCCAATAATTCACAATATAACATGATTTTCAAATCTCATTGTCATGAATTCATAGGCCAAATGGAAGGAATTTAGTGTTTAATTCCTGTAAATTAATGGCCATTTAAATCAACTTGCGATTGGGTTTTTGTGGAACGCAGTGGTTTGGAACGTTGCGGTTTGCGGTGAATTTAACCCCAGTTGGCAGGAAAAATACTGCCGGTTTGTTTTGTTTTTTAGTCACCTTTTCGCAACATGAAATTTTGATTAAAGGCTTCCTAAGAAGCATGTTTTTATGTAAAAATAAACTGTGTACCTTCTTTTGTCCCCTACATAAGATCCGTCCCGTTGTCGGCGTTCACGGCTTTAGAAGATGATTTTTTAATTACTCATGCTAATATATTATTCAGCGTAGTTGAGAAATAATTCCGTAAAACAAATGTCGGAGCAATTTCTCTTCAGCAACTAAATCCCCTGAGATTAATCGATTTGAATGGTCTGGAGAAAAACAGCATTTTAAACCCGCCCCCTTCTCAAAGGCGCCAAAGTCGCACACACGGGCAGTGGCAGAACTGCAGCACCGCTAAAGGTAAGTTTTGTAACATACCTACAATGAGGAGTTCTGGTGAAGAGTAGTGATGGAGCAGCAGAGAGTGTCTGACTCGTTGTGGACTATCATAGGTGGTCATGTATTGTCTTTCCTCTGACTGGATAGCGCACAACAAAAGCTTTTCACTGTACCTCGGTACATATAACTATAAACTATATTAAGCTGAGGTGGACCCTAGTTGGTTGGAGTAGATGTGGGTAGGTTTATCATTGTCTATCATTTCCCACCTCCAAAATATAGGATAGCCATCAGAAGTGAATTAGTTTAGAGATATATCGTGGAAACTAAGCCCTTTGGCCACAGAGTCTGTGCCGACCAGCAATTCCCCACACACTAGTTTTATCTACTAACTAGGGTCAATTTAAACAAGCCAATTAACCTACAAACCTGCACGACTTTGGAATGTGAGAGGAAAAGGGAGCACACGGTGAAAACCCAGGTGGGCACAGGGAGAACGTGCAGATTCAACACAGACAACACCCATAGTCAGGATCGAACCAGGGGCTGCTGTGAAACAACAACCTAACTACTGCATCACTGTGCTGCCCTTTGATAGCAATCAGATGTGAAATATCTTGTTCAGGTTTCAAGGCGTTTGGCTTTTAAGACCAACTGCCAAATGCACTATGCGAATAAAGTGCCTGAAATATAAAATCAAAGCTGAAGAAGCTTTCCCTGCTAATTGACAATACATTGTTTGCTGTTGTCCAGACAAGCCTCAGACTGCAGCAGATGGTGTAACTCTGTTCTTGCAGTACCAGCTGAATTAGATTCCACTTACATGTTGATGTTGGTCTTTGTGCCAGGTAACCTTTATGGCCCTAGACTGAAGAAGGGTCTTGACCCAAAACATCACCGATTCCTTCTCTCCAGAGATGCTGCCTGACCCGCTGAGTTACTCCAGTATTGAGTATAGAAGTTGGGAGGTCATGGTGCATTTGTATAAGACGTTGGTGAGACCACATTTCGAGTATTGCATCCAGTTCTGGGCACCGTGTTATAGGAAAGATATTGTCAAGCTTGAAAGGGTTCAGAGAAGATTTATGAGGATGTTGCCAGGACTAAAGGGTCTGAGCTATAGGAAGAGGTTGAATAGGCTGGGTCTCTATTCCTTGGAGCGATGGAGGATGAGGGGTGATCTTATAGAGGTGTATAATATCATGAGAGGAATAAACCGGGTAAATGCACAGAATCTCTTGCCCAGAGTAGGGGAATCGAGGACCAGAGGACATAGGTTTCAGGTGACGGGGAAAAAGATTTAATAGGAATCTGAGAGGTAACTTTGTGGGTGTATGGAACAAGCTGCCAGAGGAGGTCATTCTATCCCATTGTTTAAGAAACAGTTAGACAGGTACATGGATAGGACAGGAGGGCTATGGACCAAACACAGGCAGGTGGGACTAGTGTAGCCAGGACATGTTGGGTGGTGTGGGCAAGTTGGGCCGAAGGGCCTGTTTCCACACTGCATCACTCTGTGCCTCTTTGACTCTATGGCTCCAGCTTTTGGAGTCTATGGCCATGTCACACATATCCATTGTCCATGGGAATGGACAGGAAGCTGAGTGGACCCATTGTACATCATCTACCAAACCTTTTCAATGCTCAATTAATTGAAATGAATCAAAACACAAAGCTTATGCGAGAAAACACATAAATTAAGATAATATTTTGCATGCAAGCACATTTTGTATGAATTGGTCATATGGTTGGAAGCTGAGAAACCAGCCAAACATTTTTTAATGCAAGTCAAGGGTTTATGACATAGTAGTGATGGCCAAGTGACAAATCATTTGTCTTTTATTGAAGTGTTGCTCATATGTCAGACTGAGAGTCTGAAGAAGGGCCTCGACCTGAAATGTCACCTATTCCTATTCCTGCAGCATTTTGTATCTATCCTCGCTGTTATTCTACATCTGCAGTTCCTTCCTACACATAATCATAATCAACATTAATTTTAATAACTTTTAGACATTAGATTTTACTCATAGAAGTTATTATTTGTCATTCTAAATGATTATATTAATATGCCCGCAGGTATGGTGTATTCAAAGTTGTACATGAGGGCTAAGAATATTTTATGCTTAAAGTCCTAACAAGACCAGGACGTCATGCCCTCTTTATGTAATTCATTCTTTGTTTAAAAAAAAATCTTATTGGCATATTGACAAGTTTTAAGGGCAGCAGAGTACAGCCTGTCCCTGACCCAACCATGCAAGGAGGTTGCTCAGTGACATTTGGCTATAAATGATTTTATACTTCAATACTGGGACTAGTAATGCCATTATATCTTTGCAACAGAAGAAGAGCACATCAGTTTGCATTCATTCTGCTTGAGAAGATTGGAAGATACAGTCTGCCCTCGTTATTACAAACCACTTTATAATAGATTTCAGTCATAGCAGATGGAGTGCCTACAGCAGTCAGACACTGTCTTCTTAACACAGGTTGCTAGTTACACTGCGGGAGGCCATTGAAATTGACAAGCAATTGCTTTGATCGACAATTAGAGTCTTAGAGTGAAACAGCGTAGAAACAGGCCCCTTGGCCCAACTTGCACACGCCGATAATCATACCCCATCTACACTAGTCCCACCTGTCTGCTTTTGGCCCATATCCCTCTCAACCTATCCTATTCATGTACATGTCTAAATGTTTCTTAAACATTGCGATAGTTCCTGTCTCAACTACCTCCTCTGGCAGCTTCTTCCAGACACTCACACCCTTAGTGTAAAAAAGTTACCCCTCAGATTTCCATTAAATCTTTCCCCCCTCACCTTAAAACTATGTTCTCGGGTTTCTTGATTCCCCTACTCTAGGCAAAATACTGTGCGTTTACCCAGTCTATTCCTCCCATGATTTTGTACACCTATATAACATCCCCCCTCATCCTCCTGCACTCCAAGGAATAGAGTCCCAGCCCACTCAACCTCGCCCTATAGCTCAGTCCCTCAACTCCTGGAAATGTCCTGGTAAATCGTCTCTGAACCCTTTCAAGCTTGACATTATCTTTTCTATGACATGGTGACCAAAACTGTATGCAATACACTAAATGTGGTCTCACCAATGTCATATAATTGCAAAATGACCTCCATACTTCCATACTCATAAAACACTCAATTCTTTACTTATGCAATGATACTCTATTAAACAATGTAATAAAAAGCCATTAGTATTTTTAACTTTCAGTAACAAAAATACATTTTTAGCTGTTGAAAAGAACTTTGTATTTGCAAACTACTCATTTACTCAAAACACAAAAAGCTGGAGAAACTCAGCGGGTGCAGCAGCATCTAAGGAGCAAAGGAGATAGACGACATTTCGGGTCGTGACCCTTCTTCAGATATTTACTCAAGGGGTGACCACAAGGGCCTTGGAGTGAATCCCTTACTCATTGTGGACAATCAGCAGCAACAGACACCATTTCCTCCACAAACCCACCTCCCCAAGGTCTGTTATAACAAGGGTTATCTGTACATGTCAAGATGAAAATATTGAATCATTCTTGATCTATAGTTTCTTCATTTGCTGTAGCAGTTTGCGTGTGATTTGGGAAAAAACAACCAATGGATTCCCTCATTGAACTAGCTATTCAAATTGCTGATAATGCATTCCATTTAAACGTGGCCTCACTTTGATGTCACCATCTTATCTTTTGAGCAGGTCTAAAGCATCTCACACGCAATGAAATGCTTCACAATGCTACAGAAATACACAGAAAAATTCCAAAATGCAGCATGGAATGAATGACCAGTTAGACACAATTAAGAATAATAGATTGACACAGCACAGAAGGAGGCTGCTCAACATAGTGCACCGGTACTTGGTCATTGAAAGAAGCATCCCATTACTAACATGCCCCTGTTCTTTCCCCATTGCCTTCCAAATCTGCCCTGATAATTCTATCTCTGAATCCCTTGTGAAAGCAACCCCACTTCTCCTTCCACCGAGGTTTGTCTTCTTCTTGCGTATAACGTGCATAGCCTGACGTTGTAGGACAACCTGTTCGTCGAAACAGGGCGGACGCGTGAAGGTTGCAATCTCCCACCCCCACTAAGGTTTGTGACAATGCTTTATAGAGCATAAATACTCTCTTCATTTTGGATGGAGTTCTTTATCCTATTACCTTTGGTTACTGATCATTCTGCCACTGTAATCTATTTCCCTTAGATAAACACAAAAAGCTGGACTAACTCAGCGGGACAGGCAGCATCTCTGGAGAGAAGGAATGGGTGACGTTTCGGGTCGAGACCCTTCTTCAGACCTATTCAGAAACTATTTCCTTTTATTCCCTTGACTAATATGAACACTGTTATTAAAGTCTGAAGAAGGGTCTCGACCCGAAACGTCGCCTATCTCCTTCACTCCTTAGATGCTGCTGCACCCGCTGAGTTTCTCCAGCTTTTTGTGTAACCCACTGTTATTAAAGCATAGCTTAACTTCCTCTGCCTTAACTTAAGTTCTTTTTGACCTTTTCTGTCTTTCTGAAGCCTCCTCCCCCCCACTGGCCACTAATATTGGAATTGGTGGAGAGGTGGAAGATTGCGTTGGGGAACCAGCCCTCCCATGTGAACATGGGACCCAACAGGTCCCACTTAGTCTAGTATATATATATATATATATATATATATATATATATATATATATATGTATATATATATATATATATATATATATATAAAACTAAAAGTCTCATCTTGACCACTTCCTGTCTGCGCTTTATATTGATTTTAGAAAAAATGCTATCCTATATCGCTATGATTTTTTGGCCATCTTATTCACAGTCCTCCTCTGCTGAGGCAGCCCTGAGGATTTTTCCGATCGATGAAAAAGAAAAAAAGTTATGAGTGTTTAAGAAAAAAACCCGGGTGCCTGGACGTGAGTCAGTCACTCTGGAAGATCGCGAGGGAGAGGCCACAACTCTGATTCTGCCGTAAGTCAACTGAACTGTGAGTCTACTGAACTGTGCATCTGCAATGTAGTTGCAATAAATGATTTGGTAGCCCTTAATGAAAATAAAATGAGTTGTTTGGCCTGCCCTGTGCTTGAAACTGAAATGGCAATGGAAATGAAATGAATATGAGATGATTTGTTTGGCCTGTCCTGTACTTGGAACTGAAATGGCAATGGAAATGAAATGAAATGAAAATGAGATGAGTTGTTTGGCCTGTCCCATGCATGAAACTGAAATGGCAATGGGAATGAAATGAAAATGAGATGAGTTGTTTGGCCTGCCTTGTGCTTGAAACTGAAATGGCAATGGAAATGAAATGAAATGAAAATGAGATGAGTTGTTTGGCCTGCCCTGTGCTTGAAAATGAAATGGCAATGGAAATGAAATTAAATGAATTGTTTGGCCTGCCTGAAACCTCTCATTTCGGCCCACAAGGCCCCTATTAGCGGAGAAACCAGTCCCTTTTGCTCCAAATGCCCGTATTAGCCCTGGAAGAGCATTTTAGCCCAAAAGGCCCATGCCGGGCCAGGAAAAGTTCAGAAAAAGTGCTCAGTCACTCAGGCCTGAGTGACTGAGCTGCCAGTCCACCAGGCCTGAATGACTGAGCTGCCAACCCAAGAATCTATTCGGCCCACAATGTCCATGCTAGCCCTCTGGAAACAAGTCCCTTCGGCCCACAACACCCATACTAGCACCCCAGAAAGCACCCCACCCCACCCCCCCACTGGCCACCAATATTGGTATTGGTGGAGAGGTGGAACACTGCGTTGGGGATCAGCCCTCCCGTGTGAACATGGGACCCAATGGGTCCCACCTAGTCTAATATAAAATCTATCTTCCTCTCTCAGAGGTTGAATTTAAAAGTATTTTAAAAATGCCATTGATGCCACATAAAGGTAAGATTAGTATACAGTAAATGGGTTCGGACCTGAAACGTCGCCTATTCATGTTCATTTTGTGTCTTTCCTTTGCAGAAGAAGTAGCAGGAGTAAGCTCTTCAAAACAGTTCTGTATTTATCTAAATCTGTCTTCGAACTCAAAGTCAAAAGTTTTTTTTTAGATGATAGAGTACTATTTTAATGCTTTGGTACTACTTGATGACTAATCCGGTGAGCATTTTCAACACTCCCTCTATAGTTTACTTCATGTAAGGAGTGGTATTATCGAGGCTCAGTGCACACAAGGTAAGCCATCTGTAGAAGTCTAGCAAGAAACACATACAAGTCTTCCTAATTCCCTGCTCTCCTTGCACGTTTGCTTTCAATGATTCAGGCACACACATACCCCACACCCCTTTGAACATCACCACTTTTCCTGTCTTTAAAGCATACTGAGTATTTATTTTCTCTCCCCACCAAAGTGGGAAAACTGCAAACGTTGTAATGCACATCACTCATTGTTGCCTGCTTACTTAGTTATCCCATCTCCTTTGACACCTCTTTACATCTTCATCACTGCTCCCAGTCCAGATTAGTTGCATGCCATCAGCATTTTTCAGAAATGCTACATTTGGTTTCCCCATTGAAATCATTGATATTGATTGGGAACTACAGGGCCCAAAGTGCTGATCCCCAATAACCCTCTAGTCACAGCATAACCTATTTATAACTGCATTTTGTTTTCTACCTGTTAACCAATCAATACTCTCTCTCCAATCTTAACTTCCTCATAAAAGGTCCAATTGCTCCCGGCTGGAAATTAGAATAAAGTCAGAAAGACATCCTCTGGAAATAGAATGTAGACAAAAATGCTGGAGAAACTCAGCAGGTGAGGCAGCATCTATGCAGCGAAGGAAATAGGTGACGTTTCGGGTTGAGACTCTTCTTTAGATGAAAAATCTTTTGGAAGTAGAAGCTTTTTCTCAACCCTTTCCCAGATCTGTTGTTACAGGAGGACTTTCACAAGTTGGGTGTTGTGGGCTGAAGGGACTGGTTTCCAGAGGGCTAATATGCACATTGTGAGCCAAATGGATTCTTGGGGTGGCAGCTCAGTCACTCAAGCCTGATGTGCTGGCAGCTCACTCACGGCTGGTGGGCTGTCAGTTTACTCATGGCTATTCCTTGAAATTCCATTTCAAGCAGGGTGCAAGGCCACCAAATTCAAGTGCATTCATGCCATGTCAAGCAGGGTGCAAGGCCACCAAATTCAAGTGCAGTTTCATACCACTTCAAGCAGGGTGCAAGGCCACCAAATTCAAGTGCAGTTTCCTACCACTTCAAGCAGGGTGCAAGACCACTGAATTCAAGTGCAGTTTCCTACCATTTCAAGCAGGGTGCAAGGCCACCAAACTCAAGTGCAGTTTCATACCACTTCAAGCAGGGTGCAAGGCCACTAAACTCAAGTGCAGTTTCATGCCACTTCAAGCAGGGTGCAAGGCCACCAAATTCAAGTGCAGTTTCATGCCACTTCAAGCAGGGTGCAAGGCCACCAAATTTGCTGTGCTTTTACTTCAAACCAACCACCACCAACCATTTGCCGTGCTTTTGCTTCAAACCAACCAGCAAAACTGCTCACAGTTTAGTGTTCAGTGTTATTCACAGCTCAGACTGAGAGACGTGACCCTCGCACTCCCCCATCTTGCAGAGACTGACAGAAGCACTCAACTTTTATAGTCCCTCCGGAAGGGGCATGGCCTTCAGGAGAGAGAATCTCAACATTTTTTAAACACTAATAACTCTTTTATTTTTAATCGATAAGAAACATCCTCTTGTCCTGAGAGACGTGACCCTCGCACTCCCCCATCTTGCAGAGACTGACAGAAGCACTCAACTTTTATAGTCCCTCCGGAAGGGGCATGGCCTTCAGGAGAGAGAATCTCAACATTTTTTAAACACTAATAACTCTTTTATTTTTAATCGATAAGAAACATCCTCTTGTCCTGCGCAGCAGATGGCCAAAAATCACAGCCGTAAGTGGCAGCGTATTTTCTAAAATCAATATACAGAACAACAGGAAGTGGGCAAGATCAGACTTTTAGTAATATAGATAACCAAGGTATTTGATTTACCTTTTATTCTGTTAAGTAAATGGCATCTATCTGTGGTTGCTGTAATAAGTAGGGGAACAGTTTCCAGAAATTGAAAGGCTTTATTTGATCAACAGTTTTAAAAATTGGACATCTAAAGAAAAGTATTTTAAAAAATGTTTTAGCACTATTTGATTATTAAGTTTATATATAAAATCATAGAATCATAGAAAATAGGTGCATGAGTAGGCCATTCGGCCCTTCGAGCCTGCACCGCCATTCAATATGATCATGGCTGATCATCCAACTCCGTATCCTGTACCTGCCTTCTCTCCATACCCCCTGATCCCTTTAGCCACAAGGGCCACATCTAGCTCCCTCTTAAATATAGCCAATGAACTGGCCTCAACTACCTTCTGTGGCAGAGAATTCCACAGACTCACCACTCTCTGTGTGAAAAAATATCTTCTCATCTCAGTCCTAAAAGATTTCCCCCTTATCCTTAAACTGTGACCCCTTGTTCTGGAGTTCCCCAACATCGGGAACAATCTTCCTGCATCTAGCCTGTCCAACCCGTTAAGAATTTTGTAAGCCTCTATAAGATCCCCCCTCAATCTCCTAAATTCCAGCGAGTACAAGCCGAGTCTATCCAGTCTATTTAAGTTTATTTGTATTTAATTCATGTTATGCTAATAAAACTGTTTCTGAAATTGGAAACATTTTGTGACTGTATATTAACGTGTCAGTGCTATAAACTGAAACATTCTAAAGATTGGCTGGGCAAATAACGCAAGAATTTCGACACACTTATTGGCAATCTGACGGTTAAATGTTTTCCAAAGATTCTTGATCCTGAAAGCTGTATTTTCTTGACAGTTGAGAACGGCAGACTGCATTCACTTTGACTAAATATGTGGCTCATTAATTTTTGAAGGAGGGATACTTGAAATAAAACAAATAGGACAAACCTAATGCATTACTAGTGATATTTCAATGTAATTACCACTATCGTAGCTGTACCTCTATAACGGGGACCAACAAACTGCATTAACCCAGCCTGTCATCCACTTGTAGTTCAATTCAAGTCATTAATAATTCGAAATTGATCCCTAATGCAAACATCTCAGCCATGTCGAAGACTCTGTTAACATGGAAGCGGTGCTGGAGTCAGAGATAGAGCATACAAACAAAGTAAAAGTTCCCCTAACATGTAGGAGCAGGTCAGGTAGCAGCAGGTTGCTGGAACTTGTCAAAAGTATTTGTTCGATTAGCTACAGTTCCCAGAATTGCACAAAAAATCGTAGACCTGAGGGTGAAAGCGTTACATAATTTTGATTTGTGCTTTGTATTAAATTTGCGGAGAAAAAGGTTAGCATATGCTTTCACTTTACAACCAAAAGGAGTTCTTCTCCAATTTAATCAGCAGGGTCTGGCCAGAACTTTGCACAAATGAACCAACATTTCCTCACTTTTGTATTTCTATTTGGTTGAGATCAAAGGAATGCACTGAACTACAGAAGAGGGGTGTCAGCTTGCGGAAGCATGAGGTTATCTGCCCTGGATCCAACAAAAACAATTTGGAATATGTTCTTAACAAAGGGATTTGTGGAGCAGCAAAGGGATTTATTTCTCCATCTGGACAATCACTAAAACACAGGAAAACCTGGCCTTTATCACAGAGGGGCGAGAATACACAATGAGGAAAAGATGCTCAGCTGAATAGAGTTAAGGGCCGATCGCGTCGGATATATGTCAGTAATTTCTGGCTACTTCTCCTGTCGAGCATATAATTGGCCTTGGGGAGGACAGAGTATGACATTTTGAGCCTGGCAGCATTAAATTATCAGGGCACATTACATAAAATTGTTTTTTATTCACAGAAATTTGAGTGGTTGAAGCAAAATTAATGGGGAGTTTAAATAGGAAAGAATTTTAATAGCCAGGATGCAGAAAAATAATTTACTCTGCTCGTGAATCTAAACCGAATGAGCAGAATCGTAAAATCAGAACAAAAGAGTGAAACCAGGAATCATTTTCTTTGCACAATGCCGAGAATAAATTTGTAACCCTCTTCCTTGAAAGGCTGTGAAAGGGTCAGTTGAAATTTCCAAAAAAAAACGGGATTAGTGGATTTTTGTTTTGTGTTGGGTGTGCATGACGGAGCGACTTCTGTGTCTTAATTGGGTTGCTTCCTGCTTTTTGTGGCTACCTCATTGAGGGCCTGAAATTCCAAGATTATTACGGGCAGCTGGGAGTGAGTTCTGGATGCGGAGTGAGGCCACACACAAACTGGAGCAACGGCACCTCATATTCCGCTTGGGTAGCTTACAGCCCAGCGGTGTGAACATTGAATTCTCCAGTTTTAAATAACTGACCCACAAACAGCCCCCTTCCCCTTCTCGTAGAAAACCACTTCTTTCTTCCCCTCCCCACACCCTTTCCCTGAACCCTAGCTGACCTTGCACGTTTTTCCCCTCCCATTCCCCCCCCCCCACCCCCTCCCTTTCCCCCACCCCCTCCCTCTCCCCCACCTCCACCAACACGCTTAGGTTTCAGAATTTATATCTATTTATCCTTTCGGACTCACCAGAGTCTTTTTATCTCTGGTTATCGGCCTATCAGAAACCCCTCTCACCTGTGTTCACCTATTAGTTGCTCTGTCCAGCACCTCCTCTTTTACAGCCTCCCCCCCCCCCCCCCCCCCCACACACACACACACACAATCAGACTGAAGAAGGGCCCTGACCCTTAACGTCACCAATTTGTGTTCTCCCGGGATGCTGCCTGCCCTTCTGAGTTACTACGGCATTTTGTGTGTTTAGTTTGGTTTAGTTTAGAGATAAAGCGCGGAAACATGGTCCTTCGGCCCACCGAATGTGCAACGACCAGTGATCCCCACGCACTAGCACTATCCTATACACACTAGAGACAATTTACATTTATACCTAGCCAATTATTATTTATACCAAGCCAATCTGCAATTCCTTGTTGTTACTTCACCTGCCCACAGAGTCAGAGAGTCACCCAGAATAGAAACCAGACCTTCAGCCAACCAAGTCCACGCTGAACATTACCCATCCAGAACCCCCTTCCCTTGATTTCTGTCCAAGCTGGGGGATGAGGTGGCTTTAATAACTTGGTTGGGGTGGGAGATTGCAACCTTCGCGTGGTCCACCCTGTTTTTTGACAAATGCAATCAACCTGGCGTGCACAATCAAATAAGATCAAAAAGTTGTCCTGCAACTTTAGGCTGTGCACGCCATGCGCAAGAAGAAGAATAACCCGGTTTCAAAATGAAAGCCAAAATTAAATTAACTTTTTAATCTCAAAGTTAAAGATTCAGAGACAATTTCTTCCTTGCTGTTATCAGGGAACTGAACCATCGTATCACCAACATCGAGAGCGGCCCTGACCTAACATTTACCTCATTGGGGACCGTCGGACTATCTTTACTCAGACTTTACTGGACGTTAGCTTGCACCAGACTATCTGTACCTCCTGTATCTGTACACTATGGATGTCTTGATCTTAATCATGTATTCCACTGCCTGCATAGCACGCAACAAAAATGCTTGTCACTGTAACTTGGTAATAAACTAAACTAAACTAACCTAAACTAAACTAAACTAAGTCTCCAGTCTCCAGAGTGGACTTAGGACCTAGCCCATAACCTGTTCCACCCCACTTCCTCAATCCGCACTCTGCCTGCTGTAAATTCCCTCTTGTATGTGGTTGAGTTTTAGAATGTGGGCCTTTTGCTGGGAATGTGGGATCCAACCACGCCTGCTGATCCCGAGTTAGTTGTACTGCAATCCATAAAAGAATATGCTCTGCTGAGGAAACAAAACTGAAAAGATACTTCAATTAAAATCTTGACTGGAGGAAGAGGAAATGTATAAACTGGCAACGCATTAAATAAATGGTCACTCACAACTGCTAATTGAGCTACTTCCCTTTAGTTTCATGAATAATGTTTCCTTCCTAATAGTGCTGCACATTGCCGTAAAAAAACACCGGCCGTCTGTCTCCCTCTCCCTCCGTGAAAAGTCGCTGCCTTTCATATTAGCTCCATCCAAGCCCACAAGAAATTGCAGAGAATTGTAGATGCAGCCCAGATCATCACACAAACCAGCCTCCCTTCCATTGACTATCTACACTTCATGCTGCCTTGGCAAGGCCACCAGCATATTATAGACAATAGACAATAGGTGCAGGAGTAGGCCATTTGGCCTTTCAAGCCATCATCGTCATTCAATGTGTTCATGGCTAATCATCCACAATCAGTACCCCATTCCTGTCTTCTCCCCATATCCCCTGACTCCGCTATCTTTAAGAGCCCTATCTAGCTCTCGCTTGAAAGTATCCAGAGAACCGACCTTCACTGCCCTCCACAGACTCACAACTCTCTGTATGAAAAAGTGCTTCCTCATCTCTGTTCTAAATGCCTCACCCCTTATTCTTAAACTGCGGCCCCTGGTTCTGGACTCCCCCAACATCGGGAACATGTTTCCTGCCTCTGGCGTGTCCAAAACTTTAATAATCTTATATGTTTCAATAAGATTCCCTCTCATCCTTCTTAATTCCAGAGTATCCAAGCCCAGCTGCTCCATTCTCTCAGCATATGACAGTCCCGCCATCCCGGGAATTAACCTTGTGAACCTACGCTGCACTCCCTCAATAGCAAGAATGTCCTTCCTCAAATTTGGAGACCAAAACTACACACAATACTCCAGGTGTGGTTTCACTAGGGCCCTGTACAACTGCAGGAGGACCTCTTTGCTCCTATACTCAACTCCTCTTGTTATGAAGGCCAACATGCTATTCGCTTTCTTCACTGCCTGCTGTACCTGCATGCTTAAGGTACATATTCAAGGATGAGTCTCATCCCAAACACTTCCTCTTCTCCCGTTTTCCACCAGGCTAGAGACACGTAAGTTTGAAAACACACACCTTCAGATTCAGGGACAGTTTCTTCCTGGCTATCAGACAACTGAACCATCCTGTCACCAAATAGAGAGCGGTCCTGACCTACCATCTACCTCATTGGAGACCCTCAGACTATCTTTAATTGGACTTTACTGGACTTTATCTTGCACCAATCTATCTATGTACACATATCCTGAATCTGTACACTGTAAACAGCTTGATTGTAATGATTAATTCCAGTGTCTGGATAACACGTAGCAAAAAAGCTTTTCACTGTATGAAGGAACTGCAGATGCTGCTTTAAACCGAAGATAGACACAAAAAGCTGGAGTAACTCAGCGGGTCAGACAGCATTTCTAGATAGAAGGAATGGGTAATGTTTCGGTTCGAGATCGTTTTCAGTCTGATGAAGGGACTCAACCCGAAACATCACCTATTCTTTTTTCTCCAGAGATACTGTCTGACCCGCTGAGTTACTCCAGCTTTTTGTGTCTATCTTCAGCATTTCATTGTACCTTGCTACACGTGACGATAAACTAAACTAAATAAACTAAGCTTCAATAAAAGATAGGATAAGGCCAGGTTGGCATTAGTATCTTCATCTGCAAAATTCTGTGCACTCACCTGCCACCCTCTACTTTGAGCTGGATATTCCAGCACAGAATCTCTCAGCATATTAGGCAGAATACAATCAATTCTATTTTAAATTGGGAGCATGATTGAAATTCTACTGATGCATTGGTTTCTCTAGCTAAGAGAAGTTAGCAGATAAAAGGCAGACTAAAGGTACTGGCTCCATGAAGTAAGTACCTTTACCAGCAGTCCTTACAGGCTCAGGCAACAAGTGAGCTTCACGCTTTACGGAAATTCTCTCCCACATACCTACCATTCCACTCAACAAAACCCATCGTTTCTCCACCATTCTTTATCTAGTCTCTCTCACCACAACCCATCCTCACTCATTCTCTCATTTCTTCTTGATAGCCTTTCTCACAATCCAGCCTTAATGATTCCATTATCCACACCATCCCTCCCTCAACCCCACCCACACCAATCCCCAAGTTCCATTTGTCATTTTGTGGGAACCGTTTCTAAGACTGTGGACCAATGCTGCTCTTATGCTTTGGTCCGCATTAACCAACCTGATCTCCCGGTGGCTCAGCACCAAGTCCCCCTCCCATTCCGAATCCCACCTTTCTGACCTGGGCCTCCTCCATGGCCTGAGTGAGCACCACCGGAAATTGGAGAAGCAGCACCTCATATTCTGCTTGGGCAGCCTGCACCCCAGTGGCTTGAAGATTGACTTCTTCTCCAATTTCCGATAGCCCTTGCTGTCTCCTCCCCTTCTCAGCTCTCCCTCAGCCCTCTGGCTCCTCCTCCTTTCTTCTTCCCGTCCCCACCCCCCCCCCCCCCCCCCCCCCCGCCCTACTCTACATCAGTCTGAAGAAGGGTTTAGGTCTGAAACGTTGCCAATTTCCTTCGCTCCATAGATGCTGCCTCATCCGCTGAGTTTCTCCAGCATTTTTGTCTACCTGCTCTTATAATTTCCTTGCCAGGCGATTCATTTGACCGGTTGGTTTAAAAAAAAAGAATCAGTGATCCTGCCATTTAAGATTAGCTGGACAGCTGCATTCCTGCCCTGCGGTAACTCTTCATCCATTTTTGGTATTCTAAACAATACTGTCTCACTGCCAATATCGGGAGCATTGATTTCTTGCTGGCGAGCGGTTCCATAGCGGGCTATCCTGGTTTTTGACTTCACCCCAGTGCAAGCAATAGTCTGTAAGCGCTGGGATAATACCTAGCACAGGCCCATTCTGCAAATCTACCATCTATTGTACAAACATATGCCCATCTTGATCCTGTATCTGTACACTGTGGATGGCTTGATTGTAATCATGTGCAGTCTCTTCGCGGACTGGATAACAAAGCTTTTTACTGTACCTCGGTACATGTGCCAAAAACTAAACTAGACTGAACTAAACTAAGCAGTATAAACTATTTTCAGTTCTCAATGTAAGATGACAGATTTATTCTTAATACTATCCTAAACTACCCTTGTTTTTAAAGCTGGTCATATTCATAGAGAGATACAGCACAGATACAGGCCTGCAGTGCATGCTGGCCATCAATTACCCATTTCCCACATTCCCAGCAACTTCCCCAGATTCTAACATTCATCTACATACGAAAGGAAATTTACAGTGGCCAATCAAGCTACCGATTTGCACGTTTTGGGATGTGGGAGGGAAACTGGCACAGCAAAAGGAAACCGGAGCATGAGATCACAGGGAAATCGTGCAAACTCCACGCTGACAGCAGCTGAGGTAAGGATCAAACTCAGGCCTTGGAGCTGTGTCAGTGGCTCTACCAGCTGCCCCCTGTCCCCTGTGCACCAACTTTCAGTCTGAAACTGTTTTCACTGGGTCACGAAGCCAGCACAGTGGCACCATGACAGAGTTGCTGCCTTACAGAGCCAGAGAACTGGCTTCAATTTTTACCTCCGATGCTGTCAGCGTGGAGTTTGCATGTTCTCCCTGCAACCGCTTTGGTTTTCTCTGGGTGCTATTTAATCTGGGTGGTAGTTAATTAATTTCAGTAAAATTGTATATTGTTCCCAGTATGTAGGATAGTGCTAGTGTACGCGGTGATTGCTGGTCGGCATGGACTCGATGGGCCGAAGGGCCTGTTTCGGAGTTGGACCTCTAAAGACTAAAATCTTAATTTGGAACGAATGACAAGTGATCTCAAGGAGGATTCACACAGCCTGCTGAGTGAGGATTCTGCCCCAGTTGGATCACAAGAAATTAAAATTCAAGATGCAAAAAGTGAAAGGGCCATTGTTCAATTTCCCCGTGATACATGGGGTGGGGGTTTGTCACTCTCACAGCCATGTCTATTAACCCACTACCACCCACTTATTTATGCCTTGCCCTTCCGTCCTGATGTTCTCATGTTCCTTCACAGAAAGGCAGCAGAGTTTACCTTTAATAATGTATAGCAGTCTTTGAGGGTATAGTCAGAACTCAAGCGTTTTTATTTCAAAAATAAACTTTATTCAACATTTTTTAAATATATTCACAAAACAAAAGCTGTGCAAAAACTCTTCATACATTCTCAGTGTCTATACATTCAATAGAGTAATACCCAGTAGTGTTCACACCTATATTTACACAAATATATGTGACCCCTTGGGGTGGTATCCTTTCCCTTGTTGGAGGCACCGGACTCTGCTCCTCCAGATACAGAGACAGTTTCTTCCCAGTTGTTATCAGGCAACTGAACCATCCTACCAAAAACTAAAGAGCAATGTTGAGCAGTCTCATTGGAGACCCTCGGACTATCTTTGATTGGACTTTACTAGACTTTATCTTGCCCTAAACGTTATTCACATTGTTCCCTTTATCATGTACCTGTACACTGTGGATAGCTCGATTGTGATCATGCATAGTCTTTCCGCTGACTGATTAGCATGCAACAAAAGCCTTTTCACTGCACTTTGGTACACATGTCAATAAACTAAACTAAACTAAACTCAAAGTCCAGCAGCAGAAGGACCCTAGACTGTGGTTCCCCCCCAACAGAGCCTTGGCATTGGCTGCACCGAGCAACACTACGTCCTTCATCATGTACACCTGCAGTCTGGAATGAACCATGAGCAGCTCAGGATGAACCATGACAAGGACTCTTGCATCACTCTCCACACCCTCTTCACAAATCCACACTCGCGACGAGGTGGGCAATCATCTCCTCTCCATTGCAGATGTCCCACGTGCAGCGTGCATAGGTGTAAGACTCTATCGGTACAGGAAAGATTGGACAGGGAGTGGCCCTCTCACCACAAGTGGCAAGGCAAGCGTGTCATCAACACACTTCCTCATCAACAGACCAGCGTGTTCGCATTGGCAGCTACACCTTCCTCGATAACTATCAGTACGGTTGCACCTCAAGGCTGGGTGCTCAACTCCTGCTCTACTCACTCTATACTCTAGACTGTGTAGCCGGACACAGTCCATACTCCATTCTCAAGTTCGTCGACGAGGCCACTGTCGTTGGACGAATTACAGATGGTGATGAGTCAGAGTATAGAAAGGAGATCAATTAACTGACCGAATGGTGCCAGCACAACAACCTGGCTCTTAATGTCAGTAAGACCAAGGAACTGATTGTGGACTTTGGAAGAGGAAGAACGAGGACTCAAAAAACGTCTCTATATCGACGGACTGATGTGGAGAGGGTCTGAAGCTTCAAATTCCTGGGAGTGCACATCTGTGAAGATCTTTCCTGAACCCAGCACACTGATGCCGTTATGAAGAAAACCGATCAATGCCTCTACTTCCTGAGAAGATCAAGGAGATTCGGTGTGTCAGAAAGTATTGCCCTGAACTTCTACAGGTATACGGTAGAGAGTATATTGACTGGTTTCATTACGGCCTGGTTTGGCAACTTGAACGCCCAGGAGCGAAGAAGACTGGGAAAAGTGGTGAACGCTGCCCAGTCCATCATGGGTTGTGACCTCCCCATCATCGAAGGGATTTACATGAGTCGCTGCCCCAAAAAGGCAGCTGGCATCATCAGAGACCCCCACACCACCCTGGCCACACACTTACAGTATTTCACTCCTGCCATCGGTAAGAAGATGTAGGAGCCTGAAAATGGTTTTCATTTATTATATTGTTTACAGAGTACAATGTTTACATATTCTGTTGTGCTACTGCAGGTAAGAATTTAATTGTTCTGATTGGGACATATGACAGTAAAACACTCTTGACTCTTGACTCAAGTTGGGCTGTCAGAGCAGAAGGTGACATAATGAGCACGTATTAGTTTATCCTAATATCCTTGTGGGCTTGGAGGTGCAGTCCGATCGCACAATGCCCCATGAGCCCTACCCCGCACCCGTCCCCGCATCACCAGCACTTCCTGTCATACCTGAGGCATTCCCATGACTTTCTGTAGCTTCCTCTAGCTGTTTGGAGACTGACACTTAATACTTCCCAGCATGTTCCCACAAACGCAAACACATTTGAACTGCCTGTAAGGGGTTTGTATGTTCTCCCCATGACCACTTGGATTTTCCCCGGATGTTCCGGTTTCCTCCCATACTCCAAAGAAGTACAGGTTTGTAGGTTAATTAGCTTTGGTAAAAATTGTAAACTATCCCTCGTGTGTAGGATAGTGTTAATGTATGAGGATCACCAGTCGACATGGATTCAGTGGGCCGAATGGCCTGTTTCCTTGCCAAATCTAGAGAACTAGGGCTTCAAGCTGATGTAAATAAGCGACACGTCTGCCTGATCTACGCAGTGATCTGTGTACTTTGTGCGCTGAATAAATGCGCACAATTCTCTGGCACATATTCTCGCAGCTGAATGCATCTCCTTATGTTTTCTGCATGTTGCCTGTAATGACCACAGTTAGAAAGATGGAACATCTGCATGCACACTACAGCAATTACAATCTATTAGACCTGCTACCTTAAGGGCCCGTCCCACCCGCATGCAACTCTATGCGATGAGCGTGACCTAACGTGGTCGCTTGAGCCGTCCGGCGTCGAGGGGCCGGTCCCACTTCGATCGCCGGAGCCGTGCGGAATTGTGCGGAGTTCGTCCCGACATCACGCGGGGCTCCGAAAAACTGACGAAGTTCAAAATTTCCGCGCGGCAACGGCTTGTGGGCTCGCAGTCGCCTCGACGCATTACACACCGCTTCGACGTCGTGCCTCCGTGACCCCCTCTGTAGGTGCCTCCGTGATCCTCACTGTGTGTGGCTCCATGGCCCTCTCTGTGTGTGCCTCTGTGCCCCTCTCTGTGTGCCCCCCTCTGTCCTGGCGAAATTACCTTTAAGACTTCGCTCCAAGTTCGCCTCACTTTGCGCCTCATTGCGCCACTCACCCCACCTCCGCGCGGCCCTCGCTGCCGCTTTGGTCGCGCTTGCCGCATGCAGGCGCATGCTGTTGGGAATGGCCCTGTACAGGGATCACCCGACATCCGCGCGGCCCCGCTTCTAGTTTGATCGCACTCACCGCATGGAGTCGGATGCTAGTAGCACAGGCACTTTATGCCTCATTCCCTATACTGCACTTTCATCCTATTCTTGGGTAAAATTAACACTCCTGCATCTATCTGTGTCGTGATTTCTTTATTCAAAACAGTTCTGTGTACCCTAAAGCGTTAAATCAGTTTTAAATATATTCCGGCCAAATCAGGCTCTGTGGTGTGTTCAGCAGAGGCAACGTAAGCCCAGTCTGGGTGATTCAATGAAAACTTGACCTCATGTTCTGGCTCTCGCCTTGTACTGCTTTAGCAACAACAAAGGATGAGGCACGGCAGGGGGAGGGGAGTGCAGTGAGCACAGAACAGGGCAAAAAATCTCTTGAATGATGATTAACTCACTCCGCACATAAATAATGCCAACACTGGTATTCTAAGTGAAAGCTGCATTGAGCACTGAAGCCACTTTGTCACTGAACAGCATACCATGGCAGCAATGCTGACTCAATGTGGAACATGGGTTTCCTTCACGGCAGCACAGGCTCCCAAGTGTGAAGAAGGGTCCCGTCCTGAAATGTCACCTATCAATTTTCTTTCCAGAGATGCGGCTTGGCTCACTGGGTTACTCCCGAACTTTGTGTCTTGTTTTTAACCCCAAGAAATAAGGTTCAGCGATGACAGAATTTATCACAGCCCTGTTCACTATTACCATCAGCAAAGTCTTCACTTCTCGTTGCCTAGCCCTGGACCATTGAATATAGTAAAACTCACGGGGCTCCATTTTAAGTTGAAAAGCGCTAGGATTTGGTTCAGACCCTTTGGTCTGAAGAAGGGTCTCGACCCAAAACGTCGCTCCATAGATGCTGCCTCACCCGCTGAATTTCTCCAGCTTTTTTATCTACCTAGAATTTGGCTCAGGTCAGTGATGTTAATATTGAGAGGGAAGTGGTAGTGTTTAAAGCCCTGAAACCCAGCCCAACATATCTCAGCCATCCCAATGCCAGGATAAGGGAAAGGAGACCAAAATTCAGAGAAGGCGGACTGGCCATTTAAAACTGCAGTTTGTTGGGGAAGGCAGGTGTGAACAGCTTTGGGAAAGAGCTATGGTCAGTACCTTTACAGTGAGCGGACCATTAGCTGCAGCCACACATGCACTAACAATGCGTTTGACTAAATCTTCATGAAAGGCATCAGGTGATTGCACTGCAAAGATAGTTCTATGGCCTCCACACATGAAAATTGGCCATGGTCACTATAATGAAGTTCTAAAACAGGCTGTGAATTGAAGGAAATGTTGGAGGAAATAATCATGCACAAATAAACACGGTAGAGTTTCACATTTAGTGACCGCATCTTCCTCTGAACCAAAGTGGGTTGGCTGTCAACAAGATTTTCAAATCAAAACATAAGTAATAACCAAGTTGGCCAAGAATTAAGAATTAAGCACAAGAACAGGGCCTTCATCCTGCAATGTCCATGCCGAACAGAATGCCAAGATAAACTAATCTCGTCAGCCCATATATGTTCCACATCCCTCCATTCCCTGCATATCCATGTGCTTATCAATCAGCCAATGAAATGCCTCTCTCGTTTTTGCTCCACCATCAACCCTGGCAGCGCATTCCAGGTCCCCACCACCCAATGTGTAGAACACTCCTTTAAACTTTGGTCATCTCCCTTTAAAGTTTGTCTTTGACATTTCCAATTTGGGAATAAGGTTTGCCTTATCCATGCCTCTCTTAATTGCGTATACTTTATTTTTCTGCAAATAGGCCAAGAAAGTTTTAAACATGAAAAATGTCATTAGATTAATAAAACCATTAAAATGAGCTAAGAATAAACTTTTTATGATCAAAAC
Source organism: Raja brachyura (assembly GCA_963514005.1). The sequence continues at coordinate 38,253,859 of OY740797.1, read as the reverse complement.
ATTTTTGTTGTGTTAACAGTTAAACATCAAGCCAATTATATATATATAACTAAAAGTCTCACCTTGACCACTTCCTGTCTGCACTGTATATTGATTTTAGTAACATCGCTACCATATATCGCTATGATTTTTGGCCATCCTACTCACAGTCCTCCTTCGCTGAGGCAGCCCCAAGGATTTTTCCAATCGATGAAAAATAAAAATGTTATGAATGTTTAAAAAATCTTGGGATCAGCTGATTGGTCGTCTCGCCTGTCAATCACCATGATGAAGGTAATGCCCCTTCCGGGGGGGGCAGGACTATAAAACCCTGGATGCCTGGACATGAGTCAGTCACTCTGGAGGATCGCGAGGGAGAGACCACAACTCTGATTCTGCTGTGAGTCTACTGAACTGTGAGTCTACTCTTTATGTGGTTTATGTGGTTATGTGGTTATGTGCTTTATGTGGTTAACCAGTCATGTGCTTGCAATATATGATTTGTTAGCCAGGAATGTGCTTGCCATGAATGATGATTTGTTAACCCTTAATGTGCTTGCAATAAATGATTGGTTAGCCTGTAATGTGCTTGCAATGAATGATGATTTGTTAACCCATAATGTGCTTGCAATAAATTATTTGTTAGCCAGCAATGTGCTTGCAATGAATGATGATTTGTTAACCCTTAATGTGCTTGAAATAAATGATTTGTTAGCTCTTAATGAAATAAAATGAGTTGTTTTGCCTGCCCTATGCTTGATATTGAAATGGAAATGGAAATGAAATGAAATCAGTTTTTTGGCCTGCCCTGCGCTTTTGCTTTTGCATTGTGTTTGCTTTGCTTGAGCTCACCTGAAATGAAACCAAATGGATTGTATTGTTAGCTGGCCCCGCCTGCCCTGTGCTGTTGCATTTGCTTTGCATTTGCTTTGCTTGACCTCACCTGAAATGAAAGCAAATGGATCGTAATGTTGGCTGGCACCGCCTGTCCTGTGGTTTTGCTTTTGCTTTGCCTTTGCTTTGCTTAACCTCACCTGAAATGAAAGCAAATGGATTGTATTGTTGGCTGTCCTGCCTGCCTGTGCTTGACTTGAAATGGATTGATTTGACATGAAATGGATTGTAGTGGAATGTTGGTCCTGCACTCACTGTGCTTGACTTGACTTGACCCGCAACACCCATGCTAGTGATCCAGAACCCCAACCCCCCCCCAACTTCCAACCAATATTGGAATTGGCGGAGAGGTGGAATATTGCGATGGGGGACCAGCCTTCCCGTGTGAACCTGGGACCCAACGGGTCCCACTTAGTCTAGTTTGTTTATAATTGTGGACTAGTTAACTCCTGGACCCATTCTAGATTAGAACGGGTGTCAAAGATTATGGGGAGAAGGCATGGAAATGGGATGAGGCACAGATCAGCCATGATTGAATGGCAGAGTAGACTTGATGGGCAGAATGGCCTAATTCTACTCCTATAATTTGTGAACGTGATAAATAGGATAAAAGAGGTGTACTCAAAGTAGGCAGGGGAGGATTAACGAGATCTATTGTGTGCAGACAGACATGGAGAGCCATCCAGTATTTTTTATAACATTAAGTATAACTTAACTCTGTTTTAGTGACACAAGGAATGGCAGGTGCAGGTTTGCAAAAATAACCCATAGTTGCTGGTGTCAGAAGAAGGGTCCTCATCCAAAATATCACCTATCCGTGTCCTCCAGAGATATGCCTGATCCACTGAGCCATCTTGAACTTTGTATTTGGTTTTAACTTTAGTTTAGTGATTTATTAAAGTTGTACTGAGGCCGACACAAGATGGACAAAGTAGTGTGATTTGAGTACATACACAAGGTCACGTGTTCCAGAGACTTGAAAAGGGTGGCACATTTTCTGCCACAGTACTTACAGGATACAGTGAATTTTACGGTAGAGACATGTACCTTTGCCTCAATATGCAACTGCAGTGGTGTTGTCAAAGATTTCCCAGTGAATTTTATTAACTGCTGAAGAAACGGTTGGCTCATATATAATAAATAATGGAGATGATAAAACTATCAAGAAATTTTCAGGAAAGCAAAGAAAAGTGCTTGTAATCTACGAGGGAAAAAAATGCTGATAGGGTGAAAGGATATTTATTGCAGTGAACTTTACTCATCCAAGCCTTTCATCTGAAGTAATAGTTTCTGGGAAATTATCTCTAATCAGTGTCACAGAGTAAACTGAATCTATATGAGAGCAATCCAGTAAACTGGTCAATACTGGATGAGCGCATTTGTGAAAATTCTGTAACATGAAGGAATCAATAACAAAAGTTGGCTATGACTATACTCAATGTTTCAATAGTATTAGTGCCAATTCAACCATTTACCTGGTTTTATATTGATTCATCCTTTTAACTGTAGTCAATAGAACATCACAATCCATACAACACAATGATTGCAAATGAAGATAGACACAAAAAGCTGGAGTAACTCAGCAGGACAGGCATCATCTGTGGAGAGAAGGAACGGGTGATGTTTCAGGTGGAGACCCTCCCGCTGAGTTCCTACAGCTTTTTGTGTCTATCTTCGGTTTGAACCAGCATCTGCAGTTCCTTCTTAAACAATGGTCAGTCCATTTGACTTGAATTGCGCCTATAAAGTGAAAACATTATCTCCTACTCTAGCTTTTCAGATTGCTACAATTTGCTATTGTTGTTTCTGGTCACAATGTATTCATATTGGTAAAATTCGGAGCTTTCAAAGTACCTTTACATTACAATTGTTACAATCTCTGTCTAACATTCTTAACATAATCAGTTTTAACAAACTTGTTCTGCTGGGAATATGAACATCAAAAGGCTATTAATAGGCCCAAAATGTACAAGTTAACAATGAGCATCGATAATGAGGCAAAATAAATTAGCTCTTTTTAAAAAAAATGTGTTCGTCCACTTCATTTCATTAAACAGGCCTAATCTATGAGAAGATAGACACAACATGCTGGAATAACTCAGCGCGACAAACAGCGTCTGAATAAAATGAATTCCTTCTTTCCATAGATGCTGCCTGTCCCGCAGAGTTAATCCTGCATTTTGTGTCTATCTTTGGTGTAAACCAGCATCTGTAGTTCCTTCCTACACTAATCTATGAGAAACCACTTATCCACCGTTCACACAACCTCATGTTCTGACCATTGTCAATCTGGCATTCTGAGACAATTTTTAAAATGCTATTTATGGCTTTCCAACTGGACCAGCATCTTTTAGGGGTCAAGGAAGGAGCATTCACATCGTGGCCCTGTTTCCACCAATCTTTCCACCAACACGCACAAGAAGCGCAAGAAGCGCAAAAAGCGCAAGACGCCATTGTATGCAGATGTCGAGAAGTGTGTTCAACTCTGGCTGAACAATTTCTAATCTTGTGATGTGGACTCAATAAGAAGAAGCATATTTTTAGTACAAAGGTAAATGTCAACATATATAAATGGTATATATAAATATTACCATTATATACCGATAGATAGATAGATAGATAGATAGATAGATAGATAGATAGATAGATAGATAGATAGATAGATAGATAGATAGATAGATATAAAGATAAAGATATATAAATATGTATAAAGATTAATATTTATATAGAGATATAAATGGTTCATCTATATAAATGGCACTTCTGCAATCTCTTCCAATGATGAGTCACGTTGACTATCGTGCACAGTAGGTAGTGTGTAGATCTCGAATTGACTAACTCACCAAGTGCAATTTCATTAGTTAATTGGTTGCAATGACTTTTTTTTTGTGGCTTCACATTTTAACGCCGATACAGTAAAATAGGTTTTTTTTTCACTCTGAACTTGAATTAAAGAAATTAAGGTGTTTAAATTTAAATACTTTTTTACACCAGGGAGAATTGACAACAGAAAAACTAATTAGTTGATATAATTTCTCCAGATACCTTACAGAGAATGATTGCGTTTAAAAAAAACTGCGAGAGATATTTCAGTCTTGCCATCACTCCGAAAACGGTTTGAAAGTGCCCATGAATAATTAAAACAGGGTCGAGTAGGTCAAGAAAAACTGACTTAACTTCAAGAACATAATGCAGCTCAACATTTATTTTATGGTGAAGAGGTTGCTAAACAGGCTGAGAGGCTGTTTCTGTTTCTATGTCTGGTCTCTACTCTAAACATTGAAACAACGTGTTTTTTTAACTATTCTTTTTACTACTCTTGTCCCATATTTATTAAAGGGACATATACAGCAGATGGGGCAATGTTTATTTTATAACAATAATGTAAACAAGACTTCTTAATCTGTATATTTATTTGGTGGTAGCTTTTCAATATATTTTATAATTATGCTTCATAGTTTCCACTTAATTTTATTGACTCCTGTAAATCATGAAACACTCCAATTATATTATAACTTGATTATTTTGTTATGATTTTATCTTATTGAATAAATTCATTCTTGTCTATGTTGCCATCTATTCTTTGTGTAATTATCCTTCCAGTTACCCCATGAAGCAAGATAATGTTAATCAAAACTGTGAATGACATTCTCTGTCGTGCTACTGTGGCTGATTTTCCCTTCCCAGTCTCCAGTGTCCACATGCACTCTGTCCTCATGATGACACTTCTGTGGGAAAGATAAACAGGCAGGGGCTCTTTACTCGACAAGAAAGCTAAGGATGAGCTAATATTGAGCTTTAAATTTACAAATGTGATTGACATCGTAACCGAAGAGATGTTATTATAGGGAGTCCAAAATAAGGCACTACGATTACAAGGCAGTCGCCAATAGATTCAGTCCAATATTCAGGAAAATGGTCTTTGGTAAGAGAGTGTGAGAATGTGGAACTTGTTGTACAGGCAGAGATAAAGATGGACATTGTAAGGTATTTAAGGAACCACTGGATAAGTACAAGATAAATAAATGGAGCTGTTTCCACAAAGTTGCTCTCTGATTAGCACCGTATGTTCCGTATTCCCCATTTTAACATTTCTGGGGAATAACCCGAAGTAAACTGTGATGAGGCTTTCGTGGAGCATACGGAAGAAAACCCTGTATTTCTCAAACATCTTTTGCAGATAATTCTGGTTGTTCCAAATGCAATTGTGAGTATAGTGATAAATGTCATGTAGAAAATCCAGCAGGCAGTTTGTAAACAACAACATGAAAAGGAACAGAGTTTTTAATAAAGACAGAAACAAAATGAAACTGCAGATGCTAAGCATCCTGAGCAAACCACAAAGTGCAGGAGGAACTCAATGGGTCATGTAGCATCTGGGGAAGGAATGGACAGGTGACGTTTTGTTCAAGACCCTTCTTCAGACTGATTAGCAATCTTTTAGGTTGGGACCCTTCTTCAGAGTTTTTAATTATGTTGATGGAGGTTTAGATATTGGCAAGGATTCTCAGGATAATTGCAGTCCTCAGCATTGAGCATTAACTGTGGAAAGCATTTTATCGGGATGCATCACAGGAAGGTTTGGGAACAGATCCACCCGAGACAGCAAGTAATTGCAGAGAATAGTGGACGCAGCCTAGACCATAACACAGACCAACCTCCCTTCAATTTACTCTATTTACACTTCACGCTGCCTCTGCAAGGCCACCAGCATAATTAAAGACGAGCCTCACCCCATCACTCCCTCTTCTCCCTTCTCCCTTCTCCCATCACTCAAGAAGTACAGAAGCGTGAAAACGCATACCTAAAGATTCAGGGACAATTTCCTCCCAGCTATTATCAGGCAACTGAACTATCCTATCACCAACTAGGGAGTGGACCTGACCTACCACCTACCTCATTGGAGACAATCAAACTATTTTTAATCAGACTTTATTGGACTTTATCTTGCACTAAACGTTATTCCTTTCATGTTGTTAAAGAAGGAACTGCAGATGCTGGAGAATCGAGGGTTACACAAAAAGCTGGAGAAACTCAGCGGGTGCAGCAGCATCTAAGGAGCGAAGGAGATAGGCGACGTTTCGGGTCGAGACCCTTTCATCATCTATTTGTTTACTGTCGATGGCTTGATTGTAATCATGTATAGTCTTTCCGCTGATTGGTTAGCATGCAACAAAAGCTTTTCACTGTTGCTCAGTACACGTGACAATAAACTAAACTAAACAAACCTAAACTAATACATTTTTGCCATCCAGTCAACCTGAAAGTGAGAATGCTACCTACTTATGGCATGTATTAGCAAGTTGATAAACATTTGGCGTGAACGAGATGGGTCCAAAGGTCTATTGTAAAATTAATTGTGATAAGAGAATGATGTGGTTGGCCACTGCTAATTTTGGATGGCCTTTATCATGCAACCACTCTGCCCCCCTCCATCCCTCCCCCACCCCTCCCACCCCTCCTACCACCCCCCCCCCCCCCCCTCCAATATTCCAGCAGGGAAATATCGGGCCTCGCTGCCTGTCATCTTTACACATACAAGAACTGGGAGGTTAGCCAGAACTTTGCCCCTTAGTTCCATAGTACTATTTGGAATACTGATGTTGCAGCTTACAGTGTACAATGGGAAGTGTTTAGCAGCAACGGATCAACATGCTCCATGCGCTCATTCCTTGAGGGAGGCATTTTGTGGCAACCCTGCTCACACAGACATGCCTCCCTTCCGATTAAACTGAGGGTCCTTGTGTTATATGAAAGAAGGGAGTGTCAGAGGGATGGTGAGAATGCATTAAAAAAAAGCCTTTCATCCTCATTGGCATTCTGCACCGAACACAGGAATCTTAAAGTCCTTTTCGACGGGATTAGTTTGTGTGCCATTGTTGGCAGGATTGCGTCATCCATATCCTGGACTATCCACAAAATTAATGGCCTCCACCCTTTCTACAAACTCTCAGTCTTACATAAGAATCAAGTTATTGTCATACTGTATGTCCCAAACAGAACAACAAAATCCTTACTTGCAGCAACATAACAGAATATGTAAACATAGTACTCTGTAAGCAATATAATAAACATAAAGTTCAGTATGTGTATATATATATTAAACACTACAGCTTTCAAATATGCTCTGAACTACAGAGACTTAGTGGCATTAGTGTTGTCTTTTTGCACTATCATCATTTGTTTGTTTTACATATGTGTGAAAATATATGTATAGTATGACACACATATACACTCATAAACACACACACATAAAAGCGCGCGCGCACACACACACACACTCACACACACACACATATATATATGTATGCGTTGTGCATGTTTTGATGTGTGCGTGTTTATGAGTGTATATGTGTGTCATACTATATATATATATATTTTCACACATATGTAAAACAAACAAACGATGATCGGGCAAAAAGACAGATCCTAAGTCTCTGTAGTTCAGAGCATATTTGAAAGCTGTAGTGTTTAATAGCCTAATGGCTGTCAGGAAGAAGCTGCTCCTGAACCTGGACATTGCAGTTTTCAGGCTCCTATATCCTCTTCCTGATGGCAGGAGTGAAATCAGTGAATGAGCCCAGTAATAGTCCACTGATTGTGAACCTCTATCTTGATTTATGCTGTGCTGTAGCTTTAAAGTGAGGAACACAATACTTTCCACTTTGTGTAGTCACAATTGGAATAGGATCAGGTCGGAAGTTCTTTTCATTGAATAAACCTCCCATATGCTCTCCTCCTTCAGTTTCTGAACAGGACCAAAGAGACACAAAGTGCTGGAGTAACTCATTGGGTCAGGCAGCATCTCTGGAGAAGATGGATATCTGACATGTTGGGTCAGAACACTTCTTCAGACTTTTGACCTTTGTGAAAACCAGCATCTGCAGTTCCTTGTTTCCACATCTGAACAGGACCACTCCATGATCTCACTCCCACTATCAGAACCTCTGTATTTTACACATCTGTTTACTCTCTGGCCTCTCAAGATTCTCCACAATGCCAATTCCGGCTGGACCACTGCCAGATAAATTACGTTGTTTTAAAGGCTGGATTTGTTTTCAGCTGAGCAATGTTCATGTTTCAACTAGAATGACCTTTGAATTCACCCATTCCAGAAATATTGACCTTGGTGTTTACAGGAAGTGAATAAGGGACCATGTTTGGGGTGACCTGGAAATCTGAATTAAACAGCAGCAGCTCACTAATTATTTCAATTCCATCTCCCACACGCGAGTTAGTCAGCTTGATGGGACAGCCAGCAACCTGGAAGGAAGATCGAGGTAGAAGCTACAGCCAGGCACATTTGTGAACTCTTCCCAGTAATCAAAAAAAGAACACTTCCATCATTTTTCTTTTTGAGTGGTTTCTTCCTTTCAACAGCTTATTCGTCAGAAAGCTGACAAGAACTGGATCATTTGCAAGACTTCATCCAAACAGAAAGAAATTAAAGGGGGTGACCATAAAAAGAGCATGCACAATACAAACTTTCGCCACCTCCACTACTATATGCATTTATACGTGGATCTTAAACACAGGAGAGCATCTCAAAGTCCTGCATGATAAGGAAGTGAGGGATTGAATGCATCAAAAACATGAGCAAATGGAAGTGAAAGAGAGAAACAAAGAAGACAAACTAAAAGCAGGACCATAAGAAAGAGTTTTGAGATGCAGAAAGCAGGTAGCAAAGTGGAGAAAAGCTAGGGATGAGAAGAATTCTTGAACATTCAAGAAAAATGGCAAGATGATCAAATGCGCAGAATAGACAAACCTTCCAAACAAGGAGTCCTGTGACTTTTTTTATTCATTGACAGGATGTGAAATGGCTGACAGGGCAATTGTTCATCTCGAATTGCCCATTGAATATGGCTTTCTCGACTATTTTAAAGAAAAATTGACATAAACTTTATTGCAAAGGGTCTGAAGTCACGCATAGGATCTACTAGGACTAGATGGCATATTTCCTCTCCAGAAGGATATTAGTTACCCTGCTGCATTTTACCCCACATTCTTGTACATTAATCGTCAACATTTCTGATATTAGGTGTTTGTATCAGATTTATATAATTACTTGAATTATTATTTGCCAGCTGCCCTGTCAGGGGACACCAGTTTAGTTTAGCTTGGTTTAGTTTAGTTTAGTGATACAGCATGGAAACAGGGCCTTTGGTCCACCGAGTCCACGCCGACCAACGGTCACCTGTACACTAGTTCTATCCTTCACACTAGGGTCAATTTACAGAAGCCAATTAACCTCCAAACCTGCACGTCTTTGGAATATGGGCGGAAATTGGAGCACATGGAGAAAACACACATCGTCACAGGATGAACATGCAAACTCCGTACAGACAGCATCTGCAGTGCCACTGTGCCGCCCATATGTGCACTGTGGCAAACCAATGCACAGAAATGAGGGGCTATTCCATTATATTACATGTTTGAAGCTTCAGGTATAAGAGTACCGTAAGGAATTTGCAAGCACCAAAAGTGGACACCCCACGACAGTCATTAATCGTTTAATGTCACCAACCTTTTCTGCTGCATCAATCATGATTGCCTAACAATATATGATCATCTGCAATGAAGGTAGGTGGTTACTCAGGAGTTTTATGTGTTCGGTTTATTGAAGATGTAGACATGTAAAGCCTGCAAAATAGAAGTCACAGTATGAATGCATTACATTCAATGAGGGACAATCTAACAAAAATAGCATCTAGCATTCTTGTACATTGAGGGGTGTGATAGCATTGTGACCTGGTTATTGGATTAACAGCAGAGACCTGGTAGACACATAAAGCTGGAGTAACTCAGCAGGTCAGGCAGCATCACTGGAGAAAAGGAATAGGTGACGTTTCAGGTCGATACCCTGCTTCTGACTCCCGCTTCAGAGACCAAGGGACTATTTTACACTGGACAAATAGAAATTCTGTTGAAAACCGAGGAGTTGAATAACCCAGTGGTTCCTACAAGATACCAAGAAATGTGTGTGCAATTGCTCTACCGCTGTTTTCTTTGGAGTTGTGCAGACAAAATTTAAAGCCAAGGAGATATCACATGGATTCATTTTAGTTGTTTAGACTGGGTAAACACCCAAATGAATCACAGGAAAAGAGACTGAATACAAAGCTCTTGGGCTAAAATGGCAGATTTTGCCAAATTACTTGATCTCAACCAGATGGCAATTCACTCTGGAGCTTCTCATTTAGAGAAAATAAATAGTGATGTCACCTACAGCATATGATTCTCCAGTGACCACTGTGAACATTATATCATTTATAGCTAAATTTTCAGAGTCATGGAATCATAGAGCATAGAAACAGGCCCTTCGGCCAAACATGCCCAGGCCGACCAACAAGACCCATCAGCACCACTCCTACTTTCCCATATTTGGCCCATAACCCTCAAGACCCATCCTACCCATGCACCTGTCCAAATGTCTCTTAAATTATATGTTAGTCCCTCCCTCGACTACCTCCTCCAGCAGCTCGTTCCATTCATCCCTCACCCTTTGTGTACAAAAGTTACTCGTCATGTTCCTATTACATTTTTCCCTCCTCACCTTTTCTTGTATTTATGTACAGGATGTGGGTATTGTTAATTAGGCCAACACTCACTGGTATCATTAACTGCCTTCCAGTGATCTATAGAAACATAGAAATTAGGTGCAGGATTAGGCCATTCGGCCCTTCGAGCCTGCACCACCATTCAATATGATCATGGCTGATCATCCAACTCAGTATCCCGTACCTGCCTTCTCTCCATACCCTCTGATCCCCTTAGCCACAAGGGCCACATCTAACTCCCTATCACCTTCAATTGTTACAGTCCTTCTGGTGAATGTACTCCCATGGTGCCAATGGCAGGGAATTACAGGATGAAGAAATGCTCACATCAAATCAAGTTGAATGCATTGTTATGTACACAAGTAGACTGAGGATCTTGCTTGCAGTAGCAGCACAGGCACATCAACTCAAACATACAAAAACTGATAATGCATAATTTAAGCATAATTTACACATGCAATTTCTAAAAGAAAGGCTGTGCAAAAAATAATACAAGACAGTAGTGCAAAACACAATTAGAAAATAAAATAGTCCATGGTAGTGCAGGAGGTGGATTGTAGTGTTCTGTTGTGAGGTAGGATTAACGTTGGGCAGATTGGCCCAAGAACCTGGTTGATCTGCAGATGCTGGTTTGCCAAGGAAAGACACAACATGCTGGAGGAACTCAGCGGGTCAGGCAGCATCCCTGGAGCACAAGGTAATGTTTTAGGTCGGGACTTTGGAAAGCAGGGTCTGAAGAAGGGTCCCGACCCCACACGTCACTGATTCATGTTCTCCAGGGATTCTGCTTGACGGGCTGAGTAAGAAATGGTGATATAGTTCAAAGTAAGAATAGTATGAAATTTAAACAGAATCTTGTTGATAATGGTGGGCCCATCTGCCTGTCACCCTCCTCTTTCTCAGTACTTGAAATGCAGGTTGAGGAAGACTTCATATCAGTGTTCTTCAGATGGTACGCAAAGCAGCCACAATGGGAGTTCATGTATAGGGTTGTAGATGAAATATATGACATAGAAAATAGCACATTTTCTAACAACGAGTATAAATTTCATGAGGAAAAATGAAATAATTTTTTTTACTTTATGTGTTAAATGGGACATCACCACATTTTATGAACAACTTCTAACCTTATGCTAACTTTTAACGAATAATGTATAAGTCATGACATGGGCGGCACAGTGGTGGATCTGGGAGAGCTGCTGCCTCTCAGCGCCAGATACCAGGGTTCAATCCTGACCTTGGGTGCTATCAGTGTGGAGTTTGCACTTTCGCCCTGTGAATGCATGGATTTTCTCAGGGTGAGCCCATTTCCTCCCACATCACCAAAACATGCAGGATTGTAGGTTAATTGGCTTCTATTTTTTTTTGATGTCCCCAGTGTGCAGGGAGTTAATGAGAAAGTACGATAACACACAACTAGTGAGAATGAGGGATCGATGGTCGGCATGGACTCAGTGGTCTGAAGGGCCTGTTTCCATGCTGGATCAGAAACTAAACAAATATCATATCTGTATAAATGTTGAGAAAATATTATTGACTATGAATGGGAAGACAAGATATAGAAAGATCTAAGAAGGTTACAACTTCAAGTTAATCTCCTTTGATGACCGGGCATTTTCATTGGCTCATTGGGGGAAAAAAACGTAAGGATGAGTTTTTAGAACCAAGAAAAACCGGCCGGTAATGTTAAATGCCCGCTAAACTTCACAGCTGTGTATCTCTGGCTTCTTAAAAGTTGGCTGGCTTCGTAAAAGTGTTTCCACTCCTTCTCCCCACCCCTCTTCCCCTCTCCCCCCTTCTCCCCCCCCCCTTCTTTTAAAGGCCTTACCGTGCATTGTGCTGGCCATCTTTAACCTTCCTGTTCATCGCGATGTGTGTCTGTATCACCTTGGCTTTACACCGTGTGAATTTCAGACAGCGCTCGACCGCTTTCCCTGGCCCCCGCCTTTGCGATGTGTTTGTGTGTGTGTGTATTCCACTCTGACGGTCGCCGTTCCAGTTCGCGGTTTTTCAGGCGTGTGCCTCGAGCTTGAAGGTCGCTGGCAGTCCGCTGAAAAGTCGCCTAAGTGGGATAGGCCCTTAACTAAAACTACCTACGGCTGCCTCGACTACTTGCAACGATATGGCGACCCCACTACCGCTGCACCTACGGCTACAAAAGTATCGATTTTCTCCATGGTGACCAATTTTTCAACATGTTGAACAAATTGCTGCGACCATACTGAGGCCGCGACTAGTTCATAGAATGCGGGAACTCCTCGCGACCATGAAGGAGACTCACCAGTGAACATGTGGCGATCAAGTGGCGATTATGAAGCGAGTGCAGAGTCCCCTGCACTTGCCTAAAAAGTCACCTAAGTGGGACAGGCCCTTTAGGCCGAGCTTTGACACTTGAAATTCACACACAATGGCAAAGTAAAAGTAAAACCATCATTATAAAGGTGAAGATATCTTCTTATTTTAGTTATTTTTCTTCTTTTTTCTTTTTCTTTCTTTACCTCCCAGGATTTCCCTACATCTGCCAAGATATGTTGTTCAATAGTCAAAGAACACGACTTTGGTGGAGTGCAGTCCCGTTTTGCAATATACAGTTTCTGCATCCACGTTGGTAGAACAGTTGCTTGTCCTACAATCTAGAAAAGTATGCAATATAAACTATCATATGTAAAATCCCCTTAATTACATTTAGCAATTAACATTCAAAACAACATTTGACTTACCATATGTACTCAACAGCCTGTTTCCTAATGTGCTACTGTATGATTTATTGTTCCATTTTAGGACCCGCAAAATTAAAGTGACTAATAACATTTCTAAAAGGTCAGAAAACAACCTATTGTAATTTGGGTACTTTGTCTTGTCGAAATATTTGTGTCTTGTTTATGAGAATGTCTTCATAAATATGAATTATTCGTTTAACATGAATTTAACTTTAATTTAAGTACAGGGGAGTGGTGGCATTGGATTGTGTGCTGTATGTTTTATTTGTCATTTGCTGAAGTAACACAAAGCTTCTGGTTTAATATACTCACAGTAAGTAAAAATTAATTGACGATCATTTAAATTTTTTTTTTTTTTTTTTAATTTTTGTTAGAAATAAGTACAATAGTGTGGTATTACATACGTACATACATATTTCCCTTCTTGTACAACTTCGTACTTTTGATTTAATAATAAAAGAACGGTGAGAGAAAAAAGAAATAAAGAGTGTCGGAATAGATAGACAAGCGAGTAGAAACAGATAGCAAAAGAAATAAAGGACAGAGATGAGAAGCTAAAAAGATTGAAAGAGAAGGAGAAAGTAGAGAAAAGAGAGATTAGGAGAGATCTACCTATTTCGTATTTTTGACCATCCGTCACCCGGTTCTGAACCATTTAATTTCTAAGGTTATGTTATGTTGCACCATATGCTTGTAAAACGTTGATAAAAGGAGACCAAGTCTTTAAGAATTGGTCTACTTTGCCTAGTAGGAGGAATCTCATTTCTTCAAGATGTAGCGTTTCAGACATGTTTGACATCCACATTTTGAATGTTGGCGTGGTTGCGTTTTTCCAAAATTTGAGTATGTTTTTTTGCTGTTATTAGACCGTAATTAAGAAAAGCTTCTTGGAATATAGTTTACTTCCCTCTTCCATTGATCCAAAGATAATCAGTTCTGTACTGGGGTTCAATTTTGTGTTAAATAGTTTTGTAAAAATTCCAAAAATTTCATTCCAAAATGTATACAGTTTTGTACAAGAGACAAAGGAATGTGCTATAGTGGCATTTTGAGTTAGACATTTGTCACAGATGGGGGAAACATTTGAGAATATTTTATTCACTCTAGTTTTCGAATAATATAATCTATGTAAAATTTTAAATTGAATTAGGTTATGTCTTACATTAATTGAACATTTGTTTACATATAATATTTTTTTTCCCATCTATTGTTCGGAATTTTTATCAATATCTCTTGTTCCCAGTCCCTTCTAATTGCCTCTCTCATTGGTGTTTCTATATTTAGAATTATATTATATAAGTAAGATATTAAATTGCTTGATTCTGCCTTTCTATTCATTCCTTCCTCCAATAAATCTGGAGTTAAAGTTTGATATCCTTGTATATATTTTTTCAAATAATCTTGAATTTGAAGTCATTTGAAATATTGATTACTTTTCAAATTATATTTTAGTTGTAATTGTTGGAACGATAAAGGTTTTCCCATTTCATACATATCTTCCATCGTTTTAATTCCTATTCTTTCCCAATGGATAAACGTTTTATGAATAATGGATGGTTTGAATGAGGGATTATTAGATATTGGAGAAAGAAGCGATAATTTTCTTCATTTTAAAGTTCATTTTATTTGATTCCAAATTCGTATTATACTGTGAATAATTGGATTCTTCTTATATATTATACTGTTCAGTTTCATCGGGGAAAGAAGGATCGCTCCTATATTGTAAGGGGAACAATCCTCTTTCTCCATTCTTTTCCAATCTACCTGTTGGGCAGAACTGTCCAACCAATAGATTATATTTTTAATATTCACTGCCCAATAGTAATACAATAAGTTATGGAGTGTCAGCCCCCTGATTCTTTAGATTTACACAAGTGTTTTTTTTAAAATTCTGTGTGATTTGTAATCTCATATGAAGTTTATAATATCAGAATCTAGTTTTTTAAAGAATTTTTTTGGTAAGTATATTGGTATTGATTGAAATAGGTACAATATTTGTGGTAAGAAGATCATTTTTATCATGTTTATTCTGCCTAATAAGGACATCGGCAGTGTTTTCCAAAATTTAATCAACCCATTTAATTTAGTTAATAAAGGCATATAGTTTGCGTTGAGTAATGATTTATATTTCCTAGTAATTTGGATGCCCAAATACTTAAATATTTCTGTTGCAATTCTAAAGGGGAATTTCAACAGATGTGTCGGCTCATGAGGTTTTATCGTCATAATTTCGCTTTTGTTCCAGTTTATTCTATATCCTGAAAAAGAACCAAATTCCTCTATTAAATTTAGTATCCGATCATTTTAATTTTATCTCTGATGAATACTGATGGTGACTATTCACACTGCATTTTGAAGGTGAATAAGATGACAAAAACATTTGTTAAAATAGGGATAATTTCCTCGATAATCTGAATGTTGTTCCATTTGTAAATTGACCTCTTCTATAAGCAGCATCCATGCGACAGAAAAGAATAACATTATTAATCAGTGAATACTAGTATTTTTTGGGTTTTTTGTGAAATCAAAAGGACTAGTTCATGGGATAGGTCAAAGTCAGCATGGATTTATGGATCGGCCAAAGATTTATGAAGGGGAACCTTGCTCGACTAATCTTCTGGAATTTTTTGGAGGATGTAACAAATAAAATGGTTAATGGGGGAGCCAGTGGATGTAGTGTATCTGGACTTTCAAAAAGCCAGACAAGGTCCCACACAAGGGATTAGTGCTGGGACCCCAGTTATTTACAATATATATTACAGATTTAGCCAAGGGAATTAAATATGACATTTCCAAGTTTGCGGATGACACTAAGCTGGGTGGCAGTGTAAGCTGCGAGGAGGATGCTATGAGACTGCAGGGTGACTTGGATAGGTAGGGTGAGTGGGCAGATGCATGGCAGATGCAATATAATGTGGATACATGTGAGGTTATCCATTTTGGTGGCAAGAACAGGAAGGCAGATTATTATTTGAATGGTGTCAGATTAGGAAAAGGGGAGGTGCAACGAGACCTGGGTGTGCTTGTACATCAGTCACTGTAAGTAAGCATGCAGGTGCAGCAGGCAGTGAATAAAGGTAATGGCATGTTGGCCTTCATTGTGAGAGGATTTGAGTTTAGGAGCAAGGAAGTCCTACTGCAGTTGTACAGGGCCCTGGTGAGACCGCACCTGGAGTATTGTGTGCAATTTTGGTCTCCTAATTTGAGGAAGGACATTATTGCTATTGAGGGAGTGCAGCGTAGGTTCACCAGGTTAATTCCCGTGATGGAGGGACTGACATATGATGAAAGAATAAGTCAACTGGGCCTGTATTCACTGGAATTTAGAAGGATGAGAGGATATCTTACAGAAACATATAACATTCTTAAAGGATTGGACAGGCTAGATGCAGGAAAAATGTTCCCGATGTTGGGGGAGTCCAGAACCAAGGGTCACAGTTTAAGAATAAGGGGTAGGCCATTTAGGACTGAGATGAGGAAGAACATCTTCACCCAGAGAGTTGTGAATCTGTGGAATTCTGCCACAGAAGGCAGTGGAGGCCAATTCACTGGATGTTTTCAAGAGAGAGTTAGATTTAGCTCTTAGGGCTAAAATAATCAAGGGATATGGGTAAAAAGCAGGAACGGGGTACTGATTTTAAATGATCAGCCATTATCACATTGAATGGTGGTGCTGGCTCAAAGGGCCGAATGGTCTTCTCCCGCACCTATTTTTCTATGTTTCTATTTTTCTATGTATGAGAGCCATACAGCATAGAAACGGGCATTTCAGCCCAATTCCTCCATGCCGACCAAGATGCCCCTTCTAAACTAGTCCCATTTGCCCATATTTAGCCAATTTTCCTTGGGTAAAAGACTTCAATCTACCTATCTATTCCCCTCATGTACCCCCAAGTATAGATTAGGTAATATGGGCCTATATTCACCAAAGTTTAGAAATAAATTAGAGGTAATGTCATCTAAACATTTGAGATTTTCAAAATAATTAATAAGGTAAATGCTAAAAAACAGTTTTCTTTAGCAATAAAGTGCAGAGCTGGGGCTTTCCAAGATTATTCAGGAACAAATAGATAGGACATTTTGTAATTAGAATTCTCCACATTAGAGGACTCTAGATGCTCGCTTGTTATAAAGTGATAGAGTGTGAAAACAGGCCTTTCGGCCCAACTTACCAACGCTGGCCAACATGACCCAGTTACACAAGTCCCAACTGCCCGAGTTTGGTCCATATCACTCCAAATCTGTCCTATGTCTAACTGTTTCTAAAATGTTGGGATAGTCCCTGCCTCAACTATCTCCTCTGGCAGCTTGTTCCATACACCCACCACCCTTTGCGTGAAAAACGTACCCCTCAGATTTCTATTACATCTTTTCCCCTTCGCCTTAAACCTATGTCCCCTGGTCCTACTTTGATTCGCCTACTCTGGGCAAGAGACTGTGCATCTATGCATCTATATTCATTGTTGAGTGTATTCAAATCTGAGATTGACATAGTTTATGACATTCATTAAAGGAATAAAGAGAAATTGGGCAGGAAACTGATCAGCCTTCAAGAGTAGCCATGAATTCATTGAGTGGTGGAGAAGGCTCGAGAGCTCTAATTGCCTGCTCCTGCTATATGTTCTTTTCCATACTTTAGTGGATGCCCAAATCAGTGACATAATGGAACTCAAGCCCACTTCTGCTATTCAAACCACTAGGGGTGACTTTGAGTACACTCTGTGTCGAAAAGAACAAGATTGGGTTCAAAGCTCAAGGTCTGAAACCAAAATCTTACTGAATTAGTCTTCTGCAATCTGCCAGTGATACAGCACAGCAAATGTTCAACCCATCTCTCCCTGGTGATAGGAAAATACATAGGGACCAATGTTTATGCCCAGTATAAAATGCCTCATGCTAGCCAGGGTAGAACATTACGTTAAATATAATTCCCATTTCATGGAATATGGAAATGTCCAGCTTCATTTTTAATCTGATGGCATTACATACGTCTTTTAACAGATATTGCAGGTTTCTAGATATTTTAAGGTTATTGTGTTTCTGGTAACATGGCTGATATGATTTCTACGAGAGTAAATTAAATGAACATCAAAATGTTCCTATTCTGAAAGATCGCTCTTCCATAAATTACATCATAAAATGAAATGGTTGAATACATATTAATATCCTTCTCCAGACCTTGAATATACTACTTCCATTAAAGTTTAACACTTTAATTAAAGTGGAATATATGATCCTATTTCTCAAATGGCCACCTCTGTACTTTTTGTACTGGTAGTTTACACTGGTAGTGCAGTGAATATGTAAACGATCACAAACCAAGGAGAGTAAGAATTACAAGTCATACTAAGCTTCGCTTGCATATATCCAAAAGACTGATTAAGTAGCTGCACTGACAGAGATTTAAGTATTTGAACAAACACTGTGTATTAAAACTGTAATTCCATGTCCTGGCCAGTTCAACAGAACTTTGCGCAGAGAGTAATTTGTCTCAGGTTGTTAATCAGATTTAGTACTCAAAGATCCAATACTCTGGACGAGTAGCCCATTTCCCCAAAACAGTGAATCCCTATATGGATTTTGCACGTTCTCCCTGGGTTTTCTCCAGATGCTCCGGTTTACTCCCACATCCCAAAGGTTAATAGGCCTATGTAAATTGCCCCTATATAAAGTGCGTAGGGAGTGGATGAGAAAGTGGGATAACATAGTGTGAATGGGTAATCAACAGTCAGTATGGACTCTGGGGGCCCAAGGGCCAGTTTCCATGCTGTATTTCTCAACTAAACTTAATTTCAATTTTGGATGTAGTTTGTATTTATTTTCGTTCACCATAACACAATCAGGCAATTTCCAAGCAATACAATTTTTATCATTCCTATGAATAAAAATAGACCAAATTACCCAATGCACGAGGAATATAATACACTTACCCTGATTGCTTTTCAATGCATTGTCACCAATAAAAGAAACTGATGCTGATATTTTATTTAAGCAGCGTGTTTCATATTTCTATTTTGAACTATTTAATCTTAATATAGACTTGACTTTACATTAAAGAAATGCAATCCTCTGTAGTTGATTAAAATCATAATAATTAGAGCAGGAGTAGGCCATCTCTGAGCCTTATCTTCGTTGTTCAGCATGTCTAACCTTCTACCTGGACAGCATTTTCCTGTGACATTCCCCCATCCCTGGAACACCTGGATAAGAAGGACACTTACATCAGACTCCTATTCATAGACTACACCTCTGCTTTCAATACCATTATCCCAACTAAGCTCACCTCCAAACTCATGGAACTTGGAGTCATCACTCCCCTTTGCAACTAGATCCTCAACTTCCTGGCCAATAAGTTTATGTTCATAGGTGATAAGAGCAAAATGAGGTCATTTGACACATTAAGTCTACTCCTTCATTCAATCCTGGCTGATCTATCTTTCCCTCAACCCCATTCCCCTGCCTTCTCCCCATAACCTCTGATACCCAGATCACAATCAGTGAGGATCGATGACAAATCATCCTCTACAATAATCCTCAACACAGGTTCCCTGCAAAGATGTGTTCTCAGCCCCATACTATGCTTCTTATACACTCATGACTGTGCAGCCAAATACCAATTCAACTCGGTATACATGTTTGCGGATGACACCATCGTAGTGGGATGGATATCAAATAATGACGAGATAGAGAACAGGAAGGAGATTGAGAATGTCGTAACCTGGTGCCAAGATAACAAAGTCTCCCTCAATGTCAGACAAAGGAGATTGTGATTGATTTCAGGAAGCAAAGCAGTACACACATCCTGGTATTCATTGATGGTGGCGCAATAGAGATGGTTGAAAGATTCAAGTTCTTAGGAATAAATATCACCAGTAATTTGTCCTGGACCAGCCACATCGAAGCTATGGCCCAGAAAACACACCAACGAAGACTTAGGAAGTTGGGCATGTTTCCAATAACCTTCACCAACTTCCACTGATGCGCCATAGAAAGCATTTTATCAGGATACATAACAGCATGGTTTGGGAACATATCCATCCAAGACTGCAAGAAATTGTAGATAATTGTGGACGTAGCCCACAAGCAAACCAACCTCCCTTCCATGGACTCCATCTACACTTCATGCTGCCTTGGCAAGACCACTTGCATAATCAAGGACAAGTCTCACCCCAGTCACTCCCTCATCTCCTCTTTCCCATCAAGCAAAAGGTACAGAAATTTGAAAACAGCGACCTCCAGGTTCAGGGACATTTGCTTCCAAGTTATTATCAGCGAACTGAACTGTTCTCTCACCAGCTGGAGTGCAGTCCTGACCTCCCACATACCTCAATGGTGACCTTTAAACTAACTTTAATCTGACTTCATCTTGCACTAAATGGTATACCCTTGATCATTTATCTGTACACTGTGGACAGTCTGATTGTAATCTTGCATTGTCTTTTCATTGACTGGAGAGCAGCAACAAAAACAAAATCAAGTAGCTCTGTATAGTTGACAATAATGAACTACACTAATAGTACACTGAACTAAATATCCCTTGATTTCACTAATATTGAGAAAACTATTCATCTTTATTTTGCATAGATAGACTCTTGATAAGCAAGGGGATGATGCGTTCACAGGTAGACGGGAATCTGGAGTTGAGGTCACAGATAGATTAGTCATGATCTTATTAAATGGCAGAAGAGCCTTGAGGGCTCCCACACGCCAAATGCGTACAGGTTTGTAGGTTAATTGGCTTGGTATAAATGTATAAATGTAAAACTGTCCCTGGTGTGTGTAGGATAGTGTAAATGTGCGGGAATCGCTGGTTGGCGTGGACTCGGTGGGGCAGAGGGATTGTTTCTGCACTGTATCTCTAAACTAAACTAAAATTAAATATAGTTTGAAGAGTATGATTTATTAATTATGACACTCCTGGCACACTTCATCCAAACCTATGTATCTCAATAGACAATAGATAATAAACAATAGGTGCAGGAGTAGGCCATTCGGCCCTTCGAGCCAGCACCATCATTCAATGTGATCATGGCTGATCATCCCCAATCAGACCCCGTTCCTGCCTTCTCCCCATATCCCCTGACTCTGCTATCTTTAAGAGCCCTATCAAGCTCTCTCTTGAAAGTATCTAGAGAACCGGCCTCCAACGCCCTCTGAGGCAGAGAATTCCACAGACTCACAACTCTCTGTGTGAAAAAGTCTCTGATGTTTGCTTAATTCAGAATGTTATCCACTTAATTTCCTTGATTGATCGGGCAATCAATTTGTACTTACCACCTGCCGTTACAGGAAACAAATCTACTTCTTCCTTTAACAGACTCGATGAGGCAGTCAGTCGGTCGTTATGCCTCAATCTGTCAACCGTGAACCTTCGACAATATAAATCGCAATAAAAAGGTAAAACAATTATGGAGGTGGAAATTGAAAATGCTTGAATTTAATCACGGCTCCAGCAGCTTCAACAAAGAGAGAAACAGAGGTTGTGCTTCCCCACAATTTCCCTGCATCCATACTCCCTTAAGACTATTGCATTTCTAATTTGTTGCAGTTCTGATAAAAGATGTTTGAACTGAATCACTATCTCTGTGTCTCACTTCTTACTGGCATAGATTTTCCTCAGATTTCTTTTGGTTCTTCAGCCTGTCACCTTTATTCTTTACCATTCTACCAATGAAAACAGTTTCCCTTTATGCACTCCGTCTGTACCTTTCATGATTTTAACCATCTTCCCAGACTCTTCTGTTTCAAAGAAAGTAACCCCAGCTTCTTTGGTCTATCCACATGACTATTGTCTCTCTTCCCTTGAAGTACTTCTTCCCTTGGAGAAATCTATTCTCCATACACTTTAAAACCTTCACATCTTTCTCAATGTGCCCCCCAGTACTTGATGTAACACTCTAATGTGACTGTCTCTGTTTCTAAAGCCCAAGGTCCCATATGTTTGTTAACCACTCTTACATCAGCCCTGTCATTTCAACAAACTGTGCACGTAGTTCCCTAGTTTACTTTGCTCTTAGAATTGTGTCCACCATTTTATATTGCCTCTTCTCAGTCTTTCTGCCAAAATCTAATAGTTCACATTTAGTTTAGTATTAGGTTAGTTTGGAGATACAGTGTAGAAACAGGGCATTTGGCCCATCAAGTCCGCGCCGACCAGCGATCCCCACACACTAACATTTTCCTACACGCACTAGAGACCATTTACAATTTTACCAAGCCAATTAGCCTACAAACCTTTATATCTTTGGAGTGTGGGAGGCAACCGGAACTCCCAGAGCCTTCATGGGGAGAACATACAAACCCTGTACAGACAGGACCTGTACTCAGGGTTAAAGATCGAACCCGGGTCTCTGGCGTTGCAAGGCAGCAACTCTACCATTGTGCAGCCGTGCTATGTTTCTCAACATTAAATTTCAGTCAGCCTCTGATATATCCTTGAAGTCCATTACTTCCCTGCTCATAGTTAATTCTACCTCCAGGTTTTGTATGCTCTGCAAATCTGGAACTGTCCAGAGGACCTATTACACTGATGGTAGCAGAATCATTACCAGCAGCTGATATCAGAAAGAAAATGAGAGCAGTGGCACTGTTTTTAACAATATTGAGTCATTGAGTCATGGAGACTGCAAAATGACTAACTGAAAGACAAAGTCTGTTCCATGAACTTTTGTGAGATTTCACTGAAATAGTTTAGGAGGCCAAATGGAACGGAGCCACAGGGAGGATAATTTTGTTGAGTGAGTGAAGTGTAATCCAGGCAACAATGGGAAATGGTCCCTTCAGAATGCCTAAAGAAGGGGAGACAAATGCCCCCCAAGAGACGTAGATTTTCCTCATCATTGACCTGGGTTTCGTGAGTGGCTGCAGTGAATAATTAATCAGCAGAAAATCTGTTGGGAAATCCATAATCATTTATATTCATTGCAAAATGTACTGACGTCTGCACAGACTCTCCTGTGCATGTTTTCTTCCCAAACTGGCTCTCCCCAGTTTCACGAAGCACAGTGTGATTCACCTACTATTGACAATCTTAAGAATAAATGACTGACTCTTGAAGAGATTTAAAAAGGAAACGATTTTCTTTAAAGGTTAAAGTTTTTCACTTAGTCTTTTTACACACCACAGTAAACTACTGATAAATTAGTTATTAATCTCCGGTACATGGAACAGAAGAAGAGGTTAGCTGGACACCATGTAATTCATGCATTATATTCAGTTGTGGTAGATTATAGTGCACATCTAAGATGAAAATCGTTCATCCAATTCACATCCTCCCAAGCATTTTTCAAATGAAAGCACCATTCCTACAAATTCACAAAATCTGTTGCTCATAGCAGAATGTTTGTAATGCTAAAACTTGCAAATGCAGAACTTTATTTTAAATAGTAGAAACAAAGAACTACAGATGCTGGTTTGTACCAAAGACACAAAGATACAAAGTGCTGGCGTAACTCAGCGGATCAGGCAGCATCTCTGGAAAGAAAGGATAGGCATTGTTTCGAGTCTGAAGAAGGGTCACAACCCAAAACGTCACCTATCCTTTTTTCTTCAGAGATGCTGAATGGCATGGTGGCGCAATAGTAGAGCACTGGGGACCCGGGTTTGATCCCAACTATGGGTGCTGTCTATACGGAGTTTGTATGTTCCCTCCTTGACTGCGTGGGTTTTCTTCGAGATCTTTGGTTACTCCCACACTCCAAAGACGTACAGGTTTGTAGGTTAATTAGCTTGGTATAAATGTAAATTGTCCATAGTGTGTGTCCATCAAGTGGATGAAGATGCAGGTTAAGTAAGCACAAGATATCCATGTGTGATGGCTGTTGACTCAAGAGGCTGGGATGTTCGTCCGAGAATATGCATGTGTTAGTGTTATGTAGTAGGATAAAGTGTGAGATGGTATTTCTTTCCACTGATCATTATTATAGCATTTGTTTTTGCTTACACCATTTTCCTTGTTAGCTGATCTGGAGTCTGACTGATCCTCAGAATTAGATTTTTTAAACAGAAGTTAATTATTTAACAAATCACAAAGTGCTGGAGTAACTCAGCAGGTCAGGCAGCATATATGGAGGGAATGGACAGGCAACATCTTAGGTCGGGACCCTTCTTGTAAAAAGGATGGAGAAAGCTGGAAAGGAGAGACGAGGATGGGACAAAGCTTGGCAAGTGATAGGTGGATAGGTGAAAGGGGTTTGATTGGGGCATGGGTGAACTAAGTAACAAAGGCTAGAGATAAAAATGTCAATGGGAACAGATAAGGAAAGTGAAATGTAAAGCCAGAGGGAAGGATATGGAGGGATATGGTGGGGGTTGGCGGGCAGATGAGAAAGAGGGGCAGGATAGTGGGATGAATGAGTGGACACCAGCGTGGGGAGAGGAGGGGTGCGGCACAGAAAAGAACGAGGGGGTAGGCGGATATTACTTAAAACTGGTGAATTCAATGTCCATACCATTGGATTGTAAGCTAACCAAGTTGTGGCTGTTAAGAGCCTTGAGTAGTGAGTGCATGGTGTACAGATTCTCTTTAAAGTATGGAAGCTGAAATCAGATCAGTCCAGGCTGATATAATAACAATCTCCCTTCCCCTTGCGGTAAGGAATAACCACGTATTTGCAGGTTCAAAGCAGTTACAGATCCTTAGCACTTGGGACCCAAGCCTGCCACAATACAGTATACCACATTTTGCCAATCTTTGTCAGACAAACTACAAACATGATTTGTTGTAATCTTTTATATAATTAATTGTTATCTGTTGTGGAGCAATGTTCCTGTAATTACATGCAAGAGTAGTCAATCTACTTGACTATTCCACTTCAAGCTGAGATTGTGTTCGTCAGAGAATCAATTCTTGTAATACACCTGCATGCATACACAGGTTATTGGGAATGTGAATCATACACACACTGATTCTACAACATTAACCTCTTCTTATACCATTTCCTCATATCAGAGAATAATTTTACAAAGCGAATCACTGCTTAATGAGCAAAGCCCTTTATCTAATCAATGGAACAACATACGCTATCTCTGCTAGCTGTGATGTTGGTTTCAAGGCCTGTATTATCAATTATTTATCAAACCAGCAGTAGACAGACCTCTATAACAAAGAGATGCTCGATACCTGGTGATTAACACTCATTAGTGAACAGCCATCACCTGCCTCCAAACAGGTTAATCTTGGTTTTAAATAAAGTCAGATATTCCTCGTTATTTTATTTAACAAAGCCCCATTATATGCCATATTTCCACAGCTCCAGGTACTCTTTCAAAGATGAAAATTCACCTAAAGCACTTTCAGTTCACGTATCATAGCATCCGTAAAAAGTAAAACATGTCACATGAATGTAATAGGAATTTCTATACAGATATTAAGTACACAGATAACCCTCCTTATAACAGACCATGGGGTGAGGGGGAGGGGGGGGGGGTGGAGTCTGTAATTGCCAATGGCCCATTATAACCGATTATAACTGAGTAAGGAGGGGTAAATATTAATTAGTTTAACACAAAGCCTGGTGGGAAGAAGTCTGGCGCCAATGCGGTTTAACCGAGGGGAGTTCATTGGGGGAGCTTCAGAGCCTGCGGCCCCTCATGGGGTGCGCCAGGGACAGGCCCAGTACTCAAGTAGCCTTCATGCTGCTCGCTCTCTTCCCACTTACGCCTTTCCACTGCGCGCCGCCTGCCAACTATCACCACAAACGGACGCCTCCGTTATCCGTTATAACGAGGGCCTTAATAACGAGGGAGACTGTATGTCTTAGCAAATGTAAAAGTTGTTGAGCCTGATGTTTTCGTGAGAATGTTTGATTTAGTGCGGAGGAAATCGCATTAGAAAAGACCTCCATTCTCCAGGACTAACAATTCTCCCCTTGAGAATATAGAACAGCACGGCACAGGAACAGGCCATTCAGCCCACAATGCCTGTGCTAAACATGATACCAAATTAAACTAATCTCTTCTGACTATACATGATCCATATCCCTCATTCTCGGCATATCCATGTACCTATATATAGAAACCCTCTTGAACACCACTATTGTTTCTCCTGCTCTCGCAACCCCTGGCAGCATGGTCCAGACACCCTCCACTCTCTGTGAAAAAAACTAGCCCTGCACATCTCCTTTAAACCTTCCACTGCAGCCCCCCCCCCCCCCACTTTTTTGGCTAGACATGTTTCAGTGTCTCCGGCTTAGGACGAGGCGCTGCTGTGCTCTGAGCAACCTGGTCTTGGGTGTTGGAGGGAGGGATGGAAGCAGGAGCAGCGGCGGGTACAGATGCCGATGTGGAGGCGGGGCTGGTGAGTGTTTGCCGGGCAGGCGAGTCGTTCGCTTCAGCTCCGGCCATTGAAGAGTTGCACTGCAGCCCTGAGAGTCTCTGCGCCGTATTCGCCCTGGTGACCGACATGGACCAGGCCGTGGCTCGGTGCATCCTGGAGGACAACCAGTGGCTGCTGGAAGTAGGTACCAAGCACTGGGTAGAAGCGGTGGAAGATAGTGGCCTCCAAATGAGGATGGTTGGAGAAAGCATCCTGCTTGCCTGCTAGATTATCCTTTACTGTAACTGCAGTAAAAATGTTCCCGATGTTGGGGGAGTCCAGAACCAGGGGTCACAGTTTAGGAATAAGGGGTAGGCCATTTAGGACTGAGATGAGGACTAACTTTCTTCACCCAGAGAGTTGTGAATCTGTGGAATTCTCTGCCACAGAAGGCAGTGGAGGCAAATTCACTGTATGTTTTCAAGAGAGAGTTACATTTAGCTCTTGGGACTAGCGAAATCAAGGGATATGGGGAAGAAACAGGAAAGGGATACTGATTTTAGATGAATAGCCATGATCATATTGAATGGCAGTGCTGGCTCGAAGGGCCGAATGGCCTATTCCTGCACCTATTTTCTATGTTTTTATGCTTGAGTATATGGCAATAAAACTCAACCACTTGATTTTGAAGCATTCATTCATGGTGGACGTATAATGTAGCCTGTGTAATGTGATACTGTGTGAAAACAGGCCCTCAACCCTCTAAAATGCAGATTTCATGTCAAGGACTGTTACAGTGTTTCAATTTCACCTTAGCCTACAAAAAGGGCAAGGACATGCACCTAGCTGACACACTATCAAGAACCCCAAGTAAAACCTGCGATCAACAGCCGTCAGAACAAGACCAGTTCACAGTAATGATGGTGTCGTACGGACCTACTGAATGCCTATGCAGCCTGGCAGAGCACACGGCTGCAGGTACAACTCTACAACTACTGTCCTCAGTCATCCGGCGTGGCTGGCCGAATAAACAACATAGTGGCCCACTTGCGATTCGCCCATACTACCTGGCTCGCAACCCACTGGTGCTACCGGACGGGGTCATAATCAAGGGTCACAAAGCAGTCGTCCTAGCTGTTCTTCAGGATAAGTACTTTGATGCCGTCCACAGGGGCCGCCCCGGTATGGAAGCGACCTTACAATGAACAAGTTGAAGCCTGCGCTGTCTGCAGCAGCCTAACGCCACACCAACAGAAGCAACCCTTGCTCTCACACTCTGTTCCTCCTCTGCTGTGGTCCACGGTCGCTACCGACATATTCGAGTGTCGAGGAAAACACTGTCTGGTTCTCGTTGACTCGTATTCAGGTTGGTTCGAAATTGACCTATTCCAAAGATGAAGATTCACCTAAAGCACTTTCAGTTCGCGTATCATAGCATCAGTAAAAAGTAAAACATGTCACATGAATGTAATAGGAATTTCTGTACAGATATTAAGTATACAGATAACCCTCCTTATAACAGACCATGGGGTTAGGGGGAGGCGGGGGGGGGGGGGATCGAGTCTGTTATTGCCAATGGCCCATTATAACCGATTATAACTGAGTAAGAAGGGGTAAATATTAATTAGTTTAACACAAAGCCTGGTGGGAAGAAGTCTGGCGTCAATGCGGTTAAACTGGGGGAGCCAGATTCCAAAACAACACATCCGATACAGTCATCCAAACGTTGTCACGCCACTTCTCCATACACGGCGCCCCTGCACGCTTCCTGTCTGATAACGGCAGTCAGTTCATCAGTTGCGGTTTCAAAATCTTGGCTCAACGATGGGATTTTCTCCATGTCCCCATCAGTCTTGATTTTCCACAGTCCAACGGACTCACAGAACAGGCGGTCCATAGTGCCAAACAATTAATGGAGCGCTCACATCTTGCAAAATTCAATGTGTTCTTGGACCTGCTAAGGAACATCGCCCGTGACCGAATACTGGGGTCTCCAGCCCAACGCCTCATGTCTCGGCATACCCGTGCTGCCCTGCTCGTGCCCCAGCAGCTGCTGCAGCCACAGGTCCATTCACCTCCTGTCGTCCAGAAACAACTCCAACTGAAACGCGATCCCCAGAAGTGATTTTTCGATAAGTCCAGCAAACCACTTAAACCTCTCTCCTGTGGGCAGGTTGTTCACCTTCAGACCGACAAGGGCTATAGCCATTTGGATCACATCCACAGCCCTGCAAAAGAGCCGCGCTCGTATCTGGTAAGCACCGACAGAGGAATTTACATACGCAACCATAAAGTATAAACTATAAAGTATCCTTTATTGTTATTCAAACTTGTTAGTTTAAATGAAATTAAATACCTTGCAGTCATAACAGAGAATAAAATAACAGAACACACAATGAACACAGTTTAACATCCACCACAGTGAGTCTACCAGGCACCTCCTCACTGTGATGGAAGACAAAAGTCTTAAAGTCCTTGTCTCTTCCTTCCTTGTTCTCCCGCTGCGTTGAGGCGATCCAGGCTTTCGATGTTGGACCCCCCGCCGGGTGATGGTAAGTCCCGCGGCCGAATCCGAGCTCCGCGAACGGGCCGGTTCAAACTCCGCGGCCCGGGCCGGATGAAGCTGCCACCCTCCAGTCCAGCGGACGCAGTTGTTGTTGCGGGAGCTATGGAGAATCGGTCACCAACCTGGGACCTGCCTACATCACAGACCTCCTTAGCCCTGACTACCTCCAGGTCCTTCAGGTCGGCGGACGAGGCTCCTGGCTCTCCCGCAATCTAAACTTAAGCTCAGGAGTGACCGTGCCTTTGCTATTGCAGCCCCTAGACTGCGGAACAGCATCCCCCTCCCTATCAGATCTGCCCCCTTCATCAACTCTTTTAAGTCCAGGCTCAAAACTTATTTTTATTCACTAGCGTTTAAATCCCCCTGATGTGGCTGATCTTTGTTTTGTGTCTTTGAGCTGATTATTTGTACCTATGTTCTGTGTGCATTCCTATGTATGTCTGTTTCTTTGTTTGTGATTTTCGCTCCCTGCTCTGGTCTGTACAGCGCTTAGGTCAACGTGGGTTGTTTTTAAATGTGCTTTATAAATAAATGTGATTGATTGATTGATTGATCTTCTTCCTGTGAAGGAACCACATCCTGCGGTCTCGTATCAAGAAGCCACGCGTCCGATCAACCCTCCTCCTGTTGGACTGTCTCTTCCCTCGCGCTCTGCTGCTGCAGACCAACGATTGGCTATGCCCCCTATGCCCTCTCCACAACGTTCAGTGCCCCGCTCACCAGCTTCGCCATGTTCACCCCCAGGGTCTCCAGTGCTCTCCCTGCATGGATCCCTGGTTATTTCCCCGGTGAAGGGAGGAGATGCGAATCTATACCGCACGCGCGGGACGGGTTTGTAGGCCATCTCTACGTCCCTGTATGCGCTATTAGCATTTTGGGTACTGTATTAATCAGTCATCACATAGTAGTGTATTTATTCTTATAGGTCATCTAGATTTAGATATGTTTCCCATTTTATTTCTACAAGGAAAGATGTAGATTGGTTACTTTACTTACAAACCAATGGAGTGCTTTATTATTAGAAGTTCCGCCTACTACACTGTTCATATTATCGCAACCCAACTCGTGCCAGCAGTCTACGCTGCTACTCAGCTGAAGCAACATGCTATAGTTTGTTATAAGTGCCTTTCAATAAATACTGTTGTACCATGTTTGTGAGTATGACTGGGTCATTTGAACCTCTCATCCTCTGATGCACCTTAATCTGCTCTCCAAATCTGAGGAAGGACATTATTGCCATAGAGGGAGTGCAGAGAAGGTTCACCAGACTGATTCCTGGGATGTCAGGACTGTCTTATGAACAAAGACTGCATAGACTCGGTTTATACTCTCTAGAATTTAGGAGATTGAGAGAGGATCTTATAGAAACTTACAAAATTCTTAAGGGGTTGGACAGGCTAGATGCAGGAAGATTGTTCCCGATGTTGGAGAGGTCCAGGACAAGGGGTCACAGCTTAAGGATAAGGGGGAACTCTCTGCCACAGAGGGTAGTTGAGGCCAGTTCATTGGCTATATTTAAGAGGGAGTTAGATGTGGCCCTTGTGGCTAAGGGGATCAGAGGGTATGGAGAGAAGGCAGGTACGGGATACTGAGTTGGATGATCAGCCATGATCATATTGAATGGCAGTGCAGGCTCGAAGGGCCGAATGGCCTACTCCTGCATCTAATTTCTATGTTTCTATGCACCGGAGTTTTGATAAAACTCCAAAGTTATTTTATTTTCACCAACAGAATAAACATGGAATGTAGAAAAGTGCAGCACAAGAACAGGCCCTCCAACATGAATTGGCATTTATTAACATCAGTAGTTGATATGGACCTCACATCTAACTTTGCACAGGTTCACCACCAATTTTCCAGCACTGTTGTTTCGAGAGCCTTGCCGTATTACCTGTTTTGCCGGACCAACAGAGGTCACGGCCTTGGGTGGGGGGACGTGGGGGGAGATACCGGCCTGCAAAGGATTAGCCAGGCCGGAGTTCCAAAGCCCCAGCCCCAGTCAGCTATGGGAATGGATCTGCCAGCCAGATTTCCATGGCCCCGGCCACATCCGGACTATTCAACCTGGTGATCGGCACAGAAGTCGCGATGATGTCGAGGTCAGCTGCCTCACCCAGCCTAGTCACCCCTTTTTGGGGGGGGGGGGGGGGGGGATTTCCGGGGGGTGGTTTCAAGTTCCCTCTCATAATTTTATCCAGATTAAAGGAGGTGCAGGACCACCAGTTGCCGGAAAATCAGTGGTGAACTTGTTTTTCACACAGTACAAGTCCAAAAGTCAAGTTTACCTGAACTTGGTTATTTGACTAAGGCAGGGCTGCATTAAATACATGTAGCTCGTGTTGATTTCCTGGAATAGTAATTATTACATTCTTCATTATTTAGTGTAGATTATGACATAGAGTCCACCGCTTCATGAGTCCCATGGTTTTTAGGCTAATGGTTTCAACGTGGGTTTTAGATTTTATAAACTGATAATTAGTTCAGTTCAACGTCTGATATAACACCAATTCATAATTGTGCACTAGCAGGACTTGGTCCTGTGATAGAATTCTCAATGCAGAGAATTTTGTGTGTGAAATATAATCTGTTGACATTTTGTTTTACTGATGGCAGCCAAATAAACAGCGCAGCAGGTAGGAAGAACACACTCCATTATGAACTGCCACCTCTGGAGGATTTAAGATTAAATAGAAGCGCCCACAATTAAGAGAGCCATTGATTTATTCTGCTTGCAAATAAGGGGTCTGACCCCAGATTAAAATGCATTTTGTAGACACTGGCCTAGGAATTGCTTTGTGACATTTTGTTAGTGTTAGAGTTGTTTTATTTATCATAGTGCCACAGAGAAATTACATTAAAGATTGCAATCTTCAATTTCAAGGTTCACAGAACAGCATTCTTACTTTTCCCTCTGTAACATGGCATTTTGTCAGTTCGAGAACAGTGTAATCTATTGCAATCTCTTACAAATTCTCACATTTGGCAGTGTTTAATATAGCAGTTGTGATCTCAGCAACTAGCTACTTAAAGAGACATGCCACAATAAATGCATTATTCTTCCAGTTATAGAAGACTGTTACCGCATTATGAATGAACATGGTAGAGAACTCCTCAATGAGTTAGAGGTGCCTGGACAGGCTGATGAACAACAGTACCCACAGGAGATAAATTATTTGTGCAATGGGACAGAAACTCTGCAGGGCTACTTCCAATGGTTCAGTGGTTTCTTTATTGTTGTGTGTACGGAGATGCAGTGTTCATCATGCCATCCATCATATTGTACTATACATGAACACAATAGATTCTCTTCTGGAACAGACACAGTCGCCATGTTCCGGTGCCATCCTGCAAATTTTCAAGTCTCCGGAAAGTTCATACTTGGCCCAAGAAGATATGCAATTTCTTATTTTCTAACTCTAAGGCCTGGTGTCCTGGCGACACTATATGACTGGTTAGCATATGATGAGCGTTTTAGAGCACTGGGCCTCTACATGCTGGAGTTTAGAATGTTGAGCGGGGACATTGAAACTTACAGAATAATGACAGATAGAGTGTTTCCACTGGTGGGAGAGTTTAGGGCCAAAGGTCATAGCCTCAGAATTAAAAGGTGCTCTCTTGGAAAGATGTTGAGGAGAAACTTCTTTACTCAGAGCATAGTTAATCTGTGGAACTCATTGCCACAGAGGGCTGTGGAGGCCAAATCAGTGGATATATTTACGGCAGAGATCGACAAATTAGAATAGGTGTCAATGGTTATGGGGAGAAGGCAGGAAAATTGGATTAGGAGGCAGAGATCAGCCATGATTGAATGGGGGAAGTAGACTCAATGGGCCGGATGGTCTAATTTCATTTCGGAGTCACATGAGTGCCAGCACGCATGCGCGACATATCGTCGCAACGCATTGCTGCCGACGGCTGGAGGGGAGCGCGGCTCCCCACCAGCCCTTCAGAGGGCCGACTCGGGTAAGGCTAAGCCCCCTAGAGTTGGTGTTCCTGTTGGGGGGGGGGCAGTGTGTTCTCTCCATACAGGAACGTGGAATTGGAGTCGCCGGCCACTTATCCCGGAGCCCTCCTCAACGGCTCACCTGCGAGTCGGGCCGGGAAATAGGCGTGGTAGTCGGGGAGCCCTGTTGGTACAGGGTCCGACCTGCCGATACACCGGAGCTCCAGTGGGAGTTGGTGTCCTGTTGTGGCGAGTGTGTAGTGTGTTCTCTCCTCACAGGTACGTGGCCGGGAAATAGGCGTGGAAGTCGGGGAGCCCTGTTGTTACAGGGCCCGACCCGCCGCTGTGCAGGAGCTCCAGTGCTGATTCGAGGAGCAGGAGCTCCAGTGCTCGAGGGGCAGATGGACCCTGCTTCAGTATTCAGGTCGCCAACGGGCCCGTTGGCGGCCTCGGGCAAGGGCTCGCGTGCGGCTGCACGGCCCTTCTCCCTCAGCCCTCCGAGTAGGGGGAGGGGAGGAGCCCGCAAGCCTAACCCTTCTGGGGCTACGGCATTACCTGCCGCCGAGTTGCGGACTGGTTCAAAGGGGGGACCCAGGTCCACTGTGAGGTCCAGTGTCGACCCCCCAACCTCCGACGCCGGGACGGGTCATTTGGGTAGGGTCCCGCCACGGTCGCCGAGTCCCCCATGGATGGGAGGACGAGACCATGCGTCGGCAAGGTCCACGACGTGGGCTGCCGGCAAGCCCGAGCGGGCGTCGGGTCTCCATGCTGAGTCTGGTGCCGACTCCCCGCTGCATTGGCCCTCAGTGGCAGCGGCTTCAGCTCCCGCCAAACGGAGGCAGTTGAACACACCTCCCGCGCGGGAATCGCTCAGCTTCGCTACGGCGGCTGGCAGCGACAAATACCGGCACCGGGTTCACCTCGACGAGGTGCGGGCCGATGATAGGAGCCTCGGCAGTGTTTCAGAGCCTGCGGACTCCAACCGCCCGAGTGTTCAGGGTGAAGGGCGTATTGACCGCATAGAGCGGCTACTGGAGCTCCTCTTGCAACAGAATCATCGGGAGGAAGCATCCAGCTCCAGTGGGCACAGGGAGGTTTCACCATCGTCAGCAGGAGCCTGAGGCAGCCAGAGGATTGTCAGAGACATCGGGACTACCCCTCAACCCCAAACTGGCCGCCACCGTGGACTTCCTGACCAAACATCAGCTCCAGGAGGAGGTCCTATCGGAGGCCTTAAAAACAGTCACAAAGCCCAGCGAACTGCTACTCCCTTCAACGAGCCCATTGTCAATACACCACGGTCGCCGAGTCCCCCATGGATGGGAGGACGAGACCATGCGTCGGCAGGGTCCATGATGTGGGCAGCCAGCAAGCCCGTGC
The DNA here is from genome assembly GCA_963514005.1 of Raja brachyura. Next base: position 38,219,562 of record OY740797.1, on the reverse strand, counting down.
GGGCGTCGGGTCTCCATGCTAAGTCAGGTGCCGACTCCCCGCCGCATTTGCCCTCCGGGGCAGCGGGATCAAGCTCCGCCGAGGAGGCGTTTGAGCGTACCTCCCGCGCAGGAATCGCTCAGCTTCGCTGCAGCGGCTGCCAGCGACAACTTCCGGCACCAGGTTCACCTCGACGAGGTGCGGACCGATGGACGAAGCCCAAGAAGTTCAGCAGAACATGAGGACTCCGTCCGCCCAAGTTCTAAGGGCGAGGGGCGTATTGGCCAGGATGGAGTGGATGTTGGAGCTCCTCCTGCAACAGAATCAAAATTTTCGGGGAAGACCTCCCCAAGAGGCTCAAGGAGCAGGATGACCACGCTACGACGGTGGGACTCATGTGGTCACATATCTCGACCAGGCAAGGCCCTGCTATTAGGCCAGCAAGGGCCTCCGCTCCAGCTCCGCCTCAATTTCAGAATCCAGCACCTCCACATCCGGCCATGCATATCAAGGGCCGCCGATAACCATGCAGGTAAGGTGGTCTGGATTTCATGCACCTGCATGTTGAACTTCACATGTTGGTGGGAGACTACGGCTCTTTCCGGGGGCATGCGATCCCATCACGTCTGATGAGTTTATCTTACAAAGTATTCAAGGCCTTGCGATTGAATTCATCAATGGTGACATCCCTCCATCCCAGCATATGCAGATCGGAAATTTACACTGTCCAGCAAAGAGCGGCAGTAGGCTATGCTGAAAAATTTACAGTCACAAGGAGGGATGGAGGATGTCGGGTTATTTTTGATTTGAACCATTTGAATACTTTTGTAGAATATACCCATTTCAAACTGGAAACGTTCCAGACATCTAAGTTATTGGGTTCTGGGGGCTGCTTTGTGGCATGCATTGATTAAAAGATGCATGCTATTCAGTATCCATTCAGAAATGCCACAGGAAGTTCTTGCCATTTATCTGGATGGATCAGCTCTGGTTATACAGAGCTTTGCCAAATGGGCTTACACACCCCTAGATTATTTCTAAATTGCTCCAATCAATACTGGCTACACTAGGAGACAAAATCACATAGTGTTGGCCTGTCTAGGTGATATCCTAATTATTGGGAATCAGCCGAACTGGCAGTTTCAGCCTCCGTGGAAATGTTTTCAGCAAATGGGGTTCATTATCCATCCAGATAAATCAACGTCCTGCCCTTCACCGGTTATGGGTATCTGGGGTTACGGTGGATTCCAATCACGTGAGGGCCACCATACCAGCTAACTAGGTTGGCGATGTCACCCAACTATGGTAGGGTCTAGTCTGGGCCAGTATACCATCAATTCAACAAACTACTAAGGTGATTGGCAAGATTGTAGCGTTTTTCCAGCTGCCCAATACGGGCCTTTGCATTATCAAATTTGCAGAGCGCCAAGGTCTCGGCGTTAAAACTGAACGCTAGACATTTCCATAGACCAATGCAGCTGCCTTGCAAGGCACAGATTGCGTTACAATGGAGGATTGACAATATTTATGTCTCACTTAAACCCATCATTTTGCCCAATCCGATGGTATACTTACAAACAGACGCAAGCTCCCATGTCTGGGGAGCTACGGACAACTGCTCCAGTTGTGAGGGCAGATGGGACACCCTTGAATCTACCCTCTTGTTGTCACAAGGGATAAACTATTTGGAGATGCTGGGAGCATTTCACGGACTTCGAGCTTATTGTTCTAGCCTTCCTGATGCTCATGTCCGTCTCCAAATGAATAATACCACAGCGGTGGCATATCTAAACCATATGGGCGGTACCAGGTCACTTTCATGTGATGAATTGGCAAATACAATTTGGCTCTGGTGTGTTCGACGGAATATTTGGATTTCAGCTACCTGTTTCCCAGGTGAGCTCTATACAGTGGCGGACATCAGGTCACGCAAATTCTATGACAAAATCAAGTGGATGATGAATCTCCAAATATCCGCTAAAATTACTGCCAAATTTGGTGAACCGGATATCGACCTCTTTGCGTCACGGTTGAACCATCAGGTACCAACATACGTTTGTGGGACCCGATCCTGGGGCAATGGGGATGGATGCGTCTCGCTGGACTGGGGGAAATGGGTTTCTATGCATTTCCTCCATTTTGCCTCATCAGTCGGGTGTTGCGGGTAATCCAGACAGATGCTGCTAAGGGCATTCTTATCATACCCGACTGGCCTACGCAGCCATGGTATCTGGTGGTCCTTGATATGATCAGTCAACCTTGGGTCCTCTTAGAGGGTTGCCCATAATTGGTACAAACGCTGTGTCAGGGGGACCACATCCCTGCCACAGTCATCTAAACTTGTTGGCTTGGAGGTTCTGCACAGGCCATTACTGCGGTATGGCCTATCATCTAGAACCATGGATACCATCGGAGCGTCATGCTGGGAGTTCACCAGGCGGCAATACCTCTCTCACATCCGGAAATGGGAAACCTACTGCGGCCGCTCCCATATTACATACAACGCTGTAACCATAACCGACGTATTGGAATTCTGGCGGGGTTGCATCATAATGAACACCTGAGCTACAGTGCCATCAACAGCGCCTCAAGTGCGCTGTCATTCTACCTCAATATTAAGGTAGGATCCAACAGGCTGGTGTCCAGACTCATGCGGGGAATATTCAATTCGAATCCGCCCAGACCACGCTATAATATCACCTGGGATATCGGGGAAATACTCACCCTGCTCAGGACGTGGTCGCCCATGGAGGGCCTGGAGCTGGACAAACTCACCCTGAAGCTGGTGATGTTACTGGCACTGACTTCAGCGCAGAGGGTACAGACACTCCGCAAAATCCGGATCGACAGGATGATCTCTACCCCTGCAGAAGTAGTCTTCGTCATAAACGAGCTACTCAAGCAGCATAGACCTGGGTGCACAGGGCTGCAGCTGAAGTTCCTGGCATACCCCGCTGATGCAAGGCTATGTTTAGCCGCCCATATCCGTCACTATGTGAAAGTGACGAGAAAACTGAAGGAATGGAGAAACCTCACCATAGAGTGACGGTCCAGACGATATCCAGGTGGCTCAGGATCGTCTTGGGTAAGTCACGTGTTGACACTAATATCTTCAAATCCCATTCCACCAGGGCATGCATCAACGTCGGCGGCAAGGGTCATGGAGGTGCCCATGGACCATATTCTTGCCACAGTAGGATGGCGAACGAAGCCACCTTCCAGCGGGTCTACAATACATCTGTTGCCGCTCCTCTACAGTTCGCGGAGGCCGTGCTGAATGCAGGTCAAGAACGTGGAGATGTCCCCGAATAAGGGGTTTTCTTTTGTTGTTACCAAATGTTGCTCTTGTTTTTCAGTACAAGCAGTCTGGAAAGTTGATTACTCCCATCCATCCTCATAAGTGGTGTGTGACAGCATGGACGTGGTCCAGGGCGTGGAATCACAGAGCTTTGAAGTCTTCACGAAGTCACTCACGTGACTCCGAAATGAAATAGTGAGATTGAACGAGAACTTACCAGTTCGAAGGTTTATTTCATGAGGAGTTGCGGTGAGGGATTTCGTGCCCTCCGCTCCCAACCCTCGATCATACTCAACTGGTAATCTTACTATGCCAAGTCATTTCTGTTGTTGTTTCTGTGATTCCACACCGCTACTTTGAAGAATGTCGCGCATGCGTGCTGGCGGGTTCTTCACGAAATCCCTCACCGCAACTCCTCATGAAATAAAGATCAACCTTCGAACTGGTAAGTTCTCGTTCAATCTCACTATTCTCCTCCTAAGCCTTGTGAACTTGTGAAGTAGGGGTCAGCCTGGCCCAGTGTGTTCTATCGGCTTCTTCCACTGTCGCCCCATGCAGCTGCGCAAGATTCACACACTCACGCGGTTGCTGCAGGGCCTCCTCTGGTCGCCTCCACCAACAAACGCACCATCCAGCGGTCGGCCCTCCAAGTGGTGTTGAAAAATAAATTGGAGAAAAAAAGGATTATGCATCACTCTTGACATAATTTGAGGGAGATTATATTAGATAAAACACATGAACATTCCACCAAGAAGAATTCAATTTTGTGATGGGCACCAAAGAGCGATAAATAAAGTTATAAGCATAATTTATCCATGTTATGGCAATTTTTGACAGGACAGCTTCATTTTCTTTTGGAACTGTGTAAAGGAATTTCTAGGGGATAACCTGGTATGCCAGAACCGAGAGAGTAAACTGTTGATAAATACTTACCTGAAGCCAGTTGTTCCCAATATGCAACTGGGTATTTATCCGTACAAAGTGACCAGAGAGACATTGATTTAGCAGTTGTTATGGGCGGGTTTGGCCTCCGTGTTATTGTGCAGCAGAGCTTTGTCCTAAATCTTATAATTGGACATTTGGGAACCTCAATACCCTTGAGGGTTTCTATTTACTAGGCACAGATAGAGTGGATGTGGAAAGGATGTTTCCACTGGTGGGATAGTCTAGGATCTGAGGTCACAGCCTCAGAATGAAAGGGCATTCTTTTAGAAAGGAGGTGAGGAGGAACCTCTTTAGTCATAGGAAAGTTAATCTGTGGAACTCGTTGCCACAGAGGGCTGTGGAGGCCAAGTCAGTGGATATTTTTATGGCTGAGATGGACAAATTCTTGATTAGAATGGGTGTTAAGGGTTATGGGAAGAAGGCAGGAAAATGGGATTAGGAGGTAGAAACCAGCTGTGATTGAATGGCAGAGTACTCGATGGGCCGAATGGCCTAATTCTACTATCACTTGTGAACTGGGCTCATTAGCTACCATGTAAGACCAGGAAGCTGTCAGAAAATTCAACCTATGTCAATGGGTTAAATACATCTTCTCATATCTTAGCTATGCACCCAATAGAGCAGAATGCCACGAAGTATAGTATTGGTCTCCTTATTTAAGGAAGAATGTTAAAGAGCCCAAAGCAGTTCCAAAAAGGTTTACAGGTCTGATAGCTGGGATAGGTAGGTAGGTTGTCTTATGAGGCAAATTTGGATAGATTAGGGTTGGATGTACTGGAACCATAATCTATCCAAGAATGGGTTGATTGAGAAGAATGAGAGATGACTTAATTGAAAAATCTAAAATTCAGACTGGTTATAGCAAGGTGAATATGGAGAGCAAAACACAAAGTGCCAGAGTAACTCAATGGGTCAGGTAGCATCTCTGGAAGATATGGATAGACAATGTTTAAGAAGGAACTGCAGATGCTGGAAAATTGAAGGTAGACAAAAATGTTGGAGAAACTCAGCGGGTGAGGCAGCATCTATGGAGCGAAGGAAATAGGCGACGTTTCGGGTCAAGACCTTTCTTCAGTCTGAAGAATGTCTGAAGGAAGTGAAAAATCACCACAGGAATGTGAAGTACTGGATACAATCAGATCACCTACGATCTTATTTATTGCAAAGCAGACTTGAAGGGCTGAGTGGCCTACTCTGGCATTTAATTCACCCGTTTGTGTTTCCACGTTACTGAGTGCATTGTTAAATATGCCAGACACCTGACACAATCTAGTCTGGCAGTATTGGGAGAAAATTGCACTGTTGCCCTTCATTGTTGTGTTGAGGAAGTTCAACATCAGAGTCCTTCGTTGTAATGAAAGTGCTAACTGACATAGATGCCCAGCTACAGTTAATTTACTAAACCGAGGACCATCTGCACTCATGAGGTTATGTAAAATATCCTGTGTCATTATTTGAGAAACAGCAAGGGAGTTCCCTGAAGTATCCTGCTCAAGGCTTGGCACAAGTAAGCAGACCATGGACACCACAACATCCATTCAACAAATTACTAGGCCCAGGGCAATCAAGAATGTGGTTCCTTGCCAAGTTGAGAAACTTTGCCATGGAAACATGCAAAAGCAATATTGTATTAACATCTTGATTATTGTAATGAAACAACAGGGGTTAAAATGCAGCACCCCAGGAGTAATTATTGCTGTAGGTAAAATTAAAGTCAAGCAACACATCCACGAACATCTCCACACATTTATTTTAAAACAGTACCAGCAAAACTTCAACAGATTATAGGTCGATATTGGTGACCAGGACACAGCATTGAACTTGAGTCATGTTCCCAATTGGTAGAAAACTATTTCCAAATGACAGAGCGTCCATTTTGATCAATCTCAAATTGGTTTCAATCAGTTCTCTGTTTACATAGAGATATTAAAAACAAAAATGTAATGGGCCTGTCCCACTTCGGCGACTTTTTAAGCCACTGCAGGAGACTATGCAGTCGCCACATGGTCGCGAGGGAGGAAAGCGTGCGTGCGTGTGTGTTCCACTCTGACAGTCGCCATTCCAGTCCGCTGAAAAATCGCCTATGTGGGACAGGCCCTTAAATATAGAATTCTATATATGTGTGCAGTTAAGGATTTAGCATATCACGTTCCGAGTCCACCCCTGGTTACAATAGGGTCGGATCCTGAGAAATGTTCATAACCATTTATGTCAATAATGTGGCTTTCCAACAATATATTTAAATAAAAACATAAGATGGCCAAGAACAATGTACAGCTCAACCAGAGCAGTTAACTTAACTATTCCGATATTACCGTGGACCCAGTTCCCACATGTTAGGAGGTGCTTGCAACATTGCAATAGCTGGCCAATCCATCCCACCTGTCTCCCAAATACTTGGTTGAACGTACAGAGTGTATAGAAGTCGGGTCTTTGTAACCGGAGAAGCACTTGTGATAAATTCAAAGGGACTAAAAAGTAGGAGTCTCAGTTATAAGATCTCTGTTAACATCGACTGTTCCCAGTGAGTTGTGGCTCTTGGGGTGTGGGAGTGAAGGAAGCTATAAAATATCATCCTGTGTTCATTCTGCTAGAGCTACCATAAATCGTATCAGTTCCACAATAAACAACATGACTTCACCTATACACACAAGGGAAAAATGCGTAATTTGTAACATTCAGTAACATGATCCAAGATCACAAGCTGCTATGGTATTTGCATCATTTAATTTGCATTAAAAATTATGCTTCCTGATTTTGGAAGAAAGTCAAATTACACAATTGTTTTAAATTCGTAACTTTAATTTATACTAGACTAAATGGGACCCGATACTCAACGACTTCCGACCAGTTGCACTTACTCCCATCATCACTAAGTGCTTCGAGAGGCTGGTCCTGGCACACCTCAAAGGCTGCCTACCTCCCACACTGGACCCCTATCAATCTGCCTACCACAAGAACAGGATTACAGAGGATGCCATCTCCACAGCACTTCACTCCGCCCTCTCCCACCTCGACAACAGAGGCACCTATGTGAGTATGGTGTTCATCGACTATAGCTCAGCATTTAACACCATTATCCCCTCAAAACTGATCACCAAACTCATCGACCTGGGCATCGCCCTCTCCCTCTGCAACTGGATACTGGACTTTCTAATCAACAGACACCAGTCTGTTAGGTTAGACAACCACACCTCTTCAACCCTCACCCTGAACACTGGCGTTCCACAGGCTGTGTGCTGAGCCCCCTCCTCTACTCCCTCTTCACCTACGACTGCACAACTGTACATGGTTCTAACACCATCATCAAGTTTGCAGATGATACAACGGTGATTGACCTCATAAGCGACAATGATGTGTCGGCCTACAGGGAGGAGGTCCAGCACTTAGCAGCATGGTGCGCTGACAACAACCTGGCCCTTAACTCCAAGAAGACCAAGGAGCTCATTCTGGAGCTCTAAGGGTGGTACGCACACCCCCATCCATATTAACGGGACGGAGGTGGAGTGTGTTTCCAGCTTCAGGTTTCTGGGGGTCAACATCTCTGATGACCTCTCTTGGACCCACAATACCTCAACACTGATCACTGATCAACGTCTCTTCTTCTTGAGGAGACTAAAGAAGGTCCATCTGTCTCCTCAGATCCTGGTGAACTTCTATCGCTGCGCTATCGAGAGCATCCTTACTAACTATATCACAGTATGGTATGGCAACTGCTCTGTCTCCAACCAGAAAGCACTGCAGAGGGTGGTGAAAACTGCCCAACGAATCACCGGTTCCCCACTCCCCTCCATTGAGTCTGTCCATAGCAAGCTATGTCTGTGAAGGGCACGCAGCATCGTCAAGGACTGCTCTCACCCAAACCACAGACTGTTAACCCTCCTCCCATTCGGGAGGCGCTACAGGTCTCTCCGTTGCCGGACCAGCAGGTTCATGAACAGCTTCTTCCCTGCGGCTGTTACCCTACTTAACTCTGCACCTTGGTGATTGCCAGTCACCCCCCACCCCCACACCCACCCCCCAGACACTCCTTCCCCCAGTGACTGCTCTTCCCCCCCCCCCCGAAAATTGCACTACTGCTACTGTATATACATATATATATATATATATATATATATATATTTTACTGTTCCATTATTCTGTGTTCGCACTTCTGGGTGAAATGCTAACTGCATTTCATGTCTCTGTACTTGTACACTGCACAATGATAATGAAGTTAGAATTTGAATCTGAATCTTATCCCCTATAACTGCTACATTTCATTTCGGAGTCACGTGAGTGACTTCGTGAAGAGCCCGCCGGCGCGCATGCTCGACATATCGTCGTAACGCGTTGCTGCGACGGCTGGCGGTGGAGCGCGCTCCTCGCCAGCCCTTCAGAAGGGGCCACGGAGGTGAGTATTCCACCTTTAGTTGCTGGTCCTTGTTGCCTGATTATGTCTTGCAGCAAGGACATGGATGGGAGTTCGAAGGGCCGGAGGACGTCAGGACGAGTTCGCCGGTCAACAGTTCCGGGGCCTTTTCCATCGGCAGTACCTGCAGCGCAGGCCGGGACTCAGGCGGAGATGTGGGTAAGCCCTGTGTTCACAGGTCCAGATCCGCCAGCACACCACAGCTCGGAGGAGTTCGGTGAGGAGGAGTGTGGTGTGCCGCCAGAGCAGGGGGACCCTGCCATGGCAGTCAGGTTGTCAGCGGGCTCGCTGGCGACCTCGAGCAGGGCACGTGCCGTTGCACGGCCTGTTCCACTCAGCCCTCCGAGAAGGGGGAGGGGAGGAGCCCAGAAGCCTAACCCTGTTAGGGCTAAGGCATTGCCTGTCGCGGAGGAGCGGTCAGGTTCCAGGGCGAGACCCGGGGCGGCTGTGAGGTCCAGCCGGCACACCCCAACTCTCGACGCCGGGACGGGTCGGTTGAGTCGGGTCTCGTCGCGGTCGCCGAGCCCCCCATGGATGGGTGGGCGGCACCATGCGTCGGCAACGTCCACGATGTGGGCAGCCGGCAAGACTGCGCGGGCCCCAGGCAGCCATGCTTCGGCTGGTGCCGACACCTCGCCGCATGTGCCCTTAGTGGCAGCGGCTTCAGCTCTCGCTAAACGGAGGCGATTGAACACGCCCGCGCAGGAATCGCGCAGTTTCGCCTCGGCGGCTGTTAGCGACAACTACCGGCACCGGCAGGGCCTCGACGAGGTGCGGGCCGATGACAGGAGCCCGGTTTTCTTTTCAGAGCCGGAGGACTCCGACCACCTGAGTGTTCAGGGTGAAGGGCGTATTGACCGTATGGAGCGGCTGCTGGAGCTCCTGCTTCAATGACGAGCTACTAAAGCGTCAACAACAGCAGGGCAGCAACAGGCACAGGGCGTCTTCACCAACATCTACTATCAGCCTGGAGCAGCACGAGGAGGAGGTTCTGGTGGATCCCGTACCACCTGCGGTGGAGGTGCCAGCGGAGGAACTTTTGGATGTGGCGACCAAATTCGCGGCCCCACATACGGCTGGTCTTCCTCTCAATTCAAAGCTGGCAGCCACAGTGGACTTTCTTAATAATCAGGTGCTGCAGGAAGAAGTCCTTATCCAGGCTATGAGCCGTCACAAGGCTCCATCAAACTGCAACTCCCTCAACGTGCCTGTGGTCAATACGCCAATATGGGGCAACATCAGTGCGGCTATCCGTCAACTAGAGCTACAATTGCAGCGGATCCTGAAACTCCTCACGGCCGGTATTACCGCCTTTGCGCGGTCGGTGGACGAGGACGAGCTGAATTTGGACCAGGAAGATGCTCTGGCCTTATTGTGCGCGACCCAGCACGAAATCAACGGGTTTCGCAAAAACAGCATCCGCCCAGCACTCAACCCGAAGTTTGCAGGATTGTGCAAACCACCGCCGCCGCCGCCGCCCCGTCAGCTCTTTGGTGAGGACCTCTCGAAGAGAGTCAAAGAGCTTGACGAACAAGCCAAAACGGTGGGGATCATGCGCTCTAAGAGTGCCCCCACACCGTCCGGCTCAAAAGCTCCATACATTCGCTCACGAGGGTCGGCCAGGGCCTCGACGAGGACTCACCCTCTAGCTCCACAACGACAACAACACCAGAACCAGCACCAAGGGTCTTTTTTAGGACAGGGTCGGCAGAGACCTTTTTGGAAATCGAAGACGCCGCGCCCTCAAGCCAACCCAGCACCTCCACGGCCACCCACACGTGTCAAGGACCGCCGGTAACCACGGAGGTGAGGGGGTCTGGTTCTCTCTTTTCTCTCTGTTTCACTTCCCATGTTGGTGGTCGTTTACGGTTGTTTTTGGATGCATGGGGTAATTTTACTGGTGATGAGTATGTGTTGCGGAATATTCAGGGGCATAAAATTGAGTTTATTAATGGCGACATTCCTCCATCCCAGCACATGCCTGGTCGTACGTTCAAATTGTCTGCTGCAGAACAGGCAGCAGGTTATAAGGAAATTTTAAGTCTGGAACAGAAGGGTGTGATTGAGAAAACGGTGCATGAGCCAATTGAATTTGTTTCGAACATATTTACTAGACCTAAGAAGGATGGAGGCTGTCGTGTCATCATTGATCTAACCCGTTTGAATACGTTTGTAACATATACTCATTTTAAAATGGATACGTTTGAAACAGCCAAATCATTGATTTCTCATGGCTGCTTTATGGCATGCATTGATTTAAGGGATGCATATTATTCAGTATCCATCCAGAAATATGATAGAAGGTTTTGAAATTTATCTGGATGGGGCAACTTTGGCAGTATAAGGCTTTGCCTAATGGGCTCACTACAGCCCCTAGATTGTTCACTAAATTGGTGAAGCCAATCATGGCTTATTTGAGACAAAGACATCATATAGTTATGGCCTATTTAGATGATGTCTTTATTGTGGGCCACACCCTGCATTTGGCTGAACAGGGTGTTGCAGCTGCTGTCAATATATTTCAACAATTAGGATTCATTGTCCATCCAGAGAAATCGAAGTTCTGCCCTGCCCAGGTAATTAATTACCTAGGGTTCACGGTGAACTCAATGAGTATGAGAATAACTATACCAATTAACAAAATTGAGGAAGTCACTCAGGTGTGCAGAGATTTAATTGGCACCAATATACCATCGATTCGGCATACAGCCACAGTAATTGGCAAGCTAGTGGCTTTGTTTCCGGCAGCACGATATGGGCCTTTGCATTATCAGAATTTGCAAAGAGCTAAAATTATTGCGTTAAAACGGAACGCTGGTCATTACGATCGATCAATGCAGCTGCCGTCCGAAGCGATAACTGAGTTGCAATGGTGGGTGTGTCACATTAGCAACTCATTTAAGCCTGTTAGGGAGGCTAATCCGGTGGTATATTTACAGACTGATGCAAGCTCCAATGGCTGGGGAGCTACTGATAATTGCTCTAGTTGTGGGGGCAGATGGGACACCCTTGAGGCATCGATGTTGTTGACTCAAGGGATTAACTATTTGGAGTTGCTGGCAGCATTCCACGGACTTCGTGCATATTGTTCCAAGCTTGTTGGAGCACACGTCCGTCTCCAAATAGACAACACCACAGCTGTGGCATATTTAAACCATATGGGTGGTACCAGGTCAGTTTCGTGTGACAAATTGGCTAACTCAATTTGGCTCTGGTGTGTTCATATATAATATTTTTTTATTTGAAGTAAATAGTTTACAATATATAGCTTACTTTATAAACTAACACCTTAATTCAGTATTACTACAAATAGCATATCAATACATAATATCTTCTATTTTTATGGAAATAAAGAAAAAGATATATAAAAGAATAAAGAAAAAAGGAAAAATAAAAGGGAATAAAATAAAAATAAAAATTTTCGCACATATATCAATTAAAAATTAAAAAGATAATTTGAAAAACAATAATATTACATATATATATATATATATATAAACAAAAACTAAAGACATTGTACGAGATACTATTTCATTCAGAAATATCTCTAATAAATACACAATATTATCAATTATAGGTAAGTTATTCGCATCGGATCCATAGGGTGCCCGTCGAAGCCGTGATTCCAAGAATAGCTACTTCTCTAAATACTGTATATATGGAGACCATATCAATTCAAAAGAATTATACTTGTCCAAAAGGACAAATCTAATTCTTTCCAAATTCAACGTCTCCAACATCTCTGCTTTCCACATTTTAATTGTTGGGGATAATGTTCCCTTCCAAAATTTAAGTATCATTTTTTTCCCAATTATTAAACAATAATCAAAAAAATTTCTTTGATTAATTGTAAGTACCAAATTTGGCTCCGGGATTCCAAATATTATTAATTTTGGGTCTGGGTCAAGTTTAACCTTAAGGACTTCCGAAATAACTTTAAAAATTTCAATCCAATAAAAATTCAACCGTGGACATGTTACAAAACTATGTATTAAATTTGCTTCAAAATTCTTACATTTATCACAAATAGAGGAAAGGTTAGGAAAAATACTTTTTAATTTGGTTTTCGAGTAGTGTAATCTATATATAACTTTAAATTGTATCAATGTATGTCTGGCATTCAAAGAACACCAATGTATTCTTTGTAAGCTTTCTTCCCAAGTTTCTTTCGTTATAGGTAATCCAATTTCATTTTCCCATGCTTGACGATATGTTTCAGTTGTTGGGTTCTCTTTATCTAAAATAATATTATAGATATAAGCTATAAGCTTATCCGTATTTGGATGTAAATTAAACACTTCATCTAATAAGCCTGGTCCTTTATTTTTATAGTCGTATGTGTTACATTTAATAAAATCTCTAATTTGTAAATACCTAAAATGATGTTGTGAAGGTAATCCAAAAATATCTTGTAACTCTTCAAATAATAATAATTTTCCATTTCTATAAAGGTGTTCTATTCTTTTAATTCCTAAATCCTCCCACAGTCTAAAACCCGCATCTAAGATTGAGGGTTTAAACAGTGGATTATTCCTAATTGATAACCTAAAAGAAAGATTATCCAGATGTAAGGTCTTAACTATCTGTTTCCAAATACGCCTAATATTATGAATGATAATGTTGTCCCTATAAGTCTTTTTTTGTACTTCCCTTGGTGCGAAAATAATCGACTCTATAGTGAAGGGTAAACAGTCTTCCTTTTCCATTTTTAGCCACATTGGTTCAACATCCATATTTACCCACCAAAAATTCATATTCTTAATCTGGACTGCCCAATAGTAATATAAAAAATTTGGAAGTGCCAGCCCTCCATTTATCTTCGACTTACATAAGTGTTTTTTACCTATTCTATGGTTTTTGTAATCCCAGACAAAATTATTAACTATGGTATCAATTTTTTTTAGAAAACTTTTTGGAAGAAAAAAAGGAATTGCCTGAAATAAATATAACAATTGTGGTAAAAAAATCATCTTTATAGCATTAATTCTACCGATCATAGATATAGGAAGTGTTTTCCAATATAAAATGTTTTTTTTAAGTTTCTCTAATAATTGATAATAATTAGCTTTAATTAATAATTTATAGGATTTAGACACATTAATTCCTAAATATTTAAATTTATCTGTAACTATTTTTAATGGGTATTTTTGTAATATATTTACATTTATACCAGTTATAGGCATTATGTCACTTTTACTCCAATTAATCCTATATCCTGAAAATACACTAAATTCATTTATAACATTGAATAGCTTTGGAATACTACGTTCCGGTTTAGTAATATAAATCAGAATATCATCTGCATATAAAGATATCTTATTATTTGTTATGTCAGTGTTGTACCCATATATTTCGGGTTCTGATCTGATTCTTTCAGCCAGAGGTTCTATCACCAAGGCAAATAATAAAGGGGATAACGGACATCCCTGTCTGCATCCCCTAAAGAGATTAAATTTAGGTGATAATATTTGATTGGTTAAAATTCTTGCAGTAGGGTTAGAATATAATATTCTTACCCATTTACAAAATCCATCCCCCAGTTGATATTTTTCCATTATATTAAATAAATATGACCATTCCACCTGGTCGAATGCTTTTTCAGCATCCAACGATATAACTGCTAATTCTATATCTCTCCTTCTTCTCGAGTAAATAATATTAAACAAGCGTCTAAGATTATGTGATGAGTAACGTTTTGGAATAAAACCTGTTTGATTATGGTTTGGTGTACCCGGCAATACTTAGAGTTACCTACGAGAATAAGGATCTTCGTTTCACCAAACATACAGCGGCACTGGAATTTGCTCGGAAAATACTGAAGGAGGCAGAAGAAAGAGAAGAAGGAGAAGAAGGAGACGCTGTGGAAGAAGGAGTAGACCCAACTGGGTAGTGGATGAATGAACTTTATGGACCTGTGGCTGTGAATCATTTACTGAGAAAAAGGCGGAATAATGGACATCGATTTGTAGTTTTATAATGTTTACTAATTAATTAATAAATACTAATTTGTAATTTTTAATTATTAATTATTAATTACTAATTGGTTTGATTTCCCTTACTCCCCTTATATAGTATTACTAATTATGATAATAATTATAGCTGAGATTAACAACTAAAAATTAGTAATATGAATAATAGAAAAATTTATTAAGAAAATAAAGTTAGCACCCCCACCCCAATATACACAGTATTTCAAATAAGAGCTGGAATATTTAACATCTTTTTTTTTTAATACGGAAGTCGTTAGATTAGTAGCCATGTTAGTGTGGCTTTCACTTGCACTCACTACACATTATATAAGTGTAGTTTCTTTTTTTTCTGATCACCTTTTTTTCACCCTTTACTTTTTTTATATTCACATTTGTTATTATTTTTGTTATTTTTTGCATAATACATACTTGATATTATATTATATATTATATAATCATGACTTTTATCTATTTTATATAATCAGATTAAATGAATATGGTTTAACGGAATTGGAAATTCGCATCGGATTGAAGTTGGGGTGTAGTGTCGGGCTGGAGGAGCCAAGAAGGCTACTCCAAAAAAAGCCACCCTAACAATAAAATGCAGGATATGAATGTAAGGAATGGAGATGATGGAATCACCTTCTGTAGCTGGAATGTTAAAGGAATCAATGAACCAATTAAAAGGGGAAAGGTACTAGCTCAGCTGAATAGATTGAAATCTGGAGTTATGTTTCTTCAAGAGACACATCTTAAAAAAGATGCTCAATATAGATTAACCGCGAAATGGATTTCAAAAGTATATCACTCTTCGTTTATACACAAATCTAGAGGAGTTGCAATAATTATTCGTAAAGGTATACCTTTTAAACTTAATTCATTAATAGAGGATAAGGAGGGTAGATATTTAATAATTACAGGGGAACTACATTCAAAAAAAGTAATTCTTATGAATATATATGCACCTAATTTTGATAATCCACTATTTTTTAAGAAAATATTTAATAGTATTCCTATATCCACCCAATATAATTTAATAATTGGAGGTGATTTTAATTGTACTTTAGATAATTATCTGGATAGATCTTCTACAAAAATTAAGGCTCTCTCTAAATCAAGCAAGCTTATAAACTCCTTTAGTAAGACATTGAATGTTAAAGATATTTGGAGATTGGATAATCCTACCGGACGGGAATATTCATTTTTCTCGCCGGTATTTGGAACATATTCGAGGATTGATTATTTCTTAGTAGACTCAAAACTACTCCCCTTTACATATGATGCAAAGTATCATAATATTATTATCTCAGATCATGCCCCTTTAACATTTAAGATAAAATTAAAAGATATGGCTAATAAAACTAATATTTGGAGATTCAATACACAGATATTAAAGGATAAAGACTGCTGTAACTATGTGGAGAAACAGATTAAATTATTTTTTGAAACTAACGATAAACCTGAGACTTCCTCATTACTATTATGGGACACATTTAAAGCATTTATGCGTGGTGCAATAATATCAGCACAAGCTCATTTTAATAAAGAAAATCGAAAGATGGAGCAAAAGTTAGAAAAAGAGATAAACCAATTAGATAGTGAAAATATAATACACCCTTCAAAAGAGTTGAGTAATAAAATTGCAATATTAAAATATAGATTAAATAAAATTTATGCGGACCAAGTGATAAAATTATACCAACAAACTAAACAAGTTCATTTTGAATTCGGTGATAAACCTCAAAAATTATTAGCACGACAACTCAGAAGATTAGACGATGAAAAAACTATACATAGTATTAGATCGGCGCAGGGAAATACGTTGACTATACCAAAAGACATTAATGATACATTTTTACAATATTATCAAAATCTTTATTCATCTAAATTAACAGGGCAAACAGATGAAATGGAAACATTTCTAGAAAAATGTCATTTTAATAAGTTAAATTTTGAGAGTAGGCAATTATTAAATGCTGAAATATCTGTAATAGATATCGAAGAATCAATTGGATCGTTAAAAAATGGTAAAACAGCGGGCCCCGATGGCCTGAGTGCAGAATTTTATAAAAAATTTCACGATCTACTTTCACCTAGATTACAAACAGTGTACAGACACACCTATGAATTAGGAAAATTACCAGACTCTTTAAATGAATCTACAATTATATTAATTCCTAAATTAGATAAGGACCTGGAAGACCCTGGATCATACCGAGCGATTGCCCTTTTAAATACTGATCAAAAAATACTAACTAAAGTACTCTCTCGGAGGCTAAGTTTAGTGATTTCCAAAATAATACATTATGATCAAACAGGCTCTGGTGTGTTCAAAGAGACATTTGGATTTCAGCTACCTATTTGCCAGGTGAGCTTAATACTGTGGCGGACACCAGGTCACGCAAATTTAATGACAACATTGAATGGATGTTGCATCCTGAGATTTTTTCTAAAGTCACAGCCAAATTTGGTAAACCGGACATTGACCTTTTTGCGTCACGGTTAAACCATCAGGTACCAGCCTACGTTTCATGGGAACCAGATCCTGGGGCAATAGCGCTAGATGCATTCTCGCTGGACTGGGGGAATTGGGTTTTCTATGCCTTCCCTCCGTTTTGCCTCATCAGTCGGGTATTGGGAAAGATTCAGGCAGATGCTGCCAAGGGCATCCTTATTATACCCGACTGGCCCACACAGCCTTGGTATCCGGTGGTCTTTGACATGCTCAACGAACCTTGGGTCCTTTTGAAGGGTTGCCCACAATTGGTTACTCACCCTGTCTCAGGGGAGCCGCATCCCTGCCATGGCTATTTAAATTTGTTGGCTTGCAGGTTCTGAACAGGCCGTTAGTCCAATACGGCCTCTCGGCTCGGACCATGGATACCACCAGGGCGTCGTGTCGAGAGTCTACAAGGCGAAGATACCGCTTGCATATTAAGAAGTGGGAAGCCTACTGCAGCCGCTCTCGCATCACGTACGATGACGTGACAACAACCGACGTCCTGGAATTCCTCGCGGGGTTGCACCATGATGAACACTTAAGTTACAGTGCCATCAACAGCGCCAGAAGTGCGCTATCGTTCTACCTCAGTTGGAGGTAGGATCCAACAGGCTAGTGTCCAGACTCATGCGGGGTATATTCAATATGAATCCGCCTATACCACGCTATAATATCACCTGGGATGTCAGGGACGTATTAACCCTGCTCAGGACGTGGTCTCCCATGGAAGGGCTCCAACTGGACCAACTCACCATGAAGCTGGTGATGTTACTAGCGCTGACTTCAGCTCAGAGGGTACAGACACTACACAAACTGCGTGTCGACAAAATGACAGCTACCCCTACAGAAGTAGTCTTTTTCGTTGACGAGCTACTAAAGCAGCATAGACCTGGGTGCACAGGGCTGCAGCTGAAGTTCCCGGCATACCCCGCAGATGCTAGGCTATGTTTAGTCTCACATATCCGCCACTATGTCAAGGTGACGGCACGCATCAGAGGAATGGAGAGATACCTGCTTGTCACTCATAAGAGACCTCATCATCGAGTGACAGTCCAGACGATATCCATGTGGCTTCCAGTCGTCTTGGGTAAGTCAGGTATCGACACTAATGTGTTCAAGTCTCTTTCCACCAGGGCTGCATCGACGTCAAGGGCGAGGGTCATGGAGGTGCCCATGGACCAAATTCTCGCCACAGCAGGATGGGCTAATGAAGCTGTGTTCCAGCGTTTTTATAACAAGCCTGTTGCTGCTCCTCTACGGTTCGCAGAAGCCGTGCTGAATGCAGGTCACGAACGTGGAGATGTCCCCGCATGAGGGGTTTTGTTTTGTTGTTAATAACTCTGCTCTTGTTTTGCAGTATGAACTATTGAGCAACTTTGTTCCTCCCATCCATCCCTGGTAGTGGTGTGTCAGCATGGACGTGGTCCAGGGCGTGTAATCACAGAAGCTTTGAAGTCTTCACGAAGTCACTCACGTGACTCCGAAATGAAATAGTAAGATTGAACGAGAACTTACCAGTTCGAAGGTTGATCTTTATTTCATGAGGAGTCGAAGTGAGGGATTTCGTGCCCTCCTCGCCCAACCCTCAATCACCTTCATCTGGTAATCTTAGTCAATTCAATCATACTATGCGAAGTCATTTCTATTGTTGGTTCTGTGATTCCACGCCGCTACTTTGAAGTATGTCGAGCATGCGCGCCGGCGGGCTCTTCACGAAATCCCTCACTTCGACTCCTCATGAAATAAAGATCAACCTTCGAACTGGTAAGTTCTCGTTCAATCTTACTATTCTCTCTTCTTCCACCCGCTTGAATATTTCACTATGTCAGCGTACTTTGGATAGTTGGCATATGATTGGATATGAAAATCTAGTCCTGGCAACCTCCTCGTAAATCTTTCTGGACCCTTTCAAGCTTGACAATATTTTTCCTATAACATGGGTCCCAGAACTGAACACAATATTCTAAATACGATCTCACCAACATCTTATGCAACTGCAAAATGACCTCCCAACTTCTATACTAAATACTCTGACTGATAAAGGCCAAAGTGCCAAAGTCCTTTTTGACCATCTTATCTACCTGCAACTCAACCTTCACGGAACTATGCTCCTGTACTCCTAGATCCCTCTGATCCTTCACATCCTTCCTGTAATGGGGTGACCAGATATGTACACACTACCCAGAGGCCAGCCATTTACTGCGTCGGTCTTGCCCTTGTTCATCAACCCAAAATGCAACACCTTACAGTTTTTTATATTAAATTCCATCAACCATTCCTCCGCACACCTGGCCAACCAACCCAGATCCTGCTGCAATCATCTTCACAATCTGCAAAACCACTAACTTTTATATCATCAGCAAACTTGCTAATCTTGCCCTGTATGTACTCATCCAAATTATTGATGTAGATGACAAACAGTAACAGGCCTAGCAATGAACACTGAGGCACACCATTAGTCACAGGCCTCCAGTCTGAGAAGCAACCTTCCACCTTCTCCGCTTCCTTCCATTGAGCCAATTTGCTATCCATTTAGCTATCTCTCCTTGGATGCGATCTAACAGATCTAACCTTCCAGAGCAGCCTACCATGTGGAACCTTGTCGAACGCCTTTGCAGTTCATGTACACATCATCTACAGCTCTGCCCTCATCAACCTTTTTGGTCACGTCTTTTTCCCCTTATGTACTTATAAAATCTTTTGGGATTGTCCGTAATGCTAGCCGCCAGAGCTATCTCCTGGCCCATTTTTGCCCTTCTGAGTTCCTTTTTTAGTATACTGCTTAGTTCCCAAATCTCCTCCAGGGATGCACTTGATCCCAGCTGCCTATACCTGTCCCATGCATCCTTCTTGTTTTTGACTTGAACCGCTGTGGTTCCTGAGATGTTGCGCTTTAGTAGACCTAATGCAAGTGGAAAGTATACAGTTAATGGCAAGACCTTTAACAGCATTAATGTACAAAGGGAACTTGGGGTCAAAGTACATAGCTCCCTGCAAGTGGTAACACAAGTTGAAAGAATGGTTAAAAAAAAGTAGGTGGTATGCTTACCTGTCGAGGCATTGAGTATAAGAATTAGGAAGTCATGTTGCAACTTTATAAAATTTTGGTTAGGCCACATTTGGAGTAGTGTGTACATATCTGGTCACCACATTACAGGAAGGATGTGAAGGATTTGGAGAAGCTGCAGAAGAGGTTTACCAGATGCTGCCTGAATTAGATGTTATCAGCTATAAGGAGAAGTTGGACAAACTTGGATTGTTTTCTCTTAAAAGTTGTACATTAAGGAGAGATGGTATAGAATTATATAAAATTATGGGAGGCATAGATAATGGAGACAGTCAGAATCTATTTCCCGGGGTGGAAATGTCAAAGACTAGAGAGCATATCTTTAAGGTGACAGGGGCAAAGTTTACAGGAGATGTGCGGGGCAAGTTTTTGTTTTATACAGTGCCTGGAATGATCTGCCAGAGATGAAAATGAAAGCAGGGATGATAGTGGCATTTAAAAGGCTTTCAAATAGACATGTATATGCAGGGAATGGAGGGCTATAGACCATGTGCAGGCAAATGAGATTAGTTTATCTTGGCATCTAATTCGGAACAGACATTGTGGACTGAAGGGCCTGGTCCTGTGCTGTATTTTTCTATGTTCCGCATTCATTATTGTGTTAGATGGTAACAATCACACCTTAAATCATCGCCAATTCCAAATCTTCCAGCACAAATCTAACGGCATTCTTAATACCGAGAGCTTTTATCCACCCAACAAACTATGATTTGGTATTTCACTTGGAAAAATGGATACATTCAGTCAGGCAACACCTCTTCACCGTACAGATAAACCTACATTTGAGCATCTGGAATTAGTTTTGAACATGTACCTTCATGATACAGAAATGAAAACACTACCACTTCATCCATTGCATGATGACTAGATGTACAATATGGAAGTGATATGTTCAGATTGCAAAGTCATGTTAAAATTGTGGGTAAGACATGTGATGTTCAAGAAACCTCCAGCACATTTCATACTTGAGCAGTGATCTACCATCTGGTTTACCAACTGTTGTTCTTGTCTGCTGGCCCACATGGGAGTGACTTTGATTCTTCAATGGTCGAAGAATTGGCTACTGTCCCTGTCTTGCATTAGTTGATAGCTGCCCATGTTCTCCATGATAGGTCTGAACCTGAATGCCTTCCCATCAGGTTCAGAATGGGCTGTCTATTCAAAAGTGTTCCTATCCCAATACCCCTTCCATCAGACTCAATGGTCGTAGAGTAATATAATACGGAAACACATCCTTTGGCCCAACTCGTCCATGCCAACCAAGATGCCCCATCAAAGCCAGCCCCATTTGCCCACATTCTTTTAAACCTTCCCTATACATGTACCTGTCCAAATGTCTTTTAAATGCTGTTATAGGATCTGCCTCAACTATCTCCTCTGGTAACCCGTTCCATATACCCACCACCCTCTGAGTGAAAAGATTGCCCCTCTGGTTCCATTAAATCTTGCTCCTCCCACCTAAAGTCTATGGGCACAATGATTCTGTGGATTTAGGTTGAATTTGTGGAGGGTTGCTAAGGATCGTGTAGTCTTTACGAGAACCTCTGCATGGCAAATGCTTCCCTATACTACAGCAGCCGCAAAAATTATAACATTATTTTTGATGTGCATTGTATTAACACTATTTACTACAATATTATTACCAATAAACTTTATAAATTAAATTAACAAGGTTGATTATTTTTAGTTCCTCTTGACTAAATGCGCTATTTATTTTAGTGTTTCAACAAATGTTAAATATCATCTCCGATATTTATATATCCGTTATATTCCTTTCAAAGTACATTTTGCATATTATTCAAAGAATAAACCCTTAGACCCAGCATTGCCTGCAAGCATGTTATTTGCTAAAAGATACCATCATGCATGTGTTTTTTTTCACACCATGCGTGTCCGTGAAGTTAATAACAAGCTGTTGTTCGACTCTGCCAATAATAAATGATTGAAGTGTGCAACTATATATTTTTGCCACTTACTTACTTCCCGTTTCAAGACTCAATTCAGGGTGAAAGTACCCACTCTTAAAAGGAATAGTAGACCGTTAGCAACAATATTTGTGTTGTCACAGCTATTCCCATGCCATGCCCTGTAGCTGTTCATCTTATCAAGAAAATTCCTTTCTATAAACTTCTGAGCTACAAATCTCTGAAGTTTGAAATGTTTAGTTTAGTTTAGAGAAGCAGCGTGGAAACTGGCCCTTCGGCCCACCGATCCACGCCGACCAGCGATCCCCGCATATTAACACTATTCTACACACGCTAGGGACAATATTTACATTTACCTAGCCAATTAACCTACGTACCTGTACATCTTTGGAGTGTGGGAGGAAACCGAAGATCTCTGAGAAAACCCATGCAGTCTCAGGTTGAACATACAAACTTCATAGAAACAGCATCCATGGTCGGGATCGACCCCAGTCTCCATGCTGCAAGCACTGTAAGACAGCAACTCTACCGCTGCACCACTGTGCCGCCCTTAAATATATTTCGAAAGCACAGAATGGCATCAAGTCAAGTGGGCAACAGTTTTCTTAACCCCTCAGTGCAGCACTGGAGTGCCATGTCTATTTGGATGGCTTGATCAAAATATTTGAACCAATTGGTATCTGGCTAATCTATAATTGGGAATACCTGGACTTTCCCAATTGATTAATGGCCAAGTATACGACAGTAATGGAATACTAAGAAATGCTAAATTGGGTAGGCCTTGAAGACTGCATTGTGGGAATATCTAATTTCAATTTTGTCAGCAAATCATATCCTTTCTGAGAAACTGCATGGAAACAAAGGTATTTTTTTCCCTAATTCAAACCACATGAACTTTTACAGTTGTAGGTAATAACATGTGGCCTTATGGCCTATTGATTCTGCTTTGGCTCAATCAATTTATGATTGCCAAAGTCTGATTATGGGTAGTTACTGTATTCTAGTAGAAGAGAGGAAAACCCTTGCTTTCCCTCTCCATCCCCTCCCCCTTCCCAGTTCTGACACCAGTCTTACCGTCTCCGACCACATTCTATCTCTGTCCCGCCCATTCCCCTGATATCAGTGTGAAGAAGGGTCTCAACCCGAAGCGTCACCTATTCCTTCTCTCCAGTGTCGCTGCCTGTCCCGCCAAGTTACTCCTGCATTTTGTGTCTACCTTCCTAGTTATTCGAGTAGTTCTACAGGTAGTTCCGTAGTCCTAGTCATGCGCACTGCCCCTCCCTCCAAATGGAACAAGGACAGAATTTCCCCGGGCTTCACCGTTCACCACACCACCATCCGCACACAACACCTAATTCTCCAATATTTCCAACATGGCGAAAGATAGAACAGCCATGATTGAAAGGCAGAGAAGACTTGATGGGCCAATTGGCTTAATTCTGCTCTTATGAATTTATGATCCCACCACGGAGTACACCAACAACATTGTCTGGCCAGGCCAACACCTCCAGCTCCAACCCAGTGCTGCTGCCAGGACAATGAGTTTTTATAGCCTCGTTAAGACTTTACATCGTTAGCACTTTGGACTCGAATCATACAAAATGGTACCAGAAATGTGGCTACTCTTGTATACTGCAGGGCTCGTAAATTAACGGTTGCCCGGGTGCCAATGGCAACCTAAAGTCCTGCGGGGCAACCTAAAAGCCGTGCCATTTTGCCCGGCTTGGCAAGCACCTGGGACACCTGCTGTTCAACTCTGAGCAGGCCTCCCACTCTATCACTCTCTGTCTTCGCCTGCCATCCGTGTCCAGGCCGCCGGGCTCCGCTCTGTGATCTTTAGCCGGGTCTCGGGTCGCCACTCATCCGCCGGCACGGCAGGACGCCTTGCACATGCGCACTGCTATGGCCAGCACATCCTCCCCCTGCACATGCGCACAACCACGACCAGCACAACATCGGCCACCCTGCACATGCGCACTGCCACAGCAACTGGTCGGCGCCGGGCACTTTCTCCCTCCCTTTGCATTGTGGGAGATCTGGCCGCCATTGCTGTCCGGTCGCCGCCTCGCCACGACTGCTGAAAACCAACGCAGGATCACTCCCTGGAGCTGGTGTAACTCCTTGGAGTAACTCTTGCTTCAGGGAGAAAAAGTTACCCAAAAATATTCCAAATGGAATTTAAACTGGAGTGGTGAAGTGTCCACCACCAAACTCCAAACTTTGAACAGTAACAGCCTATTGCACTTTATCTGTTTATATATTGTGTATATATATGGTCAATGGTATATAGACACACTGAACTTTTATCTCCTGTTCTGTATTATGTTTACATATTCTGTTGTGCTGCAGAAAGCAAGAATTTCATTGTCCTATCTGGGCCACATGACAATAAATTTCTCTTGACTCTTGGACTTAAACAAAAAAGGGTTCTTGGGAAAAAAGAGCTACCTTAAATTTAGTTGCATCTGGTTGGGTAACTATGGTAGGGTGAAAACTATTCCATGCTTTAATTGTGCGGGGGAACTCCATGGAGCAGCCAGCAACTCTGGATAGAAGAAATTGGGTGACGTTTTGGGTAGAGGCCCTTCTTTAGACTCCCTCTGGTTTTAGTGTTTTTAGTTTAATTTAAAGATACAGCATGGAAACAGGCCCTTCGGTCCACACCAGAGATCTGTGTTCGATCCTGTCCTCGGGCACCGTCTGTGTTGAATTTCCACATTCTCCCTGCAAATGTGTTGGTTTCCTCCCACATCCCAAAGATGCATTGGCTTTGCAGGTTAACTTGTATCTGTAAAATTGCCCCTAATGTGTAGGGAGTGGGTGAGGAAAGTGGGATAACAGAACTTGTGTGAATGGGTAGACAAAAGTGCTGGAGAAACTCAGCGGGTGAGGCAGCATCTATGTAGCAAAGGAAATAGGTGACGTTTCAGGTCGAGACCCTTGTGGTGAGGGGGGGGGGGGGGGGAGCGGGAAGAAGAAAGGAAGAGGCGGAGATAGTGTGCTGTGGGAGAACTTGGAAGGGGAAGAGAAAGCAGGGACTACCCGAAATTGGAGAAGTCAATGTTCATACCCCTGGGTGTAAACTGCCCAAGTGAAATATGAGGCACTGCTCCTCCAATTTACGGTGGGCCTCACTCTGGCCATGGAGGAGGCCCAGGACAGAAAGGTTGGATTTGGAATGGGAGGGGGAGTTAAAGTGCTGAGCCACCGGGAGATCAGGTTGGTTAATCCGAACCGTGTGGAGGTGTTGTGCGAAGCGATCGCCAAGCCTGCGCTTGGTCTCACTGAGGTTGATCATACGGTGGATAATCCAACCACATTTTTGTTTGGAAGTGGAAAGAAATAATAGAAATTGCATTTATTGCAACATGTAAAAAGAGTTGATACTGTATTATAATTTTGCTGCATGTCATTGTGGTATACATCATGTCTTGATTGGTGAATATGTTTAGTTTGTGACTTTATTGATGCAGGAATAATATGTGATCATTATGCTTCATTGAGCATAATTCCCACTGGTAACTATGCACTTTTGAGCTATGCGAGCACATTTTAACTATGCGAGCACATTATCGCACGCGTCATGCAAGCCGTCTTAGATGATTTAAACTGTCATTTGGCAACCTAAAAAAACTGCCTTGGTTGCCCGGCTGGAAACAGAGAAAAAAAAAGTGAGAGCCCTGTACTGTCTCC